>CM039437.1:21574911-22774911 GCA_022379115.2 Bauhinia variegata
AAAAAAACATTTTCAGTAAAAAGTCTTTTAGAAAAAATAAAACATTTTAAAAAACAAAACATTTTTGAAAATATCCAAAACATTTTCAGTAAAAAAAGAGTTTTAAAAATATCAAAAACATTTTCAGTAAAAAAAATATTTGAGAAGAAAATAAAACACTTTGGAAAATATATTTTGAAAAAAAAAAAATTCAGTAAAAAGTCTTTTACTAAAAACTAAAACATTTTTTTAAAATAACTAATAACATTTTCAGTAAAAAGTATTTTAGAAAAAAATAAAACACTTTAGAAAATACATTTTCAATTTAAAGTAAAAAAAATGGAAAAAATTATTTTTTGTAATAAAAAAATATTTTCAGTAAAAAGTCTTTTAGAAAAAATAAAACATTTAAAAAAAAAAACAGTTTTAAAAATATCAAAAATATTTTCAGTAAAAAAGTAGTTTAGAAAAAAATAAAACACTTTCGAAAATATATTTTCAAATTAAGTAAAGACAGAAACATAAATTTTTTTTTGGAAATAAAAACATTTTCAGTAAAAAGTCTTTTATAAAAAATAAAAACACTTAGAAAATATTATTTCAAATAAAAGTAAAGATAAAACAGAATTTTTTTTTGGAAATAAGAAAATCATTTTCAGTAAAAAGTATTTTATAAAAAAAAAACCTTTTATGAGACGAAAACATTTTTAAAAAATCAAAAAAAATTTCAGTAAAAATATATTTTCGAAGATATTTTTTCAGAAATATATTTTGAAACAAAAAAATTTTCAGTAAAAAGTCTTTTACACAAAAGTAAAACATTTTTGAAAATAACTAATACATTTCAGTAAAAAAGTATTTTAGAAATAATAAAACACTTTCGAAAATACATTTTCAAATTAAAGTAAAAACAAAAATAGTATTAAAAATTTAAAATAAAAAAATTTTCCGTAAAAAGTCTTTACAAAAAAAACATTTTTAAAATAACTTATAGATTTTCAGTAAAAATATATTATAGAAAAAAAATAAAACACTTTCGAAAATATATTTTCAATTTAAAAAAACTAAAAACAGAAAAAAAAATGGAAATAAAGAATTTTCAGTAAAAAGTCTTTTATGAAAAAACATTTTAAAAAAAAAAACATTTTTGAAAATAACTAATACATTTTCAGTAAAAAAGTATTTTTGAAAAAAAATAAAACCTTTGCAAAATATTTTTTCAAATAAAAATAAAAAGGAAAACAGAAATTTTTTTTTTGGAAATAACGAAATCATTTTCAGTAAAAAGTCTTTTTTAAAAAAATAAAACCTTTTTGAAAATAACTAATACATTTTCAGTAAAATATCTTTTATAAAAAATAAAACATTTTTAAAAAAATAAAACATCTTTGAAAACTATCAAAAACATTTTCAGTAAAAAATTTCAACCAAAAAAAGATTTTTTAAAATATATTTTTGGAAAAGATTTTTTGAAAATAACAAAACTTTTTTAAAAATATATTTTTTCTAAAATATTTTTAAAAATATTTTTTCAATTTTTTTTATAAAAATTGCCCTTTACATTTAAGATTTTTTAATTTAAACTTTTTAAAAATGACAAATAGATTTTCAGTAAATATGTAGTTTAGAAAAAAAAATAAAACACTTTCGAAATGTATTTTCAAATTAAAGTAAAAACAAAAACAGAAAAAAAAATAAAAAATCATTTTTCAGTAAAAAGTCTTTTATAAAAAATAAAACATTTAAAAAAAAAACATTTTCAGTTAAAAAGTATTTTAGTAAAAACGAAAATATATTTTCAAATTAAAGTAAAAAAAAAAAAAACAGAAAAAAAATTTGGAAATAAAAAAAATTTTCAGTAAAAAGTCTTTTATAAAAAAAATTGTAAAAAAATAAAACACTTTCGAAATATATTTTCAAATTAAAGTAAAAACCGAAACAGAAATGTTTTTTTTGGAAATAACAAAAAGAAAACGTTTTGGAACCCAATTGCAAGGAAAAGCAGAAACATAGAGATTACAGGCACAAGAAGTAGTACATACTTGGCAAGTGACCAGGATTCCACTCGTTCCAAATGCAATTGATCTGTGGCAAAAATAACAGACAACCTTGTACTAGTTAGAAAGTTACAATGTGTTTGTTTGTTTTGGTTTTTGAGAATAGAGTCGAAAGAAATAGTTACCTGACAAATATGAACATTTGAAAATTCCAAATTTGATTGAAACCATGGTCCAATGATGACAGCAGACATGAGAGAAGCATTACTTCCAAAGCCGATTGTTCTGAACAAGATAGGAGCATAGAATGTGACGATGGCATTGAATTGCTGGAATGCACAAGGCAAAACTGCTGAGGCCTGTATTTTCTCTCACTAACACCAACTATGTCATTCAGTTCAACCAGAGAGCTTGGTGATTCTGAGAGACAAATAGCACCAACCATGAAAATGATAGCAGGAGCTGCTCCAACCCCTCCATCCCTCACCATTCAATTCAATATCTTGGAGAAGTAGTAATTGAAGAGATTGGCTACAAAAATGCCCCCAGCGATGGATAATTGGAAACACATGTTAAGAGCTGAGCTCTGAAACGTAGATCGGCACTGAAGAAAAGAAACATCAAAACGATGGAAACAAGGACAACAGAGCAGCCTTTGTAATAATAGGAGGTCCAAGATTCTCTTCTCTTCTAAAGTCTTGGCCGATCCAAAGTCGGCGATGCCGTTTCAGTCCTCGGAAAGACAAGAACCCATGAGAGAAGCATTGCTTCCAAAGCAGATTGTTCTGAACAAAATAAGAACATAGAATGTGATGATGGCATTGAGGCCAGGAAGAAGGAATGCACAAGGCAAAAACTGAGCTGAGGCCTGTATTTTCTCTCACTAGCACCAACTATGTCATTCAGTTCAACCAGAGAGCTTGGTGATTCTGGGAGACAAATAGCACCAACCATTCAATATCTTGGAGAAGTAGTAATTGAAGAGATTGGCTACAAAAATGCCCTCGCGATGGATAATTGGAAACACATGTTAAGAGATGAGCTCCTCTAAAACAAGGACAACAGAGCAGCCTTTGTAGTAACCGGAGTCCAAGATTCGCTTCTCTTCTAAAGTCTTGGCCGATCCAAAGTCGGCGACGCCGTTTCAGTCCTCGGAAAGACAAGAACCCGGGTTTAAGATCAACGACGAATGCAAGAAAGACCTTTAAGCAGCGCTCTCAAGATAAGCCCCTGTCTTGATCTTGATCAATCGTACTCCAAGAAAGGGTTTCGGACACAAACCGTCCTCTACGATGATCTCGCTACCATAGCACTGGACATCGGCGGAAGTGGTTAAGAATGTTTTCCTCTTTCGCCAACGAAAGAGCGCAGGATGGGGATGGCATTGCAGTGGACTTCACGGCCACCGTGATGTCGATGTTGCCCCTCTGTGCCCCGAACCCTCTGTGCCGTGCCCGGAACACAGCGTTGCAGGAACCTTTTTCAGGGTTCATTGTCTTGAGGCTATGGCTTTCTTGCGACTGTTTATATATGGTGCTGAGACTTGGTTCGGTCAATTAATGTTATTTATGGTGAGATACAAAATCGTATCAAGAAAATCTTTAATTTATTTTTTTTATTAAATAGGTATATTTAAATGCAATCTTTTAAAAATATGAAATTGAAATTATTTATTTATATTATTTTATAAAAATTTATTTATCGTGCGTTATAATTTAGTTTCTTAAATTATGCTACAACCTACTAACTTAAATATATAAGTTAGTACTATTTGAGAAAATTTTAATTTTTTATTTTATTGCATGATATTTACTAAATCTTGAAAAATTAATGATATTTTCATGTAGCATTATATGTTTTTATGAAATATTTACAATGTTCTATTCTATTACTCACACAACATACTATGTAATATTAAACTTACTTGCATTTAAAAACGAAAATTCTTTATATCTCACAAGATTTGTGGGATCTTTATAGAGAGATATTATCGAGTCCAAAAAATCAAATTTCCTATACAAAGCCTCGTTTTCAGAAATGTTTAAATTCCAAAAAATAAAATTTCGTACACATAAATTTTCTATGAGATTCTCTGATACTAACTTACTAGAGAATAAAAAAGATCAGATCAAAAAAAAAAATATAAAAATATTTTCTATTGGCACGAGATATTTAAGGTGAATGACAAAATTTTTAAGTTATAAAAAGGATGAAATTTAGTTTTGAGAATTTTTTTATATAATTAGTGGTTTTAGTGTGTATCAAAAAAAGTTAGTAATATTATAAATGATATTTTAACGCAGCCTAAATAGTTTTTTGTTATGAGAATTAATTGTAGATTTTCTATATCATCATGTTGTTAATAATTCATGGCTAAGATTATTAAAATAATCATTGATTCATAGTTGAAACTTCACATGGAATCTAAATATTATCTCACTTCTTTTTAGAATTTGTACTTTATTAATAAAAGATTATAAAAAATAAATCAACGGTTTAAAAAGGGGGAAAATCCAATTAAAAAAAAAATCAGGCTTGCCATCATGTTAAAAAGGCCCGAATTAAAAAAAAAACCAATTAATTCATGACCTGAATTGGACTAGCATGTTTCGAGCCTTCACCTAATCAGGCCGGGGTAAAAAGGCCCGAATGAGTCTTGGATAAAAAAAAATATCACTTGTCTCGCTAGCTACGATAAAATCATTCGTACTCAACGATGTCGTTTACAGAATGCCCTTAACCGCCTTAGATCTCTACTGTATTGTGTTCCCGTTCCCGCCACCCCCACACTAAAAGCCCTAACCCCTCCTGTACCATTCTCCTGCTCTCCTTGGGTACCACAATTCCGTCACCGTTTTACCGCCTCCGGTAACTGCTTCCTCTCAAGCGTAGCTTGTTGCCTCTTTCCGTTCTTGTGTCAGATTTAGCTATTGTTTCTGTTTTCTATGTCTCTGAAATCGGTGGCTCTCTTTCTTTGTTTTGTGGCACAGAATTTTTATAGCATTGTGAATTTTTGGTGCTTTCTGTCCCGATTCATATGAAATCTTCCTAGAAAGATAATGTAGGATGGCCTTTTCGTTTTGTGTCTCAAATTAGGAACCGTACTAAGATACCACAGAAAAAAAAAAAAAAATCTACAATTGATTTTATGTTCAAATTAGCGAAAGAAATATTAGATAATTGGAATTAGGAATTTGTTAGTGAAGTGATTGGAAGAATATATGGCCGATCTTTATGACAATGGTGGATGGAATCAGTCTAAATTATGCGATGTGTTTTGTGGTCTTTGGTTGAATTCATTGTTATGGAACTTATTTGAATGTTATTGTTATCTGGGGTCCTCCTGCGTGTGTTTCTCGTTTCTAAGCTTAAAAGAATTCTTTCATTCTTTGCTATCTGCAGCGATATTTCAAAGCCTGAAACCTCTGTTCTTGAGAATTTGCTGAACTCATGGATCCTCTGCCTGAGCCTGTAAGCTACCTCTGTGGAGGTATATATGTTTACTCTCTTGAATCTCCATATATGTTTATTTGCATTTGAATCTAACGATGATTCTTTTAAGACAGTGTTCTCATAGTCAAGCATTAAACTTGTTAGGAATATCAGATAATGTAGGTTTTTGTGAGATGTAACGTGTTTTTTAATTGTTTCATTCTTGATTTGTTCCTTTATTTACTGTAGATTGTGGGATGGAGAACACCCTAAAACCAGGTGATGTGATCCAGTGCCGAGACTGCGGTTACAGAATCCTTTACAAGAAGCGCACTCGTCGTGGTATGCCCCATTATCTGTGTTGTTGTTGTCTTCTCAAATTGATGATTTTATTGTTTGGAACTGAATGAAAATCGAAACTGAATATTTCATTATGAACTGTGTACTTGATCATATATGTAAGAGAAAAGAATCAGAACCTATATTAGTTTCAATTATTTTCATTGAATATGTTCTGTTGCCGAAGACATTACGCCAAAATGTCTTATTTTCTTTTGTCGTGTATATGTTTATTCTATCTTATGCTTTATTAGCTCTTACGATATGGGGATAGGGGGGAGAGTGGACTAAGGAGAGGAACAATTAAGCCTTCATATATTACATTAATTCATGGCTCACCTTGTACTAGCTATGGTTAAAGATTGATTACATCTATGCACTATATTTTCTGGAAATATATAATGGTTAGAATAATCTATGCAGACGGTGATGGTTATGCATGTCCAATTTATAATTAGTGCCTAGAAGAAGTAACTGAATCTATGGATGCATCCGTTCTATGAGTTAAACCATTTCTTTAGCGAGCTTTTTATCCTAGAACGATAGGCTTACAATGATAAACTGGAATATACATACATATATATAAATATATCCGTTCTATACCTTCAGCTCTCCCCTCCCAATTTCGACTTCATAATTCATGCGTTTGGGCTCTTGTAGCTGTTGTTATGCAGTGACTAGGTTTCCTTTTCATTCATATATTGCTACATTTATGTACTTTTTACTTACTACAATGTAGAGATATGAACGCCAAGAGATAACCATCATCTGATTCATTGCTTAAAGTGGCAGGCTTGATTTCTATATCAGCTACCCATTGATTAAACATGAGTGTGGATCGCTGTCTGTGACATAACCTAGGTGTTATAGCATATGAGTCATACCATAGCCTAATTCCTTGTTAAATTGGTCTCCCAAGTTAATTTTTTCTTAGTCTTATGTAATTATCATAAACTCCCTAAAATTTATGTAAAATTAATTTGACCCCACAAATTCTGACTTTTTAATCACTTGTCTTACCAAATTCTGATTCAGCCCATGCTGTCTGTCTGATTTCTGGCATAATGCTGTTTTGACTAATTTTTGTTTTTATGCAGTTGTTCAATATGAGGCACGTTGAAGAAAATTGTCGCAGCATCTACCGGCTGATTTGAGGGCATCTGCCGCGTCGTTTTGTGATGTCTATAGAAAAGTTCTGCAACTCTGATCAAATTTCTTTACATGTGGGTGATGTTTGCGTTGTTAGGTATACCAATCTATGAATTGCGTGAATGTTTTTACATCACTTTTATTAGCTATTGAAGTTTGTGCCAGAATTTTAAGTGCTAGTGCATTGGGGACTTTAACTTCTTTTCCTATCTTTTATATATCTAGAGGCTATCCTATGTAAGATTTTTTTTTTTTTGATAAATTCGTTAAAATTCAAGAAAAGAAATTAACCTATGAAGATTAAAAAATTTAGAAGCACAATTTTAAAACTCAAATTGACTTGATCTGTTTGATTGGTTGACTCGATAATTAAATTTAAAACTAACTTGATTTCAATTGATTTTACATGTGATATATTAAAATGTAATATATTTTATTTTCAAATTTTTTTTTTAATAAAAAATGTACAATTGAATGAGTGATTTGATAGTTGAACTAATAAATCAATTATCTGGTCTAGTTTTGAAGACATTGTTTGGAAGTAAGATAAAGATACCGACCAGCAGAGATAAACACATCAACATGTGATGTCTATTAAGAAATGGGCGAAGGTAATAATGGCTGAGGTTCATAAATGATTTCAGCTTCTCGCAAGATATCAACTTCCAACTCCCACGAAGGGAAAAATAAATGAGGGAATAGAATCGTAGCCCAAACAATTTACCCGCTTTGGGACCCCTCACCCATGGGCTGATACATCTCGTGCCCTAAAGGTTGATTCTTGGGATATATTTGATGGGGAAATAAAATATATTTTGTTTTACATATATTTGATTATAAAAATTATTTTTTGGAGAAATATTTAGGAGGTAATAGAGGAAACAATTTTGTGAACCTCCCTCACTAATTTTGTGTCTCTTTAAATTCTTTTTCCTTATTTCTTTTATTTTTAATCTCCTCAAATTATTAAACATAATTAAAAGATTATTTTTCTACCTTAATAGGTCAAAGTTCTTCTTCTACTACATGAAATCAATACTTTATTTTGCCTCTGCCAAACTTACCCTTAAGTTCTCAAGCTATATCAACCAACAAAGACCAATAGCGAGAAAGTCTAGCAAGGTTAAACTCTAAAAGTTAAGTAAAGTGTGAACATTCTATGAACTTTCCCATGGCCAAGTCTGAAAAAACAAATGTAGACAAAACCACTTGTGATGTGAAAGCATTTTTGGTGCCAACTAAATAATTATTAATTGTAGGGCAATTGGTAAGTTTGTGATCAACGATTATATATGTTGGGGACCAATGCACAGTTTTTTATTTATTTTGTTTTCCACTCATGAATCATGTGGATGTTATAAGTCAGGGGTTTGGTTCCAATTAATTTAAGAGCCTATAGATTGTAATGTTTGCAAATTGAAGTCGTAGTGATACTTGCATAGGGTTTGGTTTGGGAGGTTTGGAGGGGAGGAGAATGGAGGGACATTTTAAAATCACATTATTTGGTTAAAAACCCTAAATTAACCAGTCTGTCAATCCCAAAAGATTTAATTTGATAGCTAGTAAAAATAAAGCAAAGCCCACATGTGTTTAGTTTAGTAATTAATTATGTCTTTGGTGTTGTAGGAGTCTTGTGATGAAATTTGTTTACTTCATTGCTTGGTGATTATTCTCACAATAACTTAATAATCAGGTTTTAGTTTTGGAAATACAATTGCCTAATATAGTTATATAATGTTTGTACTACAAAACTAAATATTGTAAAATTTTAATTTATCTGAGGTAAAATTGCTTGAAAATTTCGTTTATTAAAAAAATTGAGATCAATCTCTATTCTTTTATATCTCCAACTTAAAATCAAACTCTATTTTATTTTATATAAAAAAAAAATTGCTCCATACATATTCCACTTGGTGAAAGTAACACTTTAATGATAGAAGCCAGGGATAGAGAGAGAAAGAAGCAAAGACGGTGCGCAAATGAATTGGGTGGCCGTTATATTTATTAAGTACAGCTAGCCGAAGTGATGGAAGTCATCTCCTCTATTTAACTCCCTACGTATACTTAGCCATCTTCCCCCAAAATAAACCCATTTTCACATTCCCTCCCCTCGCCGCCGGCCATTGAAGCAAACACCGATACCAAATAATGGCCACCACCACATGCCGGAAGTTTGTAGCCATTGCTACTTTTCTGCTTGTAGCAGCATCATGTTATGGTGGCGTGTCGGCGCAAGCACCGGTTTCGTCGCCGGAGACACCGGGCACGGCTGCGTCTCCGGGACCTGCTGCAGGGACTGATTGCTTCACGGCTTTGGTTGGGTTGTCAGACTGCCTAACATATGTGGAAGATGGAAGCAATTTGACAAAACCAGACAAAGGGTGTTGCCCGGAGCTATCAAATTTGGTGAATACCAACCCTATCTGCCTGTGTCAGCTGCTGGGAAACCCTAATGCTACTAGCTCTATTGGTGTCAAGATTGATTTGAATAGAGCTCTCAAGCTTCCTTCTGTTTGTAAAGTGGAAACTCCCCCTGTTAGCACTTGCTCAGGTATATTTGTTTTAGGGTAAATTCCAAGCTATAATTTTTAAACGTTACCACCGATGGAAAGGGACCTATTATAATGCATTTATATATTTTTTTTATTATACAGCATTATTGAGTGTATAGGTGTATGAAAAGTAATTTAGTGACTCTTTTGTTTTAATTAATATCTTCTATAATTTTATCATTAAAATTTAGCACTGTAATTATAGTTTTATTTAACTATTGAGAAACTGATTTAAGAATATTTCTACAAACTTTTGGTGAGAGGCTTGTGATAATTTATTTCAAAAACTTATAGTTTTCACTAAAAGAATATGCTTTTTCAAATTTAATTTTATATGAAAAATTATGCTAGAGTTCAAGATTTGTTCCTTAACACATCTAGAAAACTTTTTTTTTTTTTTTTTCCTATGGTTCATGAATTTCCCAAGAAAAAAAGTGGGAACTTGGAAACTGATCTCATTCTCAACATGGACACATTATGATGTTAGGGTTTTGGTGGAAAACTATAAAGGAGTAGAACATAAATACCACCGACCACCGCTAGCATCCAACCACCAATATTGATGAGAATTAAGATTACCCACTCTTATTTATTGTGTTTCTGTGCTTTCCGCTATTGAATTAATTAATTTCTTGTACTGTGCGACAGCTGTGGGAGTTCCTGTGTCAATGCCGCCATCAACTCCACACTCTGTCCCACCAAGTAAGTCATCTATTTTGGTTTTGATTAATTATATTCTTGATTTAGATTCACATTATATTTTTTTTTTTCATTTCTTGATTAGTGAAAAACTTATAAATTAATACTAAAAATTAATTTATTAAAATAATTTTTAATAAGAAATGAGATACAAAATAATACAAAAGGTATGAAAGATGTGGACTGCAACTGAATTATATTACCCTGTTTAATGACATATATCTATACTAATATTTATATATTTTCAATCCTTTTTTTTTTTTTAATTTGATACTTGTAAATACATCATACCTACACATCTAGATGACTTGGTTAAATTTTTAAAAAAACTTAACTAATTTACACTTTTTCAATAATAAAATAAACAATTCCAAGAATTTCTATGGCGCTTTTATCTTATTTATCCAACAAAATATTAATTAATTGCAAGACTCTTGTGTTCATTATTTCGTATCATTGTAAACTGGGATTTGAATTAGAAGCAGTGAGCTAATTTTGCAGTCACTGTCGTAGTTAGCAAATTTTCATAATTAGATATTTATCTAAGGGGTCGCGATTAAATCACATCATAAGTTACATAAATTACATATTAATGCAAAGATTTAAGTTATTAGATGAAGATTGAATTGTAGAAATTTACTGACTCCAATGACTATATAGTTAGTGGTTAGCAAACTATATCTTAACCAAATTCTCATAACTGTAAGTAATAACTTCACATGAGTTTCAAGTTAATTTCATTTTCATAGATATATAAAGCTTGTGGAGTAATTAGTCCACACAAAATTCCTTGAAGTTAAATGCTTTTCTACTTGTGGCAGCGTCTTCTCACGGTGGCATGTCACCGGTTTTAGCACCGGAAACACGGTCACCGCGGCATCTCCGGGACCTGCTGCAGGGACTGATTGCTTCACGGCTTTGGTTGGGTTGTCAGACTGCCTAACATATGTGGAAGATGGAAGCAATTTGACAAAACCAGACAAAGCATGTTGCCCGGAGCTATCAAATTTGGTGAATACCAACCCAATCTGCCTGTGTCAGCTGCTGGGAAACCCTAATGCTACTAGCTCTATTGGTGTCAAGATTGATTCGAATAGAGCTCTCAAGCTTCCTTCTGTTTGTAAAGTGGAAACTCCCCCTGTTAGCACTTGCTCAGGTATGTTTGATTGTTTCAATAATACCCTCAACTATCTTATGATTAATGTTTCTTCTACAACTTAATTGGGAGAAAGTTGTCTATTCCTAACTCTATCTTAGACCTATCTCATGGGACATTTATAGGTTAGGTTGCATTAGTTACTTAATTGGGAGAAAATCGTTTGTCTCTAATCTTAATCTTATTATGTAAAACAGAATTTGAGATAGAACTAAAGACAGAGGATGTTGTTCTAACTTGTGTATTATCAAGTTCTACCATGTATATATTGTGGTCAAATAGAAAACTCAACCTTGAAATCTATGAAATGCTAAGTGAATATATTGAAAAGAGAAAAAAAAATATCATAGAAGGAGAATGACATGATTATATATCCAATAATTATAAATCACTCTGTTTGAAAGATTTAAATTTAAATCTCATCTTTAATATTTATTTTCATTAAATCATCTTTATTAAATTTATATATACAACACATCTAGATCTTTTCCCTATGGGTCATGACTCATGAGTTTCCCAAGAAAAAGGGAGAGTTGGATTAATTTACAGCTTGGAGTTCACTTAACATAAATAGTTAAATATAATCATACATCTTAAAATTTATGTTGTATCATGTCATTGATTTAAATAAATTTAAATGAGTTATTCTTACATACTTATCTAACTATGTATGAATTTAAATTCATTGCAATTATTATTACTGTAATTAATAATATGTCGCAACATAAACTCTTAAATATATGATTGTTATGCATTATACAATTGATTTAAGAGTTTTTATTGCATCTCCTCGTTTAAATGAGGTTAAATATATGTTTGGCCTTTAACAAAAATAATAATGGAGTACAATAGAACTACCATCGACCATACCATCAAGAGAAACTAGCTAGATTACTCTATTATTTATTGTATACTTCTGATTCGTAAGAATTCATTTATTGAGTTTTACTTGTATTGTGTGACAGCCGTAGGAGTGCCGGTGTCATTGCCACCATCAGATTCTATCTCCCCAAGTGAGTCCTTCATCTATTGTTTTGGATGTTCTTCGATTTCATTTACTCCTTTTCTTTTTTGGAATTAATTAAAGACACACACACATATACACAATTTTTTGTTATATTGAATATATGTCATACTACATTCTCATATTAGATCACCTGGTTAACTTTTTAATAATAAAATAAGCTTAAAAGAAAATAAAAATCCAAGAACTTATATATGGTGCAATTTTATCTTATTTGTTATGTTCATTATTTTGTTTTTCATAATTAATTGTGACTTTATGTATGACTTCACATGAGTTTCAAGTTAATTCATTAATTTTATTTTTTGATAGATAGAACTTGTAAACTAATCACGTTCATACAAAGTTTCTGATTTATCTATACGAGCCAATTTAATTCAATTTAATTTAATTAGCCTTTTCTTGCAAAATAAATGAAGGTGGTCAGCTAGCTCCTACTCCAGTATCAGCTTCTCATATAGCATCTCCAGGTATGTCATTCAAGTTTTAGGGATAATAGTCAAGGGAATGGTATATGCCTACCAAATTACTTGCAATTGAATGGCACCCAAATTGCTCTTAGGGTTTGTGATTTTCGTATTTAAACTTGAGTTTGTTTAGATTAACTTTAAAAACATTTTAGATATGCAGAAATAACACTAAAAGTTAAAAACAACTTTTTAAATTTTTTTTCCATAAATAGTGACTCTTGCTTATGCTTCTTCTTCTGTATTTTTTTGAAATGTCATCCCATGTTATAAGTGAGTTTTTCTATTTCTCTAAGTGTCTTTACTTTCTTTTTCTTTTTTTTTTGTCAAAAACCTGTCTAAAATTTATATAGTTAAAAATTACACAAAAAGTGTATATATATATATATATATATATATATATATATATATATATATATATATATATATATATATATATAACACTAAAAGTTAAAAACAACTTTTTAAATTTTTTTTCCATAAATAGTGACTCTTGCTTATGCTTCTTCTTCTGTATTTTTTTGAAATGTCATCCCATGTTATAAGTGAGTTTTTCTATTTCTCTAAGTGTCTTTACTTTCTTTTTCTTTTTTTGTTTGTCAAAAACCTGTCTAAAATTTATATAGTTAAAAATTACACAAAAAGTATATATATATATATATATATATATATATATATATATATATGTATATATATATATATTTTCTGTCAAAAGCACTACTAGAAAAAAAAAAAAAAACAATCCAAAAAATATATTTGTATACACATTTAATATCATTGTTTTTAAAATATGCAGGTGGTCAGCCAGCCGCAAGCCCTACATCAGGTGTAGCTGCTTCTTCCCCATCTCCTAATGCAGCTTCAAGCATCCAAGTGTCAGTTCTGCCTTTCATTTTTGGCTCAGCAACTGCCTTCGTCTCCATATTTTTCTGATTAATTACACATAAATTATTGCCACTGCCATTTAATTTCTTCATTATTTGAATACCATGACTTGCTTTCTTTGAAGCTTTTATTGTAACCTAATGCCGAGTGCTTTGTGACTATTGTGTTTTGTTCTTTTCAAGAATGTTTTCTCCTATGTACTGCCCTGCTTCGATAGGACATTCCAATAGGGTAAAGTTGAAGCAAATGACAGTGGAGGGCAGTGGATATAGAAGAGATATATAGAGATTTAAATGTAAGACCTTGATCTTGTTGGGACTAATTTTAAGGTAGATTCATCCATTGATATGCTAGAATAAGATTGTTGAACTTGTTTCTTTTCAGCATGGGATAATTCTATGGGCAAATTTAATGTTGGTCACTAAAATGTCTCATTCGTACAAATGTTTGTAGGGTTATCTCATTTGGGATAATTCTATGGGGAATTTAAGTTACTACTAACATTTTGAAAACTAGACTGGTCATTAATTCGATAATGGCAACCAACTAATTGTATGTATGTTATAACATGGAAATCCTCTTGTTTTAGTTAAATAACTTAATAATACTCTGTTTATTTAAAATTATAAAGTAATATTATCTACTTCATATTCTCAACAAATATCGTTAGGTAGCTAAAAAAAATACATTCTTTTTATAGTGTCCTTATTTAATATTTTATCTTTTAATCAATTGCACGATGAAACATTCAAATAAAATTTTAAGTAAAAGTACTTTTTTAGAAGTGTCATTAACTATTTTTTAAAATCAAAAAATAACCTTATATTTTTTAATATCAAACTTTATAAATATTGTTTTATAATTTTGAACAGATAGAGTAATATATAGAATCAAAATTTAAAGATATCCGAAATCTCACGTGGAGCTAAATAGAATTGTTACACTAAAATATAATTCCTATCAATAAGTTCAAGCACAACTATAACTAAAAAAGAGGTGAAACATAAACACAAGACTTGTATAAAAGATAATTGATATAGACACGAGAAAATTTTTGATTGTATTAATTTCTTTTCAATGGACTTGAGGGTTCTAGTTTAAATTCCCAATTCATAATATTTTTAAAACATGCAAAAGTTCCAAACTTTAGAAAAAAAAAAAAAAAAAGATGATAATTTTTTGGTTGAAGCAAGGAATCGAATGAAACCTCTTTATTTCCAGCATCATCGCCATCTGGGAGTGAATATTGATGCAACTCCCACTCACAATGATAGTCAGTCACAACTCTTATTGTCAACAAAAGATGACTTTCTCTGTCATAACCAATGATTTGACCATTGTCATCTCTTATCTCTTTGCAATCCCAGAATCTCCATTTGTCAGAACCAGTTTTTCTCTTGGAGTACTGGTTCACTGTTTATCCTTATTCTTCAACTTTTTGAAAGCATAAGACAATCATTCCTTGGATCTTCTGTCAAAATTCTTTAGTGGTTCCTCTAGGAAAGCTTCCACATCTTTCATCGCGTCATGCACTTCATTTTCTCTAGGGGAAAATGATGGATGAGCTCTTTTGGGGTTAGGACATCAAATGGGACAACGAATTTTGTCCCTGGCTAAGGTCGCACTCCAACAAGAAGCACCATCTCAGGATCCATATCTGTGAATTGTTTAGTTTTGAGTCTAGGATGCTATATCAAACCAGAGCTTTTAAATAATTGAGATTTTATGTATCACTCAAACAAAACAAAAATGTTTTCTACTGCATCCAGCTGCAGTAAAAGAAAGAAATGAATCAGTTTAAAATGAACCAAACCAAAAATGAGTACATAATTAATTAAGCTTTCCCAATTGTTGCCGCTTTATGAATGGGAATTAGTTTCCTTGGAGTAACCAGCAAGTCAAATTGTAGCCTATAATTATCTCACCCTAACAATTTTAGGATCCTTTCGATAACATTCATTAGGGTTTTTGATAGAACGTAATAAGTATACTCAAAGATAAGTTTCTGGATTCAAAGACAAAACTCAAAACCCTTATTCAGTTGCAAGCTATTTGGTTACTTCGATGCAGTTTTGATAGATTATTATCATTATTGTTTTCCATCTCCTTTTTGGTCACATGACTACGCTAAGGATTGAACCTCTTGCAATAATGCAAACTATGCTTACCGCGCTTTTGTAATGAAATAAATGTTTGCTAAGGACTTTGCGCTCCATGATTAAATGTTTGTAGCATGATATCAGTGGTGATTTACTGCAGAATTTTTGTATACTGTGGATGCTTGCTTATAATATTGTCCTAGTATATAGCAGATCATTAGTTCGAACCTTGAAGTAGTCACAATAGTTTTAAATACGTACTGTTTTTGAGGCAATGGCTGCAATGATTCATATTAATTTTAAACCTAAAACAAGGAGTTTTCGTTGGTTGATGAACAAGTTAAATTTGTTGTAAATTATGAGAAAAAATCATAACTTTATGAGACTTCTCTCTCGCTAAAATATCCTAGCTAAAGTGGACAATGTTAGTGTTTCCTTCCTGGTTTTGATCATGAAAGTCTTTACTTTTTATTTATATTTTTGAGTAATACTTGTGTATTACTGTTTAGGTACACTCATTTATATATATTTTTTACTTTTTTTTTTTTTATATAATTTTACCTTTACAAAATAATTATATCACAGTCAGATATACAAATAACATTTACCTTGTCACTATATCTACTACTTGGACATGATCCTAACTAGGGATTTAACTAGCTTGCAAGAAAATTGGATTAGGGTCAAATTTAACACATGTTAAGAGAGGGGTAGTGTAGGAATTTATGGAGTATAGATTAATTCTGCTCCTTACAAGAATCAGAAACTTTATTTTTAAGAAAGTACATGCGAAATTGTTCAGAACGTCCCTGGAAATAAACAATGAAGGTTCAAAGTTGACTTGGTAGTCAACTGGGGAATCAGAAACAGAGACAGGAAACCACTATATATTAATGATAATGAGCTAGAACCAATGGTTCTACCTAATGGTCATGCAGAGACCAACAAGGTTTCTATCCTATGAATATTTGTTTAGAATTAGATTTGATATAATTACAGTCGAGATTAATCAAACCATCCTTGGATATAAGAGAATTAAACTAACACAAAAATTTCAATATATCTGTTTGTTCATTTCTAATACATTAATAATTGATGGTATACCAAGAATCAATTTGCAAGTTAACTTTCAAATGCTCAAAATTTGAAAGGAATTAAAAGAGTGTCTTACTCTATAAAATTTTATTACTTAGCAGACGAAGGAGGAAAAATGAAAGATGAAGGGCCATTTAATTATGTTAATATTTTAAATAATGGTAAAATTATATATATATATATATATATATATATATATATATATATATATATATATATATATATATATATATATATATATATATATTATAATTATTCTATTTTCTTTTTTAATAAAATTTATGCTCCATAACAAGTCAAATAATAAATATACTTTTTCCTTTCTTCCCATTTAATTCCGGTGGGTCTTTTCTCTCCAAACTCCCAAACCTCGCTTAAATGAAAACAGTGACTTTGTCCGGAAGAAGAGAAGAGATATCAATTAAAAGAGGGACCCCTTCATTTCCTCCCTTTACCAAAACTGATACAAACACCAAAACCAAATAATGGCTACCGTTACTACCTCCACCACCACCACCGGCGAAAATTTTGTAGCCATTGCAACTTTCCTACTTGTGGCAGCAACATCTTACGGTGGCGTGTCGGCTCAAGTGTCACCTCCGGCACCGTTGCCGCAGGCATGTTTGTTTCAATACCCTCTAGCTATAATCTCATCATCAATGTTTCTTCTTCTACACAACTTAATTCATCTTCTTGTCTTGTATATCTATGGAGTTCTACCATGTATTATGGCCAAATAAGAAATATCAAGCATGAAATCTTTGATTACTAAGTCGAAAGTTAAAGGTCATCATACTATGTATGGGAAAAAAATAATATGATATTTTTTATAACAAAAATTCAAGAACTAATTAGATTACGCCAAAATCAGTGGCAAGCTTCTTATGAAAATTCTATATATTACATTTTTACATATGTAGAATCTTACTCCATTTTTATACTTGTGGTAGGTAAGTTGCACAATCAAGAGTTTAGGAACAAATTTTAAATGAACCGGAAATTGCTTGTTAAATTATTGATTATATATTTATAGAAGTGATGAAAATGTATACAAGAGAATAATGTTACTCTAGATTTAGATACTATGGATCAAATCTAGCTTTTATGCAAAGCATAAATACAGAATTGAGGAGACTGAATTTTAATGGGTTTATGTAAACTTGCATTGCACAAATAAAAATTAGTTTCTCTACTCTGATAATCAACATGCGAATAACTTAAATTAGTTTAATATATGAGTTTTGATTGATGTTAATTTTTGAGTGTTTTAAAAGATGTTTTTATTATTTGAGAGCATAACCATAATTCAGCTCTGCATAAAAAGAAAAGTCATGCAATACTAATAAGTCAATTCTAGTTAATAATAAAGGTGACAACGGGGGTCCATCAATCAACGTAGGATTATGTCTTATTGATGAACTAACCTTAATATACCAACCAGAAAAGCAATAGCATATTTGATATATTAAAACAAAATTAAAAAATTATTTAAAGTTTTAGTACTTGAAAGAAAAAAATATTAAAATTTATGTGGTAAACTCCCTATTTAACTCTTAAATTATTACATATATATATATATACACACACACATATATCTAATTTTGTAAAATAGTCTAACTTTGACTCATTCTCACATTATGCTGATGTTATTAGCCTTTGAAAGCAATAATGATGAGTACAAACCACCTATGAAGACCAACTAGATTAGACTACCCATCTCTTATTTGTTGTATTAGTGATTTGTGATTAGTGATGTTATTTGTATTACTCATTTTTTTTTTTTATCTCTCTTGGTGTGGAAGCAGGCGTATTTTGCTGCTCCAACGGCAACAATAACTGTATATGCTAACCCACCAGGTGAGTCTTCCATCTATAAAATACTATTATTACATAACCAGGTGTTAGTAGTAATGGTAAAAAGTTAAATTTACTTAAATATATTGACTTAAATTTGAGTTCTTTAGTTAATTAGAATTGAGCTAGTTATGAAATGAGAAACTTAAATTTGTGCCACCATATATCCTTTGAGAAAAAAAAAAAAACTATTAAAGCCTAAATAAAAACGAAAGTGTTTCAAGGGTGCATGGTCCTCATTTTAGTTGCCCAAGAATTCCCTTCCCTCGCCAAAATTGATAAACACCAAATCCTAATAATGGCCACCGTTACCTCCACCACCTGTGCATTCTGCATCTGCTCTGCCATGCTTTATGGCCAAATAAGAAAAATCAAGCATGAAATTATGAATACTAAATTGAAAATTAAAGATCCTGATCCTAAGGGGAAAAAATTATTTGTATATAAAGTAAAATTCAAGAAAAAAAATTAGTTTACGGCAAAATCAAAGACAAGGCTCATGAAAATTCTATATTTTACATTTTAACATATGTAAGATCATATATACTCCATTTTTCCCAAATAAAAAAAAAAATCATACTCCAGTTTAATTTACACTTGTGGTTGGAAAGTTGTGAAATCAAGAGCTTAGGAACAAGTTTTTAATCAGTGAACTAATGGAACTTGCTTGTCTAACTTTTTTGATTATACATTTATAGAAGGGATGAAAATGTATATAAGCTGAGATGAATACAAGGGTTATCCAAATAGGTGAACACATAACGTTTTCTTTACTGTATACATTTTTTTCAGCATAATTTTAAAAGCTGGACTTAGTCGGCCACTCTAGAAAAATTGAGAACTCAACCAGGAAAAACCAAAAGTTGGGCAGTTTTTTTTTTTTTTTTGACTTTTTGGCTTTTACAGAATTTCAGACTTATTTTTTTACGCATTCTTTTTATCATTTTGTATATTGGACTTATTGCAAGTATTATGTGTATATAGTTTGAACTTGTATTGACAGAACTCGAATTAATGATGCGAATTGTGATGACTCTGATTTCTTTTGTGTAGTTATAGCCTAGTAGGCGATTGGTTATTTATAAAGCTTGATAAATTGATATTGTAATTTTTTTTGGATTATCATTTGTAATGAAGAGTTTATTCTATAGATTAATTAAATTTATGTTATGCATTATATACTTATATATGCATATATATTACTTTTAAGTGTTTTTTAAATTTATGTAGTTGAACTAATGATCCAACAATTGTACCAATAAATTAGTAAACTATAGTAGTTTTAGTTTAACGTATGCTCTGATAATAAAAACTATGCTTTTAGTTTTGAATTAATTTATTCAAATTCACTTGAATGATGTGACAGACGCGGGAAGCACAGGGCCATCGCCACCGCCACCGTCACCGCAAAATTCTCCCTCACCAAGTGTGTCTTCTATCTATTATTGTTTTGACTAATATTGGTCAATTTCATTTACCCTTTAAAATTTATACCGTTGAATTAATGACTCAACCGTTTAACCAGTAAACTAAAAAGTTGATAACTTCCCCGGTTTAATGTTTGCTTTGGTCTGTTAAAACTATGCTTTCCAGTATTGAGTTCGTTTGTTCAATTTCACTTGTATAATGTGACAAATGTATCAGCAAGTTAGTCCTCCATCTATTATTGTTTTGAATATTGGTAAATTTCATGTACTCCTTTTTTTTGGGCATATTTATATATACTTCCGATAATTAATTGAAGCTACTAGTCTAAGTATGCAAATATTTAAATGATTCACCTATATGAACTGAATCAATTTAATTTTTCTTTTCTTGCAAGAAAATAAAGGTAGTGAGTTTAAACTCGTTTAAATGATCTAAGACTTATGATTGAGTTATATAGTAAGACTATTCTCGTTGTTAAAAATACTTAAAAGAAAAGAATCTATTAACCTACAATTAACTGTGTTATACCCTTTAATATCTGTATTTTAAAAGCAAATTTGCAGCTAGCGGGATAGGTGAAGGAGCATCCAAAAACCCTCCATCAATTGTACCTACTTCCTCCCCATCAGGTTTAAGTATTAAAGTCTTTGTTCTGCCTTTCATTTTTTGGCTCGGCAACTGCCTTTGTTTCAGTATTTTATTTGGAATTTGTTTTCTGTGTTAAAGGGTTTTGTTGGAATATGTGTATATATTAAAGTTTACCTTATGAAATAATTTGCATTATAGAGCTAGTTTATATTTCTGATTTCAATGTCCCTTGTAATAGTGTCCTGAAATTAATTAGATTACCATCGGATGTGACCAAGAAATCTTGCATGTACATGAGCAAATGGTGTCTAATTTTGGGTGTAACGTTTCATTTCATACCTAATTAAGTGCAGTAGAAAGGAATACTGTCTTGTTCAAAGAACTTCTGATACGAGCGAAACTTTGATGGTGCCAAGTTCTAAAGAGCAAACTGCTATTTGCTGTCTTTCTCCTTGCTTATATAGGGAAGTTTAAAAAAGAAGAAGTTATTAGTAACCTCATATATATATGTCATATATATTAGACTAAGGTTTTAGAGTTGTTGCTTCTAAGCTAAGTTGCAAGAGGAGAGAAGACTGTTAAGGAGGCGCCAAAGCCAGAACTCTGGCAACCTCTCTAGTGCTCAAGTCAATGGATGCGCAGAGAGAGAAGAGAGTTAGGGTTTTTGTGGCAAAGAGGGTTCTTGTGTAACACCCGGAGTAAGAGCACAATTTTTTGCGAGATGCATGTGTTTGAGAAATAGTAACTATTTCTGCTAAAAGTTCTAGGATATAAATTTGAAGATATTTTTTTTTAGCTAAAATTTTTCATGTTACTTATTGATTTAAACTCTATCTCATGATTTTAGAATTGGTCCAAATGTTGCAAGTGGGATAAAGTTGAATTAATAAAAAAAAATTGAACTAATCTTAAACTTATGGAACAAGGTTTAAAATAATTATATTTTGTCTCACACTAAATGCTGAAACTAGAAGAAAATGCTACTATGAGCTCATATTTTTCTTCTATATATGCAGGTCTAACAGTTGGAGCTATTGCTGGAATCTGTGTTGGAATATTAGCTGGGCTTCTGGTAGTGGCAGTTAGTATATACTACATAAAATATAAGAAGAGAAACAGTAAGTTTTTAGACTCAGAAAGAAACTAAATTTGTTATCCAATTTAACTATCTCTTCTTCATCGATCATTTGACATGTTCATTAATTAACACTTGTGTGCTGTTTTGGCTGAACACTTTTTTATCCTCTTTCAGATGAAGCCTCTGGTAATGCTGAACGTCAAACTTCAGGATCTGGTGGTCCTTCTAGTGCTGGTGATGCAGTCATCCCAGGCTTCACAGTGGACAAATCAGTTGAGTTCTCATATGAAGAACTAGCCAATGCCACAAATGACTTCAGTTCGGCTAACAAAATTGGTCAAGGAGGTTTTGGCGCTGTCTACTATGCAGAGTTGAGAGACGAGGTTTGTAATCGCACAATTCTATTTTTATTACAAGGACATAGGGGAAAGTTTCACTCTTTTATTTATACGAGTTTACCCTTGTTTATGAATCTTGGTTCACTATTTGACATATCAAGAGAACGAGTAACATGCATGAATAGAGACCGTAGTATCACTCTCAACACTATGACTGATTCTATTAATTCAATGCCGGAAAGCAATTATGCAATAAATGAATTCTAGAAGGCACAAGTAAGAGAGGCAATCGAAATAGAATGAGTTATGATCTTATCATTAGCTAAGTTGTCACTCAGGCCACATTTCTCACAAATCTCCATGCTGGACTCAATCCTCTTCACATCTTCACCTGAAGCACCATTCTCAATTTCTGCGATGCCCCTCAGTGCTATCTCACCATATCAACAAGTGGCAAGCTCCAACCCAGCTTGTTGACATCCTTAAAAGATGGAATCCAAACCGATCTCCAATGACTATTGCTTCGAGTGTGTTTCCAGAATAAGATGTCACTGATTTAATGCCAGAACCAATCGAACATTGTAAGATGTACAAATTAGCTTGCATGAGGCCCTTCACACCACAAAAGCATTTATTCTTACTTGTAAAGCTCCACCTACACTCATAACCTTTTATGGTCTAAAATTCCTAGAGAAATCAAAGTCCTCTTGAAATCTAGGACATGCCGAACACCTAAAAGTTCTTGCCATTCCATTGTGCAACCCAAACCCATATGGAATCCTCCCCAACTATTATCCATAGAGAGCACCATTGCCCATCAAAAGACACCATTCATCCTTCTCATCATATGTCTCAAACCATCTTTGTTTGATCACTTATAATAAGAGCACCCAGAGTCAAGCACCCATTAATCCGGTTGAACATGTGAATCTACCATAAATAGCACTAATTCTTCTTCAAATGAGGAATCTTATTGTGACATTTTAACAACAGCTCTCCTTTGTCTTCATTGGAGCAGTCCATTTTCCAGTGACTTGATTGCTTATAGCAATAACATGTACCCTTCGAATTCTTTTTCATACCCTTTTTCCCTTTATCTAGAGTTAGCATCCTCCAACGCAGATGAAAGGGTGTCTCTCTCACTTCCCGTTGCCTTCTTTTAAGTTTTTTATCCTAAACACTCGGCAACACTTCCCTCAATGTCAAACTAGCCCTTCCAACACTCAGGGAACGCGCCAGATTCTCATAGGACAAAGGCAGGCAGATTAACAAAATCATAACAACATCCCTACCATCAACTTTAACATCTATATTTTCTAAATCCATTAATATGAAGTTAAATTCATCTTGATGATCTGACAATGTTCTACTTTCTTTCATACGCAAGCCGAACAACCTCTCCAACAACAACTTGTTATAGACAGATATGGTCATTTAGATGCTCCCCAACTTAGACCACAAGTGCAGTTGCTTATTGAATCACCTTACATATTACTTTATCTAACAAAGAATGTAATATTATGGAGTGCGCTCTCAAATTTAGATCTGTGTAGTCTGCGTTGCCATTTTCTATAACCTAACTAGATAGAGGTCCCTAGAGCCCTTGATGCAATAGTAGTGCACACATCTTCACATGTCATAGACTGAAACTGTTCTTTGCGAATTTCTTCATCTTCAGCTCGGCCAACATCTTACTCCAAGATTCTAAACAAATGCTATAACACCAATTGTTAGGAAAATTATGAGTAAAATAGCGTGGAAGCATAAATAAAGCACATTCAAAATTTATGTAGGTCAAGAGGTCCGGCCATTAATAATTTTTCATGTGCAGAGAGCCGCCATTAAGAAGATGGATATGCAAGCATCAAGAGAGTTTCTTGCTGAACTGCACGTCTTGACCCGGGTTCATCACCATAACCTGGTACTAAAATTTTCAAACTTTAAAGCATTAATAGTTCTTGCATGTACGTTTCAATAAGTGAATTTGTATTGTTTTTGTTTGTTCGCAAAGTAATTGAAGTTACGAGCTTCTAACATATCTTACCAGGGAAGTTTGCTCTTGAAACTTTTATGTGTCTCTGTGCACACAAGAAGATTGGAAATGCTTGCCTTTGCATATACGGAAGAGTTTTTCAATTTATACTCAATACTCTCGTGTTCTAATTATTAATAACCACGTAGGTGCGCTTGATTGGATATTGTGTTGAGGGCGGCTCTCTTTTCCTTGTCTATGAATACATTGACAATGGAAACTTAAGCCAACATCTGCATGGTTCAGGTTAGATCAGCACATTGTGAGAAGCTCTTTAGTCATGATACATTATTTGATTGTTATAACTTAACAGTGAAGTTCTAACATTGACAGGAAGTGACCCATTGCCATGGTCTTCTCGGGTGCAAATTGCTCTAGATTCAGCCAGAGCTCTTGAATATATTCACGAGCATACGGTGCCTGTCTATATCCACCGTGACATAAAATCTGCAAATATATTAATAGACAAAAACTTGCACGGAAAGGTTGAATATATTTTGAAGAGTTGTCTTTATTTTCTTCTTTTCTTTGGGTATTATGGAATCTCCTCGGATATAATAATTCATATTTACAGCTTGCAGATTTTGGATTGTGAAGTTGGAAGCTCATCCCTTCTCACGGCTCGTCTTATGGGAACATTTGGATACATGTCACCAGAGTATAATAACTTCTACTCTTCTGTTAGATGGTAGCCATCTAGGAAATATAGGGTTTTACATCTTTTGGAAGTAACTAAGGTGCCAAAAACTAGCTAGTCTTGTTTATTTTTACATATATTTTCATTTAATTGAATTGAATAGGTAAGATGGATAAGTGTTTTTAGTGCTGCAAATACCACTCTCCTTGAGATTTGTGAGCAAGAATTATTTTAACATGTTCACCTAATTCTTTCATTTACTATGCAGCTGCATCAACAATATCAATCTTGATTATACCATATCCGTTTTTGTAAAGGAAAACTGAGTATACTTTTGCGAGCATTTAGAGGGTTTTAACAATAACTATGATCTCATCTGCAGATATGCTCAATATGGCAGAGTTTCTCCCAAGATAGATGTCTATGCTTTTGGAGTTGTTCTGTATGAACTGATTTCTGCTAAAGAAGCTATTTTGAAGATAAATGAATCTTTTGCTGACGCTAAGGGCCTTATAACTTTGGTACTTCTTTCTCTACTTGAGAAATTTATGTCACTATCATCATCTGAATCTAAATTAAAGGGACATATTCATCTTTCCCCTTATGTGTGCCAGTTTGACGAAGTTCTTAATAAGGATAACCCTAAAGAAGATCTTCGCAAACTAGTGGATCCAAGGCTTGGCGATAATTATCCTATTGACTCAGCGTATAAGGTAAGAACATTTGTAAGAATATAGCAACAACATTTGCTTTTATCCTTTCTATTAAGAACTGATTCAATTTGAATGTTGCAGTTTCAGCTATTAGATGAAGGCTCAAAAATTGTATATCTAACAATTCTAACATTTGTCAATAAATATGGCTGTCATTTGGCTTGCAGATGGCGCAACTGGCAAAAGCATGTACACAAGAAAATCCACAACAGCGCCCCAGTATGAAATATATTGTGGTTGCTCTTATGATGACACTTTCTTCTAATACTGGAGATTCGGATGTTGGCTCCCTCTATGAAAATAAAGTTCTTATGAATCTTATGTCAGGAAGATAGGAGATGGAACCAATGAGTTCACTTTCACCACAAAATACTTCGGATCAATTAAACCGTGTGCTGGAGAGATTTTAAGAAACCTATGGTGTTTGCAAATAGATGTAGTTATAATTGATTTATACAATCTAAAATATCTCGCTCAAGGTTTGTGGTGACAGATAGGCAATAGGATAGGAATGTAAACTTCTATTAATACTAGTTTAATCGTATGGGAAAACAATTAGATTTGATGTTGGTATACGAGAGTAATGTTATGACATTATGCCAAATTACTTCCTCTTTTAATCTTCAGATTATATATTTTTATTATTTTTATATTTGTATTATTGAATCACTCAGTTGAACTAATTAGAACTTGAAACACTTCCTTTCTATTTTTTATCTTATCTGATTTTCTTAAAACATATTTTTCTTAGATGTTAATTAAGTCAAAATTTTGTAAGCTTAGCTTATCCGGTGAATTGATTTGCATGAAATTGGTGCAATTCCAATGTGTTTGCCGAGTATATGCTTGCTTAGGCCTAGAATTCAAGACAACACGTGGAGATCGACTTTTGGTTCAATTCCAATGAGTATTCTTGCAATGAAAACAAGACAACAAAGAGTCTCTTTTTTGCTCCGGGTTTCGCACATTATGAGTTTATCTCTTGGGTTCAATCTTGCTCGATGTTCCTCTCATTCATTCATCTTCAATTTTTTTTTTTTTTATAATTTTCTTGTCGCTGGTTGTGCCTGCAACCAGCAATGAAAAGAGGAGAGGTGATGGCATGAATTCTGCGTTCCTGTTGATGGTTCTGTTTATGTTTGGGTGGTTTTTGGTTCTGATCACGAATTGTTCGTAAAATCTGCATTATTGACATTGATAAGGAGGTGAATTCTATTGTGAATGTTAGATCACATAGAGCTCTTAAATAATCATCAGGAAATTCTAATTAACTTGTTGGATAATCTGATTCAGTCAAAGGAAAGAAAAAATATTTTCTAATGCAGCCTGCAAAAAAAAAAAAAAAAAAAAATTCAAACTGCACCCAACCAAAGGGAGTACATAAATAAGTTTTCCTAATTGACACCATTTTATGAATGAGAATGAGAATTAATTTTCTTGGACTTATCAGCAAGTCAAATTTGTAGACTGTAATTATCTTTCATCCTAATAATTTTAGTCAAATTTGTAGACTATAATTATCTTTCATCCTAATAATTTTAGGATACTTTCAATTATAAAAAAACTGAAGTTGATATAAAACTAGGAACATGTTTGGTAGCATTAAGGGTATCTCTATTGATAGTTAAAGACTAATCTCTTTTAATACAAAGTGGATACAAATTAAACCTTATTAATATGCTTAACAAGAATATAATTATCTATTAATTGAGTCAAAATAAAAATTAAAAATTAACTATCGAAATAAATAAAAGAAGTCCAAAGAAAAAAATTAGAATGTAAATTAATTCATCTATGAAAATCTCATTTGTATTCTTTTTCTTTCGCTTTCTCGTGGGGAACGGATCAACAGCTAGAGACACTCTTTGGAGATGAAAAGGTGTATCTCTCCCAACAATAATTTTTTGAATGCTTGTATAATAATAATATGCTAATTTCAAAAGTGTGTCTTACATGATTGTGTAAAATTGATAAATTAATATGCGTGTATGAATGTTCACAGTATTATTTTATTATTTTTGATAAATTAAGAGTTTTAAAACATGGTATTGGATACATTTTAAGATAGAATGTGTTAATTCGTTAATTTACTTTCTTATGAGAGTGATGAATAAACAAATTACGTTGGCGAGAGTAAATACCAAAGTCATTGTGTTGTCTAACAATGATGATTTGGCAGGAGATTAACTATTTAAACGTTCTCGTTGTCATGTGATCAAAAATTGGAAAAAAAAAAAAATTATACCATAATTTGGAAAGTTAGGAAGAAAAGAATGTCTTTGGTACGAGTAACTAAATTCTCCCAAAGCACTTTTTTATTATTTCAGAAGTGAACTGCAATATCAAGACTGTTTCTTATATTACAGACAAATTAAAACACAGCAGATGCACATCCTTGCATATTTTCTACTGATCATCGTCAATATCCATATCCAAGTTTCTGAACTGGCAGACTACATACACCTCAGCCTGCAGGAAAACCACACAAGGAGTATTGTCATATTAATGGATGCAATTATTTCCACCAAAATTAACGAAGCATATTAAGTAAAATGACTATTGTAGGACCAAATTTTAAGTGTTTCTATTTGATTTCAAAACTAAATAAGATTATGTAAAATGTACTTAACAGAAGGTTGCAAGTTTTGCAAACTGCTTTAATCTTTTTTGATCTATATGTAAGAAAATTCAAGTCATGTTCCTATAGTGCCATTAATTGAATTTGCAAGAGTGGGAGAGAGTATCAACTATTGCATGCTTGATGTTGTTGCTTCTGATATGAAGCTAACAACTTCGGAAGCCACAATTAAACTTGGGAGAAAATTATCTCTCTCAACTCTATCTCAAATCTTGTTCTATGGGAAAATGATTCGTCAAATTATATTAAAATAATGCAACCTGACCAATCGTTGTCCTAGGTTGAGCATAAAAGATGTTATCTCTTAAAATTGGCCTTCTATATCTTTTTAAGGGGTGGGTAAGAAAGCAACTTAACAACAACAACAAATTTTATTTTATTAAATGAGATCAACTATATATATTGCACGATATATTGTACTTTATCATAAAGCATACTTTTCGAAATATGACCTCGAGATCTTTTTTAATAATTTCTCTAAATATCATTTTAAATCTCACTCTACATATTTTTACAAGGTTAAATACCATAAGGTCAACCTAACAATGCTAGAAATTCTCAATTCTATGACATATATCTCAGAATTACTATAGAATCATAGCACAGTAGACCTTAGACATCTTTGTAAGTGTTATGAAGCAGACTAGCATGGCGGACTAGTTGTCAAGGCAGAACCTTTATTGAGCAAGAAATAAAATAAACAGACCACAATGCCAAAGAGAGAAACTAGCCTAACTTGACAAATGCTAAACTACTTCACAAGACCTATCAAGGTTATAAGCGACCTTTCTTTATAGCCCAACCAATTATAATTTAGACAAACTATAAAATCAAATCCCAAAGGATCTCATTCAATTAGGAGACTCAAAACAATTAGAAAACATGCTAATGTTCGATTAAAGATATTCCTAGATATATTTTAGAATAACCCCAAATCACAAAGAATCCTAATTCTACAAGAAAACTAGTAAAAAACCGAAATCCACCTAGGGATCTTGTAGAAGGCACTTTTGAAAAAGGATTGCTATGAAAATAGGTAGGACAATTAAGGTTAAAAAATACTCCAAATTCACAAGTATACTCTCTCAACTCATCCAAAGTAAACCCTAGATTTTTAAAACTCTTAGAATTGGACTCCTGCATATCTCTTCATACTTATCAAATTTGTCTGACAAATCACAAATCGAATCTATTCACATGTAGCAATTTGCGATATTAAGACACTTCGATTCATCTTAATTCTCATACTAATTAAAAAATGGCAAATCAAAGATAAGAAGGGAGATATTATCACTTTTAATCTTTTTTCAACATTTTTCAATTTTATATAAATTTATGCTTAGATTTATACCAAGCTTTTTATTTTCCTATAGAAAGGAAAGGAGCCTACAAGATAACAATACTCTTAACGTATTCTAAGGTACCAAAGAAGACTAACCCTACATGAATCCTATTTTTTAAGGTCACAAATAGCATACCCTGTCTACAGTCTAATAAGAAACATATTGTGAATCTAGTAATTATAGATCTCTTTTTTGCTTTTTTTGGTTTTCACTAAGATGTCGTCACTCTCTTTGGATGAGACTAGTTTGAGATGAAGAGCTATAAATAATAAATTCTTTTCAGCAAGTGTAACTTCAAAGTTCCAAACTCCAGAACTTTCATCTAAAAGCCTTGTGCCTCAGCAAGCTAAGAGCACATAGAATAATCTTGTAGGGGACACTTTGGAATAAACGACTACTATGAAAATAGGAGGACAATCAAGGTTGAAAAGATCTATGCGAGAATTCCAACTGCAAATGCATAAATATACTCCCTAACTCGTATAAACCCTAGATTTTCAAAACTCTTTAGAATTGAACTCCAAAAGCTGTAAATGATAAATAGCTTTCAATAAGTGTAATTACAAAATTCCGAACTCATGACCTTTTAACTGAAAGTTCTTGCACCTCAGCACGCTTATAGGACTTTCATCATGACCATGAGATGAACAAAGCACAGCAGTGTAAATTTTTGTTCAAAATTTCAGATTCAAATAAGCTCATCAACAAACTCACCTCTTCATCTCCACCATAAGCATCATCAAGCAAAGAGAATTGGTGCATAACCCAATTTCCATAAGCTTCTCCATCACCTGTCAACACGAGTTTGAATTCTCTATCATAACCAATAATAGGATCCATGTCTTTTCTGATCTCCTTGCAATCTAGGAACACCCAAGTGCCAGAACCAACCGTTTTTTCTTTCCACGCGATGTCTTTCACCTTCATCTTGGTGAAAACATAGAAGTATTCATTAGATTTTTCATCAAACAACTTCCAAGGATCACTCTGAAATGGATCCAAATCGTTTACAGCTTCGAATGGTAAAGCCTCTCCATTCACCTTTTTTTGGAGGTAGTGATGGATGAGTTCTTCTGGGGTTGGGCGGAATCGATAACCAACAGGAGGCATCCTTGCATATCACTCTGTGTTTGCATGAGCTGAGTCTTTTTTTGGTTTCGAAACGCCTGGAATGCTTAAATAGATAAATGGAAATTTGATTTCTTTGCGACTAAGGTTTTCTCCCATTCCGTGTGGCCAAAAAATTATTAAAATAAAATTAAAAATATTAATGAGATAATTAAAAACATTAATGAGGTAATTAACATAAGAGATTCCTCAAAGATACCCGTGCTAGAAAATAATAAATACATAATTGATGTTAATTGTATTCTCCTTTCTGAGCCCTTTATTGACTCTCTCATGGAAAAATCTAGTGACTTGAGTATAATATCGTTTTTTTGATGCCACACTTGAGGCAAGTCGTCACTATTCTTACTTTAGGAGTGTTAGAGGCGATGTAAAGGGAAGGTACAGAAGAAAAAGCTACTTTTCTATTATTTGAATATTTAAATAAAAAGATGAAAACTATCTTGCTAACAAGAAAATAAATGAAACGAAAAAATTTTAAAAATAAATTTTTAATATTATTCTTTTTAAATTAATTACTTTTTAAACAAAATTTAGTCTTTGTGGTGAATGTATACATACATATGAACCACATCAGCTCAGTTTGCATAGAAAAATTTAAAGTAGTTTATAGTTATAACAACACAATATTTTATAAAAAGAATCTGAGAACAAATTAAATCAAGGATAGATTAAAATGTTTTTTTATTATTAGATGTTATATTATTTTATGTATTTTTTTACAATAAGATAGCTTATCTTTCTTTATTAATCGAATTATGTTGTCCGTCTAGCTAGTCCACGGTACATATGGTAAAATTTTAATATTATAATAATTGGAAATTTGATGAATAGAAACTTCCTAACTTGCTGGATATATGTACGGTAGGTTTTGGCCTGTAGTGAGGTGAAATGATAAGATTTTATACCATTAAAAGAATATTTCACTTGTATTATTATGAGATTAATTAGAGAGTGCCATATAACTTAATATGAATCAAGACATTACGTTAAGGCATGAATAAGTTTTCTTCTTGATGAAGAAGTCGATATTGTTACCGTTTGAAACTCTTCTCAAACTAACAAATTTTTGAATGTTGCCTTATGCATTGGAGTGTCTCCTTATCCTAATTATTCTCATTCGTGAGAATATACCTTTAATTTTTTGGTAAATCTTTAATTGTGATTAGGATTCATAAAAAGACTAGGGTGAATAAAAGTTTCCTCATGGGATTAGGATTCTAAGGATTATGAAATTATTCTAATATGTGATTAGGAATATTCTAAAACAATAACTAGGAGATTTTTTTAATAGTTATAAAATTTGTCTTCTTGTTTTTGTATAAAATTTATCAGTTATTGTGATATTATTAATTGGAAGAGTTTTGATCTTTAGAATTTCCTAATTCTAATAAATTTTTTTAGAGAGTTCGTATTTTATGTAAATTATAATTATAAATCCAGGGTAAATCCCATAGTGAATTGTATTGCCGCCACTGTAGTCATGGAGGTAACCTGGTTTGAGGTTAATTACCACGTAGGTTCTGATGTTCTTTTTGTAATTATTTTTTGTTTTTTTCTCTTGCTTGGTCACAGGTTAATTTTCATAACACCACCATTAACTTCTTGTTCCAGTTTTTTCTCAACAATCAAAGTGTCCAGTTTCGGTTCAGCCAGAAGACGAAATACGATAATACATGATTAGAAAAGTAGCCATGAGGTGCGTTCTAAATGTGAAGGAAGAGATAGTGTCAAACTCTATTATATAGAATTGTGATTGATTATATATACAATTTATAATGTTGAAAAAAATAGAACAGTAAAGGAGGAATAATATAGTGCTCGGGTTTTAATATTTACTCTGATACTTAAGTCAATAAATAAAATTCAGAGTATCAAACTCTATTTTATAGAATTGTGATTTATTATATATGACTTACAACATTAAAAAAACAGAACAATGAAGAAGGAATGATATAATCTGAGTTCCAATATTCACTCCAATAGACAAAACAAAATTTAAAGTGTCAAACTTTGTTTATAGAATTATGATTGATTATATATATAACTTATAAGGTTAAAAAAATAGAGCAATGAAGGAGGAATGATATAACCGGACTCTAATATTCACTCTGATACTCGAAACTATTTATTATGAATTTTGTTTGTGGTTTCCTGTAGAATCTGTGAGGCAGCATAGCCAATACTTAAACAAAGTATCCAACAAGTCATTATTCATGCAAATCATATAAAGGTATTAAGGTACTTACTAACAAAACTAAAAAAGTATTTTGAAAATAGGGGTACTTTAATTAAAAATGGGATGTCTTGATTAAATCCCAAAATCCCTATAAACTTGCATTTTTATTGCAAGACACGTGTATTTCGAATATTATATAATTGATTTTTTTTCTTTTTATTGAATATGCAATTGATTCTTTATACATAGAATCATGCTATATTAACGTATTTTGTACAGTTTAAAATAAATGCTTTATACATTTTTTAGTAGTAAGAAAAACTAAACAAAGAAAGAAACAATACAAAAAGAACAAAGTTACACTGCAGTCTTACGAAGGACACTTTCACAACAATGCTTTATAATTTAACAAGCATAAACTCTAAACAATAAAGAAGAAATTATTTATGGGCAAATAAATGTGAAGCTTTTTTCCGTACGTTAGGCATACAAAAGAGCAATCTTTTTGGCAATTTTGTTTAAGTTATTTAAGAGTAACTTTATCATTTTAATTTTGTGTAATATTTAAAAAGAATAAAGCATCTAAATAGAATATTCTCAAATTCTTCCATAAACACCTATAAAATCAAACTCTTTTTTTTTTCCATATCCTAAAATCAAGCCTTTGACCGTATATGATTACTTATTCTATGATAACCCCTCATTTCTACCTAATTGCCTTCTTAATATTATCTTTTATCAGTCATTTTTATATTTATTAGTTATATTTGATAATTTGACATTTAAAAATAATTTCCTTTTTTAATGTAAGAATAACTCTTTAAAATTTCAAATCAACAAAGTTTGATATATTTAACAAATAATTGGTCTCTTAAATATGTTAATAATGGTTTAATTTTTCTAATATTATATATGAAAAATGTTTTTCATAAAAGAAGTATATTTACTTTAATGTTTTCTTTGAATCTCTTTAAGGATTGGCCTTAGGAATTCATTTGATGCAACCAAAAATAAAACAATAAATCTCAATGCCATAAGGAGAAAAAAAGTAAGTGTTTTTACTTTCAACATATTTTAAAAGATATTTTAATAAAAGTATTTTGTTAAACTAAACATGGTTTTCATTTTATCTCTATCATGTTAATAAAATTTTATTTTACTGAAAATAAAAAGTAGAAAATATTTTATTTCAATTTTCAACCCTATTTTTTATTTTATTTTAATTTTAATGCTATTTTTCTTTGTCCCTGCCCATGACCATGATTCTCTTGCCAGAAAAATATAATCGAAAAAAAAAAATACCCACCGCCAATAGAATCCTACGGCTTCTATGATTCTATGGTGACCACTATTCCCATCTCTACCGTTGGTTTCATCGTAGAAGAATCTTTTGATTTAATTTTTATTTTCCTTTTTTTTGGATAGAACGTTTGTTTTTCTTTTAACGGGAAAAGAAAATAGAGGCTTCATTCTCCATTCCGTTACCACCCCTTGGACCAGACGACTATCTCGCAGTTTCCCTCCCTTTGACGATTTTAGGATCCCTTTCTCCATCGAACCCTGACCCAAATGATGGTGTTACCCTAATTTCTGCTCCTGATTCGGTTATCACTCTCTTTCTTCATCTCTCAGGTATTTTTTAAATTCAATCTCTCTAACTGATGCACCAATTTGTCTACTTTTTTAATCAATTTCAGTTAGATTTCCTGCTTTTAGATCTGTCCTGTCTTTATTAGATCGAATTAACTTTCATTTCTTTTTATCCCCCAATTTCTTCAAATTTTTCCTGAACAATTTCAGAATTTCCTTGCCCTTATTTTTTCTTACCTTGCCTTCTTTTAGGGTTAAATTCTAGGGTTTGGTTTCAGAGTTTTCAATTAATTTTCCCAATTAATTTCTAGCTTAGGTTTAGCGTTGGTTCCCAATTTTGAATTGGTAGCATTTCTGGGGTTTGAATTTCAACCCTTAAATTCAATTCTAGCATCCTATTCTTTTTTATGGCATTTGAGTATACTCAGAGTACTGAGGTTCCAAAAAATTTGCTAGACTCTGAACCTGAAGATAATTCAAGCATAGACATAGTTGAAACAAATCTAATTAGTTCCGGACCACAAACTGAGGGAATTGTTACCTCTAACACTCCAAATACTAAACCTGAAATTCGGAAGATTGAGAAATCAAAACGAGAATCAAAGTTTCATTCCAAGAAAGGGATCACAGCCTCTGGTGTTTTGAACCCATCATCACCCAGTGATGTTGTCCTTGATTGTCGTCGGTCCATTACCGACCTTCCTCCAGTCTTGATGTCTGAAATTTTGAATTGCCTTGACCCAAAAGAGCTTGGCATTGTTTCTTGTGTCTCCACAATTCTCCATAGACTTGCATCTGAACACCATGCTTGGAAGGAATTCTACTGTGAAAGATGGGGACTTCCAGCAGTTCCTGCAGCTCAGGATTCAGAATGTGAAGATGAGAAGTCATGGAAGCGACTTTTCGTGGAGAGGGAGTTCAGGAGTAAGACATTTACGGGACGTTATAGCATTGATGTGTTGTATGGCCACTCTGAAGCTGTTCGCACTGTTTTCCTCTTGGTGTCTGCAAAGCTTGTATTTACGTCTGGATACGACTCTGTTGTGAGGATGTGGGGAATGGAGGATGGGTTGTCAATTGCATCATCACGGCCCCTTGGTTGCACCATCCGTGCTGTTGCTGCAGATAGCAGACTACTTGTTGCTGGTGGTACTGATGGATTTATTCATGGTTGGGGGGCAGTAGAAGGATTCCCCAATCTGTTTGACCTTAGGGGTTCACAGAATCAGAATACTGAGTTTCGACTTTGGGGACACGATGGTCCAATAACTTCACTTTCTTTAGATTTTGCAAGGATTTATAGCGGTTCATGGGATATGACTGTTCGAGTATGGGATCGTAATTCACTGAAGTGTACAAAGGTGCTGAGGCATAGTGATTGGGTTTGGGGACTTGTTCCTCATGACACTACAGTAGTTAGCACATCAGGTTCAGATGTATATGTCTGGGATACTAATAGCGAGACTTTGATGAACGTCATTCATGGTGCTCATGTCGGTAACACTTATGCCTTGGCACGAAGCCAAACAGGCGACTTCCTTTTCACTGGAGGGGAAGATGGTGCCATACACATGTATGAGATTGTGAATGATAGCTATGAGACTGAAGCTTTGCATGTGGCCACATGGATTCCTCATTCAGGCCCTGTGTATTCCCTTGCCTTTGAGTTTCCATGGCTAGTTTCAGCATCCAGTGATGGCAAGCTAGCACTGATTGATGTGAGAAAGCTGCTGCGGAGTAGCAGTCGTGCTTTAGGGAAGAGCATTTCAAAGGCTAAGCATCTGGACCAAAGGACAGTAGAGCCTCCGCAGAGGATGTTGCATGGATTCAAGAGGAATCTGTTCTCTGTAGACATCGGTGCTGATCGCATTGTTTGTGGAGGCGAAGAAGGTGTTGTTAGAATCTGGAACTTCTCCGAAGCTCTGGAAATCGAGCGCAGAGTTCGTGCTTTAAGAGGAATACGGTTAGAGCAAAGAATGAGGCGGCACAAGCTCCAAACTGAGTTGAGCAATAAGGGTGGCCGGAGTGATCAGTGTTCGGTTGCGGCTAAGAAGAATTCTGCAAATGGTGTTTGGCCCAGTAAACGCGGGATGAGCGGAAAGCTAAAGGCATAGCAGCAGATTAGTAAAATGTTTTTGCTTCTTTGCATCATTGCCTGTTACTCTATTTTGACGACTGTGTAGTTGTTGGTTCTAAGCTGGTTAAACTGACCAATTCAACTATTTTATGATGTCTTTTAGATATAAGCAGTGTTCACTTAATAGTAGTCTATCAAATGACTTCTTTAATTCCGTTATGATGTAGGTTTTTCTGATGATTAGTAAATATTGCACTGTATAGTTTAGTTTGATATATGCATATCGAAAATTTCCTCTTATGCAAAGTTTTAATTGAAAGGGGGCTCAATTACGTAACGTTAAATGTAATTACGTAATATTAGAAAAAAGCATATATATATATATATAAAATAGTATAATTATACTGAAAGTGTTTTATGTAGTATTTGAGGAGTTAAATTGAAAGTTAAGTTTATTTAATTCCCACTAATCGACCACATAATTTTATTTGAAACCCAATAATCATAAGTTAATTATGTACATATAAATTCCTTTTAAGTTTTAAAATTTCTGATATAATATTAGTTATCACACTTATTACGATTGAATTAAAAGAGAAAAAAAAAATTATAGAAAAGGGTTGTTAAGTGATGATTAAACTAACCCATCACTACTTCACACCTTGAATGATAAGAAAATCTCATCAAACGCTAAGAAGTGAGTAGTTCTTTCACAGAATTTCAGCAGCAACGCAACACCAATCGCAATTTTGAGTGGTTAACGGGGATGAACTTAGGAGCAAACATTATGAGAAGGAGAGGGTTTGCTGCTGTTCTCTCTTCTCTTGCTGCCATTGTCCTGCAAATGGCTATCTTGAGCGTTCATGGGCAATTCCCAGAGGTACCCTCTTGGAGAAATGGATCAAACGCATCGGCAATGTTCATTTTGGGTGATTCATCTGTTGATTGCGGAAACAACACTCTCTTCTACCCCCTTCTTCATGCTCGTTTTTCTCTGTATCCATGTAATGGCTCTGATGCCACCCTTCTTCCCCAACTTCTTGGTACTCTCCGTTCCCATTTCTCTTTTACGTTTTTCTTTATGGTTTCCATTCTTGGTCTTATGTGCCCTGTGAATTTTTTGGGTTTCTTGGAAACGGGTTTATGATTTCTCGACCGAAATTGCCAAGAATCTCTGGGGTTTCTATACGATATGAACAATAAACTCTCTTTGATGGTGAAATGAACTTCTTTGGCATTGTGTTCTTAAATATGTGATCTGAATTAGTGTAATCAACTAAGATAGTCGACCATGTGTTTGATGAATTTATCTGAAGTGATAATCCATAGCTCTTGTCAAACTTTTGAAGTAGGTGCAGATAAATGCACTTTCAATCGTCCACTGATTCCTACTATAGCTCCAGCGTCCAGTATCTCATATTTTTGCAATAACATTGGAGCCTTATTATTGTCAAACTTTGAAAAAACACAGGACTTGTGGTCAAGTTATCGTCTGTTGTATCAGAGTCTTTCTAGGTTGGGCTTAGGATAAGCAGGTTTAGATTTTAGACTACTTCTACAGATTCAACTCTGATTGCAATGGTTTCTTGTTCTTTGCAGCTGTGAAGATGGGACTTCTATCCATCCCACCATTTTATGGTCGAAAGGGATCTCTAGAGGAGATTCTTAGAGGTCTAAACTTCGGGTCGACACAGGCAAAAATCATAAGCCAGGGCAGCTGGAGCCACCAGAGTCTAAATAACCAACTTCGTCAAGTTTCAGACACCTTGCAGCTGTTGCAGCTGCAGCTTCCTCAGGAGGCTGCTCTCCAATTCATAAAATCTTCAATCTTTTGCCTTTCCTTTGGCAAAGAGGATTACCTTGATCTCTTCCTCCACAACTCCTCCAGAAAAAAATTCCATTCCGCAGCCCAAGATTTTGCTACCATTTTGGCTAATCAAGTGATGCATGCCTTGAGGTTCCTTTACGAATCAAATGTGCGGAAGATCATATGCTTGGGAATAATGCCTTTGGGTTACACACCACGTATGGTCTGGCAGTGGAATAAGACATCAACTGGAGTTAGTCATGGTGAGGGTTGTGTTCTGGAAGTGAATAAGCAGGTCTTGAAATTCAACAAAATGCTGGAACAAAACATAGCTGAGCTTAATAAAGAGTTCCCTGATGCTCAGATGGTGTTCTGTGATGTATACAAAGGCATGATTGAGATTATAAGGAAGCCAAAATTCTATGGTAGGATCTTTTTTCTCAATTGTTGTACTAAAACCATAAGATTAGACTGTAAAACCTATACTTGGGAAGTTAGCTGCAAAACCCATCTGCGTTACTTTGCTGAAGGTGGAAATTCTCAAATTTCTGAGGAGAATTTTAAGATCTTTCTACTCAGCAACTCTTAGACTTGTCTATTTAACAGTTGGATTCTGCTATGCCTTCAAACTGAAATTGGAATATGTTGCCTTGTTAATGTAGCTCTGTCAGAATTTGCAAACTCAATTCGTTCCTCCATTTTGGAGATTTCAAGTTCTCTGTCTTTTGTGCAGGTTTTGAGGACACAGAGAGTGCATGTTGTGGGCTTGGTTTGAATGGTGCTACAGTGGGGTGTGTTTCCATGGACATGGCATGTGAACAAGCTTCAACTCATATCTGGTGGGATCTGTTAAACCCTACACTAGCAGTCAACTCCATCCTGGCTAATGCAGCCTGGTCTGGCCAACCCTTCTCCAGCCTTTGCCGCCCTATCACGGTCCAGAAATTGGTGAGCAGCAGAGTCTAGCATCTTTGCCTGAAAGCCAACCCAGAGACAATAACAGCCATTTTTCCTCCTGTTACTAGAGAAAACCTCGGCTCAGTATAATGTAGTCTTTGACGTCCAAAAACTCACTGATATGAAAACTCTTTTCCATTGTACAATCTGTAGAAGCCCTAATCCAATTTTAGATGAAGCTTATAAATATGAAATTCAACAAGAAAATCTCTGCCCACTTTTCGGTTTGCAGGCCAGCATAATGCAGAAGAGAGAAGGGGGTGTAGTAGCACTATAGAACATTGGGGTATATTTTTAAATGTAATATTGGGAGATAGTGCTGACACTATTGTCTGTCAATGAAGTTGCTTTTGAAGGATGCATTAACAAATTTAAATTGTAACTTGCCAGTTAAATAAGAGCAAGTTTTGTCTCTGTTTTACTTAAAGAACAATAAAATATTATTTCTTTATTCCCATCAAATCCAGTAAAAGCCAATGCTCCATTGGAAGAGACTCCACAAGCTTTACCCTCTGCGTCTTTTTTAAGTTGATCAAAACCCTAAATCCCAAAACTGAGAGATAACCAATTTCCATGGCTTCACAAATCCACATTCTCCAAACTACCTTTCTTTCTTCGATTCCCAAAACTAAAAGCTCAAAACTTGAACCCCATTCTCGAAAGCTCACCATCACAGCCTCCAAATTCAGTAACCCATTCATTGCCGGCCGAAAGCTCCGTGCTGCTGTCATCGGCGGTGGACCCGCCGGGTCCTCTGCTGCAGAAGCTCTAGCTACCGGAGGCGTCGAAACCTTTCTATTCGAGCGCAACCCACCCTCCGTCGCCAAACCATGCGGCGGCGCCATCCCTCTTTGCATGCTGGAAGAGTTCAGTATTCCTCACGAGCTCATCGATCGCCAGGTTACCCAGATGAGGATCTTCTCCCCTTCGAATATCGCCGTCGATTTCGGAAAAACACTGAAATCCCACGAGTTCATCGCCATGCTCCGCCGTGAAGTCCTCGATTCCTTCCTCCGATCCCGGGCACAATACAAAGGCGCAAACCTCATCACCGGCCTTGTCACGAATCTCGAGGTTCCAGTCTCCCAGAATGAACCATATATCATCCACTATACGGCTAACGGCTCTTTGCGGCGCACTTTGGCCGTGGATGTCGTCATCGGTGCGGACGGCGCCAACAGCCGAGTCGCCAAGTCGATAAATGCTGGAAATTACACATGTGCCATCGCATTCCAGGAGAGAATCAAATTACCGGACGAGAAAATGGAGTATTATGAAAATCTTGCCGAGATGTACGTGGGCAACGACGTGTCCCCGGATTTCTACGCCTGGGTTTTTCCCAAGTCCGACCACGTGGCAGTTGGCACTGGTACTGTGCGGTTGAAACAGGATATCAAGGTGTACCAGAGGGGGATTAGGGAAAGAGTGAAGCCCAAGATCGACGGTGGAAAAGTGATCAAAGTGGAGGCCCACCCAATTCCCGAGCACCCCCGTCCGATCAGGGTCCGAGGACGCGTGGCCCTCGTTGGGGACGCAGCTGGGTACGTGACGAAATGTTCAGGTGAGGGTATATATTTCGCTGCAAAATCAGGGAGGATGTGTGGAAAGGCCGTCGTAAAGGCATCAGAAGGTGGTGAGAGGATGATCAACGAGGGTGATTTAAGGAGGGAGTACCTTAAGGAGTGGGATGCAAAGTACATTAACACTTTTAAGGTTTTGGATTTGCTGCAAAGGGTTTTTTACGGTAGTAATGCGTCCAGGGAAGCTTTGGTGGAGCTGTGTGAGGATAAGTATGTGCAAAGAATGACATTTGAGAGCTATTTGTACAAGAAATTAGCTCAAGGGAATAGGTGGGATGATGTGAAGATGGTGATGAATACAATTGGGAGTTTGGTCAAGTGTAATGTTGTAGCAAGAAAGATGGAGAGTTTAGTGCTATAGAGAATGTTTTCCATTTTGATTTGTGTTAGTTTATGCTTAAAAATAAAAAAAGTTAATACTACTTTGTTGGTTGATTCTCCATTCCATTTTGTGCTTAGATTAGTTCAATATAAGCTCAAAGGTATATAAGAATAAAATGAATTGCGACACAGATTAAGGTCATGGCTTAATCGAAACATGTTAAAACTTTAAAGTGTTATTAGCTAAGTTCTAAACAATAATTAATTTTATACTTAAAAAAATGTATAAAGATATTTACTTCAATAACAAACATTTTGGAAGTTATATACGTAAAATTTGATGTAGATAATAAATATTATAATATATGACATGATTAAAAGAGTTAGTTAATCCTCCCCGTCTTTATATCTATTATGTCAATTATATTATAAAAATAAGTTACATGGTGTTGACATTTATCATTAATTTAATGACATGTGACAATATTAAATTATAATTTGAGTTGATTTATTCTAATTAAATTATATTAGATTGATATTTGAGTTATAATAAATCTCGAAATATTAATTGATTATTTTTCTAAACCTATGGGAATATTAAAAATAAGAAGATTATCGATAATAAAATTCTCAAAAAAATAAAAAATAATTTTAGAAAATTTTAATATCTAATTAGGAATATTATATGATAAATAAAAAATGTTTTACAAATATGATTTTGTGATTCTACTAGAATTAGGAGGAAGATTACCAATAATAAAATTCTGGTAAACTAGGAAATAATGATTTTAGAAATATGATTTGTGATCCTTTGATTGGATGATTACAAAATTCTAATATTTAATTATACAGTAATTAAAATATTTAACAGATATAATTTGTCATTTTAAGAAATATCTTAAAGCTATGAAAATATTAAATAAAAATAATTATATTGAGAATATTAGAAAAAAAAAATATGATTACCTCTATTAAAATTGTAGTAAATTAGAAAATAATGATTTTAGAAAATTCTAATATTTAATTAGGAATATCATATGATAAATAGAAAAATATTTTAGAGATATGGCTTATGATTCTATCATAATTAGAAAAAATTAATTTCTCTCATTGTGGACTTTTTATCTAAACTTGTGTATTTCATAGATATAAATAGTATTAGTTTTTTTTTTAAAAAAATGTCAAAGAAAGCAACAACCAAACACAAAACTCCAGATCATTTAAGGTATGTGGGCCATTTTGGCAGTTTTGTTAAATTTTCATATTCTAAGATAATGGTAATTAATTGTTCCTAGATAGGATGCTTCTATTTTTCTGACTCTCTGATGTGTTAGCTAATGATTGCTTTAGTTCCATTGGCAGGTACTTTGTGTTCTTGGAGTAATTTGTTCGGCCATTTTTCAAATGGTGGTACATATAGGGGAAATTTAATTAGTGTTAACTTAATTACCATTTAATTGTTCTTCTGAATCCTCATATATCTAGGAAACTTGCTAAATTAATGTGTGCTTTCATATAGTAGTCATCGAGAATGAACAACAGTTATAATATTTTTTTATTTTTTTTTTTGTGTTCATATAATAGGTTACAAGCTTGAACAAGCTTTTAGATAATGTCATTTAATAGGTTCACACACATATAGACAATCAAGAAAAAAGGTATAGCTACTTGTTTTAAGATATTGATAAATGTGTCATGGTAATTTTAAAATGCCATGCATATTGAGTTAAGATGACGAACTTGATATTCTGAATAATTTTTGGCTAAAAAATGCCGTTGATTAAAAAGAGTGGCCAAATTTGACTATTATATTTCCATTGTCAAAACCAAGTATATGTTGGAAAGCCTAAATTTGATTATAAACAATATATATATGTTTGTTGTGGCACAAATAGTGTACCTATATATGGGTTCAAACAGTTTAAGAATTTGGTTGATTTTGTGTCGTTAATTAATGGAATATTAGTGCATAAAAAAAAGTACTTTGTTTTATGATTTTTTTTGTGAATAATTTTTTTTTTTTTTTGGATTAACAAGAGATGATGAAATAAACAATATAACAACACATTTTGTGTCCGTACATCAATGCTGGAAAAAAAATACTACAAATATATATATATATATATATATATATATATATATATATATATATATATATATATATATATATATATATATGTATATATATACACACACACTCTACAAACAAAAATGTCCCATCTACCCATTTAAATTATTTGTACCATACTTTATAGAGAAAAAACCAATAAACTATATCATTTCTTTTTTGGAAGAAGCTTCACTTTGGTGATTTTCCCATCTCTTCCAGTATCAACTAGGGATAGTTTTTATGCACATGAAAAAAACATAAATAAATTACATCCATTAGAATAGGAAAAAAATTATTCTCTGCATGAAAATCAATGATGGAGCTTCCACTACGTTGATGACACTTGACAGAGAAAAGATGAGATTGATGATTGGGGCCAAGAGGCGTCACTGCATCACTACTTCATTAAAAGCAAACATTTGGGAAGTTATTCAGTTGGAAGCTCTTTTGTCTAAATTTTTGCTTGATTTGATGAATACGGTAAGTACCTATCACCACTAACTAATTTAGATTCAAGTTGAGTAAGATCACAAGAATCAAGAGTTTTTTTCAATAAACTAATTGAAATCATTGTAAAAAAATCCTCCAATATCAGTAGCTCTCATTGCTTTCTCCTTCCACTGCAAACCCTTCTGCCTCATTTCCTTCCCCTTGTCTCCCTTAATTGCTTCTTTGACAAGAGCTTCAATCTCTTCTCTCTTGACATCATGGTCAACTTCCATTCCTATCCCCCAAGTTGTGCATGCATACCTACAATTTGTTTGTTGCTCAGCAAAGAATGGCCAACAAATCATGGGCACACCAGCAGCAATGCTCTCTATTGTAGAATTCCATCCACAATGACTTAGAAAAACCCCGATTGATGCATGTGCTAGCACTTGTGTTTGAGGGCACCAACTTGTGATATATCCCCTATCTTTAATCTCATCTAAGAACTCTTCTGGCAAATTAGCATGTTCTTCACTCATTACCACATCTGGCCTCACTACCCACAAAAATGGTTGCTTGCTATTTGCTAATCCCTATGCAAATTCTTTCAAGTACGGCTCACTAATGACAGATACGCTGCCATAGTTTACATAGATTACTGAGTTGGGTTCCCATTTGTCCAGCCACTGCATTCAATTTGAGTCACTTTTCCAAAGGACCAGATAGTTCAGAATATTTCTTATCAAGTTGGAAATGCCTACCTAGCAAGTGAAGTGGGCCAATGGTGTATATGTAGGGATTCATGGCCCTAAGGGCATCAAGGACTTCACATTCCAATTCTTCAAATGTGTTAATAAGGATTGATGAGGCTGATTTCAAATAACGCTGTGATTCTGATCCTAAGAAATTAAAGTCAACGTCATCTAGCTCTGTGACTCTGATGAAGCTTGGCAAGTCTCTTAGTCTCATGTTCTTCATTCCAGGGATTCCATCTATAGGTGTTTCCAAGGTGCCATCAGTGTTGAATTTGCATCTGAAAAATAGATGCAAAGATTTGTGGTTGTTTAGGAACTCTTGCTCCTTGTCCCAAATTCAGATTTCTTGTGGCTGGAAATCTATGTAGCCATTCAGTCAAGTGAATTATGTGCACTATTTGATTTTCATCCAACAACAATATTTTTAATATAAGATGCTGGGTAAAGATATAATAAAGATTGCATAAGAGATTTTTTAACTAGCAAAAATTTAAATTCTTTTACCTTTATTATTTCATAATATTTTCTGTAACAAATTATATTTTATACTTTATCTCAAATTTTATGATTGATCACAAAATTATAAAATAAATTTTTTATATTAAATTATTAAAAATATTATTATATGATTTTTTTAATCAATTATTAAGTTTCGGATAGGATATAAGATAGGAATGTGATGCCCTATCTCTATCAGTCCTCAATGTTTTTTTTTTTTTTCTATTCTCTTAAGTGTAGGACCTCAGCCTCCTTATCCTAATTATTATCTCATGAAAAATTTTGTGGTTGTTATTCCAAAGATATGATCAAGGTTCATAAGTGCAAATCACCTTTGAATGGAACAATTCCTCTTTTGACAAGTTCCTGGAACTGCAAATACCCCATACGAAGCCACAAGAAGAAGCTGTCTTGAATTCAACAACTGGTATACCTAAATCCTTTGCAACCCTAACTGCAAATCCGGTGAGCGCATCAGATATTATGCGGCTGACTTTAGGACCCTCTCCCGTTGAGCTCAGTTTCATCACCAACTCCTTGAATGGTTGGTAACAATGTTTACGCATGGAAACAGACAAGGCCCTAACATCTTGAGTTATATTGAGATTTAATGGAGGCATACCGTCCGGTATCGTCTCAAACCGGAAATCAGGTATGCCCTTGAGGAAATCTAGTCCCTGAGATCTGAGAAGCCGTTCATGGTTGAACTCATTGTTGACAAAGGTTATGTGAAAGCCCTTAGAGTGAAGGAGTTTGGCTAAGTGCATCAAAGGGTTTACATGGCCTTGTACAAAGGGTTTTGCTGTGGGTGATGCCATCTTGCTTAGTTTGTTGTCTAATCCCTTGGAATCAAATCAACGGAAGCTAAATGGAAGGAACATATGTAGTGGATATATATATATATTGAAAAAAAAAAATGGGGATGGAGAGTGTGAATAGAAATTGAGGTGTTTGTGTGAGGCGAAATGGCCATTCTTTATTTGGGCCTCCTATATTGTTTTCTGTTTTTATTTATGAAAGTTAATACTACTTTGCTGTTTGAGTTCTCCATTCTGTTATTTACTTAGATTAGTTCAACAAGGTCAAAGATATTAGAAGAATAAATTACAGCACAAATAAGATTTTGCTAAGTGGAAAGATGCCAAGCTATAAGTAATTCTTAGCCAAAGATCTCAAGTTTAACTTGGTTTTAGCTTTCTTGAGGTGAGAATTCTATCATGATTGTGGGTTTTAAGCATTAACCCCTATGAGTTCACATCAGTGGATGTAATAAATTGTAGCCTAAAAATGATTTAAACAAGATATTGAATAACGACAGTAACTTTGGTAGCATTTTATTTTCCATAATCAGAAACTACTTCAACATCAAACATTTGAGTAGTTATTTAGTTGAAATCTTTTGTTCAATATTTTTCATAATTTAATTAACATTATGACCAAGAGTTTCTTTGAGAAACCGATTGAAATCATTGTAAGAAGACCCTCCAATATCAGTAGCTCTCGTTGCTTTCTCCTTCCACTGCAAACCCTTCTGCCTCATTTCCTTCCCCTTCTCTCCCTTTTTTGCTTCACTGACAAGAGATTCAATCTTGTCTCTCTTAACATCATGGTTAACCTTCATTCCTATCCCCCAACATGTGCATGCATACCTGCAATTTGTCTGTTGCTCAGCAAAGAATGGCCAACAAATCATAGGCACACCAGCAGCAATGCTTTCTATTGTAGAATTGACTTAGGGATACCCCAATGACTTAAGAAACACAAAACATAAACAGAACAAAAATGACCTTTTTTTAAGGTAGCTGTGAGTCAAGTTTTTGTTTTCAAATACAAAATTTAAACAAACAGATTTGGCAAAATTGGTATTAGTTTTGATTTTTAGTTGGTATTAAAACCATTTTATCTCAATTTTTAAAAGGAAAAATTGTTTTTAACTTTATATTTTGAAGAATTTTTGTCACATTAACTCAATACTTTTTATTATTATTTAATCTTATTTAATTTGAATCATATTAATAAAGTGTGAAATGACATAGTTTGCCAGAAAAAAAAATACCTTTTACTATTTGACAAAATGTTCTTCTAATCCATATTTTGTTTAAAATTACATACTATTACATAAATTTAAAATTAATTAAAATTATAATTTATTATATATAGAACTAAAAACTTATTTTTTTCCAAGCAAGCCAACTTAGCAAACTCGCACTATTGAGAAACAGACTTCACTAGAAATCCAACCCACGTTGGCATGACACGTATCAAAGAGTCTGACCTATCAGCGGCTCAAAATGACGGCTATTATTGCGTGCAATGCAACTGAGAAATTCTTTATTGTTGCTGCAAACTACGACTTTCTCTTGGAAGTGTTGCGATTTTGACCAACACCTACCCAATCTCTGAATGCGAAAACCGGAGACCATTTGAAAATTGAAAACCCATTCATCCTTTGGAGCTGAAGGCCTGAAGCTCGAAAATTCCAAGCTCCAAAATGGATTTTCTGCAGACTCACCGGGTAGAGATGATAAGCATGGCAGTGGCTCTGGTGGCCGTTGTTGGTGGCACCGCTTACTATTTCTACGTGACCAGGAAACCCAAAGGTTCCCTTTTATCTGTCTTTGTTTTTATCTCTTCTCTGTATCTGGATTTGTGATTTTTCTTTTACATCCACATTGCGTCACAAAGGCACGGCCTTTATTCTCCTGTTGACTCTCTAAATATCGTTTACTGGGTCACTTTGCAATGGAAAGGTTGCGAAACAGGTTATTTTTGAGTTAAATTTCTTTATAATAGGTTTCTCTTCGTAATCGGAAAATGGAAAGATAACCCATTTGGGAGTGACACTATATGTGGATATCAGGGAAAAGTTGTTCGGTTGATATTGTTTTGATATTAACTTATATGCAAGGTAATGCCTGGCTTAGATTTTTTCAAGAGAATGCCTTAGAATAAAATTCCCTCCATTCCTTTACAGGTGTTTTATCAAGTTGGTGCTTTGTTCTTTTGTATTTTAACTTGGGGTCATGATGATATTTGGAACATCTTGTGTATCATCAATAGGATGAAGGGTCATAAGGAAGTTTCTGAATGATTTTCACTTATTTTGGCTTGGAATGACAAATAATCATGACGGGGTTCACCTTTCCTGAATGGTCCCACAGGGCTGACCCTTTCCTCTCCAATAATGTTTCTAGTAGGTTTCTCAATGAATTTTTGGCTTTGTGAATTTTAATATCTGTAGAGAAGATTCAAGGAAAATGGAGAAATAAGTAATTATTAGTTCCATTTTTGTGCTCCGGAGATATGTGCAGGCATGAGAACGAAGTGTTGAAATATTTTGAGATTTGTGGAAAATGAACAACAACATAAAAGAAGCCATCAATAGAAGCGTCTGTGTTGCATACTTATACATTATTGGTTTGTGGTGCCAAAACATGTTATAGAAAGTAAATGAGAGGACTGTAACTTGGGTTAAGGAGAAAAAGCAGATTAGATATATAAATCACACTTCCTCATAGTTCTATATTCATGGTGGAAAAGAAAAGAAAATGGAATTTCATTAATGGAGTTAAGGAGAAAAAGATGGCAATTACTTGAAATTTTGTTGGATGTCATAATTTTTCTATCAGGGTGTGGATTTCATTTTTGCGATTTTACTTGCATGTGTAGAACTTTCACGTTGACTTTTTTATTTATTAGTTCAGTTTCTATTAATTCTATTCTGCCTGAAATTCTTTAGTTGCTCTAAGCTGGAGCTTTGTGGGTATTTAAACCATCATTTGCTTATCATACCTCTTTCTTGCTTTATACTAAGGATTGCTTAAACATGCTTTGGTAGGTTGCTTGGATCCTGACAACTTCAGGGAATTTAAACTCGTTAAACGCACCCAAATCAGCCATAATGTGGCAAAGTTTAGATTTGAACTTCCTACACCTACTTCATTGTTGGGACTTCCTATTGGACAACACATCAGCTGCAGGTTTGAATTGCTTGTCTCTCTTCCTTGTCGAATGATTCCAGTGCCTAATTTCATGTGTAATAGATCCCAATACTGAGTTCACAGAATTTATGCTACTGGATGACAATTGTTACAAGCAATATGATCCATTATAACTCATCAAGTGTAAAATTATTTTGCTCCATACAGAGGGAAAGATGGTTCTGGTGAAGATGTAATCAGACCATATACTCCAACAACATTGGATACTGATGTCGGATACTTTGAATTAGTTATAAAGGTTATTCGTCACTAGCTCTTATAGCACTTTATCATAAGTTAGTTATTGATCTTCTGGAAATAATTTTCTTATTCTTTCTTTTCTCTTGGAGAATAAATAGATGTATCCGCAAGGAAGGATGTCTCATTATTTTCGAGAGATTTGTGAAGGCGATTACATGGCTGTAAAGGGACCAAAGGTTTTTAGAATTACTTAGTATTTTCTTATGTCCATTAATTTGTTGCTATATGTTCTTCTATGAGGTGCAAATTTTAGTTTGACCGTTAACTCATTATCTTGGAAATTTTGATTAAATTGTGATGAGTTGGCTGAACTGATAGTAAAAGAAATTGTTAGATTTTATATTTATAAAAGAATTGCAGTAAGAAAGGAAGAGTATAAGACGACAAGAGGATAAGCTATCCCCTGGGAGAAAGCACATGAAAAACAACCACAGGAAAAGAAGAAAAAATCAATATGAAAGGGCTCTACAGTTTGTTGTAGTTTTCTAAAAGCTGTTTTTCTATAGCTGCTATGGAAAAGTCATTGCTGAAAGAACCATTAAACTGTTGTTTGGTTCAAATGTGACAAAAGTTGCTGCTCGTTGTAAATTGATTTGTAAAAGTGTTTGGTATAATTATTGTCAAAGGTTAAATGCCTGAAATTCCAGATTAGGAAAAGATAGTTTTAAAATTTATGAAATGTTAAAGGTCTTGGGCATATTATATTTTCAACAGCCAAAACTACCGTGAAGGTCTTTCATTTCATATTTGATCACTAAGACTACATTGAGATAGCTCAGCTTATTTTACATGTGATGTACAGTTAAATACCTAATGCAACATTGTTTACAATGTATTCTTTCTGATGTCCCCAGGGACGATTCAAGTATCAGCCCAACCAAGCTAGAGCTTTTGGAATGCTTGCAGGTGGTACTGGAATTGCCCCAATGTTTCAGGTTTGTATTTTAAAAGTAAAGAATTCCTGAGCTTTGATGCATCCTTGTTCTTTCAGTTGCTTTTCTTTTTTTAACTTGGGTTGAATGATTGGCTTACACTTCCTTTTTCTCAAGGTTGCAAGAGCTATACTAGAAAATGCACTGGATAAAACCAGCATTCATCTGACATATGCCAATGTCACTTATGATGACATTCTTTTAAAGGTAAATCTAACTAAATATTTCTCATGTGCATTCATCTATGGTCTTTTGTGTGAATCATGTTTCAATTCATAACATCATTTTAGCTATGTGACCGAGAAATGCCCTTGAGAAGCTTACTTCTAAAGATTGGATTGACTCTCTTGATTTATATAAAATACCCTGCGTGTGTCCTTTGCAGGAAGAGTTGGATGACTTTGCTATCAAGTTTCGAGATCAATTCAAAGTTTACTACATCCTAAATCAGGTATGTAACAAAGTTTTAGTTGTTTGGTGATGTTATTATTTCTCTACGGAGCATGGACACCTCTTGATTTAGCAGTGTCAGAGTGTTTGACACATTTTTGACACTGACACCGACACGACACCTATATGACATGTGTCGGATATCTCTCAAACAGTGTTCAATTAAAAAAAATATTTTTTTTTAACTTGGATTTTTAGCAAATAATTACATAAAAAATTTGAGATTGGAAATTGAATCCTTCACAACCATAAAACTTAAAAAAAAAAATTATTCACATCTAATCTTGCTATATAATTATTTATATATTTTTCATAGTGTTATATCAAAATATTATAATATATATAGTGGTTTCTTGATGTTCTATATTTTTTATATAACCGGTGTTACTGTGTCCATGCTTCATAGTTATTTCCTCAGTTTCTATTGCTAAGATAGTAATATAGATATCATCTGGTTTTATGCAAGCAAATATTTTCTTACCGCATTGACTATGAATACTTTGTACACTCTACAGCCACCAGAAGGATGGGATGGTGGCGTTGGATTTATATCCCAGGAAATGATCCAAACGCATTGCCCTGCACCTTCATCTGATATTCAGGTAAATTATAGTCCCATGTTAAGTCTCTCTCTTTCTCTATTTCCCTCTCTTATTTGCAGCCAAATTTCTATATTTTGCAGATACTGAGGTGTGGGCCACCTCCTATGAACAAAGCCATGGCTGCTCATCTTGATGCTCTTGGTTACACGCCTCAAATGCAGTTTCAGTTTTAGTTATTGGATACGGCTATGCCATCACATTCAATAGTATTCTGATCAACTCAGGAAATTGGATTTTGCATATAGCCACAACTTCATTTTGCTTTATAATTTTTTCCAATTAATGCATCGGATTGATCACAGTTGATGTAGATTTTTTTAATAATAAATTTTGGTAAACAATTTGTTCAACTAGTAAACACATGTGCCATCTTGATTAATTATCTTGAAGATTTTTTTTTTTATTTTGTTTGTCATGACATGTTATTAAAGTCTTTGAATTAATTTTTTGTAAAAAAAAAAGTCAAAAAACTAAATAAAAATTAAAAAAAAAAATCCCACACCACTGAATTTGACTCTTGAAAGTGTTTTTCTTTCTGAAAAAACTAACCTAGAGAATTTTTATGTAAAGTTTTTTTTTTTTCAAAATAAAAACAAAAATCCAAACAAGCTTAGTGCTGTCTCACCATTGACTGTGACAGTAGTTGTGCAGTTGGCAAGAAAATCATAATATTGTGATTGCATATTTATCCCAACACAGTAATTCAAATTACAAATTCATGCAAAATTTCACGATTCAAGTTTCATCAACAATCATCCAAAAGTTTCACCCCTTCAAATTAAAACAAAACCTTAGCCTACAGACACACAGACAAAATGCTTGGAAAGTCCTTCCACCAATCTTTAACTTCGGTTGATGTTGTTACCAAAACGTGGCCATCAAAATATCCACATCCTCAAAGTAGATGCAAAATACAGAAAGATTCTTCCACTAACAGTAATAAGCAGCAACAACATCCTAGAAAGAAGCCAGTAATCCATCTCTGCCGGTTAGAAATAGTCACTTGATGCAATCATTGGAAAACATGCTGATCATTCGGATTGCAGATACAGCCTTGATATGCTCATCGCCTCCGCATTCCTCGTCCACGACCGCGGAAAGCACCTCCGCGGCCTCTTCCACCCATGGCACTTGCAGCAGCCTCTCCTTGTGCACTCTCCGACTACACATAGAGAACGGATAAAACAATCAAAACCAGCAGATAAGCACTATTTTACTTTTCAGAACAGATGTTTTACAGTGTCATGAGGAAAAAGTCTATAGAGCATGATGTAAGTATCATGAGGCCTAACATTACCTTTGGGTTTTTAACAGTTTCATCCACACTTAGAATGAGGCAAGCTGCTTCTGTGGCAGCATTTATAGCATTGATCTGCAAATTTGTTTATTTGGGTTAAGCACAATCCCCTAAGACAGATTCTATATTCACATGGATAGAAGCACGCAGAAACCTTTACAACTGAAGGCTCCCAGACAAAGTTAGCAAACGAGTCAGCAATTCCACCAGTGGCTATGTCCACCCCATATGGTGCTCCCTCTCCTGTAAAGAACAAATAAGCAGACCTTCAACTTTTGATCTATCACAAGAACTCTAAACAAATCCATGAAACAGATAAGCAAGAACCTTATTGACAACGGTTTGGGAAAAAAACAGTCATACAATTTGGCTTTCAGTAAAAATTTGACAAATCAGATACAGAAAAGGCAGAAGACAAAAGCCAAAAAGACTCAGCACTTTTTTGGGATTCAAGAGAACAACAAAATCCGTTAACACTTGAGCACATGTAGATCTAATTAAGCATACTCTAGAACATATTAAACAGTTTCATTCCAGCTTGTTGCCAAACCTACAGCTCAGTAATTCTTCCTATGAATAACCATGAAAATGCCCTCAAAAGTACACGTAGGTATGCCCAAGCACTAAGTCATACGTGAATTCATGACAGAATAATCTACCTATTGCACTATTTCTTCATATACAGAGTGCCTAGAAGATCTAAAAGGAACTTTGACATACACTAAATACTAAATCTGTAGCTCCTAGTTGCATCCTACTTGCATTCTTCTAATAAAATTGATTTTTGGGTGGGTCTGCATGTAAGTCTGGATAATATGCAGTATGGACATTTTGTACAGTAGATATATTTAGGTATGCAATTTGAATAATACAGATATTTAGATATGCATGCATATACAAAGGAAGGCCAACCAACCAGAAGGGAGGGCATGTTTCTGCCTTAGTTTGTTCAGCACATCAGTTGCATCAAATCCAGCGTTGTCACATAATTGCCGGGGTATAACCTGCAATAAACCACATCTCACATAATTGTCTTTCTGTTATTTAAAATTTTAAAAAGAAATGTGATTTAAAAAAAAAAAAAAAAATAGCATAGAAGACTTCCTCTCCTCTCTGCAACAGTTAGATGCAGAGGAGAGAGAGAGAGCCTAGTCTTGGTTGATAGAAAGACCCACAGGCCTAAAACAGACCACAAATACGAAGTCCAATCATGGTAATGCACCAATCAGAAGAAACTGATGCATAGCATAAACAGAAAGGCATTATCAACGAAACTGACTCATATTTAGGCCAAGAGACAACAGAATCCTTGGAAACCCGACCTAGAGAAAGCCCTTTAAATGGAAATCTCAAGTAAAATAAGTTAACACTGACAGACTAGATATTCTTGCCTTTTCTTAATTCTAAGAAATACAAACAGGAAAAGAGTCAGGTAACACCTCCAATTATAATAAATTACAATGTTGAATTGCTAAAATAATAGCATGTAAGACACCTACTTCAAGAGCTTTTGCATATGAGTTAATGAAAAGCTGAGACTTCCCCGCTATTGTACGTGCATGCTGCCTCAAGAATCGGCTTATCTCCATCTGCCAAAAAGAACCATATATTTAAGTCCAAAAATGCTACTAATATGACTGGACATTACATAGTTACAAATTTTGAACACATACGTCTATAGCACCACCACCAGGAACTACAGTAGAATTCTTCAAAGCCCTTCTAACAATCATGATTGCATCATGTAGACTTCGTTCTGCTTCCTCAATGAACTGAAAAAAAACAAAAAAAATATTGCAGAAAGCAAATCAAATCCTAAGACATAAAAGAGTAATTGCATGGCTTTGTTAACAAGTCTACATAGAAAATCATTTACACATCCTGTGACAGACCTGATCAGCTCCCCCACGAAGTACTATAGTGGCAGTTTGGCCAGAGGGACATCCTTTAAATAAATTGAATCTCTCATTTCCAACTTGCTTTTCCTCAAAAATCTCACAAGTCCCAAGGACCTTCAAGAAATTAAATCAAAATTTCAGGGGTAACATAAAATAACTTCGCAGAACAACTACATACCCAAAGAGACCATGTTTTTCCAAGAATATTATAACTAGAAATATAAATGTATGACCTCGTCAATAATGTTATTGACAGACGTCTGTACAGTTCCACCAGTTGCAGCAGCAACCCTTTGCAGATCTTCTTCAGTTACACGGCCAGCACAGAAAATGTCCCTATCTGCAAAGTACTGTTTCAAGGACAAGTCATTCAAAAATATCTAAATTCCTTGACATTCCTTTTAAACACCAACCAAAAAGAATCAATCTTATTCAAGCGCTATCTTTAACAGTTTACACAAGTTATATTAATCTGCATTCTCTATTTAAATTAAAAAGGAAGATATAGCTGAAGCAATCTTACAAATATGAAATAAGTATAAGACTAGAACACAAAAGATATGCAGCTTATATAACTATATCACATAATGAAGCAATAAATGTATTGCTTCATGAACTATTGGAGAGGAATGCTCAAAATTTTGTCAGTAGCTAAACTGCATCCAGGATGTGATGGCAAATTAAGTGTAATGGAAGAAGACAAATGAAACCTGTGTAGCTAGGTCACCAATAGCCAATCGTGAAAGAATAACTTTGGCTCCACTCTTGACACATTTATCCAATTTGTCATAAATGATATTCCACTCTGCATCCACTATTGACTGATATTGTGATGGATCTGATAATCTGCAGAATACGAGAAACAGATTCTGTAAGTAAGCAGTCCTTCAATGGGGTGATCTCTTCAATGAACAAAAATCAGAAAAGATATTCACACCTTATTTCAGCATTTTCTTTCTCAGATTTCAGCTCCAATTCAACATTTAGTAAGAGTATCTTAGGATTGAGAAACTTCTTTGGCTGCTGTTCAAAACCAGCATATGAAAATGTCTTTTTGAAGGCAACACCATCCACAAGAAAGGAGTCCCGCATAGTGCCACCTTGAACCTGTAGAAGAAAACCTAAAACTTGTTCATCACATTGATTTCCATAGTAAAATTCCAGTTGAAACACAATATCAAACATAAAAATTCCTCAAACAAAAACAAAAAAAGAAAGAAAGAAAAAAATCAAGGCACCAATCTATTCTCATTTTGAGGTAAAAATAAATCTATCATGAAAAACCATTGTCATTCCCAAGGGAAAGAAATATCCAATAGAGAAAAAAAAAAAAGAAAAAAAAAAAAGAGAGAGATAGAGAGAGAAAATGGATAACTGACTTAAATATGTTGACCCATTCAATATTTACTACCCCAAAGTTGTTGGATAATCCATTACCTACAAAGAAAATCCACTAAATATAACAGGAAAAAGAACAATCTAGCACTGCATAAGAATCAATTTTTTCAATCATCTTAATCTTCAAATGTTGGAATCTAGAGGAGCAGGGGTCCATTAGAGCACAGGCATGCACATGCATATGCACATCTAAGCACACCCAAGTTTGCATGCACATAAGTACCATGTCACAGAGATGGACAAATACATTCAACTAACAGTCAATCTCTGGAAGTAAGAGACTCATTCAATCAGAAGTTATACATGGGTCAAACCTGAAGTCCTTGCTAATTGCTCCTCTCCTCTTCACACAACACATATATCATTCAAGGTGATTCAACAATGCAGAGAATCAGAGAACAATGCCTAAAATGGTTTCTATAGTTCATAACATCTCAATCTTTAAGGCTTTTATTCATTAAAATTTACATCCCATCCCAGTATGATTGAAAATTTTTGTGCATTGCTTTCAGTAGGTGTTCCAACATATTCTGCATTAACACATCTAGCATTAAGTTTATATTGTTTAAACAAATCATAAATACCTAAAGAAACATAATTGGAAACAAATATTGCTTTAACAAGAACAAAGTAGCATATGGATGATTGCTAGTAAAGCAAAAGGCAGCTGTACCTTTTTAATTCCAATCATGTTCAGCCTGTCATCATAACCAATCGCAATTACAGCATCCACAACCATTGATGCAAAGAACTCCTTTTCTCCACCAATGAGCTTAGAAGAAAGTGTAGTAGCAGCACACTTTGCAAGCAAGCTTTTCTTTTCTTCTAGACTTTTTCCTTCAATACTAACAGCAAGTTCTTTGATCTTCTCAATAGCCTGGAATAATTATGATCAATTAAAAAAGAAAGCAATAAATGAGGAACAAAACTCTATTTGGTCTCTAGGTTAAGGAAAAAAAGTATAGATTCAATTTTATACCAAGGTGCATGCAGTCCTATAGCTCCGTATTAAACTTTGAGAGTGAACACCATCTTCAATAAAAGGCTTGGCCTCCTTCAAAAACTCAGCTGCAAGCAATACCACAGTTGTGGTTCCATCGCCAACCTTCACAATAAAAACAAGCATAGCCACTTAAACAAACAAAAACAAAAAATACATTTCCAGCAAGGTGATTAATAGAAGATTCATAATGCTCGTTACAAAATCAAGTTATATGTGACGAATTCTGAGTGCTAGAAAAGTCAATGAGTAAATGGAATCTTGGATATAAGAGTTGGCTAAAACTTCGAAAATGTTTGATTAATTTACTCAAATCATTATTGCTTGATACATTAGAATACTTCCAAGCTGTAAATCAACAACAGTCAGGCCTCAGATGATAAGAATGACTTCTGCTTTTGTGTTTGCTTCACTATATTTAATAATCTGTAGGGTAAACTTTATGCTACGTCATATCAATCCAAGGAAATAAATACTCAGATAAATGCGTTCCTCGCACTTTCTGCCGCTGTCATAAAATGGGATGAGCACAGATGCGACTTAACTAAACTAATCAGTGACCTCAGAGTCCAAGACAGATGAGCACTAGATACCCAAAAGCAAATTCTCGACCAGCTACCTAATGGGGAAAACATTCTCTGAAGAAATTAACCCAAAAAAATCCCACACAAACCAACATCCTAAAGTTAACATTTTCTTTTTCATAACCTCAACAACTAAGAATGAAAATGGTGATGAAAACATTTCCCCTCTGAACTGACTCACCTCTGAGTCCTGGGACTTAGCAATATCAACTAGGATTTTGGCAGCAGGGTGAACAATGTCCAGTAACTTCATGATAGTGGCGCCATCGTTGGAAATGGTGACATTTCCCTTGTCGTCGTGGATCAGTTTGTCCATACCCCGTGGCCCAAGTGTCGTTCGCACCACATCGGCCACTGCCGTGCACGCATTGATGTTGCTCACCAACTGCGCCTTCCCTTGCGATGTGTCTGTCCCTTCCTTCAGCAATATGATCTGGGGTTGCTGCTCAAATTCCAAATTTCATGAAGAAAAAACAGTTCAGACCCTCTGAAACAACAGCGCAAGTAAATAATAACGATACAGAGAGTTTGAGAGAGAAATAGCATACCAGCATAGCTGCCATTGTCGCAGATGAAGTGGTTGGAGAGAGACTGAAAGAGCTAGGGTTGAAGTTAACTTTATTAGCAAACGCAGTCTTCTCTGCCCCGTTGCTTCCTTCTAGTTGTAGTTTTCAGCTGTGCAGGTTTTACGAGGAGGGTTTTCAAGGAGTGGTGGGCTTTGCTACGGCGTGTGTCTCCTCCTGTGTGTGAGCAACTCTGACCTATCAAATTTTAATTGATTTTTTATGTTTAACTTTACCAATAAAAATAGTTTTGAGAAAACTAATTTAAGTATTTTTTTTAATAAATAGATCTTGATAGAAAGATTATTCTTCTCTGTTTAATAAATTAAATATTTAATATTTACTAAACATGTTTTCAAATAAAAAGTTTAACTTTTAAATGTATTTTGAAAAATATCAGTTTCTAAATTAACTATTTATCTCTTAAAATTAAATTTTACAGGTAATTATTGAAGTAGGAGAGTATTTTATATTTTAAATTAAATATATACTTATTATTATTTGTGAGATTACTTATTATTAAATTGAAGAGGCCAAAAGAAGTGTGATTTTATATGATAGTCCATAAATATTAATTAATTTTTTAATTTTCAACTAGATAATTTTACCTTTTTAATATAAAACTAATACTCATCAAGTTTTGATACGGCACAAGCATGCTTCTAGCTTTATTTGAATATCAATTAGGTTTAATACCATAGCTATAAAGTGTTACATATATATATATATATATATATATATATATATATATATATATATATATATATATATTGTTATTAATAGTTTAAGATTAATTTCTTTCTATACATAAAAATTACTAAAATAATCTATCAAAAAAAAATTTTTAGTACATGTAATCAAAGATCAAACCCTTATTTACTCACTGAACCAATTTGCTTCCAACAACCAACTTTGTGAATTGAAACATTTTTTCTTTTGAAAAAAAAAATTAATATTTAATATTGAAGTACATATATCAAGTATCAGTTACAAAACCAAAGATAAAAACCTAATTAAAGAGGGAAAAAAAAAAAGGGCTTTTCCTAGCCAAAATAAAAATGAACTTTCATTTATGAGCATCACAAATACATTCAGGCTTCTCTTCCCCCTTTGCCCCTCCATTCCCAGGGGTCAAAAAAACAAATAATCTTACATTCATGAACCAAAAACAAATCAATGAGCTTGCACACATCGTTCATGGATTCAACTAATTTTTAAAGCACATAGCTGAGGCTGCAGTTTGATAGAACAAGCTCTGTTGTTTTGGAGAAAGAATTTCCCTTTCCAATGCAGCTTGACCAACAGATTCACCTCAGCTTCAAGAAGATTCTTCCAAAAATGATGGAAACAATAGAATATATCCTAGACACAGATTATAAAACTACCTAGGAAGATGCGTAACGATATAGTGTCCCTTCTCAAGGTCATATACAGTCTTTAATTGCGGCTTTCGCCATTGCAGTACAAAGAATGCAGCAAGTACAATAAGTAAGAGCAATGCAAAAAATGAGAAGTATGTGACTGATTCATTCCCAACAATCAGCCCTACATCTTCAGACTCCAGTTCAAGGGGCTCTGCCATTGTTTCAATTATGAAAGATCCAAGAGTCCAGTCAACGTGACCGTGACCGTGTCCCTTCGGGTTCACAAATCCAACCCTGCAAATAACATCATTTATAATAAACTCAGTTCCTCGCAAGAGGAGACGATGATTGGTTTTAGTTAGGAGCATGGTGGCAATACCTTTTTTCTTCCATAGGGATACCAAGAACATCATGCAGTGCCACCAAATATGAGGAAGAGAAACAATACTTGGACAAATCTAGATCATCAATTTCCTGATGTTGATTTTTGAGAGCATCCCAATGATCTTCACAATAATGTTGGCCTGCTGCCTCCAGCTCAGACAAAGAAACCCCAGGAACCATCCCAAAAATCTGAGGTGAATTCAAGCAATTTACGTAAACAGAATGATTAGACATAAAAAGAGATACACGGTTCATAATATTCTGAAAAATATAGATAGAGCACAATGACATCATGCAATCTATGTAATTGATCTCTTCTAGTGAGATAAGGCTTGTTGTATGTAAACAGAATGATCAACAATGAAAAAGAAGCAATACTACTCATTACGAACCTCAGAAGTATAAAAGAAGTTTCGTGAAGAAACTTGCTCGCCAAATAACTCATCAAAAGATGAAGTGATTTTACAAGGTGGATGTTGGCACATATCTGCAACCGGAGCAAATATGATTGGTGAATATGTGCTCTCCACAAAGGGTGATATATGTATAGAGAGAGAGAGATAAAAAGAAGTTGATAGGATAAGTGTATACAACTAAGCCAGTTAGTTTGACAAAGTAATTTGTTGGTGTATTGTCGTTACTTCAGTTGAAATCAAATCGTTCTGGGAAAATCTTGATTGATCTATAAAGCAGCGGGTCATGTGGTGCAATAAATTAGCTAGCAGAACAAATTAAGCCAACTCAAATAATTATCACAACAAAATATCAAATGATGATGCAACCTGCTCTTTTCTTCAACAATGAAAAAGCTTCAGATCTGCATGAGGAGAAATTTCCCGCTGGTTGAATGATTTGTTGCTTTATATGACTTGCATTGGATGTCCAAGGATACCCTCTAGGAATGCAAGGATGACCTAAACCTCTTCCGCTAGAGCTAGAAGCTGCATATCAATGAAAGTTAACAGCAATCATTCAATTATATCATGGTTTCAAAGTTAATGCTCGCTAATAACATCAACTTTAGACAATGTCTCATAAAAAAGAAGAAAAATTAAACTGTATCAGGTAGCGGAAGTAACTTTTTTTTTTTTTCTTGGTGCAGATTATGCCTGTTCCATATTCACAACTAAATGCAAGAAACCAGAATGTCAGCTGAAATAGAAAACTGAGAACATCTCTATAGTCCATCCAGGTTGACATTACCAACTAAGCAACTCAATACAAAGGCCTAAGGAACAAAAATAAAAATGATGGCCTCACAATCAAAGAGGTTGTGTTGAATAAAAATGAAACCATTGATATGAAATTTCACTTAATGCTCTTCCCACTCACTAAAATTTAGATGTGTAATTTCATCATTATTGCAAATTTGGATTTTAGATGATTAGAAGTTTTTCTTACTTTACAAGGGTTCGTTCGTCTTCCTTTGCTTTCTTGCTCATTTGTATACTACTTCTCTGTGCACGTGCCACCCTTCAAGCATATTTGCAATCTAGTAATGGAAAATATACTTGACTAATCCCTCATCCATTTCCCTCAATATCTGAAGCACAGATTGTTTTGCATACAAAAAACAAAAATACAGCCTAGAAAGCACCCTGGTTACAGAGACATCACCAAGGAAAACAAATTTAAGTAAATGAGATTACCTATTCAAGGCACTGTCAGGCACTAAATGTGGTCACTTCTCTTAGTAGGGATTTGGACTTGGGTTCGCTACGTTGTGGGAGACTAGCCCCTTTCGTTAGACCCAACTTCTGTTGATCCTCACTCATTTATTTGAAATATTTAATTAGGCCATAAGTAATTAGGAAGAATGAGATTAACATATCCTTTAAATATTCTTTCTCACTAAGGTACTCTACCACCCATTAAACATTTCGGGAAAAAAAAATAAAAAAGGACCTCCAGCTTCAAAAACAGATGGCCAATGATAGTCCAACTTGTTTTCGGAAGAATCTAAAGCAACCATATGCCCAGCAACCATGCAGCAAAAGCTTAAATGCTTAGCAACCACAAAAATGGATGGTATTGGTAATGAATAACATAGGCTTTTATCAGAAAACATAATAAAAGAATAAGAGTAAGTCATCCCAACTGATACTTACAAAACTTTAACTCTCTATAACTCTGCAGCTCCTCTAATGATTTCCATGCTACATCCTGCATGAAAACTTTGGTTAGAAACTCATAATTGAATTAACACACAGTCACACATATTGACAGAACAGATATGCTTACAGAATACGCTAACTACTTAATACTGTCTCTTCAAGACAGGTGGACTCACCAGCATATAAAATACCATCAATCAGTAGTTTCAGTACTCATTTCTACAATTTCTACTGATGCATCTTTAAGAAATAAACCCACATCAGCTAAATGGTAAGTAAAAGTCATAAACTTCATAGAAAAAATAGCATCCATCATACAGCATTCTGAGAAAAAAGGGTATAGCATCTTAAAAATAGAAAGCAGTAGGAGACACCTGACCAAATTGTAGCTCGCTCCTGGTATAAAGATTGTACGTAACTCCAGACAATCTTATAATCCGTGAAGATGGCACTGATTTTGCATTTAGCAAAGCTGATGTAACCTGCCAGAAACAGTATACAGTTCAAAATCTATTCAGAATATTTATGAGAATAAACTCTATAAATGAAAAGTGTTTTTACAGGCACAAGCAATAATCGCCACTTCCACTAAAACAATTTTATCATTTAATATTTTAAAAGGTAGAATATGAAATCAAAAGCTCAAGCAAATCATAAAAAATCAACCATAATTCTCTCTACAAAATGAACTCAAGTAGAAGTTTCAGCAAAGCAGTTTACACAACTAAAAATTTATTTATAAGTTACAACAATGTACAACATACATACACTACTACTATACATGTACCTATAGAAAAATGAGTGTAAATTAATCAATATAGACTATATGTACATGAACGAAATTGACATATAGTGAATGAAAAAAAAAAAAACCTGCAAAGAAGCCGCACCAAGTTTAACTGTTCCAGTGGTTTCCTGAGGCTCATGACCCAAGTTTCCTAGAGCATAATTTACAGCAACCCAAGAAGAGATGCCTGGTTCTTCACCTGCATTGAGATTATGCTATTTGTCATGAACATGAAGAGCTTTAAGCTCTCTGACAAAGCCAGCATGTATAGAAGTTCTTTTGCCAAATCTGTTATATAATAAATAGTAATAAATTAAAAGTTGTTGTATAATTTCTACAATTACAGCTCTCCTTTGACAAAATTTTCTAAGGCAACATTAGCATGGAAGATATATATTACCAGCCTCTCATCTTCTTCTTTATCTTCCCACCTCTTTTGGCTTCCTTTTCAATTGAAAAGAAGCTTTCTCCTTCACAGTCAAGCAATTGAATAAAGACAGGTTGGGTGGGGGAAGAAAGTGATGTCTAAAATACTTCCACAATACCTTACCAAAACGATTAAATATCACTTAAAAAAGTCCCTTGATAGACATGTCTAACTAGTGTAGAAATATTAAAGGCATAAGAATGGAGAAGAAGAATTAACATAGCCTACTTTTCCTCAAATTTTGAAGAGTTACATCTAGGATGATAAGCTAACATTCCTACAGCCTAGTCTGTCAAAGAAATTTAAAAGTTGTAGAAGAATTTGTGTTCCGCTATGTACTTTCCAATAGGAGTCAATCAGACGGTTTGCAAAGACCTAGCATTTTACAACCAAACATATTTAAAACAAAGTAAAAATTATACTCGTTTACTACCCCTACCAAACTTACCCCTAATAAAACAATAATGAAACAGCTCTACACACCCTTTCCTGACTGAGAAACCCTTCTCCAACAATACAATAGCTCCCTCATAGACAAAGACAACACCCAACGCAACTGATGAAGAGACAAAGCGAAACACCACAGAACATGAGCTAACTGACAATGCTCAATAGTCCTGTCATCCATCTTATGCATACAACACCAATTAAACAGGATTACATTGCAGCTCCTCGAAATTTACCATTCAGCAGGAGTCTTCTACAAGGTTGGAGGGAACCAATTCAACACTGATAACTTGGTTGAAACAGATTTTTGAATGGAAATATCTGATCAGACGATCAGAGACTAGCTATTATATCAATCCTCCATTACGAGCAGAATAGCTGCCACCTACATTGTCCTTTCCCCCATTTTGTAGTTGAAATTAAAAAAATGGAAGGAACACCAGAATTCCATTTTAACACTGCCAAAAGTTATGAACTTTAAGCTCGCTTTCTTAATGTACAATATGATAATACCATAACCATTTGCAGTTCCCATACAATCTCAGTGAATCAAGTATCGAGCAAAAAGAAGTCATCATATTAAAATCACAGAAGGACTAGTACCATACCTTGGATTGTACGAGCCCATTCATCCTTAAATAAAAACCCCGATGACCTCAGAACCTGTCTACAAGACTCCAAGATCTTCTCCCTCACCTCAGAACTCAAACTCTCCAACTCCGCAGTTGCCATCAACAGCACCATGGTGTTTCCCCACTCCTTCTTGGGGACCCGCTGCTTAGCAAACTCAACCAACTGCACAATGGAACTTCCAGCACCATCTGGGTCCCCTGCAAAAGCCATCAATCCAGGTCTAACCTTCATGGAACTCGACCCGGCCCGATCAAGAAAGGGGATGCGACCCTCACCCAGAAACTCAAAAACATTGATTCTGGAACCCGATGAACAAGCGTTGATGGCGAGGCCAAAGAATGTAGATTTGGGTTCTGTGAATTTTGTAGAATTGTGGATTTTTTGAGCTGTGGTGAAGAGGTAGAAGAAGAAGGGGATGGTAAAGAGAGAGGCAACGAGTACAAGCCATTTGGTTTGCGTTCTGTTGGAATTTGAAGGAAGGCGAGATGGGGTAGAGGAGTAGAGGGAGATCATGCGAGGGTGGAGCTGGGTGCGGTGTGGGGGAATATAGGCAACAGAAGAAGACCTGGATTGAAGGTTCATCGGGAAATCCATGGCTGCAAAGGAAATGGCTTTTGGGTTTGTTTCAGAAAAAGTTTACATTGTAATACGAATTATTTGCTGATGCAGTTGAGAGAAGATGATCTTGTCGGATGTTGAAGACTTCTGCAAAAGCAAGAAGCGTGGATGCGATACCAGTCAAAGGACAACAGGCATTTTTCCAAAAAATGAAATAATATATGAGCAAACACCTTTTAAGAATATACGCGCAAACACCTTTTCATGGATATTTGATTTGATTACATTAATAAAAGAAAATAGAGAGAGATAAATTTATAATATATCTAAATACTTAAATTACATTAATAATAGATTTTTTTGGAAAAATTATTTTTTGGATTTATCAATTAATAACATGCACTCATTAAGATTATTTATAATTTATAATTTATAATTTATAATTCAGTCATAAAAGAGTCTCTAATAATTACCCTGCTTTGGTTTCATTGATGAAAGGATCAAAACCCAAAACAATTTCCTTTTGCTGTTGCCCTGAGCAGAAGGGGTAATATTTTCTATCTTACTTTTTGTAATTATAGCTAGTAGACTTAAAATTAGTCTATAAGTAAAATCGGTTTATTTTTAGTTTTATTATATTAATTTTAAATTAATTCTAAATTTATAAAATAAAATTTGAAATAAAAATAACATAAATAATTTCTTTTGAGAGGAAGAGAGATTGTGATACCAAAAAAATTTTGGTATTAGAATATAGAAAAGAAATTATTTATAAGTATTCTCCAAATAACTTATATTTTTATAGATTAAATCAATTCAATTCAGACAATGCCCACCTCTTTTGTCTGAATTGAGTTTATAGTTTCAGCCGAAGAAGAGAAGTTCCAATTCAGGAGGGCAGGACAAGAGGTCCTCGTAGGGTTTAGTTCTGTTGTCGACCCCTTTTAGTTGTCGTCGTGTTCTTTTCTCTTATTATTATGTTTTTGATTGATCAAAATTATATTTCTTTAACTTAATAAATATTTTTAGTGTTATTTCATAATTATTTAATTAATCAAAATATAACCAAACAAGTAATGAAATCACAACTTAGACAGAAGTCGTTGATATTACACATTGTTTAAGAGATTATAGTAAAAGTTATATATTAAAATTGATGCTAAGAGAAGATCATAAAATAGTCAACCAATATTTATAAAAGTAAAAATAACTAAGAATAATGATCAAAAAGAAAATAACTAAGAAAAATAAATTTCTTTCAACAAAAATAAACTCAAATTCTATCAATTATTTGAAGACCCTCCATAATTTTTTGCTGATTTTGATCTTATTTGTCTCTCTTTCTTTAGCTTTGAACATTGCCCTTCATTTCTCCCTATAGTTACTTCACGTAGAATCTTCCCACACAGACAGCAATCCCAATGACCACTGCAAGTAATCATCAATATCAACAACAGGAGTAATATTTTGGTGTAGAAGTTTAAGATAATGTTAATTAATATATTTTTTTCAATTATACTCTTATTATTTTTAATGTTAAGAGATAAAAAAAACCAACGAATTATACTCATATTATTTACGATAAAACTTATTTAATTTAAGTTATAACATTTATAAAATTGTCTTCTTATAATAATTAGCTGGTATTAAAAAAAATGATGGTATACCCGTTAGGTTGATCATAGAACTTTGTTTTGACAATCTCCAAACAGTGGCTGCACCATTCCTCTGCCATGCTGTTTTCTGCGTTTAACAAATTCAATTAGAGCTACCAAAGACTGCAAGTTCATATATGTAAATCTATTGAAACATCAATCAATATAAGAATATCCTTCCACCAGTCTCATCTTGAGACTAGTGCCATGGTTTCCATGTAGGAGTGACATATTCCTCTCAAACCAAATTAGGGTTTAAGGAAAAGATACGAATTTATGATGCATTCACAAAAAAAAAAAAGAATATAGAAAATCCTTAAAATATTCCATAAAAAAAAAAAACCTCTTTAAGCACAAGACGATGAGCAATTTAATAACTATGGAAAATTGTATAAACAACTGTAAGATTTTATTTTACAATGATGAACCTACCTTTCAAGCTTTTCAAATTGGCACTAAGACAAAAACCACGCAGATGCCTTTCTAACTTCACCACCTTGACTCTCTTTGGCTTTCTCTAGCACAAAGAACAAACTATATTTATAACTCAAATTATTAATATTTTAGAGGTAACCCACAATTATTTAGGAAATCAATTATAATTAGGAAATTTTGAAAATATCTCTTATGATCCCGAAATTAACAACCTTAGAAAACTTTTAATTACGTTTTAAAATATTTCAAATACATACTAGGATATTCCATGCCATAAGAAATCCTAATTCCCTGAGGAAACTGTATTTACCTTGGAAACGCTAAAAATCCTATTCCTTATCAATTACAAATATAGGAATATAATTTAATAAACTTAATATATTATTATTAATTTGATATTATTTTAGATATTTTAAACAATTTAACATTAATTTCATGTAGAATTAATGTAAGACATATATATATGCGAAATCTTTTACATTCAAATTGAGTAAAAATATTATATTTGTTATATTAATATATTATAATTAACCAAAACTAAAAGATTAACTAACGTGAGTTAATTATTGATACAATAAATATATATTTCTCTAACATGATATATTTTTCCTGTATTATGTGCGTATTGTTGAATTTTTTATTTATAAATAAATATATACTAGAATTTTTTTGTTGTTTCATGATGTATCTTTTGCTTTGATAACTAAAAGTACATAAAGCCCATATTAACTACCAAAATAAGATTTTTCACACATTTAAGTAGTTAATGAGACCTCCACAATTTCCTCTCTTACTCATATTTTTGAAACTGGTCACAAATGAAAAGTTGAAGAAATATCAACTAATGAATGATAAAATTTGCTGTTAAATTTTCTATCTTTTTAGTTTTCTAGGTGTATCTTTTATTAAAGGCAATCTTGTTTGAAATATGATCATATATTAAAAGTTAGTGTTTTACCCAACGATAATTAAAACTCTAATTTATTATTTTGTGAGAGACTAACTCTTTTAACTAAACTCAACCTCGATGGTTAGATTTCTCTATTTTAATTATAAAGGGATATTTGGTAGACGGGTCCATTTTTAAATCATAAGATTCATGAATAATGGAAAATATAAATCCTATGATTTGTAAATCATGAAATTCTTAAAATGCATATAGTTAATCGAATTTTTTTAAAATTTTTTTTTTAAAAAGTTAAGGAACTAGAATCCACTCTCTCTTGCTAATTCTTTCTAATGAAATTTATATTATAAAAAAATCTTGAAAAATATGTTTACGAGGATGTTATTTTTAATATATATATAAAATATAAAACAAAAAATCTTAAGCTAAATTTTTTTGAATTCAAAAAAGAATTTTTGACCAAACACCCCTAATAATAATTAAAACCTTGTTTAAAAATATTAGACATTGATATTTGTCAAAAATAAATTATCTTCCATAATTTATTAATACTTTCAACATAGGATAGAATAGCAAATAAAAGGATACGTAAAAATATGTCATTCGAAGAATAGAATAATATCTAAAACTTTAACAGAATTGCATTAGCAGTCCATATAGGGCATGGAAATCCCATTGTTTATGTACAACAAGAAGGCAAGTTTGCCCTAGCTTCATCCACAGAAATACACAAGAAAACCAATTCCACCATTACATGAGAAATTCTTATGACTATCATAGGGATAACTTATTGCACCAGGGCATTCCTTTTGGACAAATTCAGTGTATGGATTCATTGGGCAATTCAAAGAACTAGCATATTCTCCAGTGCAACAATACCTTGGCTCACCTGTGGCCAAACATGCACTCTTGCAAGCAATCCTTTTCCTATTATCATCATACTTCGCCAACCACTCGGGACAATAATCCTTCAAATCAACATAACACTGAATTTCACTGCAATGATAATCAGTTGGGACTACATTCAATCTCACATTTGCACCATTTACAAGATCTATGGCGAAATAACTTGTACCATTTGTTGTAGCCATGATCAAATCAACCATGGTGGCTGGAAGTTCCGGCATGCCATGGCAGTCTTCGCGGCCGGTTTTGCAGTCTCCGGTCTTGCAATTAAACTTACCATTGTTCCATGAACAATCGGTCAGGCCCCAGATTCGGCCTGACCACGGCAGATCAACGTGGAGGATAACCTGCTGGTGAGGTGGTAAAGAGAAGCCAGATGGGTTTATGTGTTTGCCCAACTTGGTGTAGATCCCTGGCCAAATGGTGTAGGGACAATTGTTGTTGATGAGGATTTTGCTTGGTTAATAGTATGAAAGTGTTGGTGAGAACAAAAGGATGAGAAATGGAAGAGAGAAGAAGAGAGCTTGAGATTTCATATCAATGGTGATTTTCTTTCCCTCTTGTTTAGATTTAGATCATGTGTGGAAATTGGTTTGGCTGTGTATATATATATATATATGTATATAAAAACATCCATGGAGGTTACTGCTGGAACTTAATTAAATTCTAAAACAAAATACAATGTAAGCAGTTACATTATATTTGGATTAATTACAATCTGTGCAATCAACTCTAGTTAATCAATTGATTAAATGATTTGAATCAATACATTATTTAAATAGAGAATCCACAATCTCAAGCTTAACATCTTAAATGTATAGTTATATGGCCTATTTCAATGTATATTTGAACCTGTTGGGATTGTTTAGCTAATTAGTTAAAATTATATATGTGAAAGAATCACTTTGAAATACAAAAAGATATACACATTAATTTAAATATTAATGGTTGATAAGTAGATGATGAACTTCTCTTCCTATCAAAATAATAATAATAATAATAATAAAAAGCAGAAGCAATGAACAGATCAGCAAAATATAAAATAACTTAAATACAAAACTTTCTGTAGTACTAAATTGAGAAATCTTATCTCTAAAACATAATTTTTTTAAAACTTAGGTCAAGCCAAATAAGAAAAGAAAAAAAAATTATTTTGTTCTTTTAAGTTGATAAAAAATTATTTGATTCTGCATATAAAACATTTAATTTACTCCTGCTTATTATATAATTAAAATGATTAAAAATTTATTTATATTCTTTTTTTTTTTTTTTAAAGTGATAGTATTACTTTATTATTTTGAGGGGTATTCTAGTTAAACTTAATCTTAAAATTGATGCCAATTTTAAGATAATAAAATAGTCATCTAACATAAGTTATAAAAGTAAAAATAACTAAGAATAGTATTTTTTTCTAACACAATTAAAAACAAATTCTATCAATTATTTTAAATTTCAGCTTTATTCAAGAATTTCAGCAATGAAATTATAAAAAAAAAATATTTTGAAGTAGAACTTGTCCTCACTTCTCCGATTCAACAGAAGATTCCTCCTGCACCTTTCTCGCTAGTTTAATTTTGTTCTTCTAACCCTCTCTTTCCGCAGCTTTGAACGTTGATCTTCAATTCTCCTTGTAGTTACGTCACCCAGAATCTTCCCACAAAGAGAGCAATCCCATCGACCACTGCAAATAATCATCAATATCAACAACACAAATAGTATTTCGGTTCAGTTTCTCAGTGACTAATCTCCCTTGAAAACTGGAATTTCTTTTCAATTGTGTCATTAATCTACTTTTTTTTTGTCATGAACACTTCAAAATTCTTACACTTACTGTAATTGTTTATAAATTTAGCAGCAGTTTAAATGATTGAAAAAAAATTATATATATGAATTAATAGTGATGTGAAGGTCGATCTTAGATTATGAGGATTGTCCGAGTTAGTGCGGGTGAATGGTTAGGTGACGGCTGAGACTGGTTTCTGGTTCTTAATGTAGTTCTCATTATTAGAATTTTTTGAAAGGTTTTATATATCAGTGTTTGATATAAAGATTTGGTCTGCCATTGAGCCTACTAACATGATCCAAATGAAGAGAGGAAAGGATCCACAACAAATATAAATTTTGAAATATAAAAAATCACAACGATAAAAAAGAGAAGAAAAAAAAGAGATGATGGTGTACCCGTTAGGTTTATCATAGAACTTTGTTTTGACGAGCTCCAAGCAATGGCTGCACCAGTCCTCGTCCATGGTGTTTTCTGTGTTTAATTAGAGCTAACAGTAACAGGCTTTTAAATACCCAATTTCTCCACAGTTCCTATACTCACGGAGCAAGGAACAAATTGTAGCCTGGGCTGTTGAGGAAGGCACACGATTACGAGGCCGTGTAGTTTTCAAAGAGAAAAAGAAATATATAAAAATTAATATTCAAAATTTTGTTTGATAAATTTTATTTCTTTACAAAATTATTTTCAAATAATAATAAGATGGCTTTGAAACTAGATATCACTTTCATGCTAAGGACAGATGCATTGTTTTTTTGAAGATGCAAATCACAATACTGATTCAATTGGAAATTTTTGTTTATGAGTAAAAATAAAACAGTTAAGTTTATGAGTAATGTCTACATTTTAAAAATTTGAAAATATTAAATAAATATTTACATTATCATTGTTTTTTATTAGAACATTCTCATATTATTATAAATATTAATAAATTAGAATTAACCAAAACAAAAACAAATAGGAGAAGTGGTAATGACATAAATAATAATTATATCAATATAATAAATGTAATAGATTATAGATTTCTCTAACATGAAGTGTATATTTTAGAAAGAGGATAAAATTTACTCTCTCACTCCACTCTTATTAGTAACAAAATTATTAAAATAATAATACATACATTAACAAAGTGTTTAAAATATGTTAAACTGAGACAAAAAATGATACATATTATAAGACAACATATTTTCTCTTAAAAAAATATTATGTGCATGTGCATATCCAACTTTCTAAGAAATTGAGGGTAAATTTTAAACTAAAATAAGTAAAAAATCAAATTTATTCTCCATCTTATAGGATTTTCTTGTCATATTTTGGCAATCAAATATGGACACTGACAAATTCTAGTGCCCATCCTAAACTGTGGCCACATACACACACATACCAAACATTCAAAAAAATATCCTTTACCCACTTACAGAATCAAGAAGTATCAATATATTCACTCCAACTAGTTCAATTGGGATGCATGTGTCATGAAAAGTAATAGCTACAATTGAACATTCCGTACATGACACAACTATAATTATCCTAATGAACCCATTAAACAGCAACTAAAACATGGACATCCACAGTGTAATGCATGTCAAAAGTCTACAGCAGAATGTTGATGAGCTTGAAACCATTTTCATGGTCTGTTTTGCATTAACAACAAACTCCATCTGTTGCATTTACAGAGAAAAAACAGAAAAACTGCATAAAATCTAGTTTCACTGCTCTTTATAAGAGAAGTTTCCTTGGCAACATGGCTAAGTTGGTCACAAGAGGATCTTTCCTCCCTGTAACCTTTTCTTTTCTATCCCCCCCTTCTCCCCTTTCCCCATTAAGAGCAAACCCCCCAAATTCCAGCATAATCCCACAATTGCAAGACAATATCGTTATACCATTTATATCAGATTCTTTGTCTAACTCTCCTACCATTTGTATCATCATCACCGTCGGAAAGTTGGGCCCACACACTCCGAGACTTTCCGCCTCCGCTGCTACAATCATCTTCACACCCTGCAATTGTCTTTAGGATCTCTGACTGTAGCCACGGGCAGTTTTCTTTCATTGCAACAAACCCATCCGACCTCATGACAGCTGCAACAAGAAGGCCACCAAAGTAAAAGAAACATCAGTTGATCATCTTAATTCCATCAAAAACACAAAAATGAAGTTTTTGACTAGTTGATCATTGAAATCAAAGATTGTGGCAGGCTATTCGTTAGTTCAACATTGTTCATCAGTTGGGCTCGTCAGAGCCGTTCAAGTTGTTTTCAACTGATCTGGTCTCAAGCTCTGCTTATTACTCCATTGAGCTCTTTACAAATCATTGTTCATGGAGCTAGTCAAGTCACAAGCTACCATTCCTCGAGTTGGTTGATATGAACTTCTAATTATTTTCAAATTATATGTAGCCAGCTAAGAGCTCATGTTGCTCCAGCTAGAGGGGCAGGTGTTGAATTAAGAAACTTTTCTAAGCTTAGGAAAGGGGTTACCTCTAGTGCACCCAACCTTAAGAGTATATTATTCTCATATAGTTGAATCTATATCAGTGTCAATATATCTTTGTCTTATCACTAACTTCTCTATCGACCTATTCACCAATCGGTATTTTCTTAACAAAGTGGAAGACAAAATGAATCAACGGAAAAAGGTAAATATGCAAAGAGGAAGCTTCCATGGGTCTTGAATAAGGTATGAAATCATCAGGAAAGAGGTCAAAGAGGAGATAAGGCCATTTGACAGCAATGCTAATAGCCAAATCTAGAAAATTTAAGAATCATATATAAATAGGTGAATTCACTTTGCTCCAAAAGGAAGAGATTACCAAATGCTTGCTGGCATTACAACGAGCTGCTTCTAAAGATTTTTATTGATACTACAATTGCCACTCATCGTTTGAATTAGGTGAATAAGCAAAAAGACTTGGAATTAATCATAGCAGACATTGTTCATGTCATCCATGATGTTAGTCATTTCATGAGTTCTATTGTAAGAGCTAAATGGGTAGATGGACAAGTTACTAAGGAGAATCATGTTACCAGAATGTAAATTTTCATTGAGGTGTTTTAAGCTTCAGGCCATGTAGTTCTGTTTTGTATTATTTATTCTTTGTTTTTCTTCTTTGGTACCAAGTTATATATACTATAAATTTGCTAGATTGCTTTCCAATCATAATAGGTGTAGCAAGTTATGTTAACTAAGTATACCTGCTAAATTTTCAGCAGCAAATTTTAGGCAAACAACTTTTAACTCTGTGGCATGGCAATTGTCAGCCAAGGTTAAAATGTTGGCAACAGAACTCACACAGATGTCTTTGCAGAGTCGAGATTCGCACATCAATTTAAGCCTATCCAAGCCATAACTGTCCGCTGCAGCTAACAACTTTGCTGTCAATGACTCAGACACAGGGGATTCAATAAATGAGGATGATGGACTCATTTCCGTGTCTTCTGTAAGAGAATCCCGGTAGATATAGTGCAGCATAGCCTGTCAAAAAGTAAAAAGAATCAGGACAACAAATCGCAATGACAAAATGTAAAAGTAACCACAAATATCAAATTCTTAACCTCGCTTAATGTTAAGTGTGAAAATAAAGAAAAGTTCAGATAAGCAAAATAAAAAAGATAGAGTTTGTACCTTAAAAACCTTAGGTTCAAGATCTGTTACAATAACCTCCTCCTTTTCCTCATCTAAACCATCAATAAATTTACTTCGAAATACAGGGGATCTAGCAGCCAATACCAACTTATGAGCAGGGAACTTTTCCCCAGCTACATTGAAAGTAACATCCAAACCTTCCATATTTTCTAATAGCATGCCAAAGTGTGCTCCAATGTCAGATTCCGGGACCTTAATAGAATGAAGTCGTGGGCAATCTATGGCAGAAACCACTACTCCAACTGTACAGTTGATTTTCAAGCAATCATTCTTGAGGTAAGTGGATTGTTCAAGTGCAGACCGTCTAAAGAACCGCTTGTATCCCCTTAATTAAAGCAGATATAAGTAAGATCAAAGGCTGGAAAATCCAGAACAATATGGTGCTTTCTTATTAATATTCGTAAACTGTATATAAAAGGAGAGATTCAGGATGATAAAGAAGGATATAAAACAAGACAAAGATGTATTGAACACACTAACAAAAAACCAAAAAGCTTGTTGACCTGTAAAGACTTCTTGTTTCATAAGGTAACTAATCATATTTTCAACACAATAAACCTAGGAGATCCCACAAAATGTGGACAAGTAAACTTGATCAAATATAGTGTTTTGTACAATAAATAAATGTGTTCAGATATGAGAAAACAATCCATCAAAAGTATACAAGAAAAATAAATGAAACCAGGTATACTAGAAGGATTAGGGGAGAAGGCATGAGAAAAACTACTTCAAATCACTCCAGAAAGCACATGACACCCAGCTAGAAAATAAGGGAAAGAAAATTCATAGTTATGTTTTTCCAAACCACATTGATTTTTTTTTTTTTTTGGAAAAAACAAAGTGTTACATGCTCCTGCCCACGCTTAACTCCCTTCTAAGCTGGATCTTGTAAAAGGGCAGCAAAGCTATCACATGTGTTGAGACCTACAGCACGAACAAGAGAGTGGAGCCAATGACCATATGGTGACTTGCATTATTTCATGCTTATGATGGAAAGAAAAAAATATTTTAGCGCTTTTTCCTCTTAATTCTCTCATATCAATTTTGAGATTTCATCTATATGAATATGAAATCCTCAAGCTCAGCCCAAAAAGACTCATTCAGTCCAATGAGGACAGAATGCAGGGCCCCACATCATTATGCATATTCACATTATCTTTTTTTGCGACAGTTTGCAGTACAAGACAGGACATATTGTAGGTATGAAATGGACAATGCCTAACAAACTCAAGCATACTGGCTGGCAACCAAGTCGGTCCTTCATGCAAAGCAGTAGGAAATTAACTGCGTCAACTCATAGAGGGGATAAATAGGTCTTGAATTTGAGCTTCTACATTTCATACAAACATGATTTGTGGTTCCCTTCCAACATCTTTGACAGCATAAGGCTTGGAACAGAAGAAAATAAACGTTGGTTGCCTAAGATGATTCACTATCAAAGGTTATCATCACTTGAGCTCTGATGTTACATACAAACGAAAGTTGCTCAATTTTGGAAAACAATATTCCACGCCAATACATAATGATTGAGAGAATGATCACTGTGCATTGGTACTCAAGAAACACAGAGTAATTGTTATTACACTATTATCTGACAAAATCTATGCCAGTTAGTTGGCATAACAATAACTACCCGCCCCTCTAATTTATAAACTGTCCTCTCAATAATTTGCATATTTATAACTAATGTACCATCTAGAGGTAAACGAAATTTGTTAACTTTAAAATTTAGCGATTGACCGCAAGATACAAATCAACATTAAACAAGATAAATACTTAAAGACAACAGAAAGCAAAAATCAAAAGAAATAAACTTGTGCAAATAGTGACATTGCAAAGGATGGAAGTTTAGAGAAAACCCACCACATGCTTCCCTTATATTTGAGGGAATATGGGCCACTCTCAAGGGACCGATCAAAATGGCTATGAACCTTGTGCTTCCCTTCCCCACTCTGATCCACCAACGTGAGCTCAAACAAAGCCCTTACATCGGTTCCTTCACTCGCCAAAGCGATGAAAGCCGAAACGTAAGCCGAATTATCCTCTGGGTTCTTCCCATCTGGGTAGAAGTAAATTGCCCAGTGATACCCTCCAACTGCGAAAATATCGCTCGCAATGTGCTTCCCAATTCCCATTCCTTTCGCCAATGAATACCCTTGAATCACGAACTTATGGAAGCCGTTCACGGTCTCCGTCACCGACCTCGATCTCGTCGGAGACACCAGGGGGCTCCTCTCCGGCGTCATGGTTCCGGCAACGGCAAGGGTGGGGTTATCGGGATTAGTAATTCATGCCACAGAGAGCGGAACTGCGAATTACAAATCGATGGCTGGTGATGGGGAGAGCTAGTAAGGAATTTTCTAATTGGAAAGGAATTCGCGGGAAAATATTTAGAAATCTGCGGAATTTCGAATCTAAGTTCTGATGCCTTTCTCTGTTAGCTCAGAACGAAATATGTGGGAGAGGGACGAGGCCACACGGTGCGTCACGATGTTGGCTTCAGACTGTGCAATGTCTAGAAGGTTGAGTCAGAAAATTAGTTTTTTTTTTTTTATTAATTCAATGTCATTAATCATATCATTTCAATATTTCTTAGGTAAAAACAAAGATAAAATGTTTGGTGTATCTTACTTTCTTTCTTTTTAATAACATATGGTGTATCTTACTTTCCCTTTGACACAGTTTTTTCTTTTTTTTTTCCCCTTAAAAAAATTGGTTATACATGTTTTTATAAGGGGCAGCTCTCTTCCCCTCTCACTAATTTTGATTTGAGAGTATTTTTCTTTAAGAAAATGAAAATAATCTATCTAATTCTTGTCTAAAATAACTAATTTTAAAAATTTAATTAAAGGTTTTATTTGTCATAACTTTATTTTAATTGGAAGTTGATCAGTTTTGTATGACATATAATTAAGTTTTTGTTAGAATTTAAAGATAAATAAACATTAATTTATAAATATATTTACTAACGATTTAAAATATGATTAATAATTTTGTTAATTTAAAATCAAAAGTTTTATGAATAAATTTGTTAATAAAGATACATAGAAAACAATACTTTTCTTAGTTTTTTTTTTTTTTTAAATCTTGGCTAGATATAAAAATATACCCAGAAACAAAAATATACTCTAAAAATGATAAAAATTTTCTTACATGAAAACATGAGAATAAAGCCATTAGCATTTTTAGTGGGGAGAGGCTTGAGTTTTTTTTTTAAATAAATCTGAGAATTTTAAATGATAGAAAAAACTCTTCTTTTTTTTTTTTTTATCGAAAAAAGAATTTAACGGGCTGACTTAACTGAGTTATCCTATTTGAACGGCTGTAACATGTATTGGCGACCGTTCACCCTCTCAAGAGTCGCCCAGTATCCGCCTTCAAGTATTTAACACCCGATAGAGAAGTAGCACAGTGCCACTACAGTTATCGTTCTTTTGACATTTTTCTCTGACGCTGACTCTTGTCAAGTCATGGAGGCTCATGGCAACATCACCGATGGTACAAAATCTACTACCACATCAATGATCTCGGTGGATGATGCTCTTCAAACTGTTTTAACCGTTGCCAAGCGTCTTCCTCCAGTCACTCTCCCCCTTCACGACGCCCTTGGCAAGGTATTGGCTGAGGATATTATTGCTCCAGACCCTTTGCCTCCTTACCGAGCTTCAGTCAAGGTAAGCTGATTTTTTTTTTTTATTCCTTATAGGATCGATAAAGTTTCAATTTTCCTAGTCTAAAGAGCAAGTAGGTGCTTGATTTTTTTTTATTTTATTATTATTTTTAAGTTTCAGTCTCCAAATTATTTGATTTGAGCTTTTAATTCGACGAATCAAAGTTTTGATTTTTTTATGAGGATAGGAACTCCTGATATTTCATGAATTGGTTGGTGCTATATACAGTTTGTGATCAAAATTGCTGCAGGATGGTTATGCAGTGGTTGCTGCAGATGGGCCTGGGGAATATACTGTAATTACTGAGTCAAGAGCTGGAAACGATGGAGTTGGTGCTACTGTGACTCCTGGAACTGTCGCTTACGTAACAACTGGAGGTGTTTCTTTTGATGATATATACTTATTTTGAATTTCTGTACAGCATGCTTATGAAGCTTCATTGTGTTCCATGCAGTTCAGTAAGAGTTTACTGGGCTTCTGTCTCTCTCCCTCTCTCTCTCTCTCTCTTTATCCCCTCCCAAAAAAAATTTAAAGTAAAGGTAGAGATGTGCGTACACGCTTTTGTGATTTGTGTCGTCATCTCCTGTTGTTACCAACTTGGAACAGCCGCAGCAAGCACCATTTGATTGTTAGCTTGCTGTTTGCTTGAACTAGAATCTTCTCTCTTTTTACTTAAACATTTGGGGTGGATAAAACCATTTTAGTGGCCCTTTGTTATATATTTGTAAGTACCAACTGTGATGAATTTTGGTGAGACCAAGTGAACTCTTGGGGGCTTTTAGGTCCGTTCTGAGTACTTGAATGAAAAGAGGAGGCAAGAAAACTCATGAAATAACTCTATGTTTGGTGGACATGTGGTGTCTAAGGCATTCAGTCGTGGGGGATTGTATTAAAGCTTTGGTTGAAGGGGTACCTAGATTATCTTGATGTACAACTAAGTTGCGTAATTTTGAATAACTCTTACCTCTGTCTCGGTTTAAGGGATATGCTTCATTCTTTTGGGACGTGCTAGTCAAGTTACATACCACATCACTGAATTGACCAGAAGACAGTAATTACCATGGTATTCAATGGAAATTGTAACCCCTTGGAATTTCCATTCTTTAATTTTAAGGGGCCTGAACGCTGAACAAATAACTGAATTGCAATCCCTTTTGCTTGATTCAATTAATCCATCTCTCAACTTGTAAGGAGTTTGGACTCTTGATTTTTCTGGTGAGTGTGCTTTAAAATCTGTTTTCCAATACCTTAATGGCTTAATTACGATTGGTAAACTGTGTTGATAACCCAAAAGGTCATAGTGGAATTCAAGTTTTCATTCAAATATTCAAAATCAATAAAGATTAAATTAATGCTAATGATATGATGCAGAATTGTACTCCCCAGCTCTCTCTCCTGATATGTGTTATTTGTGGTTCCAGCTCTGAAGCAGCTCATTTGTTTTTACATTGTCTAATTACTAGGTGAAGATTATTTGGAATTTTTAGCATATATCTTCTGAGTTATTTCTTCGGAACTGTTCTGATTATTAATTTTACGGCAGTGTACTTTTATAACATATATCTGCATCTAATAGCTGAGTTGAACTCCACTGTGATTAAGGCTGGAAAATAGCTGTCATTCTTTTGCTTTAGCATGAAAATATAAAAAGATAATCAGTGAAAGCTTTAGTCCATATAAGTATATATAAAGAATTGAGCTGAACTAAATGTGGCCAAAAATGATTTTGGCTTCAAATTTAATTCCAGTACGTATGACTCACTTTCTATGATCAAGCTCTGAAAGTTGGGTTAGAGTTGAGCTGCTAGTTGGGTGATCAATGAATCTAATTTAAAATTTATAAAGTTTCTCTCAAGCGTTATAAAAACTAAGAATCAATTTTACATGCAACTCCTTTTTCAGATCTTGCTATGTGTCGTTAGATCTGTTCTTATTATTAGTTGATCTTATGATTTCTCTTTTCTTGGCTCAGGACCAATACCTCATGGTGCTGATGCAGTTGTTCAGGTTGAGGATACTGAAAATATTAGCAATGCTGCAGACAAGACAAAGCGGGTTAGGATATTGGTTGAAACCACCAAAGGCAATGATATACGCCCTGTGGTATGTTCTCATGATAGTATTGAGTACAACACTTACTTTATTTGATGATTTTGACACCATGATGTCACTTATGAGTTTGGTCTAGCCTTTACATTTCACTACCTGCAATCTTTCCTCTTATATATACATGTATTTTTTTGTGTGTGTGTGTGTGTGGGTTGGGGGGCGGGGGGGTTTGCTGGTTGGCAATTTAGAAGTTTATCTTTTTCCTTGTTTTTCTTATTTAAATAGGCTGTGTGTGAAAGGGTGCAGCATTTAAATGAATGTGCCTAGGACTTGGAAGGGGGGATCGGCTATATTTTTCTGGTGTAGTCTTGGCTTGTAGCTTGAGCAGAGGTCTTCCTCTGAGAAGTTTATACTCTGGGTAGGGAATTTGCCATTACTGGTGTAATTTTGCTACATTCTGCATTGAATAATAGAATACATATCTTTGGTTTCCATTGGAATTGAAGATTAATTGAAAGGAAGATGACTTTTGTGCATCTGTTTCTTCATTCAAAGGAACAGATCCTTCCCTTTGCTGGAGTTGTTTGGATTGTATTTGTTACTGAAACTGCCTGGCTCCAGGGACCTTTGGGGTGGGGGGGGGGGGGGGGGTTGGATCTGGTTGATGCCTTGGCAAAGAATGTTTGTGAAAGTAATTTAATGTATGCAGCATATTCATATGAAAACACTGAAAGGAGCTAATATATACACCCAAGAGATTGTTTGCTATGTTTATGTTTTTTCTCTTGCTATCTTTTAAGTAGCAGTATACCTTTTTGTTCACTACTTTGTTGTGTTTGTCTGTTTGATGATTAACCTATTCTATGAAACTCATCTGATTATTTATTGATAGGGAGTTGACATTCAGAAAGATGCAATAGTTTTAACATCTGGAGAAAGGTTAGGCATTTCAGAGATTGGCCTACTTGCTACAGTTGGTGTAACTATGGTGAAGGTATCTTAAAACTTCTCGTTTTGATTTTAAAAATGTTTAAATTTTAGTTTTGAACAATTCCTGGATTCTGTAACTAGGCAAGCTTCTCCTGGATGATCAAACCTGGTTTTGCTTTCAACTCTGGGCTGGGGATGATTAGATATGCCATGACATACATTCAATGTTCAACTTTTAACATCTTATTATGATATGATGAGGAAGAATGGTCTTCTGCAGGTATATCCTATTCCAATAGTTGCTGTACTTTCTACAGGAGATGAGCTTGTAGATCCTAGTACTAGGCATCTGAGTCGTGGTCAGGTACTATTTTAAAGTTCTAGAACTTGTGCACACCATAAAATTTGTTGATTGATGATCTAGTGTCTCTGTTTTTTTTTGGTAAACTTCCGAAGAGGCATGTTGTTTACAGGAGTCATAGATAAAAAGGTTTTAAGATGAGTCCTCAGTATTTCTTGTTATGATTTGTAGCAGGAACAATACAGATTATGAATTTTTAGAATTCTCATGCCGAAGCCAGTTGTTTGACCTGGCTAACAATTCTTGTTTTCTGCCTAATGAAATTTCTTCTTTTATAAAAAGAATAATTTATGCCATCTGTACTTTTTTTGTATTTAAAAAAAAAGAAAAAGTATGGAGGCATACTTTGCAGATAACTATAATTTGAAATTGGTGGATGAATTCTTGTTGAGTGCATTTGTCTTCTAATTGGATCAGGACCCTGCGTATGCATGTCTAATGTTCATAATAGCCTTTCTCTTTGGACTGTTGATGCCTTTTGACTGCCTGGAGAAGTGGAGATATTTCTGATGTCAACGCAGCCTCTTGCTTTAGTATCAGTATATATCATATGTCCAAAGATGAGGGTTCAACTAATCAAATAAATTTTGTAGCAGCTATTCTTAATACATACATGACACTTCAAAGGCAAGCTTAGTCACTTGTTACCTTTGGGGCTTAAATCGGTTATAGGACATTGGTTTATGTTCGTTACAAGTAAATTTCTTTTATGTGCAAATTTATTGTTTGAAATTTGCTTGACAAATTGGTATTCCGTTCACATTTTTTCTTCAATTATCCATTTCTAGGCATGTAAGATGTTTAGAAAATTTTCTTGTTGATTTACTATAACTTTATGCAAGCTGATATAGAATTTGTGCAGATTAGAGACTCTAATCGTGCCATGCTTCTGGCAGCTGCTATACAGCAACAGTGCAAAGTTCTGGACCTTGGTATTGCTAAGGATGACGAAGAAGGCCTGGGGATGATCTTGGATAATGCTTTTGCTTCTGGCATTAATATTCTTATAACTTCAGGGGGTGTTTCAATGGGAGACAAAGATTTTATCAAGCCATTGCTTAAAAAGCAAGGAAGAGTACATTTCAGTAAGGTTATTGCAGACTTGTGTTGAATTCTTAGTGGTTGAACATATGCTGATATGACGTAATTTTGGCCATGCATACACTGTTGAAGCAATCGTTGGAAGTAGCAATATTTAAAAGGTTGGTCATGGGTTCATAAATTGTGTCATCTTTCATTAGTATTTATTACTTTTTCAGGTGTGTATGAAACCAGGGAAACCATTGACATTTGCAGAGATTGATTCTAAATCAGCAGAAAATAAAATTCTAGCTTTTGGGCTACCTGGAAATCCAGTTAGCTGTTCAGTTTGTTTTCATCTTTTTGTGGTTCCTGCCATACGCAACCTTGCAGGGTGGACAAATCCTCATAATCTGAGGTTACATAACCTTCTGAAACCACTTTGTCTGAATGTTATTTTAAGATGGCTGCTTAGCTTGTCTTTGATTCATACTTCTTTCTATGCAGAGTACAAGCTCGTATTAGTCAGTCCATAAAGGCAGATCCAATTCGGCCAGAATATCATCGTGCTATTGTTACATGGAATGCCAATGATGGAACAGGCAGGCCTGGGTAAGTTTCTAGTAGATTCCTACCTTTGGTGGGTGGTTCTGATGGAGTGAGGCAGTTACTACATAATAATTGCACTAAGACATTGAATGAAATGTTTTCCATGTATTTTGCACCAGTTTTGTTGCTGAGAGCACTGGTCATCAGATGAGCAGCCGGCTATTAAGTATGAAGTCAGCTAATGCTTTGTTGGAATTGCCAGCAACTGGAAGTATAATTTCTGCAGGGACAACTTTGTCAACTATCATAATTTCTGACCTCAGATCTGCTGAGGTTCCATTGGGTTCAGGATTTGACTTGCCAGGAACTATGTCACATAAAATAACTGATGATAGGTCTCAGGATGATGAAGTCAGAGTGGCTATTCTTACAGTTAGTGATACAGTAGCAATGGGTGCTGGACCTGATCGGAGGTATTAGTCTACATTTATATTGCCTGTTTAATATGCTTTGTTAATCAAACAAACTCTTCTATTTATTTTTGTGGTGTTGGGATAAACTTTGTTTTGGGAGCAAAGTATTAGTTTATGCACATTCTAGATGAAGCAGCTTGTAGATGCTTCTAGGGAAAGAAGATTTTTCACTGCAAGCATGTTGTTTTAATTATTTTTTTTTTTTAAATTGCTATGATATATTAATTTTAGACAGTAGAGATAGTTAATTACAATTAAATGTGGCTTTGTACATCTCTGTATTTTAACCAACAAATTCCTATTGGAAAGTATATTTCGTGGATCTAGTATGCTTTTCTAGAACAATTGGAAAATATATTTCGTGGATGCTGAAACAAGAGAATGAGGTTATGTTGATTGCCGTCAAAACTATTCGAAATAGTTTTATTAACAAATTCATCTGGTAAGCGTTGAATCATCTTCTCCACACTAGTTAAAGTTGAACGGCATCTAGATACACCTCTTTGAATCTTTGTTTCAAAGAGGTCACAAAGTTGATGCCAAAGTAAAGAGCAAACTTGATATTAGTCAACATCAAAGTGTATGTTGGAAGTACTGAGTGTTTTGCTACAGTCTCAAACATGAAGCGTTTGATGGTAATAACTTCCATTTAGTATCTTGTAGTTTGGATCTTATAAGAGGAGGGTTTCTTGGTGAAAGTGGAGAAGCTTCTCACAGGGGCATTTTTACTTTTGTCTTCACATAATGTGTTCTACCCATGAATCTTTTATGTCTACCCAAGATTTTTGTAAATTTAATTATGGCCTTTTCAAATAATACATGGTTCTGGCAGCAGATCCTTGTCCTGTTCAAGTGTAGAAGGTTCTGGTGCTTTCTGAGTTTAGCCTTGTTTGCATGTTAAGAAAGAATAATGACCCCAAGGGAACAAACTAATGGTTCAGCATTGGGTATCCCACCTTGGAGGTTGTGGATGGGGTGCAATTACAACAATAACAAGAAGTCTTATCCCATTAGATGAGGCCAGATACATGGATTGCATGACGCCATTATGCTTCTCCAGCAACCCTATTTTCTGAAATATTGTTAACTGTGAGGTCTCTTTTTATAACTTTTCTAAGTGTCTATTTAGATATGCCTTTGCACCTTTTCATGAGGCTAAATACCATAAGATCAATTTTCCTGCATAAGAGGAGACATTGGTGGCACCTATTGAGGAGAAGATGACAAAAAATGGACGTGTGTGGAGGAAGCTACTAGAGGTACCAGTAAGGATAAAAAAGGTGTAGGAATATGTCAAACCGAGGATTTATAAAAGCTTCCTGTACATGGATTTCCTAATATTTTATGCACTCAAAAAGATTATCGATTTAGTATTTAAGGGGAACTGAGATTTTATGTTTAGAGAAGGGCTGGACTTTCTTATTCTTTGTATTCTCTTTTCCTCTTTCTCCATTTGGAGTCTTGGGGAGCCTCTTACCAGATTATCACAAATCTCCTGAAGGGGAAAAAGAGGAAAAAGTTGAGCACTTAAAGACAAAAGAGAAGGGAGGGAGGGAAGGGGGGAGAGAGAGAGAGAGAGAGAGAGAGAATCTCAGAAGTGGCTCTAGATGCTGGAAGCAGTTCTATGGTCATCCATGGAGATTCCTCTTTTCCTTTTCCTGTATGCATCATGTTATTACTTGGTTTGAAAGTTACAATTTGTACTCGAACTCTTAGTTTCAAGTCAGGGCCACCTTGGAAAAACTTTTTATAATGAGTGAACTATTTGATCTGCTGTCTTTTATGCTTCACTGTTATTTATCCATTGCTTGGACTTTAAGTGAAAGCTGATACATACTTTTACCAGAAGTTCATTTTGGTTGACTCCTATGATTGTAGCTCTTTGAGAATTGTTTTTGAGCCAAATTAAGTGAAGCAGAATAAATAGATAATCCTTCTATCAGATAAATGGGGTATGAAAAGAAAGTTATTTTCATTAAAACTTTTTAACTCTGAGATATCACTAGATTTTCGATGGGGAGGAATTTAAGTTATGTTTTTGTATACAAGCATCAAACTTTACTTACTCGCATGCATTTAAACAGTGGCCCCAGGGCGGTTTCAGTTATTAACTCCTCATCAGAGAAGCTTGGAGGAGCAAGAGTAATAGCAACAGCAGTGGCCCCAGATGATGTGGGAAAAATCCAGGATGTTCTACGAAGATGGAGCGATATTGAAGAAATGGACCTTATAATTACTCTTGGTACTTTACTGTCTTGTCAGTTTCTGTAATGAACATGATAACACTTAAGATTTTTCACTTTTATTTTCCTTTCCTAAATCCAGGTGGCACAGGCTTCACCCCACGTGATGTAACACCAGAAGCCACAAAACCGTTGATTGAGAAAGAAACACCCGGTCTTTTGCATGTCATGATGCAAGAGAGTTTAAAGGTATAAACAGTTCTACATAGGTTGATGAGAGGCGCATGGTGTCTCATTTTCTCCAGTTGTTACCTGCGGAGTTCTAGATATCTCACAAGATTTGAAAGTGTTTTATGAGTTAACTCTTTTTTGGTGTTTGGTGTGCTGGCATTTTAATGTTGGTACATAAGATACCCTGATATTTTGGATGCCTACTTTTGGCATGCTGATATCATATAAAAAAATGGAATATGGGATGTCCGGGAATCTAAGATCTTCTCATTCTTTCCCATTTCAAGCCTGTTCCGAGTGATTTTTAATTTTCTGCCAAACATGAGAATTTTGGATTCTCATGCATCGATTAAGCCTATTGAACCATAATGTGTTCATTTTCAAATGTATTTTCATTCAAATGATTTTAACTTCTTCCGATTGAAAGAATGTGAAGTGTTCTTCTCATTGGTTTCTTTGTTTCTAATATAGGTGACCCCATCTGCAATGCTTTCGCGCTCTACGGCTGGAATTAGAGGATCAACATTGGTAAGGCAAAATTTCTACTTCTGTTATGTTCTGCTGGAAAAGTATTGATTTATGATACTTGCTGTTTTTTGTGTTGTCTTTGATTTGTTAATTGATCTTTCAGATTATTAACATGCCTGGAAATCCAAATGCTGCTGCTGAGTGCATGGAAGCTTTACTGCCAGCGCTTAAGCATGCTTTTAAGCAGCTCAGGGGAGACAAAAGAGAGAAACATCCTCGTCACATTCTTCATGCAGAAGCAGCTTCCTCGGATACATGGGAAAAGAGTTACAAGTTAGCCACTGGTGGTGGTTCTGCGTCTGAACACGGTTGTTCCTGTTGCAAGTGAACCAGCACCATTGTATTTCTTCTTGTTCTGTGACTGTAATCCAACAATAATAGAACAAGAATAATCTAGTAGTAGTTAAATAAGTGAAGCCACAACCTTAGTGAGAAAGGAGAATCAAAATGGTTGGATTCTTATTCTGTTTAATTTCATGTTGTATGCTGTCTCTCACGCCAAATTCTTATTCCTTGTATATTATTTTTAGCTATAAAAGTTGGTTCTATCTAATGGCGACACGTGTTGTTGGGTGTTAAATTTAACAAGGATAATGAATATAAATTCGATCATAGCATGTAAATTGGAAGAGATAATTGTATATTACAGCAAACTCGTCAAACAAAACAATAAAAATGAAGCTTCAGAGTTTGTTTCGTTTTTAATACCTTTTGAGAAGAACTAGGAACTGATGTATTATGGGTTGAGAGTTTATTTGTTGCGTTTCGTTGATTGTGATTGAACGGATGAATTTATTTATTGTGTAGTATTAAGGTTTCCAATGTAAAAGCAAATTTTTGCAAGAAATACATCCCTATGTAAAGGCAATAGATCATCAAAGGTTTATCATATAGATCAATTTTGCCGTTTGAAAGTCAAATATTATGTATTTATACCACGTTTATGGTAGTTAATTTTGCATCGAAGACTTCATGATTGTGTCGTAAGAACCCTAAGCTTCTTAAGGGAAAATCAGTAACTCTTGAAGAAAGAAAATCAGTAATTAATCAATTCATTGATTATTTAATCCCATCAACACATGTTACTATGAGTGTTATAATTTCTCGTTGACTAAATTAATTAATTAATTTTTTAATTAACTAATTATTTTTTTTTACAAATAAGAAACAATGATACACATAATGATTTATGTCAGTAGGATAGAAAATGTAGACTCCTTCAAGAAAAAAGCCTTAGGCCAACAATTTCACAGATGAAAAAAAGAAAATAGCTAAACAGCTGCATCTCTGATATATGGTTGCCCAGAAACCCATATTAACATGGGAATTATTTTGAGACCACAGCTGAAGTTGTGTGTGGCCATTCATTTTCAGCAATTATACATATATTATCCATGGAATGAAGGTGTTGTTGAGGTTGAAGCTAGGACGGTGTTGGCTCAAAAGGAGGCAGTTGCCCTTTGAGGAATGATATGAACAAAGTGAAAGCCCTCGCCGGTTGCCAGCTGGGAACCGTATGTCCAGCTCCTCTTACTGTAGCAAATACCACCCCCTCGTATGCTTCTGCAGCATATCTTCCAACCTCTATATATATATATATATATATATATATATATATATGAGTATGAAAAGATGATCAGAATGCATGCTGCTAATTAAAACCATTATTGTTCTAGAAAAAAAAAAAAAATAGTATTAACATTGCAGCAAAAGTAATTCAGCATAAACATGAAACAAATGCCCCAGTGATAGATTTATTGGAGGCGATGGACAAGGAGTATCAGCTTCTCACATTTCAAAAGATTTTACTAAATTACTATGATAATTTGTGAGATTCTTCGCTTTCATACTGCAGTCTTTTATTGAGTTATTTTTAGATTCATATATATATTATTGTGCACAAGTCTAGGGTGGAGAGAGCACAAGATATGCTATATGTATTAACGAGCCCTATACCGTATGTTTATAAATTACTTACTAAAGAAAGATAAATTGTAATGAGATTTGAACTTAAGTTTTACAAATGAAATAATTGGATTAATCTTGCAAGCTAAACTAGCTGAAGTTGGTTTTTTGAGAGGATATTGCAGCTTTTATTATGGATTCTGAATTTGTAAAAGACACAGAGGTCAATTAATTACCTTTTTAGGGTTAATTATTTCATTCATACCTCATTTCCAGAATACCAGGGATACCAAGAAACCCTTAGAGGAAGCTTGAGGCAGTTGATTGAGTACCTTGAGGATGTCACTGGCACTTTTCCATCCGTGTCTCTGCTGAAAATTGGTGAACACAATGTGGAAACATCTAAAAGTTTAAGGGTTTCTGTAACTTTTGACAAACTAAAGCACAAACGTCTCATGTTCTTCTCTATGTTTGGATAATGAGAGAAAATGAAAAGAAAAAAAAATAAAGAGAAGATGGAGATAAAAGAAAAGTGAAGAGAAAATATTTTCTCTTTTTGAATGATGGAGATATTAGAGAAGAAAAAAAAATAATTAACTTTGTAATGATAATAATACATACATGAGACCCCTATAATACAATTTTAGAATAAAAAAATTGACATTTTGTAGAGCACACTTTTTTTCCAAAACCTCTCTATATTTGAATAAAAAACTTTTCGGTGGGTCATATTCTTATTTTTACTCTAGTTTTCTTTCCCCTTTCATGTGCTACCTGAACAAAAAAAAATCTATTTTCTTCCTTAGTTTTCTTTCATAGTCTTATCAGTTTTCTCTTCGTCCAAACATAGCTAGTTGATTAAGCTTTGCCAATAAGATTCCTTGGAAGATACAAGACTTTCTTACAACTGATTCGGGAGAAAAATTAGATAAAATTTACATTGTTCTATATATATATATATATATATATATATATATGCTAAGGAAATTGAGCTTGCCTGTAATCCACACACTAATGTCACTTTCGATGAGTTTCTTGATGATGGGGAGGATGGTAGTTGGGCTATCTTTCCAATGTTTTAAAAAATAATCACTGTAAATTGGTGAAAAAGAAATATATCTTGGTTAACAATTGGTATATATAATACAACTTTCAATCAAATAAATGATAATTTTCTTTTCTATATATATATATATATATATATATTAGGCATTGTTGATTACTTGCAATGACTCCAATTTGTTGGGTTGGCGTGGAGAGCTTTTTGGACCTCTGCGTTATTCAGATATGCGTTCACATAGTAATCAGAGCAAGGATCAAAGTTATATACCTGCAATTCTAACATTACTGGATCTTGAGAAAATCACATTCAAGTGGTATACTTCACTATTATATTAAATTTCTTGATAACTTTTTCAATGCCATGATTTCTGCTTTAAACTTTAATGTTATTTCAACAAAATGACAAATTCAGCCAGACTACGTAGAATTCTCTAGGTACATAGCATATGTTAAGAGTCTTTCAAATGTCTATTAATATGTCTCTTAATATTTTAGTGCATACTGATACTGATCGACTGTGACATAGCCTGCATACTGATCAAAGTTTACACCATCAGCTTGGCTAGGCAGTGCATGAACCTTGTCAGCTTGCTTTAGCCCATCCTGTGGAGCAACATATGCAGTAGAATACTCTTTCCACATGTCCATCTCTGTCCATGAAAGCTCTAAAGAAGGATTCTTTGACTTTCTGGACATAATGAATTTATGAAGATTATCACTCTGGTTGGCTTTGTTAAGGGAATGGAGAGCCAGAAGGCTCACATGGAGAATAAGTAGGCAAAGAGCAAGTGTCTTCATCTTTAGGCCAAATTAACTTGGTTTAGTTTTCTATGTTTCAACTTTTATGCCTAAATATCTATATAAAGCGAGAGGAGTATGCCTCATCTCTGGGCAACTTCATCAGAGCAAGTAACTAAAAAATATTATTATCTGATTTTTTGTATTATAATGATCATATGAAATTATATCTGGTGAGATGTAATTCACAATTTAATTAGAGATGAATGCAGGGGCAGGTAGCATGAGCCTTTGACTCCTTCAATTTTTTTTTTTAATATTTTATGTAAAATTTTGGAGTATTTGACTTGTCTTCCCTTATTTCATGTAGAGCACACTTTTGATTCGTTTTTCTATAAATGATAGTGATAGAAAACCTAATAGCTGACCTTATAGATTAATTTATCTATAAACTTGCAGAAGGGATTTTATTTGTAATTAAAGCGCTTATACACTCTCACTCCACCCTCTCTTTTTTTTTTTTTTTTTTTTTGTGTCTCAAGTCAAACTATGCTTTATCTCTATATATCATTTGCAACTTCATCTAAACAACACAGAAGTAGGAAGAAAGTAACTAAAAAATGTTGTCAAATTTTTGTCATTATATTGACCCTATAAAATTACATCTCTGGGTATGGCTGACAAAAATTAATCAACTGACCAAAACGGGCTGAATTAAAAACAAACTGAAATGTTAGGATCGGTTTAATCAGTTGGTTACAATTTTATAATGTTAAAAAATCAGTTTAAAGCAGTTGGTTAGAGTTTTATATTTTTTAAACCAATGTTAAACAAACCCACCGACCAAAACTATGCCGTTAAACTTTTTCTAAATAAACTACGTGGTTTCACGTTTGGTTACTACTAAATGATACTGACTCAAACAGTAACTTTATAGTCTGCTTTGTTTCTTTCATTTACACAACACAAATTTGAACTTTGAAGTTGAACTGGACTACTCAATTACCACTCTTAATCGATCTCTTTCTTTTTTTTTTTCTAACCCTAAATTCCCAAACCTGAAACCCTAGGTTTCTAATTCCTCCATCTCTGTTGGGTCTCTCAAATCATATTAAATTACTGCTTTCACTTGGAGTAAGTGGATCTCTCTCTTATATGTTTATCTAATTAACTTTTTATGGTGTTTATCTAAAACTTGATAAAATAATTTGACAAAAAAAACTTGATAAGATTAAAAAAAATAAAAGATCTTTGTTTTATATAAATTATATAATTTTTAATAAGTATTAGCTTAATAAAAAGTAAGTTGAACTCTAAAATATTTTAAATTTATAACTTTAAATTTACGGGTGTGTGTGTGTGTGTTAAGGAGTGTAGAAAATATTAAGGTTAATTAATTGAGATGTAATGATCTGACTCGGTCATTGCTCGATGAAGTAAAATTTGAAATGATAAAATATTAACATAGTCATGAATTTTCATGGATGGTGAAGTATAATCAACTACATTCAAACATATTTGATGTTTAAATGATAAAAAAAAAAAAAAAAAAACTGTTTGATGTTGGATTTAAGATTAATTTGGCAATGAGAAAGATATGAATAAGAATAATATACCATTTTTTGGTCTTGCCAATATTAAAAAATTGAAAAAATTCCTATTTTGATTTCTCACTTTTGAAACTTTAAACAATTTCATTCATGACATTTTTTTAACTTATAAAGTTTCTCACAAATTACTCATAAATTTCATGGGTATTTATGGGTTTAGTGATAGCTTAAAGCACTAAGAAATACTAGAGTGACAAAACTAATAAAGAGAATTTGAAGTATAAAAAATTAAATTAATAAATTTTTAAGTGTAGAAGTAAAATTAATTAAGATTTCAAATGTGATAAACTAAAATAAGATTAATGAAATGGATTTGAGACCAAAAATAAAATAGCACGTGAATTAGAAAATGTTAACCCTCTTAATTTAAAGTAGTTATTCCTTATTTCAATAAGAAATTTCCTCCCTCTTTCTCTTTTCTACAATGCATATGAAGTTTATTAATTACTTTAATAATTCAGTACTTTGAGATTAGCTGCCACAATTATTTCGATTGGTTTGTGAAGTTTCTCTCTAATTTCTATATATGTCCTTCAGCAATGTCTTTATCCCTGGTGTGGACACAACAAAAAACAAAAGAGACCAGCAAAATAGTAGTAGTCTTTTGTCTTTATTATGACGGTACTCTTAAGGAGACCTACATGGTGATGATGAGATTTAAAAAGATAGTTTTATACCAGATATCAAAAGTTTCTGTTCATCCTTGCTTGAATATCCTCAACTGTTATTTGGTTGTTTTTATTGCGTGTCTTAATAATGTGTATGCGTCTATATGTCTTTGGCTTCCTGATGTCAAAAGAAAAGACAAAAAAAAAAAATCACATTCGCCTAACCTCTTCGTAAATTACATGCTATTGTCAAGAAGTTGAATTTGTCATCGTACTTCGTCAACCATGTTTGATTAAAGAAATGAAACTTTACTCTCTTTTTTTTTCTTAAACAATATTTAACACTATATAAACATTGATAATTCGGTTTAAGTTTAATAAGATTACAAAGAAAACAGAATTTAATTTTTTTATTATATAATCTCTAATTATAAATAATTTTATGTGTTTGATAATTAAAAATAAAATGTGGTATGAAAAAAAAAAATATACTATTTAGTTTCCAGCTAACCTAACACATATTACATTACAAACTTTTAATGTATTACTCATACGGACACTTAATATATATATATATATATATATATATATATATATATATATATATATATATATATATATGAGTTTCTCCAAAAACCCTAATTCTAACTAGCTTCATGAAGTACTTTTGGAAGCATCGATCCAAAACAATTATATGTATTCCGTAAGTAGAGCACTTTCTTAAAGTAACAAAAGTCACTCCTTTGTTTGCCGCCACATATCCTCCAATCTGTGATCATCAGAGATCATAAACCCTTGAGCGAATTTCTAAGGCATTTTACCTCCATTGAGCCACAAAACTAAAGGTTTGGTTGAAGAATTTAATTAATACTGAGCATAACATTCATCCCTTCTTTCAATTTTCATTTTCAATATAAAACTTTATTTTATTCTAATTTTAAAATCACAAATTTTATAATTATCGTATAATTAAATATTAAAATTTTCTAATTAAATAATGACAAATGTACTTTTATAATATAGTATTACAATTAGATTAGATTGTGGGTTTTGGTTACTAATTGTTTTATTTTGACAAACTTGATAGCGAGAAATTGTGATGATTCTCGACTAAATATTTAATATTTTCTTTTACTTATTAGATAGCTTGTGTTATCAACTTAATTTTAAAACAATGAAATTTAAGTTATTATGGGGAGAAATTATTGTTTAGTTATAAGTAAGTGGGGTAGAGCATATTTGAAGAGATATCTATGCATAATATAAAAGAAATCTCTAAATCAGGCTAATTAGCTATGCAAACTTAGCAACCTAATATTTAATTAGTACAGTAGCAATTATCTAATTAATTTAGATTAATTTCGGGTGCCCTTAATGTTAGATCTATTAATTTGCACTTAACATACAACCGTTTCTGATGCCCACCTCAAATGACTCCTCACTTTCAACTTTTCATAAGTTTTCGGTTTCCACTACTCTTCATCAACTCTTTGCTTTCTACCCATTAACATGGGCTAATAATTGTTCTCACCATTTCAACCTCAACCTCTCCATTCTCCCTTTGCAAATTCTTATCTGTTTCTCTGATCATCCGTAAGCATGCATGGTTTCTTCAGATATTGGCAGTACAAGATAGGATTAGGGAGCAATTTTTATGAAACGCAGCAATTGTAACAAAGAAATAGATTGATGATTACCAGTTACCAGGAATGAGTGAGTGATTTGAGTGATCAATTGTAATATATATAAATTTGATGGTATAGATTATATGTTTATAAATACGGGAATTTGGATTTGATATTGGTAAAAAATTGGAATGTCAAAAAAAAAAAGAAAAATTAATTAGGGGTTCAAGTTAGTAATTAATTAATTTTTAAAATAATTATTTTATTATGAAATTGTTTCAAATACTAATATTTTTTTATGGTATTTCAAATTCTATTATTAATAGTATTAGTTAACAAGTACTACTATTAGGTTGTTTTTCCTTGACCTAATCTCTCTTGGCCCCCGACTCTCTTCGTCGAACTTAGTGATTCTTTCTTAAGGTAGGACAAGAGCAGATCGATAAACAAGTTTGTTTCAGATTTGGTATGTGAGTAATCCTTCAAATTTCCTTACTTTACTTATTGCTTTGAAATTACACCAACCAAGATGGTAATGAGATTTTCCCTTGATGATCTATGTGATGAATTTTTGATTGAAGTTTTATGTCGACTCCCTCAAAAGTATGTGACCCAATGCAAGTGCGTCTCTAAGCGTTGGTTCTCTTTAATTTCAAACCCTGGTTTTGCTTCCCAATCTGTTAGCCACCGATTATCCAATAAGGAAATGAACAGCAGCCATGGACCTTCATTTACTACGATTATGCTACACGAATGGAAAATCCAGAACCTCCAAATCCTCCAAGGTTAACCTCCATGGATACACTGTTCAAATCTCCTGGATTCTCTCTTAGTTTTCTCCCCTGCTACCAACCCCAACAAGCAAGACCAATTTATGTTCTAAAAACCTTCAATGACTTGGTTTTGTGCTGTAGTGAGGTGCTTAGACAAACCACATACTATATAGGCAACCCATTAACCAAGCAGTGGTTGGCTCTTCCTCCACCTCCTGCATGTCACCTAAGAGTCATTGTGGAATTTATATGTGAACCCTACTATCTGGAAGATCATAGGCAACCTTAAAATTTGGTTCTCAATGATCAATACAAGTTCAAGGTGGTACGGATTCCCCACCCCTTCAATCTTTGCAACATGAACAAACTTAAATTCGAAACCTTTTCTCCTCAGACTGGACAATGGAATGAGACTCAAGTGATTCTCCAACCCGAGACTTTTAAGATAGGAATCATTGATCATCATGTGCTTTGCAATGGGAAGCTAACTCTGTTAACTGTTGGATTTAGTGGACTAAGAACTATCATTGTTGATCAATTTGATAAATGTCATGTAGTCAGAATTCCAGGCTCCAAAAGGTATAATACATTATCTGTTCGATCATCATGGCGACTATTCCCATGCCAAGGGCATCTGCGTGTGGCTATAGTATCTATATCTACGGATATCCCAGCTACTCCTGTCTTACATATTTGGGAGCTCAAGGACTGCAATGATGTGGGCGAGTGGGAGTTAGTTCACCAAGTTTCTTTTGAAAAAATGGCTTCAAGCAGTAAGTGGTTCTCCAATTATTTCCTCAAGAGGACTTGTTATAAGGATGAAATTTTCATCCCCATTGTTTTAGGTTTCCACCCTCATGATACGAATGTTATGTATCTGAACTTAAATTGTGATGGCTGTATGGCCACGTATAACATGCAAAATAGATCCTTAAATCTTGTTTCCAGAGGGCTTCTGCCACGATTCATTCATCGCACTGTTCACCAGCTTAAGATTCCTTTATGGTCAACACCAATGCCTAAAGTGGGTCATCATCACCAATCAGATTCCTCAAAATAGAGTTAAATCCAATAAGGTAAATTATATCTACTTTGGCCTTTCTGATACCGTTTTTTGTAAATCCCATTAGGAATGATGTTTTCTCTTTCATCTTATTTTTAAATGGCTTGGCTATTTTCCTTTCTTCTTCCATAGTGCACAATCTGGTTAAGTTGCTATCTATGACTGTATGATGCTGTTTATGCACCAATATGTCCCTTGTTGGGATATACTGAACCAAACTTATTATTGAGAGGAATTTTAAATGTTTTTGACAACATATTTTGTAAAATGCATGTTATTGGTTCTTATGTAAATGAAGCTGCAGTCTAAAAAAAACCACAAGAACAACTCAGAAAGGAGATTACTGCCTTATTATTATTTTTTTAATAATTTTAAACATATCATGAATGCTTTTTCAAATAAATGTATAATGAGGTGCGTTTATCTTATTTTAAAAGAAGAAGAGATGTTCTTAGAATTTTGTTAAATCTTATGGGAGGTTGATATTAGTTAAACTAGTCAAAGCTTAAGCCATTCTTCTCTTTTGACAGCTTGTCATATTACAATCAATACCACACAACCCAGCTTACAAAACTAGTGTGTTTTGGCACATTTGCTTTCATAGATATAAAAGCATAGTAATAGAACTGCACTGCTTGAGAGCAAGCACGATTGGGGGTGTTTGATATATCTAAGTTTAAGTCAGATGGGGTTCTGAGCAAAACCCCAATCAAACCAACCACTTAAGTGCTAAACTTTGTGACTAAGAGATGGCCCTGTATTTTCTGTGCTTTTTAATTTGTTTATGTTAAATGTTGAGGTTGATGCTTTAGTTCTTTTAAACCATATTCTTCTTCACAATTTAACAATCTCATGTAGTATGATTTACTTTTTACAGGTAGCCCCAGGCTCTGCATCAGACGGGGAAGAATTATATGCATTTACCATGCATGTAGAGAAGCCAACTGTTTTGCAGATTTCTTGGAAGAAAATATTATTTGTAGTTTTATAGGTACCTTTTGAACAGTCCCCACCAGGGGCCGTGAGCTTTTTTGCCTCCATCTTCACTAGAGTCGATAGGACGAAAATGCAAACTTTTAATATGCTCAAACATTTGGGGAGAAAGCTGGTACTTGTGATGTTATATTATAAAAGCTAGATTATTTCCCATTCATTGCATGAGAAAGAATTAATTTAGATATCATATATGCATCGCATGAGAAAGATTTAGTTTAGATGTCATATTTGAAGTCGGATAGTTTTTAAAATGATAAAAACACTATTGGTTATCATTTGGATGATTGAGTTTTACTTTACTATCACAGATTTTGAAACATGGGAGTAGGTCTGCATTTACTTTATTATCATTGTTTTCGAACCAATTATAATTTTATTTTATGAGCTACTAAACTACGAAATGAATAATTATTCTATTCTTATTTCTATTCATTTTATGATTTTTATTCTTCCTACCAACCTAAGTGTACAAATTTAAAATTAAAAAGAAATGGTGTATCAATATAATAGTTGAAATAGATTCATAGCTTTATAATGACTGATGAGAGCGTCTTCGAAGATGTTTTTGAAGTGGCTATTGAAAATATCATGGATAATTTTGTACGAGTTAAATAAAATTTCCTGATTAGCATTGAATTCCTAATCATTCTAATGTATTTTTTGGATAATGATCAACACGGAGCCCCTGAAATAGCATACACGCGTCACTGCAATTGATTGATTTTATATTCTATTTACATTACAAGAATAGCATTGTATATATTAAAGAAAAATTAGTTTTCACTTCATAATATATAATATGAATCTCACTGTATATTCATTTCAGGTATCAAACAAGCCATGAGTGTAAAAATTTAAAATTATAGGGAAAAAGTATATAAGTATATCATAATTCAATATTTATACACTAGTTGCCTTATTCTCTTTCTGTCTGCTTTTCCACAGATTGCAATGATATATCAAAAAGTCATTAGCAACTTACCACACTTGGCAATAATTTTGTAATATGCCAAACTCCACTAGTTCTATTAGAAAGTCTCATCTTGCATAATGAAGTAGCTATAAATTTCAATTGTCCCAAAAAACATATGAAAATGGAAAAGAATAGCACTTGGGGAACGGATGTAAATTACAAAAAAAGACACAAATATTTGAAAGAAAAAAAAAAAGAAAAAGCAAAAGGCAGTGCATCAGGTAGGAATGGAAATCTTGAATTTAAGATGGAAATTTATATATGTACCAAGGCATGGAAGTACAAAATTTTTGAAATCCCTAAACTTTTACTAAATAATAAATCAAATCAGCTATACATGCAGCAACCAAGCTACAACCAAAAATACAGCCAATATCAATTGACCACACTTCCTTTCACAAGATTTGATCAAATGAGCCAGAATATCCGGCCTTTGACTCGAACAATCATGGGGGGGAAAAGAAAAGCTAAAAAAGAAAAACAAAAGTATACAGGAGGAAGAAAGGAACCCAAAAACTTTCTAGGTAGAGCCTAGAAATCCACAACCATCAGAAAGTAGTACAGGCTAATAGGCAGAAGCTCAGTGCTGCCATGTCAAACTACCATGAGGAACTCACCTTCAATGCATAAATGAGATATTCTACACTATCTAGCTTCATGGGTGAAATCCTTGGAAAGAGAAAAATCTCGTCTTGAATGCAGAGATCAGTAGGGGACCCATTGGAGGCATGCCAAAAGGTGGAAGTAATGGCATCCCATATCCACCCACAGGAGGTGGTGGCGAAGCAAAACCTCCACCCATTCCTGGCATTGGCTGTGCAGACAAAGCAGGTGGTAGCAACTGGGCATACATATTCTGCAGATCATTGAAAATAATTAAGTTGATATAAAAATCAAATAGCATAGTAAATGAGTTATGGAAATAAGTAAACAAAATACCTGTTGAGCAATTATCTCCTTCTCATTTTGTCCCTGATAAGCTCATCTGAATAAACTTTCAAACTTTTTAAAAGAAAAAAGGATGGTTAACATCAGAGGGAAGACATTTGTCCACTAAGAAATATGGTGAAAGGAAAAAACAAATAACAAAAATACCTGTAAGAGATATAGGAAAGCAAAACCAATCATGTTGTTTGTCCAGGCTAGCTCTAGAACAACATCTGGCCTTATTAGATCATAACAAACAAAAAAGGCATGATGCAAAACACTCTTTCTTTCCCTGCACATGGATGAATACCATTTCTTTGTTAAATAAATGAGATGAGACTAGAACCAAGGGCAACAAGCTTGAGGGAGGAAAAAAAATAGTGGGTATTAAGAAAAACTGAAAACAAACATCATTTTCAACATGAAGCAGGTCAATCTGCACATAGTTTTCAGAGCCTAATGAGTTTGACAAATAAATATCATAGTTTAGAGTATGATTGAGAGCATGTTTCCCTACAATCCTTGTAGATTGTCTTCCTTTTGACAAAGCAATGGACTGCTTCCATCTTCCTGCCTTATAAATATGAGCAGTAGCTACACGCCTCATCTCAAGAAGCTCATAATACTTCTCAATCTGCTCATATGTATTGTATGGTTAAGACCAGTCGATAATAATTCAAACTTCTATATCTCCTACTAATATTGACATTTGTAAATGGTCAAAATAAGAAATAATTAGAAGGGATTTTATTTTTTTCTCTTTAGGTTGGGGGGGAAAGAGAGTTCACCTTCTGTGCAAGGCCTATCTGATCAAAACTATCATACAATTCTAACATTATTTCTTTGAACTGCAACCATGTATGGCTTCACTAGCTGGAGGTGGCCAGCCTAAAAATCATAAAAGCCACAACAAAAAGCAAGATTATCACAGAAGAACATTTGATACCAACTAGTTATCTTCTCATTGAAACTGCACGGATTAGGCAATACTAATAACTTATTAGACATGCTAAACTCCCACATTATATCCACTATGCGTGTCGGGTCAACAAAAAGGGCAAGCACATTAAGCAGATCATTTATAAGATCAGGATGTTCTTGCAGGTAGAAATGAACAACCTTACAGTAGAGCTCAACTTGCTACTTGAACATCTTTGAATTGCATTGTCCCAAGCTTCAGGAGAGTGATTCATTGGTTGCAGCATTATCAAACTCATCATATTGGATATATGGATAAGTGAGTTCCTTCCAGTGCTAATGTTCATCACAAGCCCGAAAAAGCTTGGGAATGTTAAGAGAAGTTGAGAACAACTTAATGTGTTCCACTAGCTTCTCAGGACGATATCTTGCATGCAGAACACCCAACTAGGTAAAGATGCCCATATCTTCACGTTCCAATCCTAGCCCACTCTCCATTAGAAATACCAGTTCATTAAAGCAACCTCTGTTATGATAATGCTCATTAACCTCTTCCAAATCATCCACCTTCATAGGCAAACAACATATAGTTAGATAAAGAAATCACCAATTCAAACTATTTAGTAACCATCGTTCTAATTTCTAATAATTAAATCTCGTAAATATTCCCCAGGTAGTTTGCATTAACTTTTCCCACTGTCATCATTTCTTTGCTAACAATTGACACTTATTCTAAATTTTTCTACTCTCTTCCTTCTTTACTCTTTCTAAAATTGAAATTCAACCAAATTTAAAATTTAAAATATAATATTTTTTTTTTCATTTGAAACTGATTTAAAATCTCCCCTCTCTAAAATTCTCTTTCACAAACTTATCTCTCTCTTTTTCCCCTCTATAAGTTCATGTTACCTCTGTTACATTTTTTACCTTCATTGAGGCAGATATAGCTAACACACCCCCAATTTTTAATAAATACATACTTTATTCCTAAAATATCTTTAAAGAAATAGTTCCAAAGAGTTATGTAAGTGAATTTTTTTTTACAATAAATTTCTAGAATCATTTTCTCAAAGATACTTTTTAGAAAAGAAGTGTGTATTCATTGAAAATGAAGAGTGTGTTAATTAATTCTATTGATGGCTATGGATCTAGCTCAGGGTGCCTTCACTGACGATGTACACTTCCCCGTCCGTCTCGCACTTTCTATAGCTTTATTATAGTATGGTAGGCCAATATAATTTCTGTGTGTTTCTGAATTACGTAATGACTCCCATATATACAGGTTACAACACCAAACTAGCCTAAATTAACACTACGTAAAGAGACGTAAATATCCTAGTCAACTATGTATATGTGATACATGCAGATCCCATAAAATCTCATCCTTATTTCTCCATGCATATCATTGCGGATATGGCAAGATAATAACTATTATCGATAGATATTTACAATAATTATCCCATTATCTCAATAAGCTTCCATCAAAGAATCCTTTCAAGTTGTTAAAGGCAAGCTTTTCGAGTTTTTCAGCTCTGGGTATGCTTCTGAATTTCTAAATCTTTTTATTTTATTGCATGTTAGTTTTGATTTTATTGATGGTATTTGTCAAATTGCATTATACAAGGAGACTTATGAAGAGAAATATTCATAAGCGGAACATGTGTCTCTAAAAGTTGTCATCCATTACCAGGTAGTATAAATGATTATACATCTCCATTTTGTAGTTTCAAATAGGTTTATGGGTTAGAAATACAGAACTTTATAGAATATGGTTTGAATAATTTTGAAGTAGCCTATCTAATTTTTGCCGTTCCCACTGTTACTAGCCCATAAGTTGTTTATTGTTGCTATTATTTTAAAAAGGTACAGAACTGTATAAAGTGGAAGCTTAGATCAAGAAAGAAATTGTCTGGGTTCTTTTGGTTAGATTCATAATTTGGCTTAATGGTCTGTTGAAGCGGTAAGTTGAGGACTTGAAAATACATTTTAAATTTGAATGGCTTATTCATCTACTTGCATACTTCCTCTTTGGAATTGATATATGCTTTCTATTACTATGAGTCTATCAAGTTTAATTGTTGTCTCTCAATACTATAGGTGGTAGGCTTAATGCTTAGCCAAAGTCTCAATGAACTCTCATGAAAATGGAAAAAAGGTAACCCACAAATTAACTAAAATTAGAATTTGTTGTTCTATTTTCCTATTGTATCTAAATTTAATAGCTCTATGATGTGTTCTCATACTCATATGGCCAAGGCTGAGGTCGAGGAAGAGACTGAATTATGAAAATTTTTAGGCGGTGGATATGGAAATTAACAAGGTACGAATTCTAAATGCTGATTGCATCTCTTATATGCTTTTCTTTTAATTGATCTTGGTTTCAACTTGTTCTCTTTTTCTTATCTTGATGGATATTCAAATCAGGGGCTAGGTGGTGGGTGAGGCAGAGGTTGAGGGTATTCAAATGGTGGTAAGTTTACATGACTATACTGATATGTTAATTTTTATCTAGGTTGACATTTGATTCCTTCGTTATTTTCAGTTAAAACATCATTAAGACTGCTTCCAATTCAATTTGAAGAGTATGATTCTATACTTATAGATCAAATTAATAGAGGATAGCATTGTGTTGAAAAAAAATGAATTCTTATTTGACTACATTAAAGCAGTCATGCTTCTTTGCATAAACTGGCCAATCCCAAATATGAAATGGTTATCCTTAAGGTATAAGTAGGAGTTTGCTGACATTTCCTTCCCTTGCCCTCTCTGCATACTTTGGACAAAATTGTTATGAAAGATTTGAAGGACAATGACACAATATTGAGCTACATAAGTGAAAGTTCATAAAGTAAACGAAGGACAAGGAAGCAACATCAACATATAGAACAAAGAATTGAATTCTTTTTGTTCATACCACCCTCCAACATCCTTTGTGTGATGTGACAAAGAGATTAGGAAGTGATAAATTGTGCACCAAAGGAATGGAAGTTGATATGTAAGAATAATGGTGCACCTTTCAGTAATTTTCTTAGCCACATATACTTGACTTTTTTGATACTGGATAAATAATATGAAGGAGGATATTCAAACAAAAAACCTCAAGTTATAAGGAGTGAGCAAAATCACAACTGTAGTTGCTTCTTGCAAAAGTTTTGATAGAGGCTGCCTTTCACAAGTTTACAGTAACAAAGTAACAGTTTTCTTCAGCGTGTTTTTCCCTTCACGCAGTAGGGTCAAGGATGTTTTATTGTAGATTTCGTAGAGTTTGATATGTTCATCTTATTTGTTGGTGTGCATAGATTATATATACTTTGTATATTTCTTTTTCCCGTTATCCTATTGTATCTTAAAGCTAGAAAATAATGGGTTCAGTTTGTTTTAGTTTCTAGGGGATGTTAAAATAAAGAGTTTGTTTCCTTAACATTTATGCAATTTGCAGACTATAAAATGCATTACGCGTTGCAGCAAAAATTTACATGTGAACACAAGAAATAAAATGCATTTTTTTTTATAAGAATAATAATGCCTTTAAAATTAGCTTATACCAGTTTATGGAATCAACCAAGGATCACTAACATATTATAGAAAAATGGAGCTGTATTGTTTTTTATTTTTTTAACAAAAGAAACATCTTTCACTTTTTTAACTTTCCCATAAAATGTTCAAAAAGATTTTGTGTTCAAATTTTGACACTGTTTAGTTTTGATTTTTTTAGTATATATACCTTTATTGCATGTGAGATATGAGGGGCTGACAATGTGCAAGATACTTTAGGTAAGGCTCCATCCCCTAAGGTTCATTTTACACTAAAATACTTACAATTCTTAAGCATTGATTTCCTACCATTGCCATTTCCAGTTCTCTCTTCCTTGAACCCAAGAGGAGCACTAGGAATAAAAAAGAGATAACCCGTGTAAGTTTAGACAAAAAAAAGAAGCAACAAAACAAAGAATAAAAAATTGTGTTGAGATTATAAAATTACAAGTATTTATACACTCATTTTTATTTGAAAAATCATTATTTATTTAATTCTTATTTATACTCCAATATAATACAATGTCACAATCTGTGCATTGCATGGGTGAAATACTAATGTAAAACTAAAACATGCTTGATTAACATTCCTCATGAAATCCACCTTTTCTTTGTCTCCTTAATTCTTTAGGGAGTTAATTAACACACATCCACTTTAATTAATACACTTTGGATTATAAAAATTATATAACTAATCCTCATTAATAAACTGTCTTAGAGAGTCGTTTGATCCCTTCTACATTAATAAAAAGCTGTCCATAGCTGTTCAGTTTAGTTCATGCGGCAAACGGCTTTAGAGAGCTATTTAGAGGCTTTGTTCAATGATTGTCTAAACAAAGCCTCCAAATAATTCTCTAGAGCTATTTCCTCAAAATCCTTTTGTTCTATGATTCTTTAAGGTTGTTTTCTTCAACTGATAGCAAAATAAATAAATAAAACCAATGCAAGTGTGGTGCTTCGTGCCGCTGGTGAGGAGGGGAAATGAAGGAGGGAAACGTTGGTGAAGAAGAAATGGAAGAGCACTCGATGTTATAAATGAACCTTGATGTGCCGTCCTTGAAGAAAAGGAAGAAGAAATAGGAGAGTGTGTGATGGTTAAGGTTTTGGTTGAGTGAGAGAGGAGATGGGTAATTTTAGTATTAAATTATGTTAAATTTAAGTGAAGAGTGTGTTAATTAGAAGCCTATTCTTTAATATATAAAAAAAAAATATGTAGTGGTGCATGGCTTAGTTACAATTAATGTACATGGATGGTGAAGTGAACTATAATCAACTAAATTTTTATAAGTCTAACGTTTAATTTGTCAAGATGTTAATGCTAGTGACAAAGATATGAATTATAATTTACTAATTTCTGGTCTTACAAACATTAAAAAATAAAACTACCACAAAATAAATAAACTAGTCATCAAAAAGCTATCCATATGTACAGGGGACAAAATTGGCCGGTCTTAAGCTTGGTAAAATTGGGCTCTTTTGCCTGGCCCAATTAAGATATTTTCTTTATAATCAAGGCACACCTCATGTTTTTCCAATACACACTTAAAATACCCTTAACTAAAAATCTGTCACACACATCTCGTCCTCTCTCTACCTCACATTCACGCCCCATGTTTCATCGGGCTGTTGGGGGATCACAAAAAGTGTGGATTGGAGGTTAAAAATGACGAAAAGATATTTATTTTCTTCTTTCCTATGCTTATGTGTTGTGTTTAAAAGCTTAAAATTTAGAGAAGAAAAGTGTATTTGATCAAGTTTTTTATCTGGGTGCGACCACAGTTGACATAAGTCTATAGAATACCGTAGTTTCAAACTTCCTGAGGAAGATGACAAATTTGATAACATTGACTTTGAAGTCCATATTCCTTAAAATTTGTACATATGATTTTGAAGTCCATAATATGTGTATCTTTGTAAATTAACATATACGGATTTTAAAGTCCATACATTTTGATCTACACATATGAAAATAGATTGATATTTGTTCATATAGACAAAGTTTATACACTTTGAAATATGTATATACTGGACTTCAAAGTCTATATACATTAAAATTTATTAAGTTGATACGTAATAAAAGAAATTAATGTAAACTTCAAAGTCTATACAATTTGATCTATATTAGAATATTATTTATTTGTGGGCGCTTCAAAATCCATACACGTCAAAATTTTGTTCAAAATAATTATGAAGTCTTGAAATGGTCATTATAATGTAATATAACTGAATGTTAAGATTTCACATATATTACAAGATATATAAGGTTTTGTGGTAACATATGACAAGAAAAAAAAGGAAGGTCATAAACATAAGTCAACTACTATATAAAGTCATCCTCATAAAATTAGTGAACGATCGAGTATCTGAAGGATGTGAGTATGGTTCTACAATATTCTTGGTCCTGACCATATCTTCATACAACCATCCAAAGCAAAAATTTCAAAATTTACCTTCATGGACTTCAAAGTTGGTATAAATGTTAGAATTACATAAAACAACAAATTTTAATTTTACAATTAAGGAATTCATTATCTAATTATATTGGTAGAGCATATGAACCACAAGACATATTTCTTATACTCTAATAAAAAAGTAACTATAAGAAACTTATGAACTTTACTGTATCAGTTCTAGTGAAAATATAGTGCATCTATATGGACTTTAAAGTCCATATATTTAAAAGAAGCACTTAGGTCTGATTTAATAACAAAGACTTTGATAAAAGTATCTTAAGGTTTGTGAATTAATTCTCTTTTATAACTAAAAAAAATATATCTTTTTACATAAATAGTTTTGAAACTAATCAAATTGCATAAATGGTTCTGAATTAATAAATAGTTTGTAAACCCTAAACTAAACTCGTAAATGATTTACAAAATAAAACCCTGCTAGTCACTTTATTAATAAAAAGATTTAGGATTTATCTTTGAATTTTTGCTCCCATCTATGGTAGGTTGAAAACATAGAAGTATGGTTGAGTAGCATCTCATTTTCCATGGCGGTTAGTATACTCTGCCTACCTACCGACTATATATTTGTCATTATCATTGAAGGGTACCAGGAAAGTGAACCAACATAGCATGCAACTTCAAATGTTTGGATAGTCTATCACGATTTCTCTTATTTTTTATTACTAATCAAAAATATATTTAGAATAATTTACTAATATTTATGATATTATTTTAATATTTTTTAACTTATAAAATCAAAAAACAACATTAAATATTAAATAAATTACGAGACAAAAAGATATTTTTTCTCCATTCCTGTTATTTTTGAAAAATTGAAAGAAATTAGGTGTAATCTAATATTGATCTTGTTGACCACGGTCTGTTGATGATGGGTAACATCAGCATTGGAAAGAAGCAAACTCAATGGGTCGGTGAAGTATAAAATAGAGGATGAGAAGGGGGAAAAAAAGTTTTTTATTTAAAACTTTTTATTTAAAAAAAAAATAAGAAAAATTTGTAAGTAAAAGAAAAGAAAAGAGAAAAACACTCAATTTGAAACCTTCAACTTTGTCTTCTATTTATTCATCAAAAAAAAAAAAAAAACACTGTCTTCTAATTAATAATTAAGTTCACTCGTTAGCTTAAGATATTCATAAGAAGAATTTGTCCTTCAATTTGCCGCAAGTTTGATTGAGGCTATGATTCTGGCCATTTAAATTATTTCCAAGTTAATTAAAAAAGGAAAAACAAATTCAAATTAAGACACTATTTTTTTTTTTATAGTTTGCAAAATAATCTTATATTCTTTAAAAATAAATTTTAAACTTAAAACCGTTAATTTAAAATGCTTCAACTTAATTTATTTTCATTTAAGTAACACTACACTAGCAATGAAAATACTAATTTAATATTTCATTATTTAACAAATTTCTTAGACACCTTCAACATTAATATGACATGTAAAAATATTGTCCAATCATCTCATTTAAATACAAATTTAAAATTTATTAATAAATAATTTATAAATATTTCTATAAGTGAACCTCTATTTAACACATGAAGTGACTTTTTTTTTTTTTAATGAATGGAAATATGCTCTTTTACATTTTATATCACATGAATTTATTTTACTATCATTTTGTTTATATTAAATCAACTTCAAGGTCTAAAAAAGTGTTCATTTTTTTTTTTATCAAAAAGTATTTTTAATAAAAAAAAATTCAATTCACGAGGTGTGCTGTGTGCAGGAAAGCATTTATAACACGCTCACCACCAAATAGAGAAATACAATACAGTATAAAATTATTAAAAATTATAGAATGAAAAATATCAAATACAAAAAAGCCAAAAGTGATGTAATAGAAAAATCGGAAAATATATTAAAATAAGAAAAGGAAAATCAGTAGATCACAGTCAGGAAGAAAAAATGGAGGAGAGAGAGTATACGTGTGTATGAGATAAGAGAGAGAAAGAGCGGTCGTTGAAGCAGTGAGATTCTGTAGTACTACTATTAAATGAGCATTGTCTGCCTTCGTTCACTTGCGCCGTTCGCATTCTGTTTTTCTACTATCTCTTTATCTGCCAACCGTCGCTCATTTCTTGCCTTCACAGTTCGTGCTAGGTATGTTCTGCTTCCTCTCTCTTCATTGGATTCATTTGGGTTCTTCTCCTTTCCTTTTTTTCCCACTATTTTTCTGCTAGAAAAACTTTTCAGCGCTCAGATTAGATCTATTCAGGGTAACGAGCTTTCCGTGTTTTGAATATACCCTTTGTGCAGTTGAAATTTGGTGGTTATCAAAATTTGATTATTCTTCTTCAGAAGTTCAAATCCTTTATGTTTCTTATGCATCTGAAGTCAACGTGAATATAAATGATTTGGTTTTGTAAATTTTTTCAGCTAAGCTTTATACAGTGAAACTAGTAGTTTGTGGTGTGTTAGCGTTGGTTTCTTGTTAATTATGGTTAGCCTCTTTGTGTATCTTTACTATCTCTTGAAAGCTTTGAGAAACAGATCACATCTTTATTTTTTAAGTTGTGTATACCTTTTAGTTAAAAGATCTCCGGGTACCTCTTCTCTATGGTCTATATCTAAGTGGAACTCACATCTTGGTAGATAAGGTGTATATTATAGTTCACCAATCCGCGTGCTTTTGTGGGAGAAAAGAGGAAATTGATCATGTGCACTGCATTTTAACTTCGAATACCATTAGTGGAGGGTCATAAACTAATTGTTCTCACTTTCTTCCTTTTACATTCAGTAATAGTTCTGTCCCTTCTTGTTCAATAAAAGAAAATATATGGAAAGCAATTTGCTATAGCTCTATTTATGATGGTTCTAGTCCCTCTGATCTTGCCACTCTATGAACGATGGTGAAAGTTCAAACCTTTGCAATCTCCTGCATGAATCCTTAGTTTCCAAAGGGTAGAATTAGAACTAAATAATGACAAGATAATATTCCAATGTCTTGCTGTAATGAATTGGATCACATGTTCCTCATTTGTCTGGTCCTGGTTTCTACATGAACATATTCTGCTTGTATTGATTTTAAAATGAAAGCACAGACTCATGTTTTGATTTACCGTGTTTATGTTGCCAATCCACATGCATTATGTATGGTAACATGAAATGCAAACAGACCTAAATAAAGATATTTTCTTAGATTAGCAGCTATATATTTGCCCATTAGACATTAACTTGAATACAGTAAGGCTACATTAAGTATTCATAATATGTTGTTTTGCAATTGCCAAGTTTTGATTGTTAACTTTCCACATATGTCTAATGATTCTAATATTCAATTGGCTGTGTTGAAGTGAACTTATTTCCATGAACTAAAAATACTGTCTATTTTCATGTATTTGTCATTATCTGGACAATTTATTTGGTTTTGTAAGAATTATGTATATAGAGTAGATATGATTTTCAATTGAGATATTCAAATTATTCATTTTCAAAAACAGAGCGATGGCTTCCCATATTGTTGGTTACCCCCGCATGGGACCCAAGAGAGAACTCAAGTTTGCCTTGGAATCCTTTTGGGATGGAAAGAGTAGTACTGAGGACCTGCAGAAGGTAGCTGCAGACCTTAGGTCGTCCATCTGGAAGCAGATGGCAGCTGCTGGAACTAAGTATATTCCAAGCAACACATTCTCATACTATGATCAAGTGCTAGACACCACGGCCATGCTTGGGGCTGTTCCTCCTAGGTATAATTGGAATGGTGGGGAGATTGGTTTTGATGTGTACTTCTCAATGGCAAGGGGGAATGCATCTGTACCTGCTATGGAAATGACCAAGTGGTTTGACACGAACTAGTAAGTACTCCCCTCACATTTTTTTTTTTTTTTTTTAAATGAAAAAACTTCAATAGTGTTGAGTAATATGTGATATTTAGATGCATTTATTTGGTGAAAAGGTTTATGTACTCCAACTTCTATATAATTTGGCTAAATGAAATTTAACTTGTAGAGACTGTTTGATGTGTTATAGTAGGAATTATGAACATTTGAAATAATTCCCAACCATGGGAAAATATTGGAGTTACATTCATCAAGTTATTTGTTTTATTATGCACTTAATTATATTTGTGTGTTATGTCCATAGTATACAATTTGAATACGACTGTCAAATCCAAAGTATATATTCTGCTGAAGTGATAATTGAACTGTGACCATAATGAATCTTGGAAACTGGCTTTTATTGTTGGCGTTCTAACAATGATATAATCTCTTATTGTGCAGCCATTTTATTGTCGCTGAATTGGGTCCTGATATTAAGTTCTCCTATGCATCACATAAGGCAGTGGATGAGTACAAAGAGGCCAAAGCTGTAAGTTTACTGCACTTTTCTTACTTTGTAACTTTAGCTCTGGTCATAATTGAAAAACTGTGCCTTAAAAAAAGGCTTTGCGACCAGTTTTTCATGCTTTTATCGGAAAAATAAAGTTGTAAAGGATGCAGTTCTTTTGAACGATCTGTCTGGTTCTATCTTGTTTTCATATACTTCTACTTCCTACCATGCAGCTAGGAATTGATACTGTACCCGTGCTCGTGGGCCCTGTATCTTACTTGTTGCTGTCAAAACCTGCAAAGGGTGTTGAGAAATCCTTTTCTGTACTTTCCCTAATTGACAAGATCCTTCCCGTCTACAAGTATGGCCTTAAATTTTCAATGATATGCATGGTTGATTTATATATGACCGTTGCCTTAATCATCTTCTGTAATAAATTGAAGGGAGGTTGTGGCTGAACTGAAGGCAGCTGGTGCTACTTGGATCCAGTTCGATGAACCTACCCTTGTGAAAGACCTTGATGCTCACCAGCTGCAAGCATTTACTCACGCCTATGCAGAACTAGAATCTTCTTTAACCGGTCTCAATGTTTTGATAGAGACATACTTTGCTGATGTTCCTGCTGAAGCATACAAAACACTCACCTCTTTGAAGTCTGTTACTGCATATGGGTTTGACCTTGTTCGTGGAACAAAGACTCTTGATTTAATCAAGGGAGGATTCCCATCTGGAAAATATCTATTTGCTGGAGTAGTTGATGGCAGAAATATTTGGGCCAACAATCTTGCATCTTCCTTGAGCACCCTGCATGCTCTTGAGGGCATTGTTGGAAAGGGTACGTCATTGATTGTATGGTTTGACGATTGCTCATCTATGTACATGAGATGCTAAAGGATGCATTCATGATTTTCTTCTGCAGACAAGGTAGTGGTCTCCACATCCTGTTCTCTTCTTCACACAGCAGTTGATCTGGTGAATGAAATTAAGCTGGATCAAGAGATTAAGTCTTGGCTTGCATTTGCAGCCCAAAAGGTAGTTGAAGTGAATGCCTTGGCAAAGGCATTGTCTGGACAAAAGGATGAGGTAAGTGCAATGATATTGTTCTGTTGATTGTTCAAGAAACCATTACTTAGACTTCATTCTTACGGAGTCTGGGCTTACTTTAAACTGCAAAATGTTTGAATTTCATTCAATAAACCCACGATGTTTGGGTTTATTTATTTATTTTTTTTCAAACAATTTTCTTTCTGGTGATATAATATACTCCTACCTTGGGACGAAGGGTTTATAGACTTGAAGCCACAAACTTTTTCTTCTAAATAGAATTCTTTTTACCATGATTTGCTTCCCCTGTTGTTGCTATGCTAGAATTTTATCCAATATAGTCTTTCCTATTGAGAAAGTCTTATTACTTTTGAGAACCAGTTTGTTTCTTTTAGGCTTTAGCTTTAGTATATGGGGAATATCTTCCAGCATCTTACTGGTCATCTTTCTGCAGGTTTTCTTTTCTTCTAATGCTGCTGCTTTGGCTTCAAGGAAGTCCTCCCCAAGGGTGACAAATGAGGCTGTCCAAAAGGCTGTATGTGTTCTTCAAGATCATTTTTTGAATTGTTATTATTTTCTTTCTTTAAGTTAGAATGTGGTTCGTCTCTTGAATTGTTATTATTTTCTTGCTTAGGCTGCTGCTTTGAAGGGCTCTGATCACAGGAGGGCCACAAATGTGAGTGCCAGATTGGATGCTCAACAGAAGAAACTGAATCTTCCCATTCTTCCTACTACCACCATAGGATCTTTCCCTCAGACAGCTGATCTTAGAAGAGTCCGCCGTGAATTTAAGGCTAACAAGTGAGCATCCTTGTTATTCATCTCCTTGCAACTTCCAAGTATGATTATTTTCACAGTTTATGTCTTAACTTGGATGCCTACTGTGTTTTTAGGATTTCCGAGGAAGAATATGTTAAGTTCATTACACAGGAAATTGACAATGTTGTTAAGCTTCAGGAAGAACTTGACATTGATGTCTTAGTACATGGAGAACCAGAGGTAAGGAATTAAGTTCTTTTGTTATTTAACCGTGTAGTTTAACTGAGACACATCCTTCTTGTGAAAAATATGGTTTAAATACTCATTCGTGTTAAAATTCCACATTTTCAGAGGAATGACATGGTTGAGTATTTTGGAGAACAATTATCTGGTTTTGCTTTCACTGCCAATGGGTGGGTGCAGTCATATGGATCCCGCTGTGTCAAACCACCTATCATCTATGGTGATGTGAGCCGTCCCAAGCCCATGACTGTCTTCTGGTCTTCATTGGCTCAAAGTTTGACTAAACAACCTATGAAGGGAATGCTTACTGGTCCTGTTACGATTCTAAACTGGTCCTTTGTAAGAGATGACCAGCCGAGGTATGAAAGGAAACCTTGTAGTTTTAATACATCATTGTAGGGTATATATAGTTACATCTGACATTGTGTACCTTTTAGACATGAGACCTGCTACCAGATTGCTTTGGCTATCAAGGATGAGGTTGAGGATCTTGAGAAAGCTGGTATAACTGTTATCCAGATCGACGAGGCTGCTCTAAGAGAAGGTTTACCACTAAGGAAGTCTGAAGAGGCTTTCTATCTGAACTGGGCAGTTCACTCTTTCAGAATCACCAATGTTGGTGTTAAGGACACGACCCAGGTTCAATTCTACTCTCTAGCTCTGTTCTAGTGATTCACAATTTTTGACCAGTTAGAACTGTTAGCCAAAATGACGGAAATTCCTACCTTCTGTTCATTATAATGGTTCTGATGGTAAATAGTTTTAGAAGGTCAGAGGTGTAGAGGATTTGCTCCATTTCATTGATAATGAAGGATGAGTGGGAGTATATATGTTAATGTTTCTCTGTTTTTGAACAGATCCACACCCACATGTGCTACTCAAACTTCAATGACATCATTCACTCAATCATTGATATGGATGCTGATGTGATCACCATTGAGAACTCGAGATCAGATGAGAAGTTGCTTTCGGTCTTCCGCGAGGGAGTTAAGTATGGTGCTGGCATTGGTCCTGGCGTTTATGACATCCATTCTCCAAGAATCCCTCCCACTGAAGAAATTGCTGACAGAATCAACAAGATGCTTGCAGTTCTAGAGAGCAACATTCTCTGGGTCAACCCAGACTGTGGCCTCAAGACACGCAAATATGCTGAGGTTAAGCCTGCTCTCACCAACATGGTTGCTGCTGCCAAAGTCATCCGCAACCAGCTAGCTAGTGCCAAGTGAGTTGAAAAAACAGTTGAGAAACGGAAAAGCATTTGCGCTGTCTATTTCTAATAATGAGTTTAAAGTTTACATGAGATTTTGCTTTAATCCTGTCTTTGCCCTTTTCTGCTTCTGCACAATGATTAGCAATGTGCATTCAGGATATGAATATGCTCTGTGAGCTTTATGAATCAATCAAAATATGCACAAGCTGTTCTATTGTCTCTTCTGAGGATAGTTGTTGGTTCTTTCCTCTGCATCTCTGGAAGCATTGTTTTACAAACCGTCCAGGCCGGTCCAGTTTCTGGACCGATTCCTATATTTGTTCAACTTGGTTAAACTAATTGAACCGGCTTGTTAAACTGGGTTCAAACCTTTGCACTGTGGCAGAGAAGTTCAAACCCTTAACTTCCACGAAACGACCAAAATAGTCATCTTTTGACCCATTTCCATGACAAGTTAACTATTTTGGTTACTCAATAATTTGCTTCATCTTGTGTGTTTTACTTTTTATTTTTTGTTTCATTGTTTAAATAAATTACAATCTTGCAACATTATTTAATAAATTTTTTGATGACCAAAATAATTTGGACAAAGAATAAATATTAAAGTGAGACATATTTTTTATTAATGATATCTAACAACAATTATTAATATAATAACATTTTCTTAACTCAAAATATTACCAAACTAAAAGAATACTATAAAAAAAAAATTGTCCCTCAATTAGTATAATAGCCTATTCTCCCTAGATAATTTTGGAGAGTCAACAAAAACTTTCTGGAGGAAACATGGTAGTTGCTCTTCCAACAAGTTTACACCCAAAGAGTACTTCAAAATAGCTACCAGGTTTGCTAAGTTATATTATTCTCTTAAATGTAGCTTGACAAAGTTACTCTTTTTAATCACAAGCTTAATTACTTTACCTAGTGCATTGTGTTGTTTATAATACATGTAAAATATCTAAGAGGGGATCAAATTAAAGTGATCTTTTGAGAAGTGAAATTAGTTTACTAATATATAGTTCGTTCCTGTAATGTCTTGTGTTCAAATTCCTCAAGCAAGTAAAGTTTTGCCTCACCCTGTTCCCATAAGAAAATAAAGTTGAAGTGATTTTGCAGCTTTGTTGTATGCCATTTTTTTCACTTTAACTCTCCTACTACTATTGTCTATTTTACGTTCCACTAAGAAACCATCAAAGAATTAAGATTGTATGTGCAGTTAATTTTACACGTAATGAATTATATATTTCTTATTAAAAAAATTAATTGAATGTCAAAATAAGTAAATAAAGTTTTAAGAAGATTTATTTTAAAATATGTAATTATTATGTAAACATATATATTAGATAAAATTGAATATGTTAAGACGAGTAAGTATTAAGAAATTAGAAAAAAAATAATTATACTTTTTACTCATGTTGAGAGTAATACAAGATTTGAAATATAATTTGTAATTATTTTTAATAATAATAATAATAAAATATTTCACAAAAATATATTGTTGAATGATAATGTTAGTTTTTAAATTTGAAATTTAAAATTTAAAAGTAGTGAAATAATTCAACAAATAATAATTAAAAAATAATATAACTATTTTTATTTTAATAATATATTAATATTTAAAAATTATAATAAAACATTTTGTAATAAATTTATAATATTTTAATAATACATTTATCAACATTAATATTTTTTTCTCATTTTAAATTCTAATTAATTTAATATTTTACACTTTAAATTTATTAATTTAGTTTTTATATTTTAAAATTATTATTATTTTTATTTATATATTTATTTATCAATTTTATCTTTTAAATTTTATTATAACAAGAATTATTTATAAATTTAGTAATAATTTATAAAAAATAAAATTAATATAAATTTTAAAATATAAAAAACTAAATTAATTAAAATCTTAAATATAAATAACCAAACAGGATTTTATACTTTAAATAAACTAAAACACGAAGAGTGTAGAACCTGTATACACTCTGGAAGTGTACCCAGTTCTTTTTCCTTTTCACACTTTGTATCGTGATAAATTTGTCCCACTCCCTGACCTAACCTCGAATTTTGAAAGGAATCAAACCTTGATTTTGTTGCTTATTATTTTTTGCACGACACTGCCCCTGCTCATAGCCATCTATTCATAAAAAAATTTAAAATATAAAAACGACAACAATCTCCCTCATACCAATTATATTATCATTTCTTTATGTTTTTTATTGATGGGAATTATCACTTTTTTTTTTATGTTAAAAAAATAGCACCACGAGTGAGAATCAAGAAAATCTTTGCATCTTCAGAAATTGTTAATTCCATGAAATCAATACTATATTTGTTTTTTTCAACTTGTCATCTTTAAATATACTCTATTTTATTTTTTATATTATTTTTTTTTCAACTGAGGAAGTGAAAGATTGAGTAGTATAAATGAGGTGAGTTTGCCTTTACTTTACTTGTGTTGTTCGCATTATGTTTTTCTACCATCTCTTTCTCTGCTAACCTTCACTAGTTTCTTGCTCTTCACGGTCCGTGCTAGGTATATTCTGTTTCCTAATTCATGTGGTTTCTTCTCCTTTTCCTTTTTTTTTCCCATATTATTTTTCTGCAAGAAAAAATTTCCTGAGCTCAGATTACATCTGTTCAAGGTAATGAGCTTTTCGTATTTTAGATTACCCATTGTACACCTGAGTTATGTTGGCCATAGTTTATATTTTTTCTTTCTGTAAAGGCTGGATTAGCGTTCAGAAGTTCAAATCCTTTACTTCTTATGCATCAGATAGTCAAAGTGAATATAACTGATTTACTTCTGTAAAATATTTTTGCTGAGTTGATACAGTGAAACCAGTAGTTTGTAGTGTGTTGGAGTTGGTTTATTGTTAATAATGGTTACCCTCTTTCTGTATCTTTACTGAAAAATTCGAGAAACAGATCAAATCTTCATTTTTTATGCTGTGTCTCTTACATTTTAGGTAAAAGATTTCCAGCTGCCTCTTTTGAGGGGATTTCTTCTTGGGTAGATGTAAGTGGAAATCGCATCTAGGTAAATAAGGTATAGATTTAGTCATTAATCCATGTGGGAGAAAAGAGGAAATTGATCTAGCACGCTGCATTTTAACTTAAAATCCAATTAGATTACCAACTATATATTTGCCAACTAGACATTAACTTGAATATAATAAAGCTATATTATGCATTCATAATATGTTGTTTTGCAATTCCCAAGTATTGATTGTTAATTTTCCATGTATTTCTATTTGGCTATGTTGAAGTGAACATATTTCCATTAACTAGTGATATTGTTTCTTTCCTTGTATTTGTCATTATCTGGGTCATTTATTTGGTTTTGTAAGAATTATTGAGGTATTCAAAATGTTCATTTGCAAAAACAGACCGATGGCTTCCCACATTGTTGGTTATCCCCGAATGGGTCCCAAGAGAGAGCTCAAGTTTGCCTTGGAATCCTTTTGGGATGGAAAGAGTAGTGCTGAGGATCTGCAGAAGGTAGCAGCAGACCTCAGGTTTTCCATCTGGAAGCAGATGGCATCTGCTGGAACTAAGTACATTCCAAGCAACACATTCTCATACTATGATCAAGTGGTAGACACCACAGCCATGCTTGGGGCTGTTCCTCCTAGGTATAATTGGAATGGCGGGGAGATCGGTTTCGATGTTTACTTCTCATTGGCAAGGGGGAATGCATCTGTGCCCGCTAAGGAAATGACCAAGTGGTTTGACACAAACTAGTAAGTTATTTCCTTTTTTATATTTAAAAAAAGGGTTAGTTCTTTTATTGTTGCTGGCACTATAACAATGGTGTAATCTCTTATGATGCAGCCATTTTATTGTCCCTGAATTGGGTCCTGATATTAAGTTCTCCTATGCATCACACAAGGCAGTTGATGAATACAAAGAGGCCAAAGCTGTAAGTTTAAATGGCTCCTTACTTTGTAAGTTAGTTCTAGTCATGATTCAAAAACTGAGCATTAAAAAAATAAAGACTTTGCAACCTGTTCTTCCTTCTTTTATCGGAAAAATGAAGTGGTAACTGAACAACCTTTTCACTGATTTGTCTGGTTCTATGTTGTTCCTACCTTGCAGCTAGGAATTGATACTGTTCCTGTGCTTCTGGGACCCGTATCTTACTTGTTGCTGTCAAAACCTGCAAAGGGTTTTGAGAAATCCTTTTCTGTACTTTCCCTAATTGACAAGATCCTTCCCGTCTACAAGTATGGCCTTAAATTTTCAATGATACGCATGGTTGAGTTATATATGACCGTTGCCTTAATCATCTTCTGTAATTAATTGAAGGGAGGTTGTGGCTGAATTGAAGTCAGCTGGCGCGACTTGGATCCAGTTTGATGAACCTACCCTCGTGAAAGATCTTGATGCACACCAGCTACAAGCATTTACTCGCGCCTATGCTGAGCTAGAATCATCTTTAGCTGGTCTCGATGTCTTGATAGAGACATACTTTGCTGATGTTCCTGCTGAAGCATACAAAACTCTCATCTCTTTGAAGTCTGTTACTGCTTATGGGTTTGATCTTGTTCGAGGAACAAAGACTCTTGATTTGATCCAGGGAGGATTCCCATCTGGAAAATATCTATTTGCTGGTGTAGTTGATGGTAGAAATATTTGGGCCAACAATCTTGCATCTTCTTTGAGCACTCTGCAGGCTCTTGAGGACATTGTTGGAAAGGGTATGTCATTGGTTGCATTTTTTGACGGTTGCTCAACTGTGTACATGAGAAGTTAACAGTTGCATTTATGATTTTCTTCTGCAGACAAGGTAGTGGTCTCCACATCTTGTTCTCTTCTTCACACAGCAGTTGATCTGGTGTATGAAATTAAGCTGGATCAAGAGATTAAGTCTTGGCTTGCATTTGCAGCCCAAAAGGTAGTTGAAGTAAATGCCTTGGCCAAGGCATTGTCTGGACAAAAGGATGAGGTAAGGGCAGTGATGTTGTTCTGTTTATTGTTCTAGAAACCATTAGTTACGCCATATTCTTCTGGAGTCTATGCTTTCTTTATTTCTTTTGAGAACCATTTTGCTTCTTTATCTTAAGTATATGGGGAGATCTTTCAGCTTCTTAATAGTCATCTTTCTGCAGGCTTTCTTCTCTTCTAATGCTGCTGCTTTGGCATCAAGGAAGTCCTCCCCAAGGGTGACTAATGAGGCTGTCCAAAAGGCTGTAAGTGCTTTTCAAGATATATACATACATACATCTATATATATATATATATATATATTAATTATATATGATGAGCTTTAAGTTAGAATGTGTTTCCTCTCTTGAATTGTTATTATTTTCTTGCTTAGGCTGCTGCTTTGAAGGGCTCAGATCACAGGAGGGCCACAAATGTGAATGCCAGGTTGGACGCTCAACAGAAGAAACTGAATCTTCCTATTCTTCCTACTACCACCACAGGATGCTTCCCTCAAACAGCAGATCTTAGAAGAGTCCGCCGAGAATTTAAGGCTAACAAGTGAGCATCATTGTTATTTATCTTCTTTCTCTTTCCAAACCTGATTGTTTATTATTTTCACACTTCATTGTCTACAAAGTTGGCTGTCTACTATGTTATTAGGCTCTCTGAGGAAGAATATGTCAAGTTCATCACGCAGGAAATTGACAATGTTGTCAAGCTTCAAGAAGAGTTTGACATTGATGTGTTAGTACATGGAGAACCAGAGGTAAGGAATTGATATGTCGTGTTATTTACCCGTGTAGTTTAACAGAAACACATGATTCTTGTGAAAATATGGTTCAAATACTATGAATCACAGACACCTCTTGATTTAGTAGTGTAGAGTGTTTGACACGATTTCGACACCGACACCAACATCACACATGTCGGACATCTCCAGTTAAAACTTTTTTGTATGGGCTCAGATATATAAGCCGATATCTTAAAATTGATTGAAAATCTTGATAGGACGCCTGTGATTGATTTTTTTTCTTTTTTTTTTTTTCAAAATTTTAGCAAAGAATTAGATAAAAAAATTTAAGGTTTGGAAATGTAATCTTTCATGGTCATAAAACTTAAAAATAAAGGAAACTATTTACATTTAATCTTAATATATAATTGCTTATATATATTTTTTTTATGTTGATATATTAAAATACTATAACATATATAGCAGTGTCTTGTATATTTTTTACATAGTTGGTATTACCGTGTTGCTTTAGCTCAAATACTCACACTTGTTAAACTTGCAATTTTCAGAGGAATGACATGGTTGAGTACTTTGGAGAACAATTATCTGGTTTTTCTTTCACAGCCAATGGGTGAGTGCAATCATATGGTTCCCGCTGTGTCAAGCCACCTATCATCTATGGTGACGTTAGCCGTCCCAAGCCCATGACTGTCTTCTGGTCTTAATTGGCTCAAAGTTTGACTAAACGACCTATGAAGGGAATGCTCACTGGTCCTGTGACAATTCTGAACTGGTCATTTGTAAGAGATGATCAGCCCAGGTATTAAAGTAAACCCTGTATTTTTAGTGCATCATTTTAGAGTATATATAGTTTTAAAGTTAGATTATATCTGACATTCTGAGTCTGTTAGATTTGAGACATGCTACCAGATTGCTTTGGCCATTAAAGAAGAGGTTGAGGATCTTGAGAAAGCTGGTATTACTATTATCCAGATCGATGAAGCTGCTCTAAGAGAAGGTTTACCCCTAAGGAAGTCTGAAGAGGCTTTCTATCTGAACTGGGCAGTTCACTCTTTCAGAATCACCAATGTTGGTGTTAAGTACACTACCCAGGTTCAACTTTACTCTCTAGCTCATGTCTTTATTGATTCACAATTTTTGACCAGTTAAGCTCTAGGTTTCTGTTTAATATTGGCCAAAATGATGCTCCAACCTTTTCATTATAAAGGTTGGAGCTTTAGAGAATTTTATCACGGCACACGGATTTGGCACTACGATTGACCCGTGTGGCATCACCACCCCCTATCCCATGAGCGAAGGTCAGCTTTCCCAGCACAATATGTATGAGGTGCAGTCCTGCCATAGACTCATCAGGAAAGTGGCCCCAACTCCCTACTAGTGAGGTGTTATGGGACGAACCCTGAAGGCATGCACTCGACCCTCATCCTTTGAAGTATTTCTAGACTATAACAGAAATTAAACAAAGTAAACCATGCTTTAAGCTCAGCCCAACCCTTGTAATCTTTAACTCTTGGGTCGTGACAATTTGTTCCATTTCATTGATAGTGAAGGAAGAGTGGGAGTATATATGTTAATGTTTCTGACCTGTTCTTGAACAGATTCACACCCATATGTGCTACTCAAATGTCAATGACATCATTCATTCAATCATTGACATGGATGCTGATGTGATCACCATTGAGAACTCGAGATCAGATGAGAAGTTGCTTTCGGTCTTCCGCGAGGGAGTTAAGTATGGTGCTGGCATTGGTCCTGGAGTTTACGACATCCCCACCCATTGAAGAAATCGCTGACAGAATCAACAAGATGCTTGCAGTTCTAGAGAGCCACATTCTCTGGGTCAACCCAGATTGTGGCCTCAAGACACGCAAATATGCTGAGGTTAAGCCTTCTCTTACCAATATGGTTGCTGCTGCCAAACTCATCCGCAATCACCTAGCTGGTGCCAAATGAGTTGAAGAATTGAATTTCTAATAACGAGTTCATGTGAGATTTTGCTTTAATACTGTGCCTGCCCTTTTTCTGCTTCTGCACATGCATAGCTATGTGTATTCAATATGTTCTGTGAGCTTTATGAATCAATCAAAATATGCATTAGCTGTTCTATCATTTCATCTACTCTATAAATTCAAAATAAACATAAATTTCTCACAGTAAATACGTTGCGACAAAGTGCCATTAAAAATGTGCTTTTCATAGGAAATAAAGTAACAGACATGGAAAGGGTTTTGTTTTGGTTGAGTTGCTCGTGCTGTAGTAGTGTAGTTTTGGCATTCAGAGTTTGATTCCCTTTTTCTTCTAATTTGAAATTTCTTCGTCCCTATTATATAGAAAAGGGTTTTGTTTCATGTTTTTTTATTTATATTTTTTATGAATAAGATTTTTTTTTATGTATATCACATGTATCTAATATTATATTAAGAATCAACTAATTTAGTTTAAGTTAAATAAAATTATAAAAATAACTAAGTTTTTTTATTAAATTTGAACTTAACTATATTTCTAAGATTTAAACTTAAAATTTTTGATTAAATTAAAATAATAATTGCTAGTTTATGTACAAAGCAATATCTTATGGAAATGATGTTCAAATTAATATTTTATTTTCTTTTAAAAAATTTGGCCTTTCTTCATGTCCTTTTTTTCCCTCTTATTTTTAGTTTATTAATTTTGGTATAGTTCCAAGAAAGTACAACTAATTTTAGAAATAAAGTATTTCTCTACTCTAGTTTTTTGTTTTTTGTTTAAATAGATTAACATTTTTTATATTCCTATGAAATGCAGCAATAATATTATTATATGATTTTTATCAAGCATCAAGTTATTCTATTTATTACAGTAAAAAGTTATTTTATTTATTTTTTGATGTTGTTTATTTATTCTTTTAGACATAATAAATACACATATAAATAATATTATTAAAATTTAATTATTTCATAAATAAAAAGCACCCAAATGAATTTTTTCCTTATTTAAAATTAAATTCTCACCTTTTCAAGCATCATATCTTCTCCATGATTTTCCATATAATAAAATAATCTTCGAAAACGGGGGAAGTCCACCTGCTCATCCATTTTGTACTCCGAGGTAGTTCCGCGCGGGAAGCATTTCTCTGAGATTTTCTCTTTCTGTTTCTGGGCGCTCACACAGTGACAAGAAATGAGAATCGCGTCGTGTTTTCTCTATAGATTCAAATTTCCCGTTCAGAAGGAAACATTGAGAAAATTTCAGGATTCGAATTCTCAGAGAGAAAATGTACAAGACGAAGCTGCAGGAGTTGTGCCACCAGAAGCGGTGGGCTTTGCCCAAATACTCCGCCATGAGAGACGGTCCCGATCATCTTCCTAGGTTCAAGGCCTCCGTTTTTGTCAATGGCGCCAACTTTGACTCTCTCAGTCCGTGCAATTCTTCCAAAGAAGCACATAATGAAGCTGCCAAGCTCGCTTTTGACCACTTCTCTTCTTCCCAGTCTTCGCCTGATTCTGGTATCTCTCTTTCTTTCATCTGTTTCTATCATGGGAAAGTCTTGCTTTCTCAAAATGCTCTTGATGAGATTACCTTATGGATGTATATTGGGGAAATGGATTCTACGTTGATAGTTAATTGAATTAGCTGGCTAATTAATCAGTAACATAGTGTTTGATTTTAAAGAATTTTATTGGAGTTACAATTCAAGTCCAAATTTTTTTCATTAGTTTTTAATTCTCTCTAGCCTCTTCAATAGGAATTGCTGAAACTATTGCAAAAGAACAGAGGACTGGAGCTTACGAACCTCAGGAACTTCCCATTTCAGCAGACTCTTCAATTATTAAAGACGGTGAAGAATTTCTATACTGAGTACCTCTCAATTTAGTTTCTGATATTGCTTTGATTTCCAACTTGCCAACAAAATTCACTGATAATTTCATTTCATCTTAAATATCTGCATGATAATGTTCTAATTTAATTTTTTTTTTTTTTAAAATGCCTTTTCATTTTGTTGAATGCACAAGTTCTCAGTTTCCAAACCCATCCATTTTTGCAGTTTCTACTTATGCATACCAAAAACACATATTGGTGAATTCATGTACAACCTTCAAAAGCATAAAGTTATTGACTTTCCTTCAAAAGTTGTACTGTTTGCTTTGAATTTTGATTTCCTGTTTCCTTATCATTTTTATTGACTGGTCACATTCCAAAATTTATGTCTAAAATTTAATCATCCGTTTAGATTTCAACGGTCTCTACAAGAACCAGCTACAGAATTATACTCGAAGGAAAAATCTTGGTTCACCTATTTTCACAAGTAAAAGTGAGGGCCCACCTCATTCCACTCGATTTAAGGCTATGGTGATAATTGATGGACAATCTTTTGAGAGCACTGAATTCTTCAACACTTTAAGGGAGGCAGAGAAGGCTGCTGCAAAGGTTGCTTTGATGTCATTGTCGCTTGACATCTTTCAGAAGGCAAGTTTCCTTAATTTATGCCATGGCTGCTATCCAATATTTTTTCACTGCTCAATGAACAATAGATATACAGTTAGATGTTAACAATCCAAATAATAATTTATATAATGTTTCCCTAAAATGTTATCAGATGCTTTCTCATCTAAACATGAACATAGGAGAATGTCTTTCTTTTGGATCATCTTCATTGCCTATCTCTATGAATGTATTAGGAGTTCTGATTATTTTTATGTTAATAGCATGTAGTTAATGAAAGTTTATATTGTTTATTCTTATTTATTTTTATTATTGAATGACTACTTGTTATCCATAATAAACAAAGTTATTGAATGGTTACTAATAGTTGGATTATATTCAAATGTCAATTGATCAGTCTATACGAGAGACTTCAATAATTTAGTCTTGTTGCTTTTCCTTGTTCAGGGTGACTCTAGTGTCTACAAGAATCTTCTGCAGGAATTTGCTCAGAGAGAAGGCCGTTGTAAGCCAACTTACAAGACCAGAAAATCTGGTTCGCCTCAAAGTCCATCATTCTTCTCTACTGTGGAAGTAGAAGGCAAGCAATTTCATGGAAAGGCAGAGAAGTCCAAGAAACAGGCAGAACAGGATGCTGCAAAGGTTGCTTACATTTCTTTGAAAGGAGGTAAATTGATTGATCTTATTAACGGTTTGCACCTCCGATTTTGCACAAAGACATGATAACCCTTGATTATATTATTTATCTTGTCTTCACAAATTTTCTATGTCCTATTTTCATTGTATCCATTAACAAGTGCCAAATTGCTGCAATATTTTAATACAGCATGGGACCTCAATGCTTCTGGTTTTTAGGTAAACATAATATTTGCTTATTACTCATGAATGACTATGAGATGATAAATTTGTATAGAGCATACTTGTACCTTGCTTAAAGAAAGGTGACACGTTCTGCCAAAAAATATGTCAACATTTTATTTGTCTAGTTGATTTACATGCTTATGATCATGACTTTTGGAATTTCCTGCATAGCTGGAAATCCTCGGATATGATTATAGTTTGATAATATTCATGTCCTGCGCAGGTGGAAGTAATCTGAATGCCACATTTTCTCCCTCTGATTTCATTAAAACTGAAGCACTAAAATCAATTCATTGCTCACAGCAACCAGAAGAAGACGTGCTGAGCAACAAGAACTCATCAACTAGTGAATCAAGGCCTGCCTCTCCCAAACAGTATCCATCTTCTTCCTTCTCAGAGCTTGACCTTTCTGCCCGTTCGATTCCGGAGCCTAACAAGGCAATGACTCCTGAAGCAAGCAGCTACCTTCTCTGTAACAGGTTTAGGGTGTATACATCCTTCCCAGATATTGCATTCCCTGAGGGAATCACAGTGCTACCTGTTAGTGACAACAAGTGGGTTGCTGTGAGCTTGGAATTCCCAACTGCAGAAGTTCATTGCTAATGGTAGTGCAGAGATCTCATGTCATCATCAAACCAATATTTAGTCATAGTAGTATCTAAAAATTTGAGTTTAACTATGATGTTATCCCAAGTATAAAACTTACACATTTGAAGAATTTGTGGTTGATATTATTACTTTCTACTTTTGTCATGTGTTTATATTAGGGATGGGGTAGTGTTACCCTCCTCAGAAGGAGAGGTAACATAGCTCACACCATATATATAGCTTTTCATTTTGGTATTTGTTCTTTAATTTCCTGTATACTATTCAAACCCTTTATCACAAGATCACATCTATAGCTTCACATCTTATATAATTGAGTAAATTCAATGAAGAACAATTATATGCAAGTCAACATGTTATATTGATAAAGTACATGGGGGAAAGACATAATTAGAATTCATGGCATGGAATATAAATCCTCCATGAGATGACCTAATTGTATTTTTAACAAACAGCCCCAGTAAGCCATTGGGAATAGTCTTGTAGTGAGTCTGGGGGATTTAGATATTATTTAGAGGGTTTATAGTTAAATTCTCTCCTATAATCCCTAATTTTTTTTTCACAGTTTCTTTGGTTGGAATCATCTTTTTTTTTTCATGTTATTATGAGTGAATAAAACTATCTTTTAGTCCCTTACAAATTTATCAAAATAAAAGAAGCTGAACTTTGTCAAGAATATTCATGAAAAAAAAAAAAAAAACTTCAAAATGGTGAAATGTATGATATGCGTCTCTTTAATTATGGAATCATATACGTTCATTCTTTTTATTAAATTTATCCATGTAATTATAAGCATATCAACGTGGTCAAATGTTGTACTAGTACATGGGTAAGGATTCTAATTACAATGATAATATCTTAACACACCTCATTTTTTTTTTTAACTCAAATCTCATAAATTATATGGATCTCAAAATTTATGTGTTCATTTTTAACTTACTGATCTCTCGACATTCGTTAGAGGTATAGGTGTGTAAAGAATTGGCCAATTACAATTCTTGGAAATTAAATCCAGTAGGAGCTAACTTGATTGTATTTTTAACAAATAGACAAAGTACCATAACCAACAAGATCATAGCCACAATCAAGCTCATCAATTTCTTTAGCTTCCAAGATCCTTTCACTAAATCATCACCAGCTTCTTCTGCTCTTTTTTCTTCCTCTTTATCGTCGTCGCGAACACTTGCTCTTAAACTGAGTGTCTCCACGACACGAGTTTTCAATCTCCTCATGATTTTCCCTCCATGCTCTTGATTAGGTTTAGGGTTGCTACCTTCATTATTCAACTCACCAGCCTTCGCCTTGTTAGCATCTGGTTCTGTTTCTCGGTCGTTTCTTGAGTCTGAAGGAACTTCTTGACCAGCCTTTTGGGTCGGTGTCTCCATTGTTGGCAGCTCAGCCTGAGATGTTGTTTTGGGAATCATGACAGAAAGCCTGATACCCTCAAACCTAGCACTGATCTGGTTGGTATCAGAGTCAGAAAACAGAGGGAATTCTTTAGAGAAACGACGCCATATGTTCTCTCTCAGAGGTCTTTCAGCGCTGATCCTTAGGGTGAGTTTTGAGGTTACCTGAACCTTCAGCTGCTCTCTTCTGAATCCTGCCCATGCATGATGATAGTTAAAGAGAAATTAGTGCTTGTTAAGGTGATTTTCAATTAATTCAAGCAAGTTTAGCATTAAAACTTTTTTTAATGGGGTTTACACTCAGGCATCTTGTACATATTTAAAATAGAAGCAATGATTAATAAGTCACTCCAACAAATATGAGTCTAAAATTTTAAATTTAGAATATTAGACATTCTTTTATTTTAAGATTATCTTGAAAATAAAGGATGTATCTTTATTTTTATGAAGCTGCATCTAAATAAAGTATATATATATATATATATATATATATATATATATATATATATATATATATATATATACACACATGTGTCTGTACGATCTTATTTTAATCAAATTGTGATATAATTATGTTGTCAGATTTAAAATCAAGAAAAGAACACAGAAAATATCTTCCTTATTATTTAAAATTTTTAAAATTATTTTTACATTGCTATTCAAGGTGCACTATCTTAATTCTCTCCCTAATGGCCCTCATGTGCCAAAAAAATAAATCCAAAATTGAAGAATAATATTTTTTGTTTTACGTCTTATCTTATTTTATCTTGTTTACCTTTTTATTAGTTAAGAAAAAATTACGAAATAACACTGTTAGTATTATGAAGTTAATTGGAATTTTTTTTTTCGTTATCAATAGAAAAAGCATGTTACAGTATGTTATTTGAATTTTGATTTGAGCAGTAAAGGAAACAACCTGGTAGAACGAGGACGAGCTTATCACTTTCTCCATCTCGAGACCATTCAAAAGGTGGTACAAAATCTTCATAAACACGATCAGCAGCAGAAGGAGAAGATTGTGCCTTTGGGTCCATTTGTGCCTTCGCTTTGTTGCTTCTTTGTACCTTTTACTTTTGACAATTTGATGAATTTGATGTGACTATCTATCTTGGTTCCTTTATATATACACTGCATCATGTCATGGGAAGATTGTTATTATAGTAGCCATGCATGTGCAGGTTTCACGTTCCAACTATGTCTGCAGTTTCTTTTCTTTGAATTTATTTCTTTCTTTTCTTACAAACCTTGCCTTTGTGTTAGGGACTCTTTTGCAATCTAATGCAACAAAAATATAACTTAATCACTGACAGGGGGTGGCCTGATGCTTTGGCAATTCTAAACTAATTTCCTTCTCTTTCTTATCTGATGCATATCTTTTTTTGTCCAAGAACATCATGATTATGGTTTTAATTACAAAGTCTTTTTTTTCTTTTGAAATATATATATATATATATATATATATATATATATATACACATATTGTTTAATTACACATTATATATCATCATTCCCTTTGAACATGTAACTAATATATTTGTTCAAAATTAAAGCAATAATTGGTAATTTTTTTTTAATGAAGTGAGATTTAAAATAGATATTTAGTTGTAATTTATTGTTACTGAGTGTGTCATTTATTATTGTTTTATATATAAAAAAAAAATAAAAATTGGCTGTGTTTGTTTTCAATTTATTTCTTCCCTTTAGTGCAAAGGTTGCTTTAGGTTAAGCACTTTTAGTAGTCAATGCTTGGAAATATACTTTAGTCTCCTACAGTCGGTGACCTCTGTTCCTAGGTGTGGTGATGCCAGAGGTTCTCTCTCTCTTTCTGTCAACAACGGCGTTGTACACTTTTCAAGGTATTATATTCAACAAACACGGCCTTATAGTTCAATTCAGGGAATTTATATTCGAGGTGTTCTGTTGATAAGACTGCTTTTTACACAAAGCTATAGTTATTGGTACTAGTTTGGAATCAGAATCTCTGAAGTAAGGATGGCTCATCCTAATCAAAAAAAATACTTGCCTGATTTACATGTGATAACATTATAATTATAATTATAATATTATATAATTCCAATGATCAAATAAGTTAGTATGCCATATACCATCACTAGCTCATTAATTAAAATGATTTAAAATTCATGTACTTTGTACAAACAGTTTTACAAAACATGAAAATGTTAATTATAATCAGTAGTATGCAACAACTTAATGATATAAAATTTAGTACTGTTATTTTGGTGAAAATCTTCTCTCATTGGAAATAAATTGAGCGTCCAATAATTTGAATTGGAACGAGTAATATCAAGTAAGTAGTACAGTTATTCTTATATATCAAGTTTTATTGCAACTTCATTTTGAATGTTTAAATTTCAAAATTTTTAATTAAAATAGAATAATCATTTTCAGTTAATTTATAGGTTTGCTAATATATATTATTATTTAAAAATATTTATATTTGACCTTAGATAAAATAGATATGAGTTAAATTTTATTTTAGTTTTTTATACTTCAAAATTTTTATCAATTTCACCCTTCTAATATTTTTAAAGTTTAAATTATTATTAAATTTATAAATAATTGTCGATATTAATAAAGCAAAATAAATAAAATTTTTAAAATATAATCAATTATATTAATTAAAATTTAAAGTGGGATGGACTAAAAAAATACTAAAAGAAACCTACAAAGATGGAGAATTGAAGGAGAAGGGTGACGTTAGGTTTTGCAATATTAATATTAACAAAACAACATTAGGCATTCAAAAGAGTTCAAAGAAAAATAAAAATAAAAAAATGAATAAGTAAACATATTATATCAACTAAAAAATAAGGCATGGAATAGAAACAGATTATGGTAAATCATCATCATTCAAGCAACACTTGTTATACATATTTTCATTTATTCTACACGAGTAATTTTTTGGACAAACATTTATAATTAAGGGGTTTCCACCTATTTCTTCAAACAATTTGTTGACACAATCAGAGAATTGATTACAGCTCTTGAATTTTCACTCCTCCAGAATATGACTTGATAGTATTTTTAACATACAGACCAAGCACCAAAACCAACAAGATGGCCACAATGAAGTTGGTGAATTTGCTTTGCTTCTTAACCACCACAATTAAACCTAGTAGAGCCTCCTTATATTGCTGAGTTGAGCTTAAACGCAGAACCCTGGTTGGTGATGTAAAATCAATCTTAGCTTCACCCTGCCCCAACTCAGAAGCAGTTTCATGCTTTTCATGAGCCTTAGAAGTTGAAGCTTTTGCTTCTCCACCCAACACACGAGGGCTCTTCTCGTTCTCTTGGGCTATTTTATTTGCTTCTGCTTCCATTTTGCTCTTTTGAGAAATTTCATCGACTCTTGCTTCTGCTTTGTCCTCTTTTGGCTTTGGAGGAGTAAGCACTTCTTGAGGAGCTTTTTGCTTATCTGCAGGCTTTTGTTGGGTTGGTGGCACCTCAGCCTTTGGCTGCTGCTGGGGCTTTGGCACTTCATGTGGGGTTGGTTCTTGTGGCTTATAATTAGCCTTGGGAAGCTTGACATATAGAAGGCCACCAGCAAACGTTGCACTGATTTCATTGGTGTCAAAATCAGAAGAAATCGGAAATTCTTTGGAGAAACGACGCCATTTGTTCTCACCCATTTGTCGTTCACCATTGATCTTTAGGATACGATTTGAGGTTACTTGAACCTTCATTTGGTCCCTTCTAAATCCTGGATATACCATGGGAAATGAATGACAATTAGTTATTGTACCTTCTATGATGAATAATTTCTTGTCGAAACCTCTTTATTTAATCACAAGACATCATTATTATTGTTTTATTGTCCTTATAACATTGTAGGGCAAAAATTTACTATCCCATTCCCTATTACTTTGGGACAAGAAATGTTTTGTTGTTAATTACATATACATAGAGTTCAAAATTTATTTTATAATGTCTTAACCAATCAAAATTTAATAAGCTAAAAAATGAGACATGTACTAAATAAGATAATAAATATTATCACTTGCATAAGGTGGCTTAATTAGTGTTTTGTTCTCCAAACCATAACCTGTCTTTTTGGTCGAAAAATCATAACCTATATCGAAAACATTTTATTCAAAATTTTCAAGAACAAAATAAGTGAAGAAAGCATAAGAAATTATTATGAATGTATTAATTCTGCTTTATATTTTTTCTAATCTCGTTGTAAATTAATGTAGTAATGGGTAAGATAAATACTTGTAGATGAAGAAAAGTAAGTCTTATAGTAAGTTATTTCCTAATTGAATTACATTTATTGCAGAATTTCATGTAGAATTAATAAGAAACCAGCATATATATATATATATATATATATATATATATATAAATAAACAAACAAAAAGATGAAGTTGAGATCAAAACAAGCTAACCTGGCAGCATAAGAGTTAGGGTTTCACTTGCTTCGTCCTGAGCCCATTCATGAGGTGGATCATGATTTTCATAGACACGATTAGCAGTTGATTGTGCCATTCTTGCTATTAGCTCTTTGGATGGATATTTGCTAATTGCCTCTTGTGTTTATTTGGTGATTTGAACTGTGTATAGTTTAGTCGCTTTTTATACCCTAATTTCCATCACTTGTTTTCTTTGGATTTGGTTCTTCGTTTTCGTGCAGAGATTGTATTGTTAAGGAGCTTTGGCGCTATACTTTGACCTCTTAAGAAAGGGTGACCTGAGTTGCACGCTTAGGCAAATGCTAAAAGGTTGTCTCTGGCTATTTGTTGGTCATAAACCTCTTCCCCAAAACGCAAGCAATTGCAAAGACAACCATTTTGGACTTGTTCTTGCTCAAGTTTTTGCAGATATTCATCTCTCAAATTAATGTTAGGGTTTTGCTTTCTGGACAAGGAATATCTTCAGAATACTTTGAAAACAGTGTTTACATAAACGAAAGAAAAAAAAAAGTGTAAGAAAGAGAAATATAAGGATTTAGATTTTGTACATTAATATTTTTTTAACTATTAAAATAAAGTTGTTATTGTATTTTCATTTTCATTTTGATATTCACGTTTTTGTTAAGTTTTATATGAATACACTAATATGTTAAAAATATTTTTAAAGAAATTTGTATTGTTTGAGTCATTTAATTAATTTGAGTTAAATTATTTATGAATTAAATAATTTAATAATAGATTAATATTAATTTAAGTTAAATTATTTAATAATAGATTAAAATTTTATAAATATTGGTGGTAAAATAAAAAAAGTATTGATAAAAAATAAAAAATAAAAGTAGTTATTTCAATTTTTTACTCATTCTTATATGTGAATATCAACAATGTTTAGGAAAATTACACAAGTAGAAATATGATTAAAGTGATTAAAATACTGTATTACTTTTAAAACTAAACTAAAATATTTATTTATACTAATTAGTAAAATTAAATCTTAGACAGAATTTTTACCCAAAAAAAAAAAAAAAACTCCTTCCCAAAAAGTAAAGCGATGTCGAATTGATAAAGGAGGAGCGCGTTGTGGTCTGGTCGGATGTGAATCTTGGGTTAGTCAGTGGAACATTTACTAATTTAAGCGCCAATTCAAAATCTGACCAGAATCTAATTCAAGCGTGGGCGAGTTCCAATTCGCTTGGGCGCGTTGGTGTATTTAAAAATCTTCAACGTAAACTTGAAACGCAGAGACTGAAGAAGATACAGTGAGAGGCAGATGATCAAATGGCATTTGACACCAATTTCGCGTCTTTGCTGGAGAATCTGAAGATAGAAGATCCTTGGGTTCCTCCCAGGACATGGGAATCGATCCCTTCTGAGAGTGGGCTACACTCTCAGTCTCACTTCGATGCTTCCTTTGCCTCTTCAAATCAACCCCTCTATGACCTCTCCACTGTCTCTGTAAGTCCACTCACTCAAATTTTTCAACTTTCATTCCGTTGAGTGTTTCTGACCTGGGATTTTACTGCTTTTCGAAGTAGTTTTGGAATTCGGTTTTGGGCCTTGAAAGTGCATGCTTGAATTGCTGATGTTCAAGCATACTGCATTGCTGTTAACTTAAGTAACTAGTATGTCACCTTCATGTGAAGTTGTAAATATCTTTGACCCAGTTGAGATACACTCCTTATTAGGTTATGAAGTCCTGAATTTTTTTGATAATCATATGAAATATATAGTGGAAGGACTCATTTATGACCATGGTAAGGATAGCTATTTCTGCACCCTTTGTAATTTCAGTTGGATTCTTTTGATAATAAAATCCCTTGTGGTAAATATCTTCATGCCTTGTTAGGCATGCCACAGTTCATGAAGGTTGATGTACTCTCAACTATATTGGCTCAATATAGGGTTTTATATTGTCCTTCAAATATTAAAATTCCTAATCTTGATTAAGCTGAAGATCTTTTGAGCTAGAAAGGATGATGATTTTCAAATTCCAGTGTTTGGATTTGGGAAACCAGAATATCATGGAAAGTCAGTGAGAGTCTAGAGCTAATTATTTTCTGTCACCAGACATGTACCAAAGGTATAATCATGGTTCCCAATAGATGATAATAATGAAAACTGTTAATTCATTTACCTGTTTAGTTGCTTTGCACACAATATTTATGGGATGAAGGCCAGTTCCTGTTCAGCACTGATCACAAGGGAAGTTGAGGTTCTAGGGTACAGAACCAGGATATTGACGTGTGGTCATGGACACAAACTCATTCTGTTACAAAATTGATATCATGAGTCTTTTGGTGTCTCTCACGTTTCCGTACATATAAATCTAGGTTGACATGGCCTAATTATGTTTCATCTGTGTCTAAACATTGTCCATCATTAGAGAGTTCTAGGTTTCCACACAATTGTTTTCCAGATGTATTGAAGATGTAATTATGTCATAATCCTAAATTGCATTCAAGCTACCTATTGAGGCTAGTTGAAGATAGTACAGAACCCTGTACCTATTGAGTTCCTCCCTGCCCTTATTTGCAAAAACAACCAATTTAAATGGTGATGGTAACTAAGAGCTGCTAGGATACTATTGATATAACAGACACTTAACTTTTTCAAATTAGTGCAATCTTTACTTTATCAAGACTACAGTTAGGTTGACCGGACACTGTATTTTCTTCTTTCCTCTCTCTTTTCCTGTTGTGGCCCTGTTTTTTTTTTATGCTTCTTTAATGTTTTGAAAGTTTGGCTACAGGAGGCAAGTTTGGTGAGGTTAGTGACAAATGCTATGCAAGGTGTAAAATCAGCCCTTATTAGCATTCAAAAGCTCTCTGCCATCTTTTGTTCTGATCCAGCTGATAGGACCTTCCATCGGATTTCAAGTCTGTGGAATCGAGCCTCAAGTACACATGCTCTGGGAAATGTACTTAAATCAGTAGGTTGCACAGGGTCTCTGGTTTTTCTTCTCCGCGAGTTTGTAGATTATTTTACAAATCTGAAAACAGAGCAGTGTTTGATAGGAAAGAGTCATAATAGCTCTGAAGTTATTGAAAGTCAAAATCATAATGAAGATGGGATGAGAGAGGAAGAACAGCCCCCTTATAGTATTATTAATCAAGCTTTTGCTGTTGCTGTGGGAAAGGTTTTGGAAGGGTACTTGTCTGCATTGGATACAATATATGCATCTGTTGTTTTAAGGCGTTCATCAAAAGAAGATGATTTCCCTTTGCATGCATTCTCTGTGTTTGGATGTTTGAAGAATGTTGTGCATTCTGAGATTACTTTACTTGAGTTTTACCTGCACACCAAGGAATTGAGGACTCAGATTGAAGCCCTGGGAAGCATATGTAACCTGCATAAATTAGGTCTATGCTTTTTAGATACTTCTTTTGATGATCTGATAGCTGAAGCTACATCTGAATTTCATAAATTCTACAGAGGGGGAAATCTATTGACATTCTTGTATTTACAATTACAGGTCAGCTTATTCAATTGTAAGCTTATCTCTTTTGTTTTTCATTATCTTATTATTTGATTATTTTCTGAAGAACTTTTCATTTTTACAACATAAATTTTTAATGACTGTGTAGCATTAAGAGTAATCTCTCTTTGGATTTTTTCTAATTTATAAATCTTCCCAAAATCTAGGTTGCTGATCCTGTTCACTCTAACCTGCTGAAGTTTCTCTTTCTTCAATCATGTGAACCATATATTGGGTTCATTAGATCATGGATATTTAAAGCAGAAATCAACGATCCATATGAAGAGTTCATTGTTGAAAATGTGGAGATTTTTTCCCCTAATCCACCTGGCAAAGATGGCATAGCTGCTGACTTCCCATTGGCAAGTATTAGGGTAATGTATTCCTTTGAAATCTTGAAGTGTGGAATCCACTGGCTGTTTCTAGATCTATCATAACTTTGTATTGTCCTCTATATTGATTGTAATGAATGTACTTGCTAACCTCAGGAGCGAGATGGAGTTTCAATTCCTTGTTTTCTTAAGGACCACTTGGTTCCCCTTGTTAGAGCTGGTCAGCAGCTTCAAGTATTGCTGAAATTGCTCGAACTGTGCATACATGCTGCTACTGTAGACTATAGGCATGAGGATTTTCTTCCCTGCTGGAGTGGCTTTTTGAGAAGTAGTCCAATGTATTCCTCTCCGTTGACTTTTAGCAGAGACGATATGGAAGCTCTGGTGCTCGCAAGAGACACTTATTACAAAAAGATGAATGATAAACTTGAAAATCTTCTCACTAATTTAGAAATTAGGTATCAACAGGTAATCTTAATCTCTAGTTTTTTTCCCCCCAATGTGTCAGTGTGTTCTGTCCACTTCCTTTTTTCTTTTTTTTTTTTTTTTAAAAAACTGTTTTCTTTTCCTGTGATAAATAGAAGAAAAGGTTACAAGACCAGCCCATATAAGACATTGTCCTCCAATCACTAATAAAATTCGAAACCCCAAAAAAAAAAAAAAAGTAGAAGAAAAAGCAACCAGTATAGAAGAGTCCTATCTCATTGATTACCATTTGAGTAAAACCCCTTGAAAGAGCTTAAGCTCCATGATCAGGACATACATTTCCAGTATTTTCCATGCAAATGCACCTAATTATTACAAATAAAGTGCACCTCTGCAAAATCTTTCCCTGCTCCTTTGGTCCAAAATATTGTTGGAACTTTGTACTTCATATATAAGCAAATTTCAGAGAAAACATATGTTAGAATGATGTTGTTTTTCCTATCTATATAGTAAAATTATTTCATTGTAGTCCTGTCAGTGCTCGTTTCTTATCTTTATTTTGACAAGGTACTAGATGACTAAAAGGGCATAGGAAGTAAGTTGTATTATGGTTCAGTAAAGATAAGAGGGTCACCAGAAAGAAGACTGCTATGTGGTAAACAGAAACAGGAGGTTATTTCTTGCTGTTGCTTCCTTTTTATGCATCTACATTTTCATTTTGCAGATAAGTACACATGCCTCAGTACCTTTCTTCTTTCATAATGATGGGGTGAGTTCAGACAAATTTGATATGTTCTTGTCAGAAGATGAGCTCATTGTTCCTCCAGCAGCTGATAAAAGAAGTTCAATTACGTAATTTCCCACACTTCTCCTTTGAGTGTGTGTAGGTGTATTTTCTTTCATGTGCATTGAGGATCTCCCATTTGCTACTTAAGCCTTGCCATCTTAGGATTTTTTTTTTTTTTTTTTTTTTTTTCCCTCTTCCTTTTGGGCTTTAAAAATTTGTTGGTATCCATTGAAACAATTGTTGCTGGTTCGTTGATAGTGTATTGGATTTCTCAGGGGGATTGATGATATGGACTCTGATGTCTCAAGTACAGTGGATAAGTCTTGTAATGAGGAAGATATATATGATTCATCTGAAATTTCATCCTTAAATGGGTCTGAGGAGGAAATTGAATCTGAGCTGCTGATCAGCCAACAAAATCATTTATCTGCTTTAAGCTTCTCCAAGAATACTACCATAAGTTGTTCAATCCAAAGTACCTGTCAACATGAAAAGTCAGAGAGTGATTCTCATAAAATCTGTGATAAAACTGATGGTGTCATCCCTTTTGTGAAGTCTTACCATCAGGGAACCAAATCAGGTCTCATGTCTGATCCTCTCGATTCAGGGAAATCAACCCACCCAAGTATATTCAGTACTCATTATACAGACAGTCCAACTGACAGTTACTGGTCGGCTGGTCGCATATTGAAAAATTCATTTGGGCCAAAGGAGACTGATCAGCAGATGGGGTCCCCAAGATATGCAATGTATCAAAACAATATTATTGCAGCTAGTGATGCTTTAAGGGAGAAAGCCTTTGGCGAGGATCAATCTAATTATAACATGCATGCTTCAAATTTGCATACTTTTCAACCACAAAAAATTGAATCTCCGTTTCTGAGCATGAACCCCCTTAGTATGAACCCATTGTTGACCAGAAATGCATTACTTTGCCGGATGGGTAGGAATAGAGAACAATGCATCAAACATCATGGGGAACACTTGCCTCACTTCAACTTTTCTGTTGTAGAAGATGCTTATAAGGTGTATATGGACAAGTCGCCCATTGGTTATATGTATAGATGTATATCTGCATTTCCATTTAGTTATAGTACGTCTCCTCATCATAGTAAGAGTGATCAGCACACTGAACAAGGCCATGGTGAAGATAGCATTATGGATACAGGCAAAAGTTGTGTTAATGCTTCATTGGACTTGAAGGGCCATCGCCAGCATGCTTCAACAGTTTTATCTGGTGGAGGCAGCTGGGAGAGATTGCTTGGTAGTTTTAGGGAAACTGTCAGTAGTGGTACTACTCACCAGCAGAGGTTGTTGTCAACGTTTGAGATACCACTTGATATTATAATTGACAAATGTTTACTGCAGGAAATCGTACTTCAGTATCCTTTATAGTTATTTTGAACAACTGATTGATCAATTTATGTGTTGTGATTGGATTTATATATATATTGCTTCTTTTTCTCTATGTGTCTCAGAACATTAAACCAGTCTTGATTTATTGTGAATATCTAATTTAAGTTATGAATGAATTACTAGTGATGAGAAAGTAATCCTAGTGATTGTACCTGAAACTCCACTTCATGTATCTGACTTCTTGTCTGCTGTATCATTTCCTGTGGATAAATAATAGAGGATTAGTGGGTTAACATCTTTGTTGAAGTTGATATGTCCCAAACTACTGGAAGGCAGGGGTTCTATACTGATTGGGCGAAGGGGACTGTTAGAGTGAGTTGTGAAGACTAAAATTTATGAAGAAAATGTAGCTATGTGAAAATTTGAATGTTTTAAAATTCGAATACTTGATGTTGGTGGTTCAGCTGTTTCTCTTCATGCTAATTAATGTAATTTAACTATTAACAAACCGTCCGTGGTGCAAACTATGCAATAGAAACATTCTAAGATGGAATGGGGAATAGCAAGTATCAAGCAAGGTTCTTAGAAATATCTTGTAAGCTGTGTCTCAAGTTGGTGATAATGTTTGATTTCTTCATAGAGAGTCCCACTACTTTATAACCTAAATCTTATTGCTGATCCACCAATGGCTTCCAGGGTTTAATATGTGCTTGTTTAAGTAATTTCTTTCTCATGTTTATCCTGAAAGAACAATAACTGCTATTGAAATGACTTATGGTGCTCCAAATATTGCTTCTGAGAATCTTTCTCTACTGCTATTGCTTTTCCTTAAAGCATATCAGATACAAATATGTTAGCAGACTAACAATCAACTTGCTTGAAGAAGCATTTGCATTGCAAGAGCATCTCTTGGCACTGCAGCGGTATCATTTCATGGAAACAGCTGATTGGGCAGATTTGTTTATCTTGTCTCTTTGGCATCATGTATTCCTTCCTGATACAATCATTTTTAGCGTTTGATATTCCACAATTACATAATGTTTTGCTACTGGGCTGCATTTTGACTCTTTCTCTGGTTTACTTGAAATTGCAGAAGTCATCTGTTACTGAAGCAAATGAGAGACTTTTAGAAATTCAATGTCTACTTGAGTTGTCAATTCAGAGATCATCCTGTGAACGAGACCCTAATAAAGATAGGTTATTTGTGTACATGAAAGGACATGGGAAAATGCCTCTTCCCACTTCTGCTATTGGTACATTTATTACTGTCATGACTAGTTTCTTTATGTTTGTTGTTGTTATGTGTTCAGTTTCCTTGTTATTTTGTTCATTCCTTTTTCCCGGGTGAACATCATGCATCTAATGATGAAATTCAAATAATGGCAGGGATCCGTTCTTTTGATTTCTTAGGATTGGGTTACCGTGTGGATTGGCCAGTGAATATTGTTTTGACACCTGCTGCATTAAAAATATATGCTGATATATTCAGCTTTTTGATACAAGTGAAGCTTGCAATTTTCTCTTTGACTAATGTATGGTGCTCTTTTAAGGTGAGGTTTTTTGTACTTGTTTCCTTTTCTCGTCCCATTGTCTATCATTATACATCTTGCATTCTTTGTATGTGATGTCTCCAAAATATTATATAAATCTAGGCCAATTGTTGTCTATGAAATAAATAATAGAGGGGCTGGCAAATTGAAAGAACTCAAGTCAGAAATAAAACATGCATTGGTTGCATTAGGAGGAAGACCATATATCATGACATTTATGTATGAATGTTATGAAAGTTTAAGCAATGATTAACTGTTACCCTCGTTTATTTTTGCTGTCCAATAAACACAATCAGTCCACTAAACTTCCAACCCACTTATGTCTTATTTTCATTCAGCGACTTCTGTTGTTTTTATATAAAACTGGCAAATGACTAATATAACAGAATTCTTTGGGACTACACCAATTGGTGAAGTTTAATTTTTGACATCCTAGTTTGTTTCTGTTACTCAGAGTTTCAATTAGATCCAACACTCATGGAAATATAGGGGCCTCTGGTCTTGGTATTAAACTCAGTTTTCTTCCAATTTGGGTGAACAGGATTTGATACCCACTACTAATAAGGATCGTACTTCTGAAAGCCACCAGCGTGAACTGGGCCATCTTAATGTATTGATGAAGACGAGGTATATCTGGAAGTATTTTTATCTTTTCTTGATGGCTGAATAATTCTTTTTGGATACTTTCATATGAATGATTTTATCAAGGGATCTTTATTACCATTTTCTTGAATAGGGAGAGTGAAAATCTTGACATTATGTAGTTTGCACTTCACAATTTTCTTAACATTAACTATAAAAGGAAATTTAATGAATGTTGCCTCAAATTGTCCCCCATATAAATCTTTGAATACATTGAAGATGAAATTCTCTTATATAAATGTATGTACCTGTAAGCATCCTTTGCTTTTCTTTCCTTTTCAGGCACCAGATCAATCATTTTGTATCTACTCTGCAGCAGTATGTAGAGTCACAATTATCTCATGTTTCATGGTGCAGGTTTCTTCATTCCCTTCATCATAAGGTTTGGTATAATTTATCGTTTTTTAGTAGTTATTCCATATCTGTTTTGGTTGAAGGTGACATGATATAAAAGTATGGATAATGATAAACAATCCTAAAATCCACTTGGAATAATCAGGAATGCGATGGGAATAAGGAAATAACCATGGCACATCATTCATAATTAACAGGAAGCCCCGTGTTTTGCCTTGCACAGGCCTATTTATAGGCAGATTTAATTTGAATAACAAATAAACAATCCTCTAGAATAATCCTAACTCTCATAGTAACCTAGTAGCACTTGATTCTGTCGTAAATTATAAATTATCCTAAAACAATTGAATACAATAGCTACAGATTATTAGTATGAAAATTAAGTAGAAATTTTCAAAAATTAAAATTATAATTAAGCCCTCTTAGTGTGGCATTACCATGAGAAGGCTGTTCAGTAGCTTGGTTAACGTTCAGAGAAGTTTCTCATTCGACAGCAGGAGACCTTACTGGAAGCTTGAAGGGTGCCTTCAATCAGGAGAAACTATTTTTTCTTCTTTTTTTTTTTTTTTTTTTTTTTTTAAAAAAAAGAAGTATTTGGGAATACTTTTAAATTGTTCAGTAGGGAGTGCACAATCAATTTTTTTAATTTTCTAAGATAGCAGCATATCAATTATAATTTTGATATGTTTTAGTCATAGAAAGTCACCATTGTGCATGAAAATCTATAGAAATATGAATTTTAAGTTAGCATTCGGGGATGATTTTATATTCACTCCAATTGAACTCAATAGTACGTCTTCAGATTTTGTTTTAGTTATAATTATTTAAAGCCCTTGTATATATGCTTGTGTATTAAATTTTATAAAATGCATCTTTTGGACATTTTTTCCCATTTATGCAGGTGAAAGATATGATGGATATTGAGTCGGTGCACATGGAATATCTTGCCGACTCATTGCACATGTAAGCGTAATTTATTGATTGCTTAATGGTTAAGATGAAAATTACTATTTACTGGAACAATTTAGAGAAACATATTTGTAACAGTAATTACTTTGGAGAACAAACTGACTTACGAAACTTGTAATTTGTTTCTCAATCTTAATTTCTCCTAAGTAGATATATATTTGTAAAGCCACCTATGCATTTCTTTATGTGCAAACTGCAAAGCAATATTGACTGGTTTAGTTAACCAAAATGCAGTCTAATGCTTGTTCATCACGAGATTCTCTGTAATTATGGTAATCTGGAAAAGCTTGGTAGTAGATGTGGAAGCTGATAATAGTTTTTCTATTCTTCCTTGACTCTTATTAATAAGCATAAAATGTGTTGTGTCTGTGTAGTTATGCATGAGATATAGTTAATTTGTTATGCTGTATAAAATAAGATTATCAAATTTGTCTCGGAAAATTTGAGGCATAATTATTCTTTCTGTTATCTTTCTATCTTATTTAGTATTTTCCTTATAGTTTTGCTTTATTCTTTTGTTGTGACGAGCACAGACATTGTTTCCCTCTTTTGATGCCAACTCATCCGTCTATGTACTTGCAGATGTTTCCTCTCTGAAGAAACACAGACGGTAGGCAGCATTATTGAGAGCATTTTGCAATGTGCACTGGATTTCCGGTCGTGTCTTACTACAGTTGCTTGGGATGTTGGAGTTGATCAGGAAAATTCGGTAGGCAGACTTTCAAGGGTCAATATATCCCAGGTAAAATATGTTTGATTATCCATCATCTGTCTGATGGCCTTAATACTTGTGTTTGAAAAATCTGCACTTAGGTTGCTCTCTGACATGTTTGAAAGATCTGTTGACAATGCTACATCTTGTGTATGAACATCATAAGTGGGTAATCTTAATCCACTGTGTATAATCTTCATCACATACAATTGCTGTGATTTATATGGAATTAATTTAATTTGTTTGTTAATCTGGAATAACAAATTGAAGCATTGAAGACGACAACGTTATGACTGCCTAAGATTTTGGAATTACAGAGGTTGAGGTTGCTACTATAATAGCTTAGTTTCCCCAAAAACAAATTTGAATGCTCTGCTGTGTCTTCTGATACTAGGCAAACAGAACATCTGTTATAGATTTATGATTTAGTATTGTCGTTATGATTCTTCGTGAATCATTTCTTATTCAGAATTCATTGTCTATCCTCTCAAATAATTGAAGTCTCAAGAACCATTATACTGATGATCTGATTGAATTTATTTGCAGGTGTTGTCCATAAAGCAGAAATTTGATAAAAATCTGAAAGAATTGCAACTTTGCTATATTAAAGCACCTAAACATGGGGGTTTCGGGCTTTCCCGCTTCTGGGAATATCTCAACTATAATGAATATTATTCAGACATCAACAACAAAATGGGTTATTATGCTTTCTGAATTTCACCATTTCTGATGAGTGTTGGCATGTTATATGAGCCAAAGACTATGAGGCCAGCTCCAATGGGTTACCTATCAGAGGGTGGCGGGATGTCCCAATTTATGGATCTATTGGTTCAAGAAATCAAAATAAGAGGATCAAACCATTTCTTCTGACTCCTTGTCAAATTTGATAAATGTTGGTTGATCGTGTATTTCATTGACTTGATGATTTTAGGATAGGATGCCTGTTATGGTTGGAGCATTTTAACATCCTCTGAGGCTTTAGAATGCCACTTGAACCTGGTGCAGATTATATCATACCATCAAGATCCAATATTTTGAATCTGTCAGCAAATCATGGTTTCCAAGAATGTATGGTTTAACCAAATATGTTGGCCAAACTTCAACTTGCTGCCCCTTGAGGAAGAAACTGGTATGTTATTCTTCACAGTGACAAGTCAATACTGAATTGGGAACTCATTTTGTTTCCCCTGTTTGTTGTTTGTTGAAATGATGAGATTTTGTGTAGTGAAAAGAAGGAGGTTAGCGATCCTACATCAATTTACTTTGTAAAATTTGAGATAGTGTTCTGTAAGTGGCACGTTTTATCATGGAAGAATTCAAGGAATTGTTGATTGTTTTTGGCGATGAATTGTTCTTGCCTAGCTGATTTGTGTAATTGAATCAAGTTGAATGAAATGGATTTTATTATGTTCTGGTTGGATTGGATAATCATTATTACTTCAAATTTTCAAATACCTAAATCAATTACGGTTGCTTCTTGTTTTATAGAGGTTTCTCAATTACCTAGTTAAAAAAAAAATCCCATAATGTGCTTTAAAAATCTTGTTTTATTTTTTGTTTTACAGCATTCTTATTAATCAAAAACCTATAAAATAGTGTTATAAGAATTTTTAAATTATTAAAAATTAATTTTTTGGCTAACAGAGATGTTGTGGAGAACAAATTTTATCCCATGCCTTTGCAATAAATATTTGTGACCATTTTTATTTTATAATTTGTGTTATTTAAAATTATTGTATATATATTAAAAAATTGTTAATATTTAAAATTTGTCTTAATTTAACTAAATTGTACTTATTAATAATTTTATTAATTATTCTATCAAATTTTTATATTTTATTAAATGAGAATATAAAAAGAATAACAAAAATTAAAATTTTAAAACTCTAAACTAAAAAGAATATCCCATAAAACGATAAGAACAATCAACTTTAAGATAAGAAGAGTCTTTCATGATTACTTGGTTTTATAAATTTGGGAATTAAAGAGTCCCAAAAGTCAAGAATGGTTAGGAGTCACCCTGTCAAGCTCTCGTCTTTTCTGATGGGGGAACTGGTAAGCTATGGCATTTTGTTGATATGAGAGAAAGAGTAATAAACTATCCAAAATTGAAAGAAGGAAAATTGGCACTAGCATCATAATCTGAAGGTGAAATACGACATACTTCCAATAAAGAAGGAAAAAAGTGATATAAAAAAGTAAGTGTAAAAGTGAGTGTGTAAATGTAAATGTGTATATAACACATCTTTTCAAAGAAAAAATTTATTTGGGCACTCAAATTTTTACTCATTTTTTTAAATATATTATAAAGATAAAATCGTAAAAAAAAAGAGAGAGAAAAATAAAAATAAAAATAAAAATATAAAAAGTGATTATGAATGAATAAATGTGTATTACAACTCTTTCTCAATATCCTTTAGTTCTGTGTCTGGTACACCTACCTCTCTTATCATGTTTCATAAACTTGTGTGTGTTTTTTCCACTATACCCATATGTATATATATGCCTACGCCACAAGATAATATTGGCATTATTATCTTTTTTTATACTATTATTTTTCTCATTGTATCTTGTACTATAATGGCATTTTTATTTATCAAAATATCATTTTGATTTCTCTTTTATATCAGTTGTTATAAAATAATCTTTTTAAAATTGATAATTATAAGATTATTTTTTTAAAATTTAAATGATAATAAAGTGGTTTTTCCTATTAAATAATCGTTAATGTTGATTTATTTTTTATATACAAACTATTTCATAATATAATTTGATGATGTAAATTATAATTTAAATGATAACAATGTGAAATAGTGTTTTCTAAGTGGCAATTTTTATTATATAAGAATTCAAGGAATTGTTGATTGTTTTTGGCCAGCTGATATGTGTAATTAAATGAAGTTGAATGAAATAGTCCAATGATTTTATACCGTATGACCGTTCTTTCTGACCATATGGATAAGTATGATATTGTTTGGCTTCTTCAGATCATTGGCTCTTCAGTCCATTACTCGTTCTATATGATTAACTACACACTTTTTCCACCACCAATACCTAACTTAATTTCTTATCATTTTCTCAATCTTTGATCCTGAATTGAAAATGACAACCACCATCTCCACTGCATCTTTTCATGGAAGCTATTCCTACACTGGTATCTTCTTTCTTTCTAACTGAAGTATGTGTCCCTTATAGATTAATCAATGTTAATTCAACAAAAAGCTGCAAACCTTAGTGCTTATCTCACTTTCAATTTTTTAAGAGTATTCTTTTGTTAGAAACAATCTTATTCAGATTTTTTTTTAATTTTATAAAAAATATTTTTATTAGAGACGATCGTGTTTAAAACGTTAAATACAAATGTTTCTTTTAAAAGAGATTTCAACTCGAGTTTCATTACATTACATTACATTACAAGAGTCTAATTCTTTTTACTAAACCTAACCTAATAAAATAGGTTTGGATTCAGTGTACCTATACCATGCAGTCAAGCTGCTAGCTGTTGGAACTGTTAGAATTCCTACGTGTACGTGTTAACTGTTAGGATCATAAAAATCCTCCTTCTCGGGGAATTCACCGTTTTTCCAGAAACAAATACAATGCAGACAAGTGAAACAGGGGAATCTCACCTCTCTTTTATTTAATTCACAAAGAATTGAATCATATAACACATTGTTGCATGTATGACACTGTCATCTTCACGTGGAAACTTTCTTCATCTGTTATTTTCTTGCTTACTTGAGCAGTTGAGCGTAGTTTCCAGTGTTTCAGAAACCAGTTGCTGAAGCTGGGTGCCTCAAAGAAATGGAGGAGAACAGAGAAAAAATTAAATCTTTGCTTTTTGCTGTCAATGGAGAAAGGTTTGAGCTCACTAACATTGACCCTTCAACTACTTTGCTGGAATTCTTGCGCACCCAGACTCGCTTCAAGAGTGTTAAGCTTGGCTGTGGTGAAGGTCTGTTCTCATTACTAAGGTTTCTCCAACAAATTTGATCATTTTTCAATTGTTTAGTTTGCAGTTTTGTAATCCTCTTCAGCTTTTTCTTCATGTGGTTCAAACTTCATGTGTTCATCATGGTTGGTTTCAGGTGGCTGTGGTGCTTGTGTTGTTCTAATATCCAAATATGATCCAGTGCTTGACCAAGTTGAGGATTTTACAGCAAGTTCCTGTCTCACACTGCTTTGCAGTATACATGGGTGTTCAATAACAACAAGTGAAGGCCTCGGGAATAGTAAAGATGGATTCCATCCAATACATGAAAGGATTGCAGGATTCCATGGCACTCAATGTGGTTTCTGTACTCCTGGAATGTGTGTTTCCATCTATGGGGCTCTTGTCAATGCTGATAAGAAAACTGATCGTCCAGAACCAGCTTCTGGGTTTTCAAAAGTGACTCTTGCTGAGGCTGAAAAGGCTATTGCAGGGAACCTTTGTCGTTGTACCGGATATCGACCCATTGCTGATGCCTGCAAAAGCTTTGCAGCTGATGTTGATATTGAGGATTTGGGGTTGAATTCTTTCTGGAGAAAGGGAGAGAGCAAGGAAGTAAAGCTTAGCAGGTTGCCTAAATATGATCATAATCAGAATGGTCATGGAATATTTCCCTCGTTTTTGAAGGAGAAAATCAAGCCTGGTTTATTTCTGGTTTCTAAAAATCGAAGTTGGCATAGTCCAACTAGTCTAGTTGAGCTTCAAACCTTCCTGAAATTAAACAACACTGGAACCAGGACAAAACTTCTTGTTAGCAATACGGGTATGGGTTATTACAAAGATATAGAAGGCTATGATGAGTATATTGATCTAAGGGGCGTTCCTGAGCTCTCAATCATCAGAAAGGATCCAACAGGAATAGAAATTGGAGCAGCAGTGACAATATCTAAAGCTATTGAAACTCTAAAGCAAGAAAGCAGCTGTGACTTTCCCTCAGAGAAGAGGAAGATACTTGACAAAATTGCTGATCATTTAGGTAAAATTGCCTCAGGATTCATTCGAAACACGGCTAGTATAGGAGGAAATTTAGTGATGGCACAAATGAAGCATTTTCCTTCAGATATTGCTACCATTCTCCTTGCTGTGGACTCAGAGGTTCAAGTAATGAGTGGGACACAGTTTGAAAGGCTTACACTGGAGGAGTTGTTGGAAAGACCACCATTAGGTTCAGAAAGTTTACTTCTAAGTATTAAAATTCCAAGTTGGAATTCCAATACAAGTGCTTCTCCAGATCACACAACTAAATTCCTCTTTGAAACTTATCGATCAGCTCCTCGACCTCTTGGAAATGCTTTGCCTTATTTAAATGCTGCTTTCTTAACTGAGGTGTCTCCATGCAAAGATTCCAGTGGAGTCATGATAGATACTTGCAGGCTGTCTTTTGGTGCTTATGGGACTAAACATGCAATTAGAGCAAGGAAAGTGGAAGAACTTTTTGTGGGAAGGCTACTAAGTTATAGCATTCTATATGAAGCCATCAACTTGCTTGCAACCATTATTGTACCAGAAGAAGGAACTTCGAGACCAGCTTATCGCTCAAGCTTGGCATCTGGTTTTCTTTTTGAGTTCTTCTATCCCTTTATTGATCACCCTGTTGAAATAACTAATGACTACTTAAATGGATATATTGAAATGCAAGAGAACTGTCATGACAAAATTCCTAATTCACTGTCATCTGGAAAGCAGGTCCTTCAATCAGGTACTGAGTATCCTCCCATTGGAAAGCCAATAACAAAAGCTGGAGCAGCATTACAAGCTTCAGGTTTGTTTTGCACAATGAGCATTCATCCTTTTCTTTTGACTTTTAGTTGATATTTGAAAGCAAAAAACAACATAAATTTTTTATCATTATTTTATGAATAAATCCTCTAGGTGAGGCTGTGTTTGTGGATGACATTCCTTCACCACCGAATTGCCTTCATGGAGCATTCATTTATAGCACAAAACCTTTGGCACGGATAAAGAACATAAAGCTCAACTCTGAACTGCAACTGGATGGAGTGAATGCCATCATTTCAAGTAAAGATATTCCCATGGGTGGGGAGAACATTGGATCTAAGAGTTTTTTTGGTACTGAACTTTTATTTGCAGATGAGGTTGCTCAATGTGTTGGTGACCGTGTTGCCTTTGTGGTGAGTGCTTGATTCCCTCGTTTTGCTTCAGAAACATATGGTCTTCTGTTTCGCATATCATGAGATGAATACAAAACAGCCTCAACTTTAGTCCCTTGTTGACTTTTACAGGTTGCTGATAGTCAGAAACTTGCAAATCTGGCTGCAAACTCTGCAATTGTTGATTATGATATTGAGAATCTTGAACCGCCGATTCTTTCTGTGGAAGAGGCTGTTAAGAGATCTAGCTTCTTTGAAGTTCCTCCTTTTTTTTACCCAAAACATGTTGGTGATATATCAAAAGGAATGGCTGAAGCAGATCACAAGATTCATTCTGCTGAGGTATATAAACTGCATTATTCGGTTACCCTTTATTTCCCCCTCCTTTTTCTTTTGCACTTTGTAATTGCTGAGACGAGAGGAGACTTGCACACTGAGAGAAGCACTGCATGAAAAATTTATTTGTGAGAAAACATACTCATAGGCCTGACACTACTCTCAACTCAAAACCTTAAGGCATTAAGTTTCTAATCATATATCTCTCACCTCTTAGATTCTTCTAATATAGAACTTCAACTCACACTTGTATATCCAACAACACTCTTCCGCAGTTGTTTTTCTTTGAACATTTTGCTGCCGAATGATCCATGTTGAAATGGTTATGAGTTATCATTTTCAAACATGCATTCTTTCTGTCAGTATTTGGAGCTGTTGACATCTCTTTATATATCTGTATGAATGATGTGAAATTCAGATCAGACTACCATCTCAGTACTATTTCTATATGGAGACACAAACTGCACTTGCTGTACCAGATGAAGACAACTGCATGGTGGTATACAGCTCAGTTCAATCCCCTGAGTTTGCACATTGTACTATAGCAGCATGCCTTGGCATTCCTGAGCATAATGTTCGTGTAATTACAAGAAGGGTTGGTGGAGGTTTTGGTGGAAAGGTCATCAAAGCATTCGCTGTAAGTATCCAGTGTATAGTGTATGGATAAGGAAAATACTATTTGCACACTTGAAGGTGTACACCAGATCTGTACACCCAATGTGTTTTAATTATTTGTAAGAGTAAAACTATGAACAAAAATGTAAAAGAGATGCAGAAAGGGAAAAAAAGTATAAAAGTAGTTCTAGATAAAGAGGTGCATGTATAACATTACTCTATAGATAACATTTAGTGCAAGTAGTAATATTTAGATCTTTCAGGTTGCAACAACTTGTGCACTTGCAGCACAGAAATTACGGCGCCCTGTAAGGATGTACATGAATCGAAAGACAGATATGATAATGGCTGGAGGAAGACATCCCATGAAGATAACTTACAATGTAGGATTCAAGAACAATGGGAAGATCACTGCATTGCATCTTGATATATTGATGGATGCAGGGATATATGTGGATATAAGTTTAGGATTCCCACTAACCATAGTGGGTTCTCTTAAAAAGTACGATTGGGGTGCTCTATCTTTTGATATAAAGGTGTGCAAAACAAATCATCCCAGTAGATCCACAATGAGAGCCCCTGGAGAATTGCAGGGATCATTTATTGCTGAAGCTGTACTGGAACATGTAGCTTCTGCTCTTTCTATTGATGTAGATATTGTCAGAAGCATTAATATCCATACATATAAAAGTCTCTGCACCTTCTATGGAGGTTCTTCAGGTGAACTTCTTGAGTATACGTTGCCTTCAATATGGGACCAATTAGCTGTTTCTGCAACCTTTGACCGGAGAAATGAAATGGTGAAAGAATTTAACAAGACTAATAATTGGAAGAAAAGGGGCGTATCTCGAGTACCTGCTATATATGCTGTGATGATGAGGCCAAATCCAGGGAAGGTAAGTATCTTATGGGATGGATCTGTTGTTGTTGAAGTTGGAGGGACCGAAATTGGTCAGGGTCTGTGGACAAAGGTGAAACAGATGGCTGCATTTGCTCTCAGTGCAATCCAATGTGATGGAATTGGAGACTTCTTGGATAAAGTACGAGTTGTCCAATCTGATAGCTTGAGCTTGGTTCAAGGGGGATTAACTGGTGGGAGCACTACATCTGAATCGAGCTGTGAAGCAGTTAGGCTTAGCTGCAATGTGTTGGTGGAGAGGTTAATGCCTTTCAAGGAAAGGCTGCAGGGAGAAATGGGTTCTGTCAACTGGGAGACACTTATTCTTCAGGTAGCTGCTGATACCATCAAAGATCTTTATTTTCCTTGTTATATCAAAGATATGTTGCAATTTTCTCATAAAATACCTTTATAAACACAATTTTCCGTAGATATGTAAGTTTATCTGTGTATCCAAGTGATGCACGAGCTTGGACACAGATTCTCTACCGTTGAGGCAAGAACTTCACTGTGCAGTCAAACCAAATATAACTGCACAGACACTCGAATGCAGAGGATCCATTTTACATGAGCATTATTAGTAGAAAGATTTTATCATAGTATTACCAACAATGTTTCTATCTGCAGGCACACTATCAGAGTGTGAACTTAGCAGCTGCTTCTTTTCATGTCCCTGACTTTGCTCACGCGGGTTACCTAAACTATGGGGCTGCAGTGAGTGAGGTAAGTTTATTTCTTAATCCTATATACACTTCTCAGATCATCATGGTATTTTCTGATTCACAGTTGCCTTCCTTGAATGTCACTGTGTCACATTGTTAAGCAAGCCATATTACATAGCCAAATTATCAAGTAAAGCAAAGCTAAAATTTGGAGAATATTTCCCAGGTGGAAATAAATCTTCTGACTGGAGAAACTACTGTTCTGCAAGCAGATATTATCTATGATTGTGGTCAGAGCCTCAATCCTGCAGTAGATTTAGGACAGGTTGGCTCTCTAATTTTATAATTGCTGCCACTCAAGTCTATTAGCTAACTCTTTGATCTTCTCTCATGCATAGATACAAAAATTCTAAGCTTCTCACTTGAAATGTATAAGGAATTGAATAGTTTGTCTCCTTAGCTAACAAATTTATCACAGGTAACAAATATGTAATAATTGCTTCTTGCAGATTGAGGGAGCTTTTGTTCAAGGTCTGGGGTTTTTCATGCAAGAAGAGTATACAGTAAATGCTGATGGATTAGTGTTGCAAGATGGCACATGGAACTACAACATCCCTACAGTGGATACTATACCTAAGAAGTTCAATGTTGAAATTATTAACAGTGGGCATCACCAGCATCGTGTTCTCTCTTCAAAGGGTATGATTCACTAGATCTCCAAATTCTGTCCTTATTTATGCTACTCGGAAGAACTAGAGGGTTTGTTTTCATTGGATCTATTTATGCTGCATACTCCTTTCTTTCTTAACTTAGTATATTGAACTCCTAGATAACAAATAGTCATGGTTTGATTTTCTAATTAGAAAAAGCTTTGTTAAGAGAGGCTATACTCATTTCGGTGTTCTCTTTGCTTGCAAAAGCATTAGTCTCTCATTATTAACTAAAACACACCAATACCAAAAAAAAAAAAAGTATTCTAACTACTTTTATTTTAAAATTAGTATATCTTTTCAACTTTATCTAAAATCAAACAATGATAGTCTGCAGATATATTCAACAGAGTTATTTCCGATTGTTGCTTAAAATGAGCAAGCTTTAATGTATTAGGGTTAACTCATGTTATATGGCTGTAAAAGTTTAATTTCTTGGTGCAGCTTCTGGTGAGCCACCCTTACTTCTAGCAGCTTCAGTTCACTGTGCTACTAGAGCCGCCGTTAAAGAAGCTCGAAAACAGCTACTTTCATGGAACAATTATGATGAGCCTGACTCAACATTCCAGTTGGAGGTCCCTGCAACAATGCCTGTGGTAAAGGAACTCTGTGGACTTGACATTGTTGAAAGATACTTGAAATGGAGAATGAGCAACAAGTAGAGTTGTCTATGCAAGATAGTGGAAGAGTTCTGTAGCACAGTTAATGCAATGGAAGCTTGAGGAGGCATGACATGATTAGTTTAGATTCCACTTCCAATAAATTTTATCATCAGATTTTATTGCGGCGCCATTTAAAAACTGGACAAAAAACTGAGTATTAAATATCTAATAAAAGAAATTTTGATATCAACAATTTGCTCTTAATAATTATTCTGTATGATTTGAGAAGTTGGAGAGAGGTGTCTGTATGATTTGAGAAGTTGGAGAGAGGTGTGGATATATATAATGTTACTATACTTGGCCTCTTATTCTTTTGTTTATGGGTTTAATAAACATTTCAGTAATTCACTCATTATTCATCAGTAAATTTGATTATCAAATTTGATTATTTATCTAATCAGACTATTAAAAAAATATATTACAGGCAAAAATTAATCTAGTTAACACGTACTGGAATCGCATTTTACAATTATTGATGTTTGAGTTTTATTATTGGTGTAAAAATTAATAAATAATCTATAAGTACTTTCATAAATATTTTTAAATTTTTCAAATAAAGCTTAATCTTAATAAATTCTTATTCATCTAAATTATTAAAAAAAAAAAAAAGTATTACGGTTCATGTTAATAAAAATTTCATTTGCAGAAAAATTGTTGATAAAAATTTGTTTTCTAACTCATGGAAATGGAAGCACGTAGATAATTGTTCTGACAAAAGAAGGCAACAAATATTAACGGGGATTGGTTAAGGCAGTCCCCCTTGCTCCCTCATTAAAAAAAAAAAAAATTATTTTTTCTAAAAGACCCTTGAAACCTGACTACAGAAAAAATTAGGACGATTATATAAAGTCGTTTATATACTTAAACGGCTTTGTAGAGCCGTTGTAACGGTCAAGCTCTACCCTGACCTTTGGTTTCCCCATGTCCCTTTGGCTTCCCCACGCCCCTCTTTTAATGATTTTCGACAATTTCTCATGCCCCTTGAGACATATAAGTTCTCCCCCTCACCCTCTTCGTTTGCATCGTGAACCCCTAGCGCCCCCCAACTCCCGCAGCCAGTAAAATGGCTATGTGGAGCCATAGTGAGTGAGAAACGGTTATATATAGCCGTTTTATCGATGGCAACAAGTAATATTCTTGGTAAGTGATTTAACATGAGCCCAAACATGAGATTATACTAAATCACTTATCAAGAATAGCATTTGGGGAATCGCCATATGATATTTGTAACATTTCAATGATTTAGCATAAGCAAAATTACTATATAATCATTCAAATAACACATTCTCTTCTTTTCTTCTCTCTATATTTTTTTCTTTAGAATATATATATATATATATTTCTTTACATAATATTTTTAATAAATTAATATAATTTTTTATACATAATAATTATTTTATCAAATTTTTATTATATTTTTTAAATTTTTTAATATATTTTATTTTATCTAATATATATATTTCCTTATCAAACGGGTTTAAATAGTCGTTTGGTAAAAAAAATAATTATATATAATTATTTTTATTTTTAAATAATTTTATACAATTGTTTTAAAAAAAAATTATTGCATATGTTAATTTTTGTGGTTATATATAAATTAAAATTAAAATTTTGTAGAAAGAAGAATTGCATGAGTTCACCATGAGAATGAGAATGATAAAGTGGAGAAAAAAGAGAAAGTTCTGGGACAGTGAGAGGGGCGCGGGTGAAGGAGGTCGGGGGGGGGGGAAGGGGAAGGAAAAGAAGATGATGGTGTGAGAGTTGAAGGTATTTTGAGAAAGATAATTATTTTTTTAATGAGGGGGGCAGGGTGGCTGCCTTAAGCAATCCCCAATATTAATTACCATCCATGTAAATATGGTTACTACTATTTATTTACCTACTCAAACAAACCGTCAGCAACTGTTATAACCGACATTTTGCGGGTCGCTAGTCAGTGAGTGTATCTGAAAGCTGTAGCTACTTGGGTGCCTCTCAGAAATGGAAGAGAACCCACAAAAAGCTGGTGCTCTGGTTTTTGCAGTTAACGGGGAGAGGTTTGAGCTCACAAATGTTGATCCTTCAACTACTTTGCTGGAATTCTTGCGTACCCAGACTCGCTTCAAGAGCGTAAAGCTTGGCTGTGGCGAAGGTCTGTTCTAATTGTTCAGATTTGTCTTATAAATTTGTTTATTCTATTGGTTAGTGGGCAGTGTTGTGATTCTCTTCAGCTTCTTCTTCATGGGTCTGCATGATTATTGGGAGTCTTTTCTCCGTTTTTGGGTTTCCAATGTGTGGTTTTGGCATAAATCTGGAATATAATCAAGTAGGTTTCTGAATTCTATGGATGTTAATCTGATAATATCTGGGTTTTGATGCGAATTAGATCCTTAATGGACTTGATTTGATGGTATTGGAAGGATTTTCCTATCCCAGGGAGTGGATTTCTTACTTCATCATGGTTGGTTTCAGGTGGTTGTGGTGCTTGTGTTGTTTTAATATCCAAATATGATCTTGTGCTTGACCAAGTTGAGGATTATACAGCTAGTTCATGTCTCACACTACTTTGCAGTATACATGGGTGCTCAATTACAACAAGTGAAGGCCTTGGAAATAGTAAAGATGGATACCATCCAATACATGAAAGAATTGCAGGATTTCATGGCACTCAATGTGGTTTTTGTACTCCTGGAATGTGTGTTTCGCTCTATGGGACTCTTGTCAATGCAGAGAAGAAGACTGATCGTCCAGAACCACCTTCTGGTTTTTCAAGAGTGACAGTTGCTGAGGCTGAAAAGGCTATTGCAGGGAACCTTTGTCGCTGTACTGGATATAGACCCATTGCTGATGCCTGCAAAAGCTTTGCAGCTGATGTTGACATGGAGGATTTGGGGTTCAACTCATTTTGGCGAAAGGGAGAGAGCAATGAAGTAAAGCTCAGTAGGTTCTCTAAATATGACCATAGTAAGAATGGGCGTGGATTTCCCATGTTTTTGAAGGAGGAAATCAAGCCCGGTGTTCTTTTGGCTTCTAAAAATCAAAGTTGGTACAATCCCACTAGTCTAGAGGAGCTTCAGAGCTTACTAAAATTAAATCACATCAATAGAATCACAACAAAACTAGTTGTTAGTAATACTGGCATGGGTTATTACAAAGATACAGACGGCTATGATAAGTATATTGATCTAAGGGGCATTCCAGAGCTCTCAATCATCAGAAAGGATCCAACAGGAATTGAAATTGGAGCAGCAGTGACAATATCTAAAGCTATTGAAACACTAAAGCAAGAATGCATATGTGACTTTTCTTCAGAGAAGAAGCTGATACTTGATAAGATTTCTGATCATATGGGTAAAATTGCCTCAGAATTTATTCGAAACACTGCTAGTATTGGTGGAAATTTAGTGATGGCACAAAGAAAACATTTTCCTTCAGATATTGTTACAATACTCCTTGCTGTGGACACGATGGTTCATGTAATGACTGGGACACAATTTGAATGGCTTACACTGGAGGAGTTTCTGGACCAACCACCATTACATTCTGAAAGTTTACTTTTAAGTATTAAAATTCCAAGTTGGAATTCCAATACAAGTGCTTCTCCAGATCACACAAGTAAATTCATGTTTGAAACTTACCGAGCTGCTCTTCGACCTCTTGGAAATGCTTTGCATTATTTAAATGCTGCTTTCTTTGCTGAGGTGGCTCCATGCAAAGATTCTGGTGGAGTCATGATTGCTACTTGTAGGCTGTCTTTTGGTGGTTATGGGACTAAACACGCAATTAGAGCAAGAAAAGTGGAGGACCTTTTAGTGGGAAAGCTGCTAAATTTTAGCATTCTATATGAAGCTATCAACTTGCTTGCAACAGATGTTGTACCTGGAGATGGAACTTCGAAAACAGCTTACATCTCAAGCTTGGCATCTGGTTTTCTTTTTGAGTTTTTTAACCCCTTGGTTGATCTCCCTGTTAGAATAACTAATGGCTACTTAAATAGAAATTCTGGTTTCTCATTCACGAGAGCTCATGAATTGCTAGAAGATCATGAGCAGGTTCGTCATGACAACATTTCCACTTTACTATCATCTGGAAAGCAAGTCATTCAATCAGGTGGTAAGCATCATCCAATTGGTGAGCCAATAATCAAAGCTGGAGCTGCATTACAGGCTTCAGGTTTGTTTTGTACTGTCAACCTTTAAATTAATATTCACTTCCCCGTTTTCTTTCCTTTTTTGTTGATATTTGAAGGCTGTAAACAACTTAAATTTCTTATGTTATTAGGTTAGCTGTTTTCTTCAATGATTCCATTCTATTCTGACACCATTTTGTTATGGTCTAATTAATATGCCTGATTTTCCTTATAAGCGTGCTGCAAGCAAAGACATGGTAACTATCTGCTCTCATCTGAAGACATTCTCCCTGTGCCCTTCCATTGTCTCTTTTGGAGAAACCTTTGATTCATTTCCTTTTTATTTTCTCTTGCCATCCTGATATTGTTGATTACCATCTCGCAGAAAGTCAAAATGTTTGTGATTGAAAACTCCCTTCCCTTTCTCTTGGCAGTAAGAAATCTTAGATCCTTATTTTGTAACTCATTGTCAGTCCTATATATATATATATATATATATATATATTATTCCACTATCACTGCAGAAATCAAGATGATTGTTTTTGAAAAAAGTTGACATATCTCACACTTCCAATGCTTTTAAGTTTTAACTAAGAAAAACTGTCCTTAATTTCTTCTGTATTACTGCTAATCAATTATGTCCTTTCAGTTTTAGTTTTCCTCCAATTGGTTCTGTAATAAGTACATGTTTTATGTATAAACTCTTTAGGGGAGGCTGTCTTTGTGGATGACATTCCTTCACCAATAAATTGCCTCCACGGAGCATTCATTTATAGTACAAAACCATTGGCACGGATAAAGAGTATAAAGCTCAATCCTGAACTGCAATTGGATAGAATGAGGGAAATAATTTCAAGTAAAGATATTCCCACAGGTGGGGAGAACATTGGATCTAAGACTATATTTAGTAGCGAACCTTTATTTGCAGATGAGGTTGCTAAATGTGTTGGTGAACGTCTTGCCCTTGTGGTGAGTGCTTGACTCCCTAATTTTGGTCCACAAACATATGGACTCCTATTTCATTTGTTCTGAAATTAATACATAAACGACTTTAGATTTTAATAACTGGATTACTTCTATAGGTTGCAGATACGCAGAAACTTGCTGATACAGCTGCAAATTCTGCAATTGTTGAATATGATATTGAAAACCTTGATCCACCCATTCTATCTTTGGAAGAGGCTGTTAAGAGATCTAGTTTTTTTGAAGTTCCTCCTTTTCTCTACCCAAAACATGTTGGTGATATATCAAAAGGAATGGCTGAGGCAGATCACAGAATTCACTCTGCTGAGGTACATGGAATATATTTATTCATAGCTTTTGTTTTTCCTCTCACTTACCTTCCAAACTTTGTTGTTTTCCACATTTGTTCTCCCTCAACAGTTTGCTGCTAAACAATCAATGTTCAAATGGTTATAAATTAATCAAGCATTTTTACTATCATCTATCAATTTCAACATGCAGTCTTTCTGTTAATAGTTGGAGTTCTTGACATTCCTTTCTATACTTGTATGCGTAATCTGAAATTCAGATCAAACTACCATCTCAATACTATTTCTACATGGAGACACAAACTGCGCTTGCTGTGCCAGAAGAAGACAACTGCATGGTGGTTTATAGTTCAAGTCAATGCCCTGAATATACACATTCTATTATAGCAAGATGCCTTGGCATTCTGGAACATAATGTCCGGGTAATTACAAGAAGGGTCGGGGGAGGTTTTGGTGGAAAGGCCATAAAATCAATGGCTGTAAGTATCCAGTTCTGTATTATTTTCTTTTGACAATATTACTACTTCATCATTAATTCTGTATTTGTTTTCCTATTTTTATAGTCTGAAATATATGTTCTAAAGTGTGAACGTGAACTGTAAAGTTCCTATCAATTTGAGTCTCAAATAATCTGTAGCCTAAGCATTTTTCCATGAAATGCCGTATGAAAACCTACATGATTTTCTGAAAGATGTTAGCAGTAAGTACGATTAAGATATAGACGTAGGATATCTGATTTTTTGTTATGCAAGATATTATTTCCCTTAAAATATTTTTTGTGGGAAAGTCGCTGAAACTAATCTGGGGATGCTATACCTGTGAATGGTTCCAGTCAGCTAATTATAGAAGCTTAAGTCCCCATGTCAATTGCTTAGCTTCATTTCATTGAACCACAACTATCCATTAGGTCGGAAAAATATCCAATAAGAATCTTGATCCTCTTGACATATATATTTTCTTCATGCTACAAATATTATGTGCTCTAGTAACTCTCTTCTCTATCACCTTCCTGTAAAAGGTAGAGATATTAAATTGTTCAGCAGATTTTGGCAAGAATATTGACAGTGTGAAGTGTTTGGATAATAATTAGTGCAATTACTAATATTCTTATCTTTCAGGTTGCTACAACATGTGCACTTGCAGCACAGAAATTACAACGCCCTGTAAGGATGTATATGAATCGCAAGACAGATATGATAATGGCTGGAGGAAGACATCCCATGAAGATAACTTATAATGTAGGATTTAAGACCAATGGGAAAATTACTGCATTAGAGCTTGAGATATTGATTGATGCTGGAATATATACGGATATCAGTCCAATAATGCCACATAATATACTTGGTTCACTTAGATCATATGACTGGGGTGCTCTATCTTTTGATATAAAGGTATGCAGAACAAATCATCCTAGTAGATCAGCAATGAGGGGCCCTGGAAAGGTACAAGGTTCATTTATTGCCGAAGCTGTAATAGAACATGTAGCATCTGCTCTTTCTATTGATGCTGATGCTATCAGAAGCATTAATCTTCACACGAATAAAAGTCTTGGCTATTTCTTTGACGATTCTTCCGGGGAGCATCTTGAGTATACCTTGCCTTCAATATGGAATCAGTTAGCTGTTTCTGCAACCCTTGACCAGAGGACTGAAATGGTGAAAGAGTTTAACAAGACTAACATTTGGAAGAAAAGGGGCATATCTCGAGTACCTGTTATTTTTCCTGTGACCATGAGACCAACTCCAGGAAAGGTAAGTATTTTATGGGATGGATCTATTGTTGTTGAAGTTGGAGGGATTGAAATTGGTCAGGGTCTCTGGACAAAGGTAAAACAGATGACAGCATTTGCTCTCAGCGCAATCCAATGTGATGGAAGTAGAGACCTCTTGGATAAAGTCCGGGTTGTACAAGCCGATACCTTGAGCTTGGTTCAAGGGGGCTTCACTGCTGGAAGCACTACATCCGAATCGAGCTGTGAAGCAGTTAGGCTCAGCTGCAATGTGTTGGTTGAGAGGTTAATGCCTCTCAAGGAAAGGCTGCAGGGAGAAATGGGTAATGTTAATTGGGAGACCCTTATTCTTCAGGTAGCAACTTGTAAAATCAAAGAAATCTATTTGGAATAATAATCTACAACTCTCTTTGATTAGAAACCAGTCGTCTTTGCCTTGAAATGTTGATGATACGTGGTTACTGTTAGTGTTTTTGTTTTGCAAATTCTATTTTAGACACCACTGCAGTTTGTCTTTTGTTCTCTGCATGCGTGTGCATCGCCATGGATCTGCATATGTAGTGAAAAAACTTATTTGTACTCGTGATGATTGGTATTAGGTTGGAAATTTGGAATCGCTAATAAATCTCTTTAACTCAATAAATAGAGCCTTGGGAAGCAGAAAAGTCTTTATTTTCCCCTTCCAGCAGGAACAGTGTTTATTTAACAATGTCTTATATGTGCAGGCACATTATCAGAATGTCAATTTAGCAGCAACTTCATTTTTTGTCCCTAGTATTACTTCCATGAATTACATAAATTATGGTGCTGCAGTGAGTGAAGTAAGTTTACTTCTTAATTTTATCATGCTCTTTGAAATTTACCTTCCTTGAATGTTGGCTATTTGTGCCATTTTTTCAAACAAGCCATATTAGTTGACCAAATCATCAAAGTAATGCAAACATTGGAGAATGTTTTACAGGTGGAAATAGATCTTCTCACCGGAGAAACCACAGTTTTGCAAGTAGATATTATCTATGATTGTGGACAGAGTCTCAATCCTGCCGTTGATTTGGGACAGGTGGGGTGATCACATTTCTATTTACTACTACTCAAGCTCAACCCTAGAGTTCAATTTTTACTTTATCACTTTCTGTTTTTGGGTATACATCTGTCTATATGCCTGATCCTTCATATTTTTATACATAGTTGCATAAAATTCTAGGATTAGCATTGATTGACTATTTTGTTGAACATGGATTGCCTGCAACTGTACAGTTGCAATTCAATCATTGATATGACAATTTGTGAGCTATTGAATCAATTAATTAGTGGATTATACAATTTGATCCAACAACGAATTGTCATGTCAACAACTCCACTATAGTCAACTGCAGGCAATCTACATCCCTATTTTGTCTCCCTAAAACTTGTCAGCTAAGTAATTCATCCTATTTGAAAACTACTTTTTTGATATCTAACAAATGCATCTGGCAGATTGAGGGAGCTTTTGTCCAGGGTTTGGGTTTTTTCATGCAAGAAGAGTACACAATAAACCCTGATGGATTAGTGCTGGCAGATGGCACATGGAACTACAAAATCCCAACATTAGACACTATACCTAGACGGTTCAATGTCGAAATTATCAACAGTGGGCATCACCAGCATCGCGTTCTCTCATCCAAGGGTATAACCCATCAGTTCTTAAAATCCTTTCCCAATTCTTATTTGTGGTTTCTTTATTATTTCTCTTCATAAATGCATATTACTCTTGTTTGGCTGATTCATTGTAAGATCAGAACAAAATAAAAAATAATTAAAAAAAAAAAGAGTGGTTGATCATTCTAGTATCTCCACCAATGATCTCATAGCCACAAAAAGAACACTTAAAAGAAGTTATAAAAAGGGATTTCATGGGAGCAATATTTTTGAAAATTCAATTTCTAATAGAACCTAATAACATCGTGTGATCTATGAAGTTGACTTTACTTAACCGGAGTTGTTTTTGTCAGTTGATGTGCCGGTAGAGATGCTGACTATACAAATGAGCAAGCTTTATATATTGTAATAGTTAATGGTTGATACATATCTGATATGGCAATAAAAATGTTAAATTTGTTGGTGCAGCTTCTGGTGAACCACCCTTACTTCTAGCAGCTTCAGTTCACTGTGCTACTAGAGCAGCCATCAAAGAAGCTCGAAAGCAGCTAATTTCATGGAGCGACGTGGAAGAACTGGATTCAACATTCCAATTGGAGGTCCCTGCAACAATGCCTGTGGTGAAGGAACTCTATGGACTGGATATTGTAGAAAGATACTTAAAATGGAAAATGGGAAAGCATAGTATTCCTGGATCTGCATAATAGGAGTTCTGTATCTGATTTGTTTGAAATGTTCATGGACTGAGGCATGACTGAATTGTAGTGTTATGGGGATTGAATAAATATTTCACTGCATAAATCTGAAAATTTTGCTTTAAAATGGAGAATTATGCTTAGAAATGACTTGTTTATGCAATGAAACTAGAATTTTCCGTTTTGCATGTTCAAAATTCAAATGAGTTAGTTTTAGGGGCTCATTAGAATTAATTAGATAAATTACAAAACTTAAAGAGTATTTATAAAAATACTTATAAACTATCTATTAACAAAATTATTACATTGACAGTAACACTCAAATTTACTGTCTTTATAAAATATTCTAATTTTATCAACTAAATTAACAATCATTAATAATTTTTTAGATTATTAGTGATAAAGTTTTCGTTAACTAATTTTAAAATTTGAAATATTTTGTATCATATAATATATAATAAATATTGTGATTATTATATTTATATAAATGATATATTTATTATTTCATTTGATATGTAAAAGCAAGTGTCCTTTCTAGGGTAGGTTCCAACTACCATTACCTCCGAGAAACAAACCTCTTCCGCAATCTTTTGTCCTATATCGCATGTTGCTTGTGCTCAATACAGTGACCATCTCCACACATATATATAGTGTTGTCCTGTCATTCACCTGCTTGCGAGCATTAGGCTTATTATGCGGAATATCATTGTTCGCAAGTACCTTTAATTTTATGGGCAACTATCATTACTCGTCCACCACCTTTTTTTGACACATATCTCAAAAAAATAAAATAATTTTAATTATTTCTTTTATTAATATATATTTTTGTGTAAATTTTAACTTTTTATATTATAAAAACCTTTTAATTATTAAGCTAAATTTGTTTTTATTTAGTGATCAAGCCACACTAATTGGTTCTGAATCAATTTTTGGTCCAAACTACATCTGCATCTCATAGTGCTACCACTTTTGTCACTCATCTGGTGCACTAGAACTGAATTCCCAGGGAGGAATAGTGAATTGTGCGCACCATTTTCTCTCATCTATATATGCACATGCATGTACATACATTTTCTTTTTAGGTTAACATATGAATCCAATTCATTTTTAGTTGATCAATCTTATCAATCTTTGAGGAACAAAATTTTCTTTTGTGAAAAACAATAATCTTTGGATCGTTAACTATAATATAGTAATAGAAGGCATTAATGTTCATCAGCTACACTCCAAAACATGCATCTCTCCAACCAGAAATTGCTAGGAAACTATTATCTGGCATTTGTTATATAACAAAATAAATGTTATTAAAGGACCTCAACATCACTTAACTATAAACTTTTTAATGAATAAACATGTAAATATATTAAACTTTTTTTTACGTGACATAATCAAATTTTAATTATCTTACATAATACTTAAATCTCTTACTATTAGGCTATACCTAATAGATTAATATACATGAACCTTTATATGCACGTGCATCAAAGAATAATAATTTTTTGTTTGCACCTAACCAATGATAGAATAAAATTTTAACATGCAAAAATTCACTTCATAGTAGCATATATATAGTTTTTCTTTTTTTTCAGAAGAAGGAGATGGACTTTAATTAATTGGACGGTTCTTTTTTCTTTTGCTAAAATTATACTATTTTAGCAATGAATCATCTAATTCTTTTAATTAAATTTGTAATTAATTTAATAATATCCTATTCGTTTCGAAATTTAGTGACAACCAATCCATCATTAAATTCGTTTTTAAACGAGAAGCCGAACTTACCATGTGATAGATTTGATGTTTGTGGGTAAATTTGTTTCTAATTATATTATTTTGAGACAAATTTGAAATTTGTCACTAATTTCAATTTTTTTTAGCTAAAACAACTCTAGCAAATTAATTTAGTGTTTAATAGTAAAATGACTCCAACATCTCAAACTCATGAAACTTTGGTTTGAATCTTATCAATTTCTTAATTAATTTAAAGATTTTAGCTTGAATTAATTTGGAACTGTTGATTCACAAATGCAAATTTATTACAATGAATTACAATTTATGATGCACAAATTTATTTAAGCATTATCACTTTATCATATAGCTACAGTATATATTATATGAATAATTACAGTGCAGTCAATTACACTGCATCCAACCACCAAAAAATCTACATTCATTGACTGGCCACTCCATTAAATCATGCTACTTCTTCTATTTAAATAGTCACCCCCACTCAGTGTTCAATACTTGAAACCCGTTGAGTGTTAAATCTTCTCAATATAGTGTCTTCTACAAGTTCCAACCTTTCTCCCTTTCTTTCTCATTATCTGCTAGCCCGTGAAAGCTTTCAGCTCAGTCCATCATGTGAGTCTCAAGCTTCTTTGATGGCTATATTCCATTATTGACCTTTTACACATTTTTCTCTTGCTTCCTTCTTCATATTTTACCCTTTGTGTGTGGCTATGGCTCTTACTTAATTTTAACAGGGAAGATAGCCATTATTGTCATTACACAGTTTGATCCAGATTTCAGTTTAACTGACTTTGTTTTTGATCTTCAGATTGCTCAACAGATTCTGGGGTTAAATCAAATGGGGAGATCTTCAATACCCATTGTGGGTATTCTGCTATTGTGTTGCTTGGTTGCTGTTTCAGAAGCTGGGTACTTGAAGTATAAGGACCCAAAGCAGCCACTAAATGTTAGAATCAAGGACTTGTTAAAGCGAATGACTTTAGAGGAAAAGATAGGCCAAATGGCACAGATTGAACGAACCCTTGCCACCCCAGATGTGGTGAAGAAGTACTTCATTGGTAAAGCTGCTTATGATTTCATCATCACTTCACATAACTAGTTGTATAATATTTCTTTTCTGGGTCTATCTCTTAATGATGATATGTTTACAATATATATTTACTTTGCATGCACGAAAGAATCTTCTTAGCTAGAAAGGAAAATTGGTTATGTAGGATCACATGAACTCAGCCACTAAATCTTTTGGAGGCAAACGCATAATAACCATAATACTTAAAAAATTAAGAACTTGGGGAGATCACCGGGGCACTCTCCCAGGTCCTCCCTCCTGTGGCCTATGCTACTCTTTGCAACGTGGTGAACTATAGTTTGAATCTAATGTTAAAGGCTGTGCTTGGATTGCCATTGATGAAAGATACTTAGGAAAAAGAAAAAAGAAAAAATCAAACGCCACTAAATTTTGTAGATAAAAAGTTTACATATATTCTTTTCAGGGTTAATTTTTTCTGGCTATATATATATGTTGAGCAGGGAGCGTGTTGAGTGGCGCGGGCAGTGTCCCAGCCACAAAAGCATCAGCACAGGTTTGGGTCCAAATGGTGAATGGATTCCAAAAACCAGCTTTATCTACCCGCCTTGGTATCCCAATGATGTATGGTGCAGATGCAATTCATGGCAACAATAATGTCTACAACGCCACCATATTTCCTCACAATATTGGGCTAGGGGTTACAAGGTAAGTTGACATATATATATATATATATATATATATATATGCATGTGCTTAGAAATTGCAATATTCATATCTTCTTTATTTATTTTTCAGGTAAATGATATATTGTTAGGTCTCATATAAAATTGTATTAATAAAGTGAAAAATTAATCAAGTAAAAAAAATGATACGTTATGATAAAATTTACAGTATGTAATTCTCTTTAGTTGCACCATCTTTTCTTAGGCAGGGTCCAGGGATGGATTTAAGGGAGCATCCATGTGTGTTAGCCCCCTCTTTTTTTTTTTCATATAAATGAGTAAATTTTAAAAAAAAACTATTATTATATTTAAAATTTTGAATATTGGACTTGGCCACTTATTTCATCTCAGACTTGTCTTCTGAGCCACTTTAATTTGATTTCTGTATCCGTCATTGTTATTAGGGATCCTATGCTTGTAAAAAAGATTGGCAAAGCAACTGCACTTGAAGTTAGAGGTACAGGAATTCCATATGTTTTTGCTCCATCTATAACAGTAAGTGGGCAGCATTATTACTAACTGTTCCACTGTTAAAATCACATAAAAAACTAAGTGTCCTAATATAAATATGTTGATTATCTGTATATTCATTCGCAGGTTTGTCGCGATCCTAGATGGGGTCGATGCTATGAAAGCTTCAGTGAGAACCCTAAGATTGTGGAAGCAATGACTGAAATCATATATGGTTTTCAAGGAGATATCCCACCCAATTCCAAGAAAGGATTTCCCTTTGTTGCTGGGAAGTAAGATACATATTGGATTTTTTAATATTTGCTTCAAAATTTATAAAATAACGTTTCCATTTGATATTACTAAATAATTAAAAATATTTTTTTTTGTGACCCATCAAAGAAAAAGTTAGACCAAAAAATAGGAATGAGAGAAAAAAATGCTAACCCAGTTCGGTGGTAATTATTACTTTCCACTCACCTAGCTAGGTTGAACATGTCTGCAAATTGCAATTGTCTGCTGTATTAGAAAATTCACAGCTTCCTGTATGTATATTGGTCTTTCTCTCTTTTCTATCTTATCCTTATTATAATTATTGAATGATTGAATTTAAAAGGACAAAATATGTCAGATATGGAGCCAACATCAAAATAGTTCATACATATTCATCATCATCATCATTATTATTATCACTGTTAACTTTTCTCTTAGCTGAAAAGACTACTTAGTAATGGTTTTTGCTGTACAAGCATTAAGATATTGTTTTTACTTCAACATTCTATTATGAGAAGCAGATCCTGCATTCTGAACTATATGGGCATGTAATCTCCATATATCAAAGTGCAAATTTACAAGGGAAATTACAAGTAAGAATAAGAGAAGTGTAAAGAAAGAAACACAAACTTTTGTAAATTATTCAGGTTATGTTTACAGTGATACTCTTGATCTTCAATGTATGAAAGAATGGTTATAAGACAGTTGTAAAAACTCTCACCTTCTTAGTAGAATCTCACCCAATGTTATCTAGAAATTCTCTTGTCACACTCTCTAGGTTACATTTAACCCTAGGATGAATCACATATATATCAATGTTTTATCCCAAGAAAAACCCTTAATATAGACCAATATATATATATATATATATGAGTGAAAATTTACTGTTCCAAACATCTTTATTAACAAAAAAAATTATAAAATAATGCTACAAAATTCTTTAAATTGTTGAAATTTAATTTTCTAATAAGTAGAAATATTGTAGGACAGAAAATATTGAGACAAAAATCTTATCCTCTATATATATGTGTGTGGTTTTGTTACTTCTGCTTTTACAAGACATAAACATAGGTTTTCCTCTTGAAAGCAATCATGAAAGCTGGAATAACAGTTTAATTCGTTTGATGACTAGGAAAAATGTTGCTACTTGTGCCGAGCATTATGTGGGAAACGGTGGGACGAGAAGAGGCGTTGATGATGGTAATACTGTGATCAGTTGGAAGGATTTACGCAGCATCCACATGCCTCCAATCAATGATTCCATCTCCAAGGGTGTTACATCCATAATGATTTCCTTGGCTAGCTTGAATGGCACAAAAATGCATGCTAATCGCGATCTTATCACTGGTTACCTCAAGAGCAAACTCAAATTTAAGGTAATAACAATCATAATAATGGCTCGTATATATGATTCTTAAATTAGTTGTTGCCAAGCTAGAGACTAGGAAAGACGACCTGTAAGCGTAAGGGGCAAACAGAAACATTGGATGTAGAGAGGTGGGTGACCTAAGCTCATTCTAATGTCTTAAGTCAATAACAAATCCAGAATAATAGGCAAGAGTAATAAATGTGAGAGTTCAGAGGAAGTACTTGAGTAAATGCAAGAAGGGTATTTACAGAGGATGACTAGTGCCATGTTGGTAATTGTGTTGTTAGTTGAAGGGTGAGACTAAGTTCAATTGACAAGAATTGAAATTATATTACAAAGACGTTCGATCAATTTTGATATAGATATGAAAATCTTGTTGATGAATAATCTATAAATATCTTTATAAATGTTTATGAGCTTTAAGATTTATCTTATCTTAGTGAGTTTTTAAAATTTAACTTAATTAAACTTTTGTGCATCAAAGTTGAAAGGTAAGATGGTCAATTTATCAAGAGTGTGTTGAGGTAGTGTTTGGTCCTAAGATTATTAGAGCCATTTCATTAGTCAAGTCAAGTGAAGCAGTAAGAAACAACTTATAAATAGAACAAATAACTTACTACTTGAAGATGCATTATATGAAGTTTTTTCTTTGATTTGGCATATATCTTTCAGGGTTTCGTCATGTCAAATTGGAGGGGCATTGACAGGATCACCTCTCCTCCTCATTCTAATTACTCATACTCTGTTCAAGCTGGCGTTAGCGCAGGAATTGACATGGTACATATCATCGATCATTAGAAAGGAATTAGATCATATGTACATTGTTGCTTCTTCATCCTGTTAATTAGACATTTACAATTTGTATTTGTCAATTACAGTTCATGATTGTCACTAATGTCACCGGGTTCATCGACGAACTGACCCTTCAAGTAAAGAAGGGCATCATCACAATGCGCAGGATTAATGATGCTGTCGAGAGAATCTTGAGAGTTAAATTCATCATGGGCTTATTTGAGAACCCTCTAGCTGATCTGAGCATGGCCAGCCAAATTGGTAGTAAGGTATGTTTTTTCTGGATCTCATTTTTATAGATTGTTTGGTAAGTTTATCCACAGGGCAGAGTCAGTGTTTGGGTAAAGAAGTCCAGACTAAAAATAAAGATCTAAAAGATTAAATGTAAATTTTACATAATTTTATTGGAGACGCACGAGTTCACTTATAGATCAAGTATTGTACCCTAATCAGGAACATAGAGAATTAGCAAGGGAAGCAGTGAGGAAATCACTTGTGTTGCTCAAGAATGGCAAACCTAAACAGAAGCCATTGCTTCCACTTCCTAAGAAAACTGCAAAAATACTAATTGCTGGAAGCCATGCTCACAATTTGGGTTATCAATGTGGAGGATGGACAATAACTTGGCAAGGGTTTGGAGGCAATGACCGTACTTTGGGTAAGTCAACTCAATTCTAAATAGATGTCCGAAGAAAATTGGCTTTAGAAGCCAAAAATAGAAGTGCAACAATATTAAACATGTGTAAATTAACTTCCAATGGTGAGTTTGAGTGTGAAGAGCCTCATTTATCTTCAATAAATAATTTAAATTTTTAGAGTTGATTGTAATACAATTAGTGTTAGATTAGACTATAATTTTAGTACAGTTAATCAGAGTGCTCCATCCAACAATTAGCAGTAATAACTATAGTACAATCTACTATAAGGCCTTATTCAACTATTGACATTCAAATTATTCTTTTGGCACAACTCATTTTCAAACCACGCACCTGCTTCCTCTCGTACACCCTAAACCCTATTTATATCACATGAAATATGTGGTTAGAAAACATGGGGTGGTAAAAGAATTCACTTGAACAGACAGTTAATTAGGGTGTGCCAAAAGAACGTTGGCCCAAAAAAGTGGGCTAAGCTGACCCGAAAAGCCCATTCAAGCCAGCCCAAATTAACACCCACGTATAATCTTCTTCTAAATAATCACTCAATAATTGAGAAAATTCCTTTTGCATGACAGGTACCACAATCCTCAATGCTGTGCAACAAGCAGTTGATCCAGCCACCAAAGTTGTCTACAACGAAACTCCAGATGCAAAATTTGTCAAGTCCAACAAGTTCTCCTACGCCATAGTCGCCGTGGGCGAACACCCTTACGCAGAAAAACATGGTGACAATTTGAACCTGACCATAGCCGAACCAGGTCCCAACACAATCAACAACGTTTGTGACCATGTCAAATGTGTGGTTGTTCTTGTCACCGGTCGGCCCGTCGTGATCCAGCCATATCTCTCAAAAATAGATGCTCTCGTGGCTGCATGGCTTCCGGGGACCGAAGGTCAAGGTGTTGCTGACCTTCTCTTTGGTGACTATGGGTTCACTGGCAAGTTGGCAAGAACCTGGTTCAAGACAGTGGATCAGCTTCCTATGAATGTTGGTGATAAACATTATGATCCTCTCTTTCCATTTGGATTTGGGTTAACTACTGAGCCCACGAAGTACTTTACTTGATTAGTTATTTACTCTTTTGAGAAAGTTTGCATATTGTAAAGAGAAAGGTTATTTTCTGAGTTACTTCCTTGGAAGTTTCGTATGTAATAAGATTTCTGTATTTCAAGAAGGTTAATTTCGATCTTTTTGACGACGTGGTTATGTTCCTAGATTTTTTATTTATTTACTTTTGGCTGAAAATCTATAAGAGTATTTATAAAATTCAGCATATATATAGCGACAACGATAGAGGAATCGGTTTTGGCTGGAAAAAAATTTCTGATGTGTGCATCGGTGGTGGGGATGATCCGGCTGTGAACAATGGGACAAGTGTGTGTTGTGAAATTTGAATGGGATATTTTGGGAAGAAAAGTCAAAAAAAAAAAAAAAACAGAATAAAAAAAGAATGAGGTGTGGAACTATAAAAAATGGCCATTTATATAATATGTATGGTTCTTAAAAATGATGTTTGATTAATATCTTCCTCAAGCTAGCTTCATCCACGTAGCATAATATACTCCCTCCTAGAAGATTTGAACTCAACATGAAAAGGGAAATGAAAGTGCCCTCCATTTTCCAAAGTCTACCCAAGAGAGGCTGTATCCAACTCCTGATAGCTAGCAATAATGTTGGAGGTTAGCCGTTTGCCCATTGTATATGTCATTGTGGAAAAACCTATACAAAAGAAAACTTTATTCTTTAAGAAATATGATAAGTCCAAGAGCAAGATGCTAAATCTTTTCGTCCACTAGGAGATATATAAATAAATAGAGAGAGGAATACATTTACTTTAAGGATAAGACTTGAATACTTACTCTTATCAATAATTTATTTAAGAAGACAATTTTAACAATTTGATGATTAAATTATGTTATATTATGACATTAATCATTTGTGTCAAATTTTACGTCAACATAAAATTCTTAAATATTTAATGTAATGAGGGCTTTTACTTAATTATTTTTTAAAAAAAATATTGATTTTCTCATTAATATAACGTCATGTGATAAAACGTTAATCAATTTTAAAATTTTATAAATCTTTATGAGCATAATTTATTATACAAACTCTTTTAATTTAACAATTATATCTATGAATTCACGTTATAAAAGTTATTACATGGAGTAAATATTGACAAGTCTTACTATTGAAATAAGTTCATATATATATGAGAGGGATACAATAGGGGTGAGCAAAATTCAATTAACCGACCGAACCAAAAACAAATCGGTTTAATCGGTCGGTTAGTATCGGTTTAGTTGGTCAGTTACGGTTTTGAAATTTGAAAAAAATTGATTAATTTCAGTCGGTTTCGGTTTTACATTTTTCCTAACCTATGAAAACCGAATCGACCGACTAAAACATTATAAACTTTAATGTTTTCATATATCTTATTAATTAGTGATTCAATTATTTTATTAATTGATTAAATCACTCAAATACTGTGTCATCTTGATGTATAAAAATAATTATATATTGCTAATTTGATATGTATTTTAGTTTTATGTAAATATGTTTATTGAAAATAGTAATTTTTAGGAAAGAAATTAAAAAAAAAAAAGAAGTTACTTTTGTTATATATAGACATTTGTTTATGTTAATTTTGTCATCTCCAAGCATTTGTGCATATGTTTGGAATAGAAAGAAGTTAGCTTCCATAAATATCTTTATATATTTTTGTTTTTACTTATATGATTCTTAGTAAAATATCATAGATACTTTTAAAAAAATAACTTATTTTAACTTATCTAATAGCTACATTCTTAATTTACGGTAAAACAATTAAATATATATTCTAAGTAAGCACAATACTAAAATGAAAATAAAAGTTTTTTTTAAAAAAAAAATTGTTACTGTCGGTTAACTATTAACTGACCAAATCCGATCACTTAACCAACTAAAACTAAACTGTCAATTTTAAGGTATAATCGATCGGTTATCAATTTGACAAAATTACACAATCAGTTAGTGTTGGTCGATTAAAAATATAGTGAAAATCGACCGTAACTAATCGACAACTCACCCCTAAGATACACTACTTACTCCAAAAGTAAGTTTTGTCTTACTCTTTTTCTAAAAAACAACTTTTTATGGAAAATTATTTTCATATATCCAACTATTAAATTAAAAGAACTCTTATGATATATCATAGTTATAAAATTTTATGAAATTTTAAAATTGATTTCTATTCCATCGTACAAATTAATGAAGAAAATATTAAATTATAAATAAAAATTTTCACTTATATTAATACTTAGAAATTTCATATTTATAGAAAATTTCACAAAAGTAGTCATATCATAATATAATATGATTTAATAGTTCAACTTCTAAAAGAAGTTACTTAAAAAAGTAAAATGTCTTAAACTTACTCTTAAAATAAGCAACTTGAATTAACTTTGAAATGAATATATATGTAGTTGTGACACTTGGAACATATACTGCTAGACAATTCTCCTTAGTTGTAGTAAGATGAGAATGCACTCAAGTCTCACAAATCATTGCTGAGCGAAAAAGACATCTCCCCATACTAGCTAGTTGAACCTTTAATTGCTTGCTCTAGCATAGGTGTAAATGAAAGAAACAAGAAAACCCTAGGAGGATCCAATCTCTCTTTGTTAATGCACTCTAATTAAATATTGTCTTTCATAATTGTAGTGTTTGAAAACAGCAGTGGGAAGATTATACCGCGAGCAATTGTAAATTAATTATTCCCTAAAACGTTTTGTGTTTTTTTTATATAGAATTAATTATTATTATTTTTTTTTTTTTTTGCATTCTAATTAAATATGTCTTACATAGTTGTAGTTTTTGAAAACAATATATAGTAAAATGACGGGGGCATATTATAATACTACCAGAGATAGTGTAATAAATTTTTTTAAAACATTTTTTATCCTTTCATTATCTGTTAATTGATCATATTGATTATTAATTGATGTATTTTTGAGGACATAAATCTTGTCTCTTAGAGAAAAACATGCATCTTTGGTTCGTTAACTATAATGATATAGGGCATTGTACACAGCTACACTATAAGACATGCATCTCTTCAACCAGAAATTGTTAGGGAAGTACCTGGCATTTTCTATGTTACAAAGTATAACTTGTTTTTTTTTTCCTCCTTTACTTTGGCTATGACTTTGGATTCTAACACAATTCACAAACTTTGAGAAAGTTCTCAGTACCACTTTACTTTAAACTATTTGATAAATATATATATATACACATATGTGTGTGTATGTGAAAGAATTTCTAGGGACTTATAGTTTAATTTATGGCATGTTGATAATAAAAATTATTAGTTGAAGGCATATTTGATGATGATGAGGAAACTTTGAGAGATTAACCTGGATGCAATTAGATGCATATTCTCAATGGAGGAGATACATTGCATTAATAGATAGTGATGAGAGGTCTTTTCACGATGTTTTTTCAAATTAGGTTTCATATATTTATCATGATTATTTGATACATGCCACATCACCTAAATTCATGCAAGATTTAAACATACATAAACTCACCTAAATTCATGCAAGATTTAAGCATACATAAAGCTCAATAACACAATCACATTTGGGCCATGACCCTAATTATATTTGACACTTGTTCTGATTATGTTAGTCACACAAAATGAAATCTAGCAATATGTACATACATATTAGTATTTTTCTGAATTAAAATTGCCAAAATAAAGTAGAGGAGTCTCCACATATTTTGAGTGTAAGCTTGTAGTAATACACATGTTACTTACTCTTTAAATGAAATTAATCAACTTTTAATATAAGATGAAAATACTTAGAAGTGAGACCCAAGACACAAAAATTCTAAAACAAATTTCTTATTCTCCCTTAAGATATTCTTAGGAAAACGAAAAAAAAAAAATTACGACAAAGAAAAGATTATGATTCAATTTATAGTAACATGTGTTTATATTTATTCCAAAGGAGGACTTTAATTGGACAGTTCAATTTATAGTTATTGCAGGTGACAACACCCTTATGCAGTAAAACATGGTGACAGTTTGAATATGACTACAGCAACGGGGTCCCAACACAATGAACAATGCATGTGGCAGTGTCAAACGTGTACACACACACAAAATTCTTCTGAGGGAGCATAAAAGAATTAAAGTACAACACAAAATTTTTTATCCTTTATTTAATTTTTAAAAAAATTTAAGTATTAAATAAATTTTTAAAATCTTATTATTCGTTAAATTATAAGATAATTACTTATCCAAAATACTAGATAAAAATTTTAATTTTGTCATATTTAAAATCATCTTATAATCTTTTATACTTTAGTTCATTAAATCAATAACAACAAGTCTCAATAATGACAACGACCAACAAAGGTGCTAGGAATTATAGGCGACAGGCTGGCGATCTTTTTTTAATTTTTATATTTTTATAAATTAATTTAATTATTATAAATATTAAAATTTTATTATATGTTTTTTTAAAAAAAAAAACAATGTAATACAAAGTATCATTATAAATTTAACACAAATAGCATAAAAAAATTTTGTCCAATGCATTGAGTAACAAACAATGAACAAGAAAAAACAAATATTTTTATCCAATACAAAAACTTGTACTATAACTTAACTTTTTATAATGTACTGTTTTACTTATGTTATTCAATATTATGTATAAAACATACCCTAAGACAAACATTTTCAAACCAGGATAACCTTAGGATGAAACAAAGAGACACGATTTGAGACCAAAATAGGGTTTCAAGTCTTGACTCAAAATCGGGGCATTATTTCCGGTATATCTTGTCTTTTCTTTTTATTCGGTTCCATTTTGTCTTAAAAATACCTTGTTTCTTGTTCATCCCAAACTGATGTGATGTTTTCTCTATCCCCCCATGCCTAGCATTAATATCTTCATCTAGCTAGCTTCATCCACCGCGAATAGGTATTCCCTTCTAAGAATATCATTTGACCTCAATGAAAGTGCTCTTGTATTTCTGAAGTCTTCACAAGAGGATCTATCCAACTTTTAGCAATTTCTTGGAGGTTTCCCGTTTTATAAGCTATTGTGGAAAAAATGGACACAAGAAAACGAAGGAATATTTTATAAAGTCCAAGCAATAAAATGCCAAATCCTTTCGTCAACTTAAAAAGATCACTTGTGACAAATATAAGCTATGTATAGCAAAGTAAGCTAAACATTTTCTTTTCCCACCTTGGCTATCACTTTGGATTCAAACATAAAATCTATATTGAAAAAGATAACTATGAATTGTTTGATAAATAAACTAAACGTTTAAATATATCAAATTATAAAATTTTAATATACAAAATTACAAATATATATTTTTTTAGAAGGAATAGACTTTAATTAGGCAGTTTTTTCTCTTGCTCTTTTGGTGCTGATGAGTTGTTATCTTGAACAGTTTCAATGACAATGTAACAAGTTGAATTAGATCCTGAAAGGATAGGACAGAAGAAAAAGGTCACCCAAACTTTTTATATTCTCTAATACAAATATATATATAATTTCCAAGTTGTTTTAAAATTATTATATATTAATTTGTATAATTTTTTTCTCACTTTTGCGTTAAATTCTATTTTATATGTTTATAATTGATCAAAATTTTAATTTTAATAAATTAATATAGCTTATAATATTATTTTAATTAATCACAAATTTATAAAATAAAATTTAACACACGGAATAAGATAAAGAATTTAATCACTAATTAATAAACATAATTATGTATAGGACCATGTGTGTTTTTTTTTTGACTAATATGCTTGTCTTCATTACATCCAAACATTAGATGGGACATTTTGTGTAGAAAGGCCGAACAGATTAAGGCAATCACAAGACGTCTTTGACTCGCACTCTTCCAGTGGAAATTCAATTTGTAAAGAAGAGTTCCCAAATTTTGACTTCTTCGTTGCAATTTGCAAATCTTATCTATATCAAGATTAGATTTTAAGATATTTATCTTTGTTTTCTCTAAACAATAGTTTTGAAATTGAAAAAAAAAAAATCAATAGCAAAAAGCATATGAAACAAAAGAAATTGGTGTAATTCACTCAAACCAGCCTGCATCTTTATGCAGCAATAAATTTTCACCAAGTGAAAATATAGTATAATGTTGTACTAGGAAAAGAAATAAATAAATAAGAAAATATAAAAATTATATATCTTTCTTGTTAAGATAAAATTAAATAAATAATATTATACAACTACACAAGTGTTTTATTGTTTGTTATACGACAAAATATAATAAGAATATTATTCTCATAATAAATTTAATTAGTTTTATTTTTTATTCATCCAAAAAAAAGGAAAAAAATTCTTATTTTATTTTCTCTTCCCTTTCCAGGCACGTTTTAAACTGAGAATAATATGAAGGGGAAAAATATTTTTTTTTTAAATTTTTTTATGGCTATCTATGCATTCACTTTCAAACATCTCAATTCCAACGGTACAATTTTGACTATTGACAACGGCTCGCACGTCTTAGCCAAAGAAAGAAGAATAAAAAGGGCAATCGGAAACGCACGTTCATTGCAAAGAAACATGGTGTGAATCTTAGAAAAGATGGCCCCGCATCATCGTAATGCGTGCCAACTTAGACGCAATTCAGTGAACGTTACTGTTAGCATCCAAATAGACAAAAAACAAACACGGAAACCGCATATTCAGTAGCATTTGGCGTATTCTTATTTTTTTTATTGGTAAAAATTAAATAATATTATAAGTATTATTAATAAATTAAAAATACATTATTTTAATCCATCAACATGTGTAAAATAAAAAAAATAAGATAGAAAAATAAAATAGAACGTGTGTAGATGTCAATAGATAAAAAGGGAGGGAACCAACGGATATATCCATTGCATATGCCATGTGACTTATTCATTCTTTTTTTTTTTTTCTTTTTTTTTAAACACTCAAATATTCTGTACACTCTGGGAACAGCACTGATCTCTTCCAAGATTTTAAGGTAATTTTAAAAATTTAAGCTCAAAGATCATTTTATGCTTATTACTAGAAATTCAACAAATAAATGAGTCTGACAGTTTAAAAAAAAATCTTAATATTGTCCTTATAATTTATATGTTATTATTAATCAATGGTATATAGCTTATTTTAAATCTTACATAAAAATGTACAAGGATTTATAGTATTTCTCTCAAAAATATAAAATATTTGGTCTAATTAAATTTTGTCTACAAAACTAAAAAAAAAAAAAAAAAGAAGCTTTTAGCCACTCACCGACTTGTGAAACTTGAAATATCAAACTTCAAATAAAATACTCCATTTACTATTCCATAAAAAAAATTAAAACATTTGCTAGTTTACCAAGAAAAATAAATATTTATTAATAATTGTGAGTTTCCCACGTTAGTTGAGAGGTAATTTTTCACCGGATCTAGATAGACGATTTCCCTCGCTGTATTGACTCACTCCATTAAATCATTGCTGCTACTTCTCTTTAAATATTGCCCCACTATGTGTCCAGTGGTTGAACCCTGTCGATTATTCTCAGTACAGGGTTGTACATTGTAGTTTCACGCCTTCAAGTTCCAACCTTTCTCCATTTTCTCAGTCTCTCCTTGCCTGTGAAAGCTTTCAGCTCAGTTCAGCATGTGAGTCTCAAGCTTCTTTGATGGCTCTATTCCACTGTTGCTCTTTAAAGTTCACATTTTTCTTTTGCTTCCTTCTCCATGTTTAACTCTTTTGCAGTGGCTATGGCTATTGTGTAATTTTAAGGGGAATCCATTATTGCCGTTCATCTGTTTGATATGGGTTTTTGTTGTTTTCAGTTGACTGACTTTGTTTGTGATCTTCAGATTGCTCACAGATTCAGAATGGGGAGATCTTCAGTACCCATTGTGGATATTCTGCTCTTGTTTTGCTTGGTTGCTGTTTCAGAAGCTGGGTACTTGAAGTACAAAGACCCAAAGCAGCCATTAGATGTTAGAATCCAAGATTTGCTAAAGCGAATGACTTTAGAGGAAAAAATTGGTCAAATGACACAAATTGAACGGGAGGTTGCTACCCCTGATGTGATGAAAAAGTTCTCCATTGGTAAAAATAAAATCTATGGTTTTGTGTCTTTATTCTAAATTTCTCTCACATATCTCAGTGTATAGTGAATTTGCTATGCTAGATGTGATATATTTGTCTGATTTATGGGCAGGGAGTGTGCTGAGTGGTGGAGGCAGTGTGCCAGCACCCCAGGCATCGCCTGAGACTTGGGTCAAAATGGTAAATGATCTCCAAAAGGGATCTCTGTCTACCCGTCTTGGGATTCCAATGATATATGGAATAGATGCCGTTCATGGACACAACAATGTCTACAAATCCACCATTTTTCCTCACAATATAGGGCTTGGAGTCACCAGGCAAGTATGCATTTGCTGAGATTTGCTAATGGTTCAAGAACTGCTGTCTCAAATCCTTCTATTGATTGTCATGTGTTTGCTTATAGTTTAAATCGAATCAGAGAAATTCGGATTCATGTAAGTTATGAATTGGAATGACCCAAATCAGCTGATACATCAGGATTGTGCTTGCAGAGATTTGGATCCTTTTAAAATGAACAAAACATTTTCCATTTTCACCAGTTTGATTGAATCAACAGCTATAAATGATGATGAATCTTTTTATTTATTAGGGATCCTCTGCTCATTAAGAAGATTGGGGAAGCAACTGCCCTTGAAGTTAGAGCTACTGGAATTCAATATGCTTTTGCTCCATGTATCGCGGTAATAAAACAGCACCAATAAGTGTTCTGTAATGTGGATCACATAAACCATTAGTTAAGTGTTCTAATATGTTTATTGTCTTTTCATTTTCAGGTTTGCAGGGATCCAAGATGGGGAAGATGCTATGAAAGCTACAGTGAGGACCCTAAGATTGTCCGAGCTATGACCGAAATCATACCTGGTTTGCAAGGAGATATCCCTGCCAATTCCAAGAAGGGATTTCCCTATGTTGGTGGAAAGTAAGAACCTATTGGTAGCTGAATACTTTATATAACTTCTTGTTAATATTATATCCTTTCTTTATTTGATATAGTGATTTCCTTCGTTTTCATTACTTTTACCAGGGAGAAGATTGCAGCATGTGCCAAGCACTATCTGGGAGATGGAGGAACAAACAAGGGTATCAATGAGAACAACACCCTGCTCAGCTATAATGGATTGCTGAGCATTCACATGCCTGCATACCTTGATTCCATCATGAAGGGTGTTGCAACAGTAATGGTTTCCTACTCCAGTTGGAATGGAAAGAAGATGCATGCTAACCGTGATCTTGTCACTGGTTTCCTAAAGAACAAACTGAAGTTTAAGGTAATAAAAGTCATACTGGTAGATTGCCCGATTAGCTCTTCGGTTAACTATCTGATCTGAATCTTCAAAAAACAAATAAATAATGGGTGAAGAACTGAGGATGCATTATATAATTTGCTGTCTTTTTTGGTATCTTTCAGGGCTTTGTCATATCAGATTGGCAGGGTATTGACAGGATTACCTCCCCTCCTCATGCTAACTATTCATATTCTGTTCAAGCTGGTGTTAGTGCTGGAATTGATATGGTAAATATTTTTGTTATTTAGTTTAGAATGAGAAAGAGATATAAGAAAAAATAACACGATGTTCTTATCTGAAAATTAATATGAAGTTTCTTTATATGTAACATTTACAGTATGCATTTGTGTCTTGCACAGATCATGGTTCCCTACAACTATACCGAGTTCATTAATACCCTGACATATCAAGTGAAGAACAAAATCATCCCAATGAGTAGGATTGATGATGCTGTGACGAGAATCTTGAGAGTAAAATTTATCATGGGTCTATTTGAAAATCCACTCTCTGATGTGAGCCTGGTAAACCAACTGGGTAGTAAGGTACATTTCTTCCTTAAGTATGTGAATTCAATGTGTTTGATGTGATACTCTATCCATCTCTTTCAAATGTGAATGCTTTGTTGTCTGATCAAGCATTGTGGGACAAACAGGAACATAGAGAGTTAGCAAGAGAAGCAGTGAGGAAATCACTTGTGTTGCTAAAGAATGGCAAATCTGCTCAGAAGCCATTGCTTCCCCTTCCCAAGAAAGCTGGAAAAATTCTAGTTGCTGGAAGTCATGCTGACAATTTGGGTTATCAATGTGGAGGATGGACAATAACTTGGCAGGGACTGGGTGGCAACAACCTGACAGAAGGTAAATCATAACTAGACATAACTTGCTTCTTCTTTTTTAGAAACATCCTCTCATATGCTTTTGTCAAAGACAATTAATTGTTTTAGCTTCTGAAGATGTTTTTGCTTTTTCTGTTCAAATGTCAATCCAAACAGTAAAAAGTTACACAAAGTACTGTTTTTTAGTACCTGAAGCACTTCTGGCAGAAAAATGCCAATCCAAATGCGCTTTTTATATAGTTGTTTCACAATTGAGAGCTGAAACAAGAAACTTTGAATTCTCTGCATGGAGCCACTCATATGATGCATTATCGATAGAATTGATTCATTGAATATCTGACAGAATTCTATTTATCTGACAGGTACTACTATCCTTGATGCTATAAAACAGACAGTTGATACTGAAACCAAAGTTGTCTACAATGAGAACCCCGACGCCAACTTCCTCAAATCCAACAAGTTCTCTTATGCCATAGTTTTTGTAGGCGAACCCCCTTATGCAGAAACCTACGGTGACAGCATGAATCTGTCAATAGCTGAGCCAGGTCCAAGCACCATCAACAACGTGTGTGGATATATCAAATGTGTGGTTGTTCTCATCTCCGGCCGCCCGGTCGTGATCAAGCCATATCTCCCAAAAATAGATGCACTCGTTGCTGCTTGGCTGCCTGGAACTGAAGGACAAGGTGTTGCTGACCTTCTCTTTGGCGACTACGGATTCACTGGCAAGCTGGCAAGAACATGGTTCAAGTCAGTTGACCAACTCCCAATGAATGTTGGTGATAAACATTATGACCCTCTATTTCCATTTGGATTTGGATTGACTACAGATCCCACGAAGTACTAAAACCTCATTTTAGTGTCAAATAACCAACAGAGAATGATTGTTTTTAACTTGTGTAGCAGTTATATTCATTTGGGATAGAGAGATGTCTTGAAGAAAGATGAACTTGCTTTGGTTTGGTGCAATAAAAGTATAAAAGGATGCAGATTTGCTCGTGTTCTTGCCACCAACATAACCACCAACATAACTGTTACTTTTAGATTCGAACTATTAATTATTTATCATATGTATGCTTCATTTATCTTAAGATGATTTAAACATAAATAGTTTAGGTAAACATAACAAAAACAGAACAGAACCAAATATAAATAAATCTATTTCCATTATAAAAAAGCAACAATGGGACAACAATAAAATCCTTTGGTTCTTGATTAACTCTAACTGATACATTGATTTCTCTTTTGTATTTCCATTATAAATTCTCTTGTAGGAAGCAGACACCAGAAAATTGCATAAAAAAAAAAAAAAAAAAAAGAAAAAAGTTAAGGAAAGGCATTATATTCCATGCACAATAATCCGAAAAGGGATGCTGGAGTAAAAGAAGAGGGGGAGAGAAGGGGGTGTTGAAATCAATGTGTAGGCTTTAAGAGTTGGTCCAGTTTTTCAACTCTTGAATTCTTAGTGGGCCTTTAATTTTAAAAGTAAATGCAAAGTATGACACTGATATTAGAGAGAAAAAAAAAAAAAAAAATAGACCAGATTTATAAACTTGTAATTGCAAATTTTGATTAAAATTATTTTGCATTTGTATTTTTCTCTACTAATAAATAATATTTAATTATTTATTTCTCTTGTAACGATTATTCACAATAATCTCAATGCAAATTTATTCTGAACAAACTTTCTCAATAAATTCATTTTAAACTTAAAAATCATTCAATAATGACGTTAAAAAATTAAAAATAACGTTAAGAAAATTTTTTATATCTCTATAAAAGTGATTTTTCAATGCACATACTCTTACCATCAAAACCACTTCATAGTTCACTTAAGAAAAACCATAACTGCTAGAAACCATGGCAAGATTTGGCAAAAACTTTGCTATGGTGATTATTTTACTTCTGGCTTGTACTGGTTTGTTTGTGCCCTCTGTGCTTTCCTCAGAATTTCCTCCAAAAGAATGGGTTCAACATCTTAAAAAATGTGGATCCAGACTCTCACCGAAATGTCGTGGTAAAATATCTGAAAGTGTAGTTTTCGGAAAAGGCGTGGTAATGAAAAAATGCTGTAATGAACTTGTGCACCATTTAGGGCAGCATTGTCATTTAGATTTGATGATCTCCTTGGTATGGTACCCAAAATTCAATAGTACCATTTCTCAAATTTTTGAAAGGGGCGAACGAATTTGGAAGAGATGCTCTTTGATTGCGAAATCTCATGTTCCTCATATTAATTAGGCTAAGTGATGTCTTCTTGTAGTAAGAAAATTAATAAAAAGTTATATATACAGAGATAAATAAGGACAAGCACTTCAAGTTTTTTAAATATAGATAATTGGATGTATGACTGGAATAATTCTGGATGAAAGTAACTTATGTTTTCTATCCTTTAATCTAATTCCTTTTATTTATGTTATATATTTACAAGGTAAAAATAAACCCAAGGTATCTATGACTTTTATTAGCTCTCATCCAATTTCTTAGTCTTTTATTTGTCCTTATGCTTTCAAATTTAAATGCAAATGGTATAAGTGTGTTTCTCTTGGCCAAGTCAGTTATCCAATGTGGACAAAGAATTGCCAACTCACATTTGAAAAAGGAAATCCCCAGATTAAATACAAAATTTACCCAAATTAGGGTTAAAAGAGAGTGTTGATATTCTGCTGTCATTTTAACTGGTATTCTACAGAGAAATTGCCCAAAACAATTATGCCTGCTCTTGAAATGGAAACCTCTCAAAAACCGATTTCAGGTTAATGGATTTGTAACTCTTTTCTTTAGATTCATATAATGAACACTCTTCAATGTTGTGGCAATTAACAGATTAGTGTACTGCATGCTTTCTCATACTCTGACTTTTTCCAAAACATCTTGGAAAAGTTAAATACTGTTCATTGCAGGATGTAAAGTTAGTGTGATTTTTCTCAAATAAATAGGATCATGTTATGTTATGAATTAATAATTTCAGAAACTCATGAATTTTTATATATTGCACTAAATTATTCATGATTCTCGTACTAATATTATATGTTAAATCTCTTTCTCTGAAAATGTTGTACAAAAATTGTTAGTATATTAAGAGCATCTCTAATGATGCAAGTGAAAGAGAGTATAAATTTTTACCTTTTCTAACTATACAATTCTTTCTCTCTCACACATTAAGTAAAGCTCAAAGTAACTTATGCAATTGTTTCTTATTTGCAACTATGGTCTAGATGCAACTACAAATGCAATGGAAAATAAAATAAAATTATAGAGACCATTTTTATAACAACTTGTAATGACGGATTAAATGGTTGACATACACAAAAGTAACATTATTTTAGTCGAAATTCCCTAAAAATATTGGAAATGAATGTTGTCTTTTAATCTTAACTATAAATCTTAAACAGGATGATTAATGAATTACACAAAGAAACATCACAAATTTTGTTCTATTTTTTAAATTTATTATCCAAAATTGGTTACATATTGTAATTGAAAAAGGATATTCTTTGAAAACTTGCTGTGGGGACATAATTTATTATTTTCTATTTAATTCCAACACAATTGTTCCATCCTCCAATCAAACTATTATTAGTTCTTTTAGTTCCCTAGATAATGCTATGCAAGAAAAACCCTCAAGGGGAAGAATATTGTATCAGGAACAGACCTAGCTTGTTCCAATAAGGGGCAATCTCCTTCCCAGCAGAGAAAATAAAAAAATAAAATCGTGACATTTACTATTCGTTTTGTGTATTTGTCCACTTCCAGACTCTTGTAAAATCCCTTCCAAATTTCATACACTTTCTCTTGTTCTTGTCAAATTCCTCTCTAATATATAAAAGGACAAGCACTTCAATATATTTTTCTTAAAATATAAATAATTGGATGTATGACATAAGTAATTATGTGTCAAAGTAACTTATGCTTCCTATCGATTTATCTAAATTCCTTCTATTTATCTGACAGGCACTACAATCCTTGATGCTGTCAAACAGACAGTTGATACTTAAACCAAAGTTGTCTGCAACGAGAACCCCTACGCCAACTTCCTCAAATCCAAAAAGTTCTCTTATGCCATGTTTGTAGTAGTGGAACACCTTATGCAGATTATAAGGGTATGATTTTAGGATTTATTATAAGAGTATTTTTGTTATAAGAATATAAGGGTTTGATTTTAAGGTTTATTATAAGAGTATTTTGTCATAAGATTATAATTTTTTAATTTTAAGATTTATTATAAAAATATTTTTGTCATAAGAGGAATCAGTCATGAAAATTTTACATAAACTTAAATGGACTTATAAGAGGGTCATAAACTATTTTCATAAGTTCTTACAAACACTTATCATTTTTAACTGAAGTACTCTATGATAAGATATGTTCAAATAAACTCTTCCAAATGTCCCTAAAATTATTTGGCATTTATATTTTTCTCTACTAATAAACAATATCAAACTATTTATTTCTCCAGTAACGATTATTGACAATTATCTCAATGACCACCCTGTTTTTTAACTGACTAGTATGTTTGTGGAAACCTCAATAAAGTATCATTAATATTTCAAATTTACCACTAAGAGAATAATTTTGAAGGAAAGTCAATACTTTAATTAGACATGAGAAGGAAAATATCATCGGTTATAATTAGAATGTAAGTTTATTCTAAACAAACTTTCTCAATAAATTCATTTTAAACTTATAAATTATTCAATGATGACGTTAAGAGAAATAAAAAATAACGTTTAGAAAAATTTTATACCTCTATAAAAGTGATTTCTCAATGGACATACTCTTACCAACAAAACCACTTCATAGTTCACTTAAGAAAAGCGATAATTTTTAGAAACTATGGCAAGATTTGGCAAAAACTTTGCTATGATGATTATTTTACTTCTGGCTTGTACTGGTTTGTTTGTGCCCTCTGTGCTTTCCTCAGAATTTCCTCCAAAAGAATGGGTTCAACATCTTAGAAAATGTGGATCTAGACTCTCTCCAAAATGTCGTGGTCAAATATCTGTAGGTGTAGTTTTTGGAAAAGGCGTGATAATGAAAAAATGCTGTGATGAACTTGTGAACCATTTAGGGCAGTATTGTCATTTAGATTTGATGATCTCCTTGGTATGGGACCCAAAATTCAAGAGAACCATTTCTCAAATTTTTGAAAGGGGCGAACAAATTTGGAAGAGATGCTCTTCGATTGCGAAATCCCATGTTCCTCATATTAATTAGGCTAAGTGATTTCTTCTTGTAGGAAGAAAATTAATAAAAAGTTATACATAGAGAGAGATAAATAAGGACAAGCACTTCAAGTTTTTTTTAATATAGATAATTGGATGTATTACTGGAATAATTCTGGATGAAAGTAACTTATGTTTTCTATCCTTTAATTAATTCCTTCTATTTATGTTATATATTTTCAAGGTAAAAAATAAACCCTAGGTAACTATGGTTTTTGTTAGCTCACATCCAATTTCATATAGTCTTTTATTTTCTCATATAAGGGTACTTATATTTTCAAATTTAAATGCAAATGGTATAAGTGTGTTTCTCTTGGCCTAGTCGGTTATCCAATGCGGACAAAGAATTACCAACTCACATTTGAAAAAGGAAAACCCCAGATTAAATACAAAATTTACTCAAATTAGGGTTAAAAGGGAGTGTTGATATTCTGCTGTCATTTTAACTGGTATTCTGCACAGAAATTGCCAAAAAAAAATGATGCCCCCTCTTTAAATGGAATCCTCTCAAAAACCGATTTCAGGTTAATGGATTTGTAACTCTTTTCTTTAGATTCATAAAATGAACACTGTCCAATGTTGTGGCAATTAATAGATTAATGTACTGCATGCTTTCCCATACTCTGACATTTTCCAAAACATCTTGGAAAAGTTAAACTAATGTTCATCTTAGAGCTTCACCAATGGTGCAACTCAAGAGAGTATAAATTTCTACCTCTTCTCTAACTATACAACTCTTTCTCTCTCGCACGTTAAATGAAGCGCAAAGTAACTTATGCAACTATGGTTTAGATGCAACAAGTGAATGTTGCCAAGATACTCTTTCTCCCTGGGTAGACATGCTCTGGAAGCAGGTAAATCCATATTCAAGGTGCCAAAGTTGAACCTACTCAAATGCAATCCTCTGGCCATGCCATATCTCCTCTCAAGAGTATACATTAGCAATTCCATCAATGTGTCAAACAGCATACCAGCGGAAGGATGAGTGAAATGAAAATAAGAATAGAGACCAAACAGCAATTTGCAGTGAAAATTTAATAGCTTTTAGCGTGGCAATTCAACCATAGCTTCTGAACATTTTGATCAAACGTGTTCTTCTTTATGTCTATGTTATGCTATACAGTTATTTTACAAAATATATTTTCTGTAAATGCTATTTTGATGCTTATATTTAATCTTTTCTTGATCCAGGTTGGTGATTGCTTGGGGACCCTGATAAAAAACCTTAAGAGGATCTTTCTTGCCTTTCTTAGATAAGTTTTCCTCTTACCTAACAACAATGTTGATAGTTTCTTTCCTTCCTATTTCTTTGTATTTTCACCTGCTACTCGTATGAGATTTTCTACTTCAATTTTTTGGAGATCTTGCTTATTCCCCTCCGGGCTTTTTCTTAATTTTATTTATTTATTTTTCTTCTGATTCGGTGGTTCTAGATGTGATCCGATGCATCATGTAGTATATTCATAGCCATGTACACCTTCCCCCAAGATTATTTCAACTGCCACTTAAATGATGCTTTGCAACAACCTAAAATGTTGGTTTTAACACCTAAGGGGAAAAAAATTCTGGAATTTGATCCTCTATTTCTTTTGAAATCTTGTTAACTTAATCTGGATTTTAACATCGTGTTCTATTTGTTGGTGAATTAGATGAATATTTGGTTTCCGATGAGTAATCATATGGTAGGTCAGCTCTATGAAGTTTCTGCGCTACAATAATTTGTAAAAGGCAACATGGTTTTGACGCATGCAAATTCACGAACTATGCTTGTAAAATGAAGTTGACAGCTGAGATCCTATTCTCATCTATTTGATTTAATCCAGTTAATATTAATATGGTGATTATATGTTTTTAATAAATATTTCTATTCTCTAACAGGTCAGACGGAGAACTTTTAGGTCCAACAATCAATACCTTTCAAAAATAGTTGTTGTTTTCAAGGTGCAGCTAATCTGGGAGTACATCTCCAAGATTCCTTAGAAGCAATATTGCCGATTCCACAACCACCATCAATTATAACTATGTAGGATCCGCCTCCAGAATGTGCAGGACGTGTTGAGTTCATTTAGAGCTTCAACACATTTCTTGTAAAGAATATATTTAGATAATTGACTTTGTAGTACTCTTGATAAATTGTACATTATGAATTGATGGTTGTAGATAGATTTGCAATCACATATCTGGTTTGTGGCATTTATAAATTTTATAATTTTTTTTTCCAATTCTGGTGTAATTATCAACGAGTTTAGTGACGAAACTCTGTGCTTATTGAGAGTGTTTATTTTCCTCAGATAAATTAGCATTGCTTATAGCTAAATCCCTCTTTAAATTTAGCAGACATAAAATATCCGTGGTTAAATTTCGTCAATGAATTTAGTGACAAACTTTTGACTTGATGTCTCTAAAAGTTAGGGATGAACTTAGCCAAAGTAAAAAAATCTATTGCTAATTTTACTTTAGTAACAAATTTTCTAATTTTAGTGATAGATTTGTCCATCATTAATTTTATTTTAATTTCTTGTTTTTTCTTATAGTATAAAAAAGAGAGCATAAGTTTCTATCACTTGTGTAACTATACAAATCTTTCTCTCTCCAACATTAAGTGAGTCCCAAAGAAACTAATGCAACTATTGCTTACAAGGAACTATGACTAGATGCAATCCTTTGCATTTCGTGGTGCCATATCTCCTTTCAAAATATATATTAACATTTTCATCAATGTGTTAAACGGCCTACCAGCATAAGGATTTGAGTGAAACGGAAATAAAAACTGAAAGATCATTTTTATAACAACTTGGCAATGACAGACTAAACTGTTGACATGCACAAAAGGACGAAATTAACAATATTTTAGCCAAAATTCCCTAAAATAAATTGGAAATGAATGGAGAAAAATACTGTATGATTAGTAACCAAGTTATATACTCCTACATGAGGTACAATGAGATTTTTCATATTTGGAGCTTTAATTTTAAAAGTTAATGAAAAGTATGACAGTGATAATAGCGGGGGGGAAAGATGAGACCACATTCATAAATTTGTAATTGCAAATATTGATTAAAATTATTTGGCATTTGTATTTTTTTCTAATAAGTAATATCTAACTATTTATTTCTCTTGTAACGATTATTGACAAAAATCTCAAAAAACACCTTTTTTTTAACCGACTAGTATGTTATGGAAACTTTTTCATTGGAAACCTAAACAAAGTATCATTAATATTTCAAATTTACTAATAAGAGAATAAAATATCATCGGTTATAATTAGAATGCAAGTTTATTTTAAACAAACTTTCTTAATAAATTTATTTTAAACTTATAAATCATTTAATGATGACGTTAAAAGTTTACATCTCTATAAAAGTGATTTCTCAATGCACATACTCTTACCAACAAAACCACTTCATTGTTCAGCTAAGGAAAACCGTAAGTACTAGAAACTATGGCAAGATTTGGCAAAAACTTTGCTGTAATGATTATTTTTCTTGTGGCTTGTAGTGGTTTCTTTGTGCATTCCTCCGAATTTCCTCCCAAGGAATTGGTTCAACATCTTAAAAAATGTGGATCTAGACTCACTTCAAAATGTCGTGCTCAAATATCTAAAAGTGTAGTTTTCGGAAAAGGCGTGGTAATGGAAAGATGCTGTGATGAACTTGTATACCGTTTAGGACAATGTTGTCATTTAAATTTGATGATGTCCTTGACATGGGACCCAAAATTCAAGAGTAACATTTCTCAAATTTTTGATAGGGGCGAACGAGTTTGGAAGAGATGCTCTTCGATTAATTAGGCTAAGTGATGTCTTCTTGTAGTGAGAAAATCAATAAAAAGTCATATATAAAAGGACAAGCACTTCAAGTTTTTTAAATATAGATATTTGGATGTACGACAGGAATAATTTTGGATGAAAGTAACTTATGTTTTCTATCCTTGATCTAATTCCTTCTATTTATGTTATATATTTACAAGGTAAAAATAAAACCTAGGTATCAATGGTTTTTGTTAGTTCTCATCTCATAAGGGTCCTCATACTTTGAAATTTAAATGCAAATGGTATAAGTGTGTTTCTCTTGGCCTAGTCAGTTATCCAATGCGGACAAAGAATTGCCAACTCACATTTGAAAAAGGAAAACCCCAGATTAAATACAAAATTTACCCAAATTAGGGTTAAAAGAGAGTGTTGATATTCTGCTGTCATTTTAACTGGTATTCAACACAGAAATTGCCCAAAACAATTATGCCTGCTCTTTAAATGGAAACCTCTCAAAAACCGATTTCAGGTTAATGGATTTGCATCTCTTTTCTTTAGATTCATATAATGAACACTGTCCAATGTTGTGGCAATTAATAGATTAATTTACTGCATGCTTTCCCATACTCTGACATTTTCCAAAACATCTTGGAAAAGTTAAACTAATGTTCATCGCTGCACGTAAAGTTAGTGTTGTTCTTCTCCAATAAATAGGATCACATTATGTTATCAATTAATCATATCAGGAATTCATGAATTTATATATATTACGCTTAATTATTCATGATTCTCATGCTGATGTTATATATTAAATCTCTTTCTTTGAAAATGTTGTAGGAAAAAAGTGTTAGTACAGTAAGAGCATCTCTAATCTTGCAAGTCAAAGAGAGTATACATTTCTACCTTGTCTAACTGTACAACTCTTTCTCTCTCACCCATTAAGTAAAGCCGAAATTAACTTATCCAATTGTTTCTTATTTGTAACCATGGTCTAGATGCAACTACAAGTGTAATGGAAATAAAAGTAGAGAGACCATTTTTATAACAACTTTTAATGACGGATTAAATGGTTGACATACTCAAAAGTAAGAAATTAACAATATTTTAGTCGAAATTCACTAAAAAATTGGAAATGATTGTTGCATTCTAATCTTAACCATAAATCTTAAACAGGATGATCATAAATTACACAAGGAAACATCACAAATTGTTGTTCTATTTTTTAAATTTGAAATCCAAACTTGGTTACATATTGTACTTGTAAAAGGATATTCTTTGAAAACTTGTGGTTCGCATGAAGGATAACAAAGCACCAGAGCTAGATGGATTTCAACCAGGTTTCTTCAAGACATATTGGGACTTAACCGGGGGGCGTATCTACCAAGCTGTGAACAAATGTTTCACCATTCGGTCTTTTCCAAAGGAGTAGAATGAAACTCAGATTTGCCTTATCCCAAAATTCCAAACAGCAAATGCAATAAATCACTATCGTCCCATCTCCTTTGTAATTCAATTTACAAAGTGAGCAGCAAAGTTATTGCCAATAGGCTTAAACCTTTCATTCCTAATTTGATATCTCCAAACCAAGGAGCCTTCGTTAAAGGAAGAAGAAGCTCAGACAATGTCATGGTTGCTCAACAGCATGTAAAGGAAGAATATTAGAAGAAAGTGGATGGTTCTTAAATTGGATTTAGAGCATAGAATTAACTGGACCTTAATAAAGATCACGTTAAGGAAATTTAATGTTCCTAATCATCTCGTCTCTGTGATTGATAATTGTATAAGTACTGTCACTTATTCTATCCTGATAAATGGGAGGAGGTCAAATTTCTTTACTTCTGAAAGAGGTCTCAGACAAGGGGATCCTCTATCTCCTTACATTTCCATTCTAGCTATGGAATTTTTTTTGTTACTAGTAGAGAATGAAGTTCAGCAAGGAAACTGGAACCCTTTAAAGTTTTTTTAAAGGCCCTAGCATCTCTCATTTACTCTTTGCATACGATATTTTGTTATTTGCGAGAGTAAATAAGAAAAAATTGAAGGCTATTAGAAGAGTAATTGAAGATTTTGGAGAACCTACAGGCCTCAGTGTCAAACTAAGCAAGTCTAAGCTGTGGTTTTCTCCTAACATAGAAAGCTTGCTAGCAAACTTTCTAGCTCAGGATCTTAATATGAGGCATAGTTCGGATCTGGGGAACTATCTTGGATTTCTATTGGGAGTTAAGTCTTCAAGTGCCAATTTTAATTTCATAGTTTACAAGGTTAGAAGCCGATTGGCTTCCTGGAAAGCATCCATGCTTTCTTTTGCTGGTAGAGAGACTTTAATCCATTCAGTTACCTCAGCTATACTAACTTACTATATGCAATGTGCTAACTTTCCTAATAAAATTTGCAAGCAATTGGATGCTATCAATTGCAATTTTTATTGGGAGATAATGATAAGTCCAGAAAGGTGCATATGGTTAGTTGGGATAAGATGACCACTAGAAGAAAGGAAGGTCTTAATTTAAAAAAAAAAAAAAAAAAAAAACCAAAAAGAAGGAACAAGGCTCTCTTAGCAAAGTTACACTGGAGATTAGCTAGGAAGGAGCAGAGTTTATGAAATCTTCATTAAAAGTTGGTATCAACAAAAATTCACATGTTAATAAAGCTTTTCTGGAAGATGCAGAGTTTTTTCAAGAAAAGGGAAAAAAGTCATCATCCATGATGGTCTAACTACCTCTCTTTGATTTGACAACTGGATTACATCTGAACCTCTAAGAGAATTATTTATTGGTCCCTTGAACAAAGGAGAGGAGCTTTGGATGATTAATCATATCATAGGAGAAAACAAGGAGTGGAATCTTAACATTATTCCTTTCCAGGTTCAAGAAAAGGTGCTTTATGAAATTCAAAACACCTTAGTTCCTCCTTGCAGTGACAAGGGAGACCAAATCTATTGGGGAGGAACTGAGAATGGAGTTTTTTCTGTTAATTCAGCATACCATTTTGCTGAACCCCAAGGATGTGGACACCCTCTCTTCAAAATGATTTGGAAGGTTACTTGATGTCTCTAAAAGTTAGGGACGAACTTGGCCAATAAAAAAAAATCTATTGCTAATTTTAATTTAGCATCAAATTTTCTAATTTTAGTGATAGATTTGTCCATCATTAATTTTATTTTAATTTCTTTTTTTTTCTTATAGTATAAAAAAGAGAGCATAAGTTTCTATCACTTGTGTAACTATACAAATCTTTCTCTCTCCAACATTAAGTGAGTCCCAAAGTAACTAATGCAACTATAGCTTACAAGGAACTATGACTGGATGCAATCCTTTGCATTTCGTGGTGCCATATCTCCTCTCAAAATATATATTAACATTTTCATCAATGTGTTAAACGGCCTACCAGCATAAGGATTTGAGTGAAACGGAAATAAAAACTGAAAGATCATTTTTATAACAACTTGGCAATGAAAGACTAAATTGTTGTCATACACAAAAGTACGAAATTAACAATATTTTAGCCAAAATTCCTTAAAATAAATTGGAAATGAATGGAGAAAAATACTGTATGTTTAGTAACCAAGTTATATACTCCTACATGAGGTACAATGAGATTTTTCATATTTGGAGCTTTAATTTTAAAAGTTAATGAAAAGTATGACAGTGATAATAGTGGGGGGGGGGGGGGGGGGAATGAGACCAATTCATAAATTTGTAATTGCAAATATTGATTAAAATTATTTGGTATTTGTAACTGCAAATATTTATTTCTCTTGTAACGATTATTGACAAAAATCTCAAAAAACACCTTTTTTTTAACCGACTAGTATGTTATGGAAACTTTTTCATTTGAAACCTAAAGAAAGTATCATTAATATTTCAAATTTACTAATAAGAGAATAAAATATCATCGGTTATAATTAGAATGCAAGTTTATTTTAAACAAACTTTCTTAATAAATTTATTTTAAACTTATAAATCATTTAATGATGACGTTAAAAGTTTACATCTCTATAAAAGTGATTTCTCAATGCACATACTCTTACCAACAAAATCACTTCATTGTTCAGCTAAGGAAAACCATAAGTACTAGAAACTATGGCAGGATTTGGCAAAAACCTTGCTGCAATGATTATTTTTCTTGTGGCTTGTAGTGGTTTCTTTGTGCATTCCTCAGAATTTCCTCCCAAAGAATTGGTTCAACATCTTAAAAAATGTGGATCTAGACTCACTTCAAAATGTCGTGCTCAAATATCTAAAAGTGTAGTTTTCGGAAAAGGCGTGGTAATGGAAAGATGCTGTGATGAACTTGTATACCGTTTAGGACAATGTTGCCATTTAAATTTGATGATGTCCTTGACATGGGACCCAAAATTCAAGAGTAACATTTCTCAAATTTTTGATAGGGGCGAACGAGTTTGGAAGAGATGCTCTTCCATTAATTAGGCCCAGTGATGTCTTCTTGTAGTAAGAAAATCAATAAAAAGTCATATATAAAAGGACAAGCACTTCAAGTTTTTTAAATATAGATAATTGGATGTACGACAGGAATAATTTTGGATGAAAGTAACTTATGTTTTCTATCCTTGATCTAATTCCTTCTATTCATGTTATATATTTACAAGGTAAAAATAAACCCTAGGTATCAATGGTTTTTGTTAGTTCTCATCTTATAAGGGTCCTCATACTTTCAAATTTAAATGAAAATGGCATGAGTATCAACCATTATAATACCGTTATAAAAAGTGCTGATTGAGCTACGGTGTGTTTCTCTTGGCCAAGTCAGTTGTCCAATGTGGACAAAGAATTGCCAACTCATATTTGAAAAAGAAAATCCCCAGATAAAATGCAAAATTTACCCAAATTAGGGTTAAAAGAGAGTGTTGAAATTCTGCTGTCATTTTAACTGGTATTCTGCACAGAAATTGCGAAAACAATTATGCCTGCTCTTTAAATGGAAACCTCTGAAAAACCGATTTCTGGTTAATAGATTTGTAACTCTCTTTTTTAGATTCATATAATGAACACTCTCCAATGGTGTGGCAAGTAATAGATTAATAATGTGCTTCATGCTTTCTCATACTCTATCACTTTTTCTAAATCATCTTGTAAAAGTTAAACTACTGTTCGTTGCAGCATGAAAATTTAGAGTGATTCTTCTCAAATAAATAGGATCACATTATGTTATCGATTAATCATATCAGAAACTCATGTTGTTGAAAAAAAAAAACAAATGTTAGTATGTTAAGAGAATCTCTAATGGTGCAAGTCAAGAGAATATAAATTTATTTCTCTTGTATATCTATACAACTCTTTGTCTCTCACACGTTAAGTGAAGCCCAAAGTAACTTATGCAACTGTTTCTTACTTGCAACTTTGGTGTAGATGCAACAAGTGTAATGTTGTCAAGATATTCTTCCTCCTTGGGTAGACATGCTCTGGAAGCAGGTAAAGCCATATTCATGGTGCCAAAGTTGAACCTACTCAATGCAATCCTTTTGCCATACCATATCTCCTCTCAAAAGTATATATATAAGAATTTCCATCAATGTGTTAAACGTTATGCAGCAGAAGGATGAGTGAAATGAAAAGAAGGATAGAGACCATTTTTATGACAACTTGTAATGATGGATTAAATTGTTGACATGCACAAAAAGAGAAAACCTCAAGGTGAAAAATATCATAAATTTAGTTAAGGACTAGTTTGTTCAAATAAGGGGTACTTGCCTCCGTAGAGGCAAAAAAAAAAAAAAATCTTAACATTTACTGTTCATTTTATATATTTGCTCCATTCGAAACTCTCGTATACTCTTTAATGCCTTTGTTAAAAATCCTTCCAAATTCTCGTACACATTCTTTTGCGCTTGTTAAAATTTATCTTTTTATACAATTTTTCTAATTTGGTCCCTGAGTTCAATAGCCAAATTATGAATTTATTTTTCTTGGGGAAGTAGTCCCCATCATTTCAGCAAGATACAGCAAGTTCAAGAAACTAAGAACAACATCAGATAAAAGAAGGTCTTCTTCTAGCTTTAGTCCTTTTCTAGCTAAAGAGTCAGCTAGCATGTTTCCTTCCCTATTTGTATGCATAATCTTCATCTCTTTCAACTTCCTGCACTCTTTCTTGAAAAAAGTCATGAAGAATGCTCCAAGGATGAGAAGTCAAACAATCATTTGAAAAGAAATTAATTGCCAAAGATGAATCTGATTCAATAATCAAGTAATCAATGTTAGGATAATTGACCAACTGAACCCTTTCACAATACTCAAAACTTCACCCCTATTAACTGAACCATATCCCATTTTACCACTGAAACCTTTAATCCATCTACCCAAGGAATCTCTAATCACTCCTCCATAAGTGATTAACCCCGCATTTTTAATAGCAGAAGCATCACAATTTAGTTTAAACCATCCTGTATGGCAATATATATATGCACTACATGAGCTACAATAAAAATTTTCATATTTGGAGGTTTAATTTTCAAAGTTAATGAATAGTATGACAATGATAATAGAGAAAAACGAGACCAAATTATCAACTTGTAATTGCAAATATTGATCAAAATTATTTGACACATTTTTTTCAACTAATAAACAGTACCTAACTATTTATTTATTTTGTAACGATTATTGACAATAATATCAATGAACACCCTTTGTTTTAATTGACTAGAGTGCTGTGGAAACTTTTTTTTGTTTAGAAACCTACATATAGGATCATTAATATTTCGAATAATTTTGAATGAAAGTATATAAATATTTTATTTGGATGTGAGAGAAAAAAAATTCATCAGTTATGGTTAAAATTTAAGTTCTTTCTTAACAGATCTCCTCAATAAATTCAATTCAAACTTATACACCGAAAGAAACTGATAATAACGTTTAGAAACATTTAACACGTCTATAAATGTGGTTTCTCAATGCACAAACTTCTACCAACAAACCACTTCCTAGTTCACCTAAGGAAAATCATAACTGGTAGAAACTATGGCAAAATTTGGCAAAAGCTTTGCTCTGGTGATTATTTTCTTTGTGGCTTGTAGTAGTTTGTTTGTGTCATTTGTGCTTTCTTCAGAATTTCCTCCAAAAGAATGGGTTCAACATCTTGAAGAATGTGGATCTAGACTCACTTCAAAATGTCGTGGTGAATTATCTAAAAGTGTAGTTTTTGGAAAAGGCGCAGTAACAGAAGAATGTTGTGATGAACTTTTGCACCATTTGGGGCAGCGTTGTCATTTATATTTGATGAACTCCTTGGCATGGGACCCAAAATTCAAAAGTACTATTTCTCAAATTTTTGTAAGGGGTGAACAAATTTGGGAGGGATGCTCTTCAATTGCGAAAATCCCATCTCCCTCGTATTAATTACGCTAAGTGTTGTCTTCTTGTTGTAAGAAAATCAATAAAAAGTTGAAATTATATATATAAATATATAAGGACAAGCAGTTCAATTTTTTTTTTAAATATAGATAATTGAATGTATGACATGAATAATTTTCGATGAATGTAATTTATGTTTTCTATGGATTAATCTAATTCCTTCAATCTATGTTATATATTTACAAGGTAAAAATAAACCCTATAGTATTTTATTTCCTCGGACAATGGTCCATATACTTTATTTCAATGCAAATGGTTGAGGAACGCTGATGAGTTTCCAGAGCTTCACAGCTCTAGGTTATTGCCAAATTAAATTTCGGCTTTCTGTTTTGTAATTAAGTTTAATTTGGATTGAATCTTCAAGAATTAATAAGTACGTTTCAATTATTTTTAAGCTAAAATAGAAAGTTTTTGACTAGATAAAATAGAAATGTAATTAAAATAAAATATGTATATAGAGCACAAAGAAAAATAAAATATAACAAAATAATAAATAGATAATAACAAAACCAACCTAGGAAATAACTATTCAACCTTCATGTTCTCTATCCTTGACCAAAAATGTCATTTTATATCTAATGAATAAAACTTAAGGTTTTCTATCAGAATAACCCATTCAGAATTTGGCTAATGTAACTACTAATATTATTAGCAATAATCCATACATCAAATAGGCGATACATTAAGCTTAGAAACCAAAACCTATTTAGTTTGCTTAGATCTAATAATAACCCATAAACCCAACCATACTCCCAATCTAACAATGAACCTAGAATAGCCCATCTAAAAACATTTTAAATTGATTCAATGTTATTCAAGAATAACTCATCAAGAAATATGAAAAACCAACTAGATTAAGAGCTAAAATTCAAACTCCAACACCAATCCAACAATAACCCATCAAGAATCAATATAAATAATCTATAGAGCATCAAGAATAAACCATAAAAAAATACCATAAACCAAAGAATTCGAAATTTTATTTATTAAATAAGAAAATATCAATTAAATACAAACATCAAGTCTTAAGAAGCAAGCCCAATGGTCTTCTAGTTTTTCCTAAGTTGATTACAAGCTTTTAAACCTCCATAGCCATGTAGGCTACCGTGAGGGAGAAGGAGAAAGTCTAAAACCTAAGAGAAGAGAAAGAAAAAAGTAAAGAATGGAGAGGGAAGGGGATGGACAAAAAATGGGCTGAAAAGGGAGAAAAACTGCCACCCTTTGTGTAAGATAGAGGAAAAACTAAATTTACAATATTGCTCTTTACTAAAGTTGACAAATTTCACCTTGTCCTTGAAGTTGAAAAATTCACAACTATGCTATTGTTTCATAAATTCATGTATATTTGTTGTTCCAATTTTTGGTCCGAACATTGTAATTCACCCAACTTGTACAAAAGTCGTTTAGGTCTAATCTTGAAAAAATAAATTTCATGACACATAAATGGACCTTTAAGTGTGAAAAATAGCACATAATGCAATTAAACCCTTATAATGTAAATATAGACTAAAGTCATTACTTAAGCATAAAATTAAAACACAAGAACAAAATATAAAAATCTAAAAATAAACACTAAAAAATACTTATCAAAAGCCAACCATTATAACACTGTTATAAAGTCTTGATGTGGCTAACAATATGTTCCTCTTAGCCAAGCCAGCAGCCCAATGTGGACAGAGAATTGCCACCTCACCCTTGAAAAAGAAAATCTGCAGGTTAAATGCAAAATTTACCAAAATTAGGGTTTAAAGAGAGGACTGAAATCTGAGTGCTTACTTGCACGATCACCTAGGCATCCTAATGTTCATCAAACGACAAATATATGAAGAAAGCGAGGGAAGAAATTCTCTTGTCATTTTAACTGGTATTCTCCACAGAAATTGCAACACCAATAATGTATGCTCTTCAAATGGAAACCGCTAAATTGTTAAATATAAAATCTATCATAGTTATTAAACTTTTGAGTTAGATCATTTTTTAATATAGTATTAGAGTCTTTTTAATTTCACGGTCGAAGATTCTAATCCCCTATTAGTACATTCTTAACAAATTATAATTAAATATAATTTCAGTACAAGGTGTAAGTAAATTTATACTGCTTTCACACTTCAATCTCAAAATGCTTGTGTCGAAAGCATGATAGATATAAAACCTACTAAAAATACCTACAAAAACTGATTATTTGGTTAATGGATCTTTTCTTTGTATTCGTACAATGAACACTCTTTTCTTTTGAATCGTATAATGAACTACATTTAGATTATTTTACTACTCTTCAATGTTGTGGCAATAGGTTATTTTACTGCACGCCTTTCTCATACTCTATGACCTTTTACAAAACATCTTGGAAAAGAAAACATAAAGAAGGATTTGAGAGGGGCCATATCACCTCAAATGTATATATTAGCACTTCCATCAATGTGTTAAATGGCCTGCCAACAGAAGGATTTGAGTGAAATGAAAATAAGAATAGAGAAATAATTTTAATAACAACTTGTAATGACGGACTAAATTGTTGACATGCACAAAATTAAGAAATCAACAATATCTTTTTCAAAGTTTCCTAAAAAAAATGGAAATGATTGGGGAAAATTAGCTTAAGTTCAAGTTTAGTAACCAAATTTATAAATTTATTTTATAGCAATATATATACGTATTACATGAGGAACAATAAGATTTTTCATATTTGGAGGTTTAATTTTGAAAGTTAATGAAAAGTATGACAATGATAATAGAGAAAAATGAGACCGAATCCATAATCCTGTAATTGGAAATGTTGATTAAAATTATTTCACATCTGCAATTTTCTTTACTAATAAGCAGTATCTAACTATTCATTTCTCTTGTAACGAATATTGATAATAACCTCAAAGAACACCCTTTGCTCAGTTATGGTTAGAATAAAGTTCATTTTAAACAGAACTCCTCAATAAATTCATTTTAAACTTATAAATCATTCAATGATGACGTTAAAAGAAACTAATAATAATGTTCAGAAAAATTTTACATCTCTATAAAAGTGATTTCTCAATACACATACTCCTACCAACAAACTACTTCATAGCTCACCTAAGGAAAATAACAACTGCTAAAACTATGGCAAGATTTGGCAAAAACTTTGCTCCAATGATTATTTTCCTTGTGGCTTGTAATGGTTTGTTCATGTCCTCTGTGCTTTCCTCAGAATTTCCTCCAAAAGAATTGACTAAATATCTTGAAGAATGTGGATCCAAACTCACTTCAAAATGTCGTGGTCAAATATCTGGAAGTGTAGTTTTTGGAAAGGGCGTGGTAACGGAAGAATGTTGTGATGAACTTGTATACCGTTTAGGACAGCGTTGTCACTTGTATTTGATGAACTCCTTGGCATGGGATCCAAAATTCAAAAGTACAATTTCTCAAATTTTTGAAAGGGGCGAACAAATTTGGAAGAGATGCTCTTCGATTGCAAACATCCCATCTCCTTCATATTAATTACAGTAACCGATGTTTTCTTGTAGTAATAAAATTAATAAAAAATTAAAATTATATATATAAATTGGATGTGTGACAGGAATAATTCTGGATGAAAGTAATTTATGTTTTCTATCCATTAATCAAATTCCTTTTATTTATGTTATATACTTACGAAACAAAAATAAACCCTAGGTGTCTATGGTTTTTTTTTTTTTTGTTAGTTCTCATCCAATTTCTTATAATATTTTATTTCCTTATATAAGAATTCTTATAGTTTCAAATTTAAATGCAAATGATATAAGAATGTCAACCATTATAATATCGTGATGAAGTGCTGATGCTAACAGTGTGTTCCTGTTGGGCAAGTCAGTTGTCCAATGTGGATAGAGAATTGCCAACTCACATTTGAAAAAGAAAATCCCCAGATTAAATGCAAAGTTTACCAAGATTAGGGTTGGAATCTGCTGTCATTGGCACAACAATGACGCCTGCTCTTTAAATGGAGACCTCTCAAAAAACAATTTCTGGTTAATGGATTTGTAATTCTTTTCTTTGTATTCATATAATGAACACTCTTCAATGTTGTGGCAATAGATTAATAATGTACTGCATGCTTTCTCAAACTCTATCACTTTTTCCAAAACATCTTGGAAAAGTTAAAACTATTGTTCGTAGCAGCATATAAAGTTAGTCTAATTCTTCTCAAATGACGAGGATAACATTTTGCTATAAATTAATCATATCAGAAACTCATGAATTTATATATTGCTATAAATTTATTCATGATTCTCATACTGGTGTTATATATTAATTCTCTTTCTCTGAAAATGTTGTAAAAAAAAAAAAAAAAAAGTATAAATTTCTACTTCTTGCCGAATTATTCAACTCATTCTCTCTCACACGTTAAGTGACGCCCAAGTAATTTATGCAACTGTTTCTTACTAGTAACTATGGTCTAGAAGCAGGTAAAGCCATATCATGGTGCCAAAGTTATACCTACTCAAATGCAATCCTTAGGCCATGTCATATGTCCTCTAAAGTATATATTAGTATTTTCATCAATGTGTTGTACAGCATGCCAGCAGAAGGATGAATGAAATGAAAATAAGAATAGAGACCATTTTTATGACAATTTGTAATGACGGGTTAAATTGTTGACATGCACAAAAAGAATAAACCTCAAGCAGGAGAAAAATATCGTCATAAATTCGGTCAAGGATGGACATAGTTTGTTCAAATAAGGGGCAGTTGCGTCTGCAAAGGAGGGGAAAAAAAAAAAAATCTGGGTATTTACTGTTCATTTTATATATTTGCCCCATTCCAAACTCAAATACACTCCTTATTGCCTGTTAAAACTTCTTCCAAATTCTTGAGCGCATTACCTTGCATTGTTAAAATTTGTCTCTTTACACAAATTTTCTTGTTTCGCCCCTAAGTTCAGTAACCAAATTATAAATTTATTTTATCGTAATATATATACATACACACACACGTACCAACAAAACCACTTCATAGTTCAGCTAAGGAAACCATAATTTCTAGAAACTATGGCAAGATTTGGCAAAAACTTTTCAACGATGATTGTTTTCCTTATGGCTTGCAGTGGTTTGTTTGTATCTTCTGTGCTTTCATCAGAATTTTCTCCAAAAGAATGGATTGAACATCTTAAAGAATGTGGATCTAGACTTATTCCAAAATGTCGTAGTCGATTATCTAAAAATGTAGTTTTTGGGAAAAGAATGGTTACAAAAAAATATTGTAATGATCTTGTGTATTGTTTGGGGCAGCATTGTCACATGTATTTAATGAACTCTTTAGCATGGGACCCAAAATTCAAGAGTACAATTTCTCAAATTTTTGAAAGAGGCAAACAAATTTGGAAGAGATGCTCTTCAATTGCAAAAATCTCATCTCCCTCGTATTAATTAACTAAGTGATGTCTTCTTATAGTAAGAAAATTAATAAGAGATATATTGCACTAAATTATGCACAAATTTTCATTTTATCTCCAACGGTGCAACTATAGAGAGTATGAATTTCTACTTCTTGTCTACCTATACAACTCTTTTTCTCTCACACATTAAGTGAGGTGCAAAGTAACTTACGCAACTGTTTCTTACTTGCAAAGGGGCAGTCACCCCAATTGATAAAAAAAAAAAAAAAAAAAAAGAAACAAACAAACAAACAAACAAAAAAATCTTGGTACATAATATTCATATCATGTATTCGCGTCACTTCTAAACATATTAAATTATCAAAATGTCCCAAAAATTAAAAATATTTATTAAAATTGATATCCTAAATATGTTTTAAAAACAATTATGAAGAATAGAGCTGAATCATTCTTGAATTTGTTTAGTATGTGTATCGTATCGAAATATTTTTCTCATTCCGTCCCTGCTTGCAACAATGGTCTAGATGCACAACGACAGGTGTATCATCTCCAAGATACTCTTCCTCCTTCAGTAGACAAGCCCTCGAAGTAGGTAAACCCATATCCTTGGTGCAAAGTTGTACCTACTGAAATGCAATACTTTGGAAATGAAAATAAGACGAAGGATTATTTGAGAGGTACCATATCACCTCTGGAAAGTAAATATATTAGCATTTCCATCAATGTGTTAAACGGCATACCAGAAGGAGGATATGAGAGATGTGAAAATAAGAATGCAGATATATAAGTTGTGCAAGCAATATTCCCTTTTAATTAGTGTAAACAAAGGCATATAACATTTCCTTCCATAATTTGATTAATAATTCTTTGTAGGATTGAATCGGACATGATATTATAGATTTAGATTCTTTAGCCAAGCGAAAAGAAAGTCAATCTCTACTTTCTACACTTTTTCAATTAAATAAATAAATTTAGCAGAAGGTATAACTAACCATACCACTTTCACTCTTCTATTCTAGAGGGATTTCACTCAGTTACAACCCAAAATTTGGTCTCATCATAATTTAGACAATGCAACTGTTTCTCACTAGTAACTACGGTCAAGATGTGAAGGTCCAGCTAATTGCTTGGAAACCTCCGCCGAGTCATTGGTATATGTTAAATTGTGATGCTTTGGCTTTAGCTAATCGAGGCTTGATTGGATTTGCAGGAGTTCTAAGAGACTCTTCAGGGAATTGGGTTTCGGGCTACTATGGTAACATAGGAGAAGGTTCAATAAATAAAGGAGAGATATGGAGTATTATAAAAGGAATAGAATTGGCAATTGAGCATAAGATAGAGAATCTAATCATTGAATTTGATTCAAAAATAGCCATAAATTTCTTTACCAATGATTGTATGGATACTCATCCTTGGAGTATGATGCACTTTGTTTTTAGATTAGTTAAGCGGAAGGTGTGGAACATGAAGTTCCAACACACCTTTAGGGAAGGAAATTAAGTGGTGAATTGCATGACCAAAAAGGGTTCCCATAGACTTGTTATCTTTAATTATGCTGGTACTTTTGTCGACCTTTTATTATTAGTTGACTGTATTTAGAGGTTTAATTTTGAAAGTTAATGAAAAGTATGACAATGATAATAGAGATAAATGAGACTGAATCCACCAACTGCTAATTGCAAATATTGATCAAAATTATTTGACATTTATATTTTTCTCTACTAATATGCAGTATCTAACAATTTATATCTCTTGTAACGATTATTGACAATAATCTCCATGAACATCCTTTGTTTTAACTGAGTAGAGTGCTGTAGAAACTTTTTTGTTTAGAAACCTACATATAGCATCATTAATATTTCAAATTTACCAATAAGAGAATAATTCTGGATGAAAGTATATAAATATTTTATTTGGATGTGAGAGAAAAAATTTCATCAGTTATGATTAAAATCTAAGTTCTTTCTAAACAGAATTCCTCAATAAATTCAATTCTAACTTATACATCGAAAGAAACTGCTAATAACGTTCAGAAAAATTTTACACCTCTATAAATGTGGTTTCTCAATGCACATACTTCTACCAACAAACCACTTCCTAGTTCACCTAAGGAAAATCATAACTGGTAGAAACTATGGCAAGATTTGGCAAAAGCTTTGCTCTGGTGATTATTTTCTTTGTGGCTTGTAGTAGTTTGTTTGTGTCATCTGTACTTTCTTCAGAATTTCCTCCAAAGGAATGGCTTCAACATCTTGAAAAATGTGGATCTAGACTCACTCCAAAATGTCGCGGTGAATTATCTGAAAGTATAGTTTTTGGGAAAGGCACAGCAACGAAGGAATGTTGTGATGAACTTTTATATCGTTTGGGGCAGCGTTGTCATTTATATTTGATGGACTCCTTAGCATGGGACCCAAAATTCAAAAGTATCATTTCTCAAATTTTTATAAGGGGTGAACAAATTTGGGAGGGATGCTCTTCAATTGCAAAAATTCCATCTCCCTCATATTAATCATGCCAAGTGTTGTGTTCTTGTAGTAAGAAAATCAATATAAAAAAAAGTTATATATATATATATTAATAAGAACAAGCAGTTCAATTTTTTAAAAAAAAAAAAAAAAAAGATATAGATAATTGGATGTATGACATAAATAATTCTCGATGAATGTAACTTATGTTTCCTATGCATTAACCTAATTCCTTCTATGTTTTATGTTTACAAGGTAAAAATAAACCCTATAGTATTTTATTTCCTCCTACAATGGTCCATATACTTCATTTCAAAGCAAATGGTATAAGAATGCCAACCATTATAACACCATTATAAAGTCTTGATGTGGCTAACAATGTCTCCTCTTGGCCAAGTCAGCAGCCTAATGTGACAGAGAATTGCCACCACACCTTTGACATTAAATGCGAAATTTACCAAAATTAGGGTTAGAGGACTGAAATCTGAATGCTTACTTGCACGAGCACCTAAGCATCCTAATGTTCATCAAACGACACATATGAAGTAAGCGAGGGAAGAAATTCTGCTTTCTTTTTAACTGGTATTCTGAAAAGAAATTGCGGCACCAATGACTCATGCTCATCAAATGGAAACCTCTGAATGATTAAACGGTATGCCAGCAGAAGGATTTGACAGATTTGGAGAATAGAGAGATCATTTTTATAATAACTTGTAATGACGGACTAAATTGTGGACATGCACAAAAGTAAGAAATTAACAATATTTTAGTCAAAATTTTCTGAAAAATTCTAAATGAATGTTTCCTTGTAATCACGATCATAAATCCTAAACATGATGATTCATAAATTAAACAAGGAAATATTAAAAATCTTTGTTCTATTATTTAAATTTAAGATCCAAAATTGGTTACATATTGTGCTTAAAAAAGTGAATTCTTTGAAAACATAATTTACTCTTTTTCTATTGAATTACTGCACAATTATTCCATCCACCAATCTATTTTCTTTTAGTTATGTTTGTTCCTTAGATAACGTTAATACAAGGAAAAACTTCAAGGGCAAAAACATTTAAAGTTCAGTAACAAAGTTATGAATTTATTTTATAGCAACATAGATATGTGTGTGTTGCGATAAAAATTTTCATATTTGGAGGTTTCTTTTTGAAAGCTAAGGAAAATTAGGACAATGATAATAGAAATATGAGACGGAATCCATGAACTTTCAATTGCAAATATTGATTAAAACTATTTGAAATTTTTATTTTTCTATGCTACTAAGACCATCTACAATGGTCGATGTTTAGAGCGGGACTTTGTTATGGAACGCACAAACAAAGTGTTCCATGATTAGAAGCAACAAACGTGGCATCCAACTGGAGGAGAGAAGAAAGAATCGGCAAGTAACCAAGGAACGGAGCATAGACAAAAAAAAAAATGGATCCCATAGTTGTGAAAAGTGAAAAAAAATAGGACCTATTGAATTTTATAAGAGATTTATAGAAAGAGAGAGAAAAATTATGGGATAGATTGATTAAAAATAAGAATATAAAATAGTTTGTGGGGCCATTTAAAAAAAAAATTGAAGTTGTATGAATAAGGAAAAAATTGCATAAATTGTATTGAGTGATGTGTTATTGTGAGACACACAAAAATAATATAAATAATTAAGATATAGAACTCTGATGGATACCATGGTTAGAGATACCCTAAGCACTATTTATTGACAATCATTGCAATGAACACCCTTTGTTTTAACTTACAAGTGTGTTGTGTAAAGTTTTTCTTTCAAAACCTATCAGAAGGATCATTAATATTTCAAATTTATCAATAGGAGAATAGTTCTAGATGAAAGTAAATATTTTAATTAGATGTGAGGGGGAAAATATCATCAGTTGTGGTTAGAATCTAAATTTATTATAAAGAAATTTCCTCAATAAATTAGTTTCAAACTCATAAACCATTAAATGATAACCTTGAGATAAATTAATAATAACGTCGTGAAAAAATTTACACCTTTATAAAAGCGACTTCTCAATGCACACACTTGTACGATCAAAACCACTTCATAGTTCAGCTAAAGAAAACTATGGCAAGCCTCTACGTGCATCATCTCCTTTGTTTTCTTTATTCTAAATCAATGGCCTTTTACAGATTTATAGAAGAAATACCAGTATTTTCCTATTGCCTGTTAGATTAGAATATTTCTGACTACCGCTTTACCCAAATGCCTAGTACATATTTCATTTTATTCATAAAACCAAGCATTATATTAAAATTTCCATAAACATTTTAAGAAACCTTTTTGATAAATAAATAATATTATCATATACACACAAAAGAAAATATTATTAGTTAATTTAATCAAAAAAAAAAAAAAAAAAACTTATCAAAAGTGTCCTTAAAAACTAAATTTTTAAAAATATTAATCAAGTTAATATCTCATGATGAATAAGTTAGATTTTTCAGTGTTAAAAAATAAAATACAGATTGTAGCGTGAAGCAACAACTGTCTTGGAAGTCAAATATCATTACTAATTAATAGTGGCAAGCAGAGAATACTCACATAAATCAAATAAAGTGGGAAAGCATATACAGTGAGAGGGGTGAGACGAAGGGGAGCTTCTGACATATTCCAAGACCTATTAAGGCGTTGGACTACTTTACACATATCATAGTATAGGTTTATGATTTGGATGCCCACGCGAATTGATTACTTCAAGCTCACCTGAATTGCACAAATAACTTCTTCAGAACATGACTAATACAAAGTTATAAAAGTAAAACAAAAAACAATTAAGGTAAATTCTTTGACGCCAGACCCTAAATAGATGGGTAAAACCCCATGGTCCATGGAGACGGGGATGAATAAGTTGTGAACATTTGTGCAATTGTGGACCCCACCAACCATTTGTAATTTAAATTTAAGTAACAGTTGACTATTGAACCCCATCATCATGAAAGATAAGGTAATTAGGTGGTATACTATTTGTATATGGAGCAACCCCCATTAAGATAATTATAGATAGAACTACAAGTAGGGTTATTAAAATTTGTTTCTCATCATTCAAAATTCATAATATTGTTTTACTTTTCCATTTCTTTACATCACCAGACACTAATAATTATAGAGAAAAGTGAAAGTTCTAAGGTTCTCTAACCTTATTCGTTGTGTGTCTGGTCTTGCTCGATAAATTCCAGTGCATCTTCCTTAGACACAACATTCACAAAGCTGACCCTGTTTTTATGTGTCACTCCGTATATCCTGTGAGCAACTTTCACAAGCTCTGGACGAAATGTTGTCGTTATAAATTGTGTGTTCTGAGTTTCTGCCAACCTTTGGATCATATCTACATAAGTGAAGGATCTGAACAGTGGCACAAGAGGATGCAAAGAAATTAATCTAGATGAAATTCAGAATATAGCATGCATTCATGCATGCATGACCTATCATCAAAAGTGCAATAAATTCCTGGTATCAACACAAGCAAATTTCTCATCCAGCGGATGCATATTTAATTTCATCAAACCTCACAAAAGGTCTAGGTAATTTAATCTATGTAATATCAAATTTATGCTATTCACGAAATATGAACCTACGGAAGGCCCTACCCTCAATCATGCACAATAAAGTTTGTGGAAAGGTTGAAGCAGCATGCAGTACAATGAGGGAAGAATTACATAGTGCAATTATCGTATGTAAAACAAAAAGATAACAAACATGGTGAAAAGGATACTTCCAACAGCAGTTCTGTACTGTGGATCCAGTGCTGCATCTATCTCGTCAAAGAGATAAAATGGCGCAGGATCACATCGCTGGATGGCAAAAATAAGTGTAAGGGCAACCACAGTTTTTTGGCCCCCAGACAACTGCTTCATAGATTGTGTCTCTCCTTGTCCCGTAAAAGAAACCTGCAATGCAATGACAAGCTCAGGAATTTTGGAATAAGTGTTGAATGAACGTATGAATACAAATTGCCATCAAGTTTGTCTGGTTCTGCCAGGTAATACTTGAGACATTCCCTTGGCCTTAAATCCACCATTATCTAGATACCAATCAGAACATAAGAACAGAGATAATATCTAACATTACTTCCCATTAACATTTTTGACTTGTATATTAAATTCCCGAGCATCCTAGAATGAATGTCTACCAAACCAGAAAAGACAAAGCAAAGGAAATGATAAAGAATATACCTTCACTTTGACTCCAATGTACTTTTCTACTCTCCCCTCCATGTCTGCTTCACGAGGACCATCCTCGTCTTGATCATCATCAACTTGATCACCATCCTTTTGGAATTAAATCACTAAATCAATTTCACATTGTTTATCATGATCAACATGGATAGATAGTTTTTTTAATAACTCTGATCTTACACCAATTTCAAAAAATATGAAGAAAAGTGATAATCAAGCCAAATAATGTTTGAAAACAAGAGTAGGATACTTAAAAGTGTATTAACATTTGAACGTAAATCTCTTTTTGGGATATGCTAGAAGTTGAAAATATTTCTTCTCCATTTTCTTGCACAATGAAAAGACCAAAATACTCCTCAAGTTACATGGTTATTGTGCATAAATTTAGTATGTAGTTATTGAACAGGATAACCACAGGCAGAACAAAATATAACCTCATTTCATAAGCATAACCATTGCTAGAAAGATGTTTTGGTTATTTAACAATCCGACAAACCACAGAAATTTCAACTTTTAGCACTGCATATTCATCCTCCAAAAATTATAATTATAATAAATATTTTGAACCACAACCTACATTAAAAGCAAAACGGTATCACCCTTGTGCAGACAGTACTAACAAAAGTGAACAGCGTGGAGTCACTAATAAATTCTTTAATCATGACAGACCTTCTTTTTCATCATAACCAGGTGACCATGGCCCCCTTGCACAAGCTCAGAGAAGACTTCTCGGAAGTGCCTAGCAACACCTTTGAATGTCCTTTCAATCGATTCATCCTTCCGTTGATCTAGCACTGTTATTAGTTCTTTAATTTTCTGCAAGTACACAATGATGTAGAAGTCAACCCAAATACTAGTGTTGGATGAACTACTCGTGAAAATACATAAGATGTTAGTCAAATCCATTACATGCATCAGAAAATTAAAGCTCAACAAAAGGGAGAAAAAGGTAGGGGACTTGGAGGAGACTTCAAAGAAGATAGCATATTTGAGAAATACAAGAGTGGTTCCTAATAACTAATTCAGTGATACTGCAAAAAAAGATGATCAATTTCATGAATAATTGGTTGTTCGAAATGCTTAAAGCAATAAAATTATTGGCCAATGTACCCTGACTATACACACTTAGCAATCAACAACTCTTTTTTACAGACAACTATTATAATGGACTATCCCCAGATATCACGTTATAAGTACCTCATCTCCTGCATCAAGTTCAGCTTGCCTTTTCTGGAGTTCTTCTCGTTGCTCTGTAAAATTTATGTACTGATCAAGCGCTTTCTTGTTCACATGACTGAACAGTTGCAGTTGATCATTGCACCTGTGAAGCGCTTTGTGCAACTCTTTGATGCTTCGCCTCTTGTAACTATCATTTTCAATGTCAGAAGGAAAAGATTAAGATCAATTTCACAAACACCAAAATACACAAGCAATGGCAAATTACAGTCCAACAAGCTAAAAACAATAATAGCACCATATATTACAAATACGTTGGTGGAATAATGAAATCCAATTACAGAAAATGCTAAAGAACTCAAATTAATATAAGAAAACATTAACTAAATTTAGAAAAAAAAAAATGCAATAAGATACAGAGAGACCCAAGTTTAAATTGCATTGATGTACTCCATTAATTATAAAACAATGTTCTGAAAAATAGACTAGTCACTGAACCAATATAGAGTGGTTCACAATTCAGTGGTCTGACCTGAGTTAAATCATAGTCAAACCAGAATTCTCAATAAAGTACGTTCAAAAAAATAACAGTTGATGAACAAATAAGTAAATTAAGATATATTTACAGTATTTTCTAATACTAAAATCATTTTCAACAGTATAATACACTAGTATACACATATGATTTGGCATAGTGATTCTGATGTGATCTTATCACCATGGGAACCCAATGGGAATCCCTTGGCTTTGCCCATTCCTATTTTTCCTTGTGATTCTTTTAACGATGGGGTGGCATGGCTTCATAAGCTGCCACATTACCCCGAATATTGAACTGCAGGCCCATCAAAACCAGTCTGATTGACCAATTGACCAGTTGGACCGACCAGTCCAATCCAGTTTTCAGAACCATCAGATAAAGCATTCCAAGCAAAATTGTATCTGCAAAACTGAAGTCTGAAACAATCTTCTTCTTTTTTTTTTTCTTTTGATAGAAAAAATGATTGTATGTAGCTCAGCCACGAGGACTACTGGGAATAAGTTTGTAGTTTTTAACAAACAATAGCTGCCCACAAATTTCAAGAGTTTGCAGGTCATAAAGAAAGCCTAAAGCAGGCCCATCCTAATTTTAAGACGAAGCAAAAATTAAAAAATCTGTTGAGAGAAATTTTTCTTTCCAGCATTGGTTTGGTGCTATTCATCTTGTTAGATATACAAGTGTGAGTTGGAACAAAAAGAAATCCCACATTGGTATTTAATATCGGTCGCCCACTAGTATATAAGTGAAAAAGACCCATTAATTTAACGCCTTAAGTTTTCAGTTGGTATGTAATATTGCTCGCCCACTAGTATGTTGTCTCACGAGTCGGTTCATGCAGTGCTTCTCCCCAGTGTGCTAGTCTCCCCCAGTCCTAACACATCTAATCAATTGATTGTTCACAGAAATTACTAACAGGTATTTTGCAATATTAGAGATTTCTACCATTTTTTATTTTGATTTCTTTTATGTTTTTCTTGAGAACTTATTAAAGTTTTGTAGCCACTAGCCCTCTAGCACTCCATCCAAGGAAAAACAGTAGAAAGGAGAAGCCTTACGTCTCAAAAGCATCTGATGATAATGGACCTAGTTCTCTTATTTTCTTTGAATACTCCTCTTGTTTAGCAAGATATATATTTCTTCTACTCAGCAACTGTTCTAATTCTCTTGCTTCATCCTGAAGTGTCCTCTCATAGTTGTCCTCCAATGACTGCAGTGAAAGGTAATCGTCATTCTAGGGCAAACACTTACAATTAGCAAACTATTTGAATGAGAAATACCTTCAATTTATTCATTTCCTCTTTGATCTTTTTGATCTCTATAGTTCGATCATCTATGATTTTGGAAACATCTGCAGAAAATAATTTGGTCAAATTCGGAACTATGATTCATCCTTCAAAAGAAAAAAAACACAGGAGAAGACTCATTAAAGCCCTCACTTGTGAGATCCTGTGTTGCAAATTCCACATCTGATCTAGCTTTTTCCAGCTCCTGCATCTTCAATTCAGCATCAATATCCAGGGAGCCAGCACTCACAGATGATATGACAGCCTCCAACTCCTGCTTTCTTCTCCTAAGGTTTGTTGTCAGATTAGTCTCCAGCTCTGCTTTTCTTGCTTCAATCTGCAAAGTTGAAGCTAAAATAAACAACAATGGATCTACATGGATGTTGAACAGAAATAAAATTAATTTAATAACCTCGATGCGCTCAGTCCTGTATTTAACAAGCTTCTCCTTAAGCCTTTTGATTTCAGGGTTCAAATCAGACAAAAGTTTTTTTTCCTCTAGCGTTAAGTGATCAATGAGCTCCGTGCCCATCTCAGCCCGTTTCATTGCCATGCTAGCTTTAAGCTGATCAATCTGAGTCCGGACATCAACAAGTGACTTCTCCTACAAACGAATTAAGGAGAAGCTCAGAAAGCAAGACCAACAAAAGATTTTCCACAAGCAACCAAAAACAATATGAAAGTAAAAGATATAAATAATCTAGAACTCAGAACACCTTATTTTCAAGGGCTTTGGAAATCAATTGTTTCTGCTTGTTAGCATTAGCAATGTCCTGCTTAAGCTGTTCCAGTTCAGATCTGTCATGACTCTGCTTAGCATCAATCTTCTGCTGCTCAGAAACTAGTTTAGTGATCTCTTCATCTATCTGTAAGACTAGTTCAGTGAAAACAAACTATAGAAGGGTGTTGATGAACAAGCAGCATAGGCATAATAAGATAAACGAGAAAGAAAAAGAACAATATATATATATATATATATATATATATATATATATATATATATATATGTATGGAATATGGAATTCTATTCCATGTCTGTTAACATAAAATGAAAGGCTCTATTATCAAAACAATATTTTACAATAAAATGCAGAAGAAATACACTTTCATTAATCAATGAACCAAATACAAAAGAAAAACAAGGGAAATATGTCCACTGCATAATAATGGGGTCAACAAACTTCAGATAAAATTTTCAGAACCTCACTGAGAAGCAATAACACTAAATTGTCACCATAAACTGAAGCCTAGATTAAGCCTCCTAATATGTTCAATAAAAGCTCAATATATCTACAATAGAACATCATGAAACAATGCACCTACATGAAAATTATTTAAAACACCAAGTTGCATATGCCCAAGAAATATGAGACAGTAACTAGAAAGCCAAACTAAGACCACTGAAACTAACTAAAGTTCATCATGGAGGATAGCATCATACTTTTCCAATTTAATGCTCAAGGAAAACTCATAAATAAGGGACAGAGTCCATCTACTCACGCATTAAACTAGGCCCCTAAACCCAGGAAGCAAAGAAATTAGAAAATATAGCAGAGATGTAATAATAAGAAGCATTATCGATGATTTCATTTTCAAAGAACACAAAACTTGAACCTCGTTTTCAAATTCAAGCTTTTGATAAAGTCATAATCTGAAAGTCAAATTTCTTTTCTCTGTTACTTTCTATCAAGTCAAAATAAACTTTCATGAAAGCTAGCTACTAAATTAAATAATTATTTTATCAATAGAATTAAATTATTAAAACAAAAGGATATCTTGTAGCTTGCTTCTAACTTTCTCCAATTCCTTTTCTTTCATGGTTATAGAACCCGCATTCTGTTTAATGATATTCATGAACTTCAATTTTGATTGTCTATGATTATAAAATCCTCCTGTCATACTACCTTTCTTGCTTACTTGATCACCTGTAAGGGGGTTAATAGCAACTTGTCAGGACAAGTACATAACAAGAACATGTAGATAAGCCATGTTGTAAGCTTCTAAGTCAACCTTCTAATGTTATGCAGTCCACACCGTCATTGCGTGCAACCCTTGCTGCAACATCCAGATCCCGGCAGATAACTGTTCTAGCAAAGACCTAAGAAAATTAAGAAGCAATGTCAACGAGCATCTAAATCATCTGCAAGCTATTACCTAATTTGCTTTAGCTACACCAGAAAAGATATGGTAAAACACCTTTTTATTTCTATGAAATGGACTTCCCATAAAATCCACTCACACAAGTCTCCCCCAAAGACTTCCAATCATGCCAATGAATTGTCAACCTAAAAGACATAATTATAAGCCCCTTATAAACCCTAAACCCTTGTCAACCTAAACCCTAAACCCCAAAACCAACCTTTTGCACCAACCAGAGGGCCAAGGGAAGATATAGCATCTTAGATTGACCATCACAAGCTGATGACAGTGAATGTCTCACAATTACTTTAGAGTAATTATCAATTGATTGCACAATGGCATTTGTTGGTGTTAACCCCAAAAATAATCATTGTTATCAAATATAATAGCTACACTAATTATTTATCATGTTGAAATTATGCTTTACAACCAGCAAGGTTCAGAGACAACTCCAAAGGATATAATAGCATGTGAGGGGAAAAGGCTATCCGAATTCCTTGGTCAACCCAATTCAACTTCAGACAGGTGAATAAAATAAAGTAGAAAAAAAAAATCCAATATCTAATTAAAGTACATCAGAAGCATAATCAACAGGAGGGGGAAAAAAATCATAATACCCAGAAAAAAATTTTCCCTCCCACATAAGGAAGCAAAAGAGTTCACAGAAACAAAAATGGAAAATCATAATATGAATACATTTGACCTTTGTAATCTCTATTCTTGTTATGTTTTAACCATGAGGTACAATTAATGCTATGGGTCTCTACTGGATAACTATAACCTAGGTTTAGATAAAAGACAGCATTTATAAAGAATCTAACCTGACTAAATGCAGGAGAATATTCAGGTTTAAAATTCAATCTCGTCAACAGAGGTATCACATCAGGACCCTTTGGATAAGTTACACGTGGAGCCTTCACTCTATTAAGTGGAATAAATGTAACACGTCCACCTTTCTGTGAATTAAGATGTCTAATTATCTGGGTTGATGTGTTGTCATTGTCAACAACCACATGAAATAAGCTGTTCAAAACAAACAAGATATCAAATGAAGCTAAGCCAGAAAGAATGCCTACACTACGGACTACAGGGCCCAAGTAAACAGTTACTGAACAATCTTTAAACTTGGCAAAGCCCCCATACACAAGGCATCATGGATTAAAGATCTGCAGGAAAAGGCACTCACCTGTTTCCTGCTGTCACTTCAACTGCAATGAAAAATTTGTCGTCACAATTCAGCAACTCAATAATTGGACCATGAACTCCAGTAATATTATACTCCTTACAAATTTTCCGAACCGAATTCAACCCTCTTCTCACATCCTGAGCAGTAAAAAAGAGTCAAACATGGATGGAGGAAACACCCTACATTTTGGAAGAAATAAGTCTGTGCAAAAAATCATCATCGCACATCAACATTGACTTTATTTTCCCTACCACTCATTTTAGGGATTCGGCACTCTTAGGAGCTGTTTTTAAGATGCATGGTATGGATATTGAGATGGGAATAATCATATATTAATCAAATACCCATGCAACACACAGCTTCTGTGATTCAAAATTTACAGCTAAGTAACATGTCCTGTTTTGCTGTGACACAAGGGGGACAGTGATTTTTTTTTTTTTTTCAATTTACATTCTAAATTTAACTAAATTGTCAAAAAAAAAAATCCTATTTTATAGTATTAGGAAAATGAATTGTAGTGGATGCTAGAAGGACATATTTCTATTTTCTCATTTATCCTTCCTTTTAAATAACTGCAAACATGAGATATTATGTTTTCAGGAGAAATACAAGATGGACACTAAAGAGGGAAATCTATTTTCTAGAACGACATAGATTATTGGCAAAATGATGGTACCCAAGAGTGCAAGAGGTGAACTACTGAATATTTACTCATGCTACTTTAGACATTTAAAAAATAAAAAAATGAATGAAAATCTTGGACAGTTGGTTGCAGGTTGAGGGGTCAAAGAGTTAAATATTGTTTAACCAAGCACTCAGGAGTTACTCTACCTCCATTATTTAAATCACTATTGAGCTTTCTGGCTAATAGCAAAAGCCTTTAGGATGACTGGTTTATTGGCATGGTACCATTTGACTAAGTGATTGAAGTTTGATCCATGTTGCCTTCATTTCTCAAAATTAAGCCAAATTTCACCAAAAACCAGAATAAATAGGTGCCACGTACATTAGTTCATAAGAAGATGAAATAACTCATGCGAGCAATTTTCTTTAGGTGAATGTAGCTTTTCTAAGAAGTCAACATCGAATATAGGAAAGTAAAACAAATTAAAATCCGGTATAAGACAGTCACCACATAAATATTTGCATGGAAAATTGAAACAACTAGGTAAGTCATTTCTTCTGGAAAAAGTAGTTTCTATAAGAAGTCAAGACTGAAACTACTGGAGTGAAACAGATTAATATATGTGATGGAACTTTATCATAGTTGTTGTTTGAATTGTGAAACATAAAGAAACTCAGAAATTCATAATAATAATTCCAGATAATCTAAATGATAGCACCAAGAAATGAGATATTAAAATGAGTGAGAAAGAGGGATTACTCACACCAGGAGTTGCATGATCAAGGCTCTTTTCAGCCTTCTCAACTTCTGCACTCAGCTTATCAATTTGAGCAGTAAGATCATTCTCTTTGCTCCATAGGGACCTAAAATATAACGCTTCAATAAGAATTTTTTCTGGACTAGCAAAGGACAGAAGTGAAATGAATCATACTTGCGCTCATTATGCAGTCTGTCTCTTTGTTCTTTATGATGATAAAACCCTTCACGTGACTGAGCAATAGAGGACTCTGCATTTGTCATTTCTGCTCTTCGTTTATTGATGTAGTCATCACAATTATGTAGTTCAGAATTAAGCAGCTCAATTTCTTCCAGAAGTTTTTTCTCCTGTGGTCCAAAGGTGCAAGCAATCAAGAAAGTGATGTGTACAGCAATAATTAAATCCTAGTTAAAACAAATTACTCATCCAGATTGGAACAATAATGTGATAATGCATATACAAAAATAGAGAGAGGAATCTTGTTATTCTAAAAACAAATTTCAATTGAGATAACAATTTTGTTATAGCATAAGAAATTTTGAAGTGAGGTTGCTAAGATCAAAGAGCAGATGCATGAAAAGAAGAAAAATTAAAACCCTTTTTAAATGCATTAAAAGAGTATTTAGGCCATAATCCAACAATAGCACATTATTTATAAAGTGCCATATGCTCATACAAATCATTGAACACTTGCCTGCACTAGGTTTGAAGAATGCACTCGTTCAAGATCATCAATTTCTTTTTGAAGCCACTTGTCTCGATCAGCTTTACTGGAAAACTGGGTGGCACGTCCTTGCTTTTGGTAAAGAATACTAAGCTGCTTCTCAAGCTCCATTATGCTTAATTGTAAAAGCATTATTTGTGAGAAAACATTAGACTCGGCAGGATACTACCGTACCATACAAATGCAATCGAATAATAATGCTATGTCAGTGAAGGCATGTAATGTACAGATATTAAAAAGAAACAAAAACCTAACCATACTGCATCAAAACTGATACAAAGTTCTGCCTCTCCCCCTAAGGAGCAAACTATTATCAGCTGAACCAGCTACATTGACCACAGTTGACATACAAGAAGAAACATGCATTCAAATAGGTAATATAACAAGCAGAAACGCTCCAACCATCATCTGATAAATGATCAAGAATTCACATAATGAACAGAATATGATCGTTCCCAAACAGGGGAAAGAAAATGACTGCACCATGATGTACGACAATTAAGGAGGGGTCAATTATAATTGTAAATCAATTTTTCATCATTTATGAAATTCTCAAAGGCATAGGATTTAGGGATTTTATTTAGTTTATTCTTGTGTTAGAATTAAAATCCTACCATGACACTATAGGGCTGAGCATAAAACCAAGAACCCAGCTAAACTGATCATACCACTGCCGAACACACACACATTGGGCAGTTTGTTTCAGTTTACAAGGTTAGTTTAGGTTGAGAATTTTCACAAAATTTGGATAGGTCAGTCAATTTTCGATTGCGAATTTGCAATCCCCATTCAACTGAGCAATCTCATATACGTGTATTTCTCTTTCATTGTTCCCCCAGCTGTATCACACCAAACCTTTCAATTAAAACTTTAAACTTTACCAAGTACCAACCAACCAAAGGTCACACCACCTCAGAATGTTAGAGTAAGTCACAAGGGAAAGGTTACGCATAAAGTAAAGATATACCGTTTGGTGATGTCTTTTTCTTCAGTCATTTGATGCTCATATAAAGGACTGATGTTGTTAAGCTCTTGCATTGAGTCCTCAATTTCTTTCTCAAGTATGTGCAGTTGTCTTGCAGCATCTTCCTGAAAGCATTTAAGTTAAAATACATCATCCATGAAAAAAATTTCCATTCAAATATTTTCACATCAAGGATGTAGTTAGAACAGTACTTTGGCTCGGATATTTCCTGAGATCTTCTCATGTAGGTCTTTCACATCAAGCTCAAGCTCTGTCTGCTTCTTTAATGCCTCCGTTCTTTGCTTCTCTATGACTTCTTTCTCTTTGTTTTTAGTTTGAAGTTCTTTTGTTACATCTTTCAATCTATTCTCTAAATCTTTGGATCTCTCATGTGCATCAAGCACACTATTATACATCTTTGTTGATGTGTCAGAAACTTTGGCTCGAGCTTCTTCTATCTAAAACAAGGTGACACGCAATTAACAAGCATCAGAAATCCAACATTTCAAAATTCTGAAACAAGGATCAACTAAGGGGAAAGGAAGAACAAACTCAACAAAAACCTAGAACATATTGTGTTTCACTACTTCTGCAACCTTATGGTATAGTAACTTCAGAATTGGAATCGCTATTCATTTTCCTGATTCTATCTACCCTCTACTTTAGCTGAATGAAGTATTTTGTCTTTGGATTTAACTAGCACTTAATTCTTGCAAATCCCTTTAAGTTTCTCCTTTATTCCCAAATAGGGATAACTTTGGAAATTAAAGAATCTGTTAAGTCAAAGTCTTCCTTTTGGACAGTAGTACTCAATAAAAGGAAATCAAATATTTATAAATGCTGCAGCTTTTGACATAGACAACCTCTGTCAGCTTTTGTTGAGCATCATGAAGCTCTTTGTCATAAATAGTGTACTCTAAGGATTTTCGCTGCTTGTCAAGCTGCTGATATTTTCTAAGTTCCTCTTTCTCTTCATCTAGCTCCTTCAACCTCTCATCTAAATACTGTACAACTTGAATAATCTGCTTTCTTTTGTTGCCTGTTTAACATCAAAAAATAATAAAACTAATATTATATTATTAACAATATCATATTAAATGTAACAAATAATAAAATTTAAAAATATCTAAAGACAAATACTTTCCAGTTTCCTGCATTATTTTCAAACTCTCACGCCGCCTCTCCTCATAAACTCGAGTACCACCTATTTCCTTCAGTAAATCCAGTCGCTCAGAGTCTTTCATTAAAGTTAGTGATGCTATCTACATATTAGGCAACAGTGAGAAAGAAAAAAGTTAGAATACAGCTTTAAAATAAATATACAAATTTTCAACTTCAAACAAAGTCTGAGCAGTATGGGCCAATACCTTCCCTTGCTGTACAACATAGTATGGATTTGAGCGAGAGAACCCAGCACTTTCCAATAAATTCATCACTTCTGTTTTCCTACATATCATTTACAAATCTTTCTTTTAGGTCTAGTGCGATACTATTAAGACTAAAAAGCAAAAAGTTTATACTTTACATTTTATAAGAAAGCACAATCTATACTCTAAATTCTAATCCATACTCACGTTATGTGTTTTCCATCTAAAAAATACTCATCCTTTTTCAAACCAATAGTCCGGCGCAAACGTACTTCCTCCTTGTCAACCTGTCAGGAGATGCAGCAATATGCTAAAATAGTGCACAATGAGCATAACCATGCATAATTAAGTATGCAACTAAAACCAAAATGTGAGCTGTTCACACAAAATATGAACATGACATTGCCAGACACTGATATTGAGATTGCCTTGACAACCTTCAAGAACAGGGTATTTACAATATAACAAATACGAAACTACAATAGCATAAAAAATTGTATAAAACTAAAACCAAGACTAACCAGGAAGTCACATGACTTAGCAACCAACAGAAATTGCGCAGAATCAAAACCCACCAGGTAGATATGAAACACTTTTAAATAGAGTGGAAACGAAGGGAACAATTTCACTTCAAGAAAGAAACCCAAGAAATCTTAAAATGGTGGGAAGTTAAGAAAGACGCAATCTGATCCAGTCATCAAAAATTATCAAGCAGCAAGCTAAAATTAAGAACCTTCGTGTATTTAAATTCTCCCCTTCAGCTACAGACTGATTTTGCTATACTGATTGAGCACCATAATTCATAATATCATATTTGCATTCATCACTATAAGAGATAACCAGCCAATTCACCACCACTATGTTATTCAAAAAATCAAATAAATAAAAGATAAAAGGTCAGCAGAGTCTACTGAGAATACACTCCATAACAGCCTCTAGATAATTGAGCAAAATAGGAACATTTATCTTTCATAAACAACTATGATATTAAGACAAAGTTAGCCAAAAGCAAAGAGCAAATAGATCTTCTTTGGTCAGTCTAAAGGAAAAAAAAAATACAAGTGATAAAATCAGTTATCTCAGATGTAATAAACATAAAGAAAACTTAAATAAATTGGGAAAAATCCCACTTATCACCCATCCTGGAAAAGAAATAACAAGCAGCAAAATGATACCGGGATTCGATTATCGGAGTTATCAAACACAATCTCCACAAATGCAGATAATACTTGGTGTCCAGCTCCTTCCTGTACAAATAAAAATTTACATAAGCATAAATTAAATTCTACAAAATGATTCTGAATGAAATAAATAGCAGCTTGAAAATAAAAGAAATAAAAAAAATTGTCATACATGAAGTAGCGCATGCCTGTCTTCACTACGTAGGTTATGAAAAAGGTCACTAAGCACAAATCGAATGGCTAGGAACAAGGGGGGAAAAAAAAGATTAAACGAAAGGTAAAAAAGAGATCCAGCATCAGTTAATCCCCAAAAAAATTAGTAACCAGATGAATGAATAAATAAATAAATAATTTAAGAGAAAAATAATCCGATAACATATCTGCTTACCATAAAAGAAGTTTGTCTTCCCAGATCCATTAGCACCAACTGAGAAGGAAATTGTTCGATCAGATACTATAAATTTTACTCAAGACTCGTTGCTATATACGGCAGAAGAAAAATCTCTTAAGTAAGAAAATTACCGACACAGTTGACTTTAGGACTGAAAGGCTCTGTAGCAATCTGCTCTCTGTAACTCTTAAAGCCTTCAATTATAACCTAAATTAAAAATAAAAAAGTAACTCAAACTTCAATTGTCAATGAATTCTGAACAGCAGCCCAAAGAAAATCTAAGTACACCAAGCCCTTTAGTAACTAACAAGCCCTTTCAATTTTTAAAATGTAGATAATCATTTATGTCAACATAAGATCTAAAATCCATGCAACGGATGAATCCACAAATCAGGTAGATAATCGATAAATTTTTATGCCAAATTTGAAAATTGCATCTCTATAGTAGGTTTGGAGTCATAATAATAACAGTATCACGGATTTGAATTGCGTCCACATTATTTTCATTGTAGTGATATCTGCAACCGCAATTGTCGGCAAATCTTACTGCAATTTAAATCCCTGAGCAGTACAGTGATTGACTAAGGAAACTGCATCAACCAAACTATAAAGGATGTCTAGAAGAAGGTTGGTCTGTGTAATATAGAAATTAACTGGAAGACTAAGCCATTTGCCGAACCCCCAAAAAATAATAATAATAAAATGCAATGTGTTTCAGAGAAAGTACCTGCTTTATATACATGTTGAAACCGTCATAACCCAACCTACAAGACAGAAGATAAATAAGAATCCATCCATCAGCTAATATGATATTTAAACCACAAAAGAAATACTAGGCAAAGCATTCTGGAACCAGAACAGTGGACTATACTAAGAACCCAAAAACAAGGTCTCTCTTAGTTCAGAAATTGCTTTCCTCACTGTTGAAGAGAAAAATATGAACGCGGTCCTTGCAATAAAAGAGGGAAAAAAAAGTGTCCTTATTCAAAAAAGGTCTCAAAAAAATGAACAGAAACAAGCCTCCAACACACCAAAAACCACCTTTCAAATACAAAATAGTGGAAGAAAGCGTAAAAATGGCCCAACCATCCACCAAAGACAAAAACCTCTTCACATTTTCAGTAAAACCACAACCAGAACACAAAATTCACATAAAATCAAGCTCAGAAATCCATTTAGGGTTTCAAAAACAGCAAATTCTCCGGTAGCTAAGACTACATAGCTAAAGAGAAAATTGCAGAAGATTCAGAGCAAAAAAAGACCAAAAGAGAAAACCAGAAATCCATGGTGGAATTCTCGCTAGTTCTGACCCTTAGCAAAGCTCAAGTTGCAGAGAGAGAGTCAGAGAAAGTACCCGACTCTACGGAACAAAAGGGGTAGTCAGTGAGACTGATGTGGTGCAAAGACGATAGAGTGGACTGGAAATTGAAGCTGAAACTTCCTTAGTAACCTTTTTCAATTTTTCTTCGCAGCGGTGAGGAGGATAAGCGTTGTCCTCCAGTGGTGAACTATAGCGCCGGGAGCTTCGGACGAAATGGTTAAAAAGAAGGCGGCAAAATTGTGAAAATTTCGGTTTTGGTAATGAAATCAATGCAACACGCGATTCGTCACCACGGTTCACGGACTCAGTAAAAGTAATATAATACGCTATCCCGACCCTAAGCCTGAGATAGAGGAATAATAATTTATATTTAAAATCTTTAACAAAGAGTGATAAAAATTTAATGATTTTACTTTTTTTTATTTGTAATAGAGTTGACATAACGCAGAAAAAATTGCAATTAGCTACTCTCCATAAACTTTAGAGAAAAATTCTTTCATTATATTTTAATTAGAAATTCAATTTATTATATATAAAAGATCATAATTTCTTATAAAAAAAATACTCTTGTAAATAACGATATAAATAAGTTGAAGTAATTCATTAAATTAAATTTGAATATAAAATTTAATCTCTTTATAATAAAATCATGTATTTTCTCTTAATATTTTTGCCAAAATTTGAAAAAATAAAATCATCACATTTTAAATTTATTAAATTAAACTCTTGAGAAAAATAAAACTGAACTAAATTTGATATAATTCTTATAGTATATAGATTTAATTTATCAAACTTAAAACATAATGAATTTTTCTAATTTTGAGGAAAGTATCAAAGGCAAAAGAAGGTTTTAGTCTTGTTTAATTAATATTAGCAAGAACTTAAATTGCTAATGAGATAGTGTTAACTTTTTCATAATTTGGAATACTATTTTGTTTATTTTTGTGAATTGAACATGATCTTAGATATATTTAGCTCAATTCATCAAAGCTTATTTAGCAAGTATGAGTTTACAGATTCACAGCTTGGAACAAAGCCAATGGCATAGAGGAACGAGAAGTAAAGGATTAGAAAACTGCAACGATGAAATTGCTCAGACATGTTTCTTTTGTTTATTGCCATCATGGCCATTATATATGCTTCCTAACGCAGCTTTGCTACTCTTAGCTGCGAATGAGAGCAACTCAGAACCAAAAACTCTGCCGACTGCACAATTTATAAGTCTAAAAATTAGAGAAAAATTCTCTTTTACTCCTTCACACAATTGTCAATTTCAAAAATAATCTTCACATTTCAAATTGAACAAAATAAACCCTCACATTTTAAGTCAAGAATTAAAAAAAAAACTTCAATAAAATTTAAGATTCATTTTTTGGTTTGAAACATGAGATCTTTTTGAAATTAGCAATAATATAAGAAAGCAAAAAAGAAAAATTCTCAAAGGTAAAACATCAAATGATTATTTAGAATAAGTTTTACCTCATTCAAGAGAATGATGAAATCAATCATCATAAAGCAACAACAAGAGTTTATACAACAAATCCTTGCTCCTGGTGCACCTATTATACCAATTTCAGCAGAGCTCAAGTATAACATTGATGCTTTGTGTGAGTGTATTGAGAAGAAGATCCCAATCCCTGAAAGGAACTTTATTTCTCCACCTAATATGATTATGGTTTGGTCAAAACAATAAGACTTAAATAAAACAACAATGAACACTGGCGATTTCTTTGGTAAAATAATCTCAAACCACATTTCTTCTCTTTTCATTTGTATCAGAAAATAGTGCTGCAGAATTCACTTGATACGCAAAGTCAAGATATATTGAGACATAAAGCATCTTCTCTGTATTTCATATGAAGCAACATATACAGAGACAAACTGTCTTCACAGTTATTACACCATATATAACCCAATCGTGTGAGTGGGCAAGAGTATTTTTACATGGAGATGAAAAGTAACAAAGACTATGTAACCACAAACGCATAACATTCACATTCAGAGCGTCGAGTTCATCACATAACAAAACACCAGTTAAGTACTGACAAGTTTAGTCATGTTCGAGACTCCCGTTGAAATCGACTGCCTTGTTATCAGCAGATTCAGCATTTGAAATTGAAATCAGTTCAGACCTAAACTTGTCATCCCCGTCATTGTTTGACACTGCAACTCCATCTTCTTTCTTGCTCTCAGATGCAAAATTTAAACCCAGTACCGTATCAGGTGAAGCGTTAGAGATAGCAATAAGTGACTCGCGCACCACCTCCTCAGAGTCCTTCTTGCTAGGTGACTTGTTATCCATATAACTTCTGCTTTTTCCTACAATTCAAATTCCAAAATTCTTTCTGAGGTCGTTCACAGGACCAGATATTTCACATCTTTCAGGTTTCCCCATCAGACGACTGTCATTATCTTTATTTCATTTTTGTGTGCATGAGTGTGTGCATTCACGGAGAACCCGATTTTATTGCAAATTATCACTTAAGCAACAGAATTTTGACACAGATAGATAGATACTAGATAGTGCTAAATTTTCTAGCTAAGGAACATAGGAGAATGGGTCAATGGCCATTTCGTAGCTGGGTCAAACTCTTTTTATTTTATTTTTCAAACTTCTTCTTGTCAAAATGGGAATATGTCTGTATATAAAATATAATGTAAATCATTAAATTGCAATCTAAATCAGTTCCATGAATGAAAATGCATAAAAAGAAATTTTAAGTAGTCAAACTCAACAATATAGCATACAATGGCACCATAACAGATTAAGTACTTTTGAACCTTAAAATAGCCACTAAGGTGAGAAGTTCCCTATTTGTTGGACAGCTATATTCTTTCCCACCTACATGCCTTACATTAACATTTTTCTTTCTCATCTTTCAAACCAATCTTTTCAAAAAATAATTCCCTATTAGATTTCTTCTTAGATTGTTCACCACCATCATTTTTCTCTTATTAGGAGGCCCTTCTTTTTTTTTTTGGCCGTAAGTATTAGGACGAGCAGGATAATACACGAGTTTCAACATCCTTTTGAATGATTCAATCTTAGGTGAAAAAGCTAGCAAGATCTTTGATACGGGTGACAACTACCAAGCCAACCTCACTTGTAATTCAAATGCACACCAATTTTAATTTTAATTACAAACATATCTACAACAATCAAAGATATCATAGAAAATTGAAAACAAAGCATTCAAAATTGACAATACCACACCATTTGATCATATTTAACCATCTTTATACGAATATGTGTATGAAAATTGGGTCAGTTCCATCGATCAACAGTGACAGAGCTTTGAAGGGAGTGAGAGTGGCTACTACCCCCATTTTTAAAATAAAAAAAAAAAAAAATTTATAGCTCCAACACTGTCAATCAATTCATCAATAAATTTCTTGAAACGAAACCATCAATCCATATCGGATTATGAAAATCCAGTGACAATTCCTCTTCCCTCTGATTATTCATGGATTTTTCAATTTCAATTTGATGATGTTTTCAATGAACCCTAATAATTTACATGCAAATCCAAAATTCAAGCATGCAGGATTCAATAAAGCAAACAGATGATTCCGAAACTGCGATTCGGCTTTAAATATATCAACAAACAATCCATTGATTTATAATACGAGAAACGCCGACTTTGACTTTCTGTTCGTTCTTTCGTGGTCTCTGTTTTGGCGAAACCAAACAGAAAGGGAGGGAAAAAACACATGGATGATTGTAAGAAAAAGAATCGAACAATTTTTGCAGATTGAAAATCGTACCTTAAATCTCGAGGTTATGAAATGCGTCTTCGGCCTTGCCCCTATTCTCGAGGGACCTTTTATAGAGCATGAATTCATATTCATATGGTTACTAATAACCAAAAAAAAAAAAAAAAGTTGACTAAATATGTTTTATATGAAATTAAATTAGATAAGCTTTCATTTTTTCTATGAAAGGATTATATATTTTCAAATTTAAAATTATTATTTTTGTCGACCATTATTCTTTGTTATAAAAAAAAAAAGCCCACTTCCTAGTGTGTGTGTGTGTGTGTGTGTATAACCACTAAAAGACAAGGAGATGATGGCAGAACATAAATTAAATATTTTTTATTAGTTAAAAGTTATAAATAACTTTAAATATTAAGTTATTCTCATTAAAAATATTATTGTTAAATTATTAAAAATAAATCTTTTATTTAATGGAATGAAGAAAATAAGACAAAGAATAAGTTAATTAAAAAATAAGACAAAATATTTTCTCTTTTTTTGTGATTATAAACATATCATTAATGCCCTGTTTAATAGAATAACTACTACCATTCTTTTATTACATAAAAAAAAAAAAAAAAAAATACCCTCTTATAGTGTGTTAGAACTTGGGCTTATTTGAATGGTGCTTTTGATATATATGTAGTTAAAAATTATTTAGATTATCCTATAAAAAAAATATTTAGATTAGGAATAATTGTTCATTCGTTAGTAAGGTCCGAGGCTAATTAAAAGGATACACATTTCACGTGAATGCAAAAATTATAACTAGGCTATGATTCTATGTTTTTGAATATACTAATATAGTGTTAGTTTAATAAAAAATAAGTTTAACTCAAAACATTTTAATATGAAGTTCTTAAATTTAAAATTTTGAATTTATATTTGTTAAGAGAAATCATATAGTGGGTGTGAGCAAAAACAAAATTGAATACGAAAAATGTGCCTATATATTAAATCTTAATCGATGAATTTTTACCTGTCAAGTTACTAAGTGTGAGTTAGTGATGAGGCACAATATTATTTATCTCACTTCTTGTTTTAAACTTATTTAATAAATTTAAATAGTATAAAAAAAATTAGGATTTGATTTTCTTTTTAGTAAAAAAATATATTTTTACATATCTAACACATTTATCACAGAAGTATAAGTTTGTAAATCTTTAGCAGAAACATATCAAAAAGCATGCTGGTATTCTGACTAGAGGGTCTGAATGAGCAAATTTGTAAAGAGTTACTTTGCTCTTGTGGTTTAGTTGTAGTCAGCCAGGTCTAAGGGCTTGAAATATTTTCCATCTATAAGATAGGTTCCAATGCTAAGCCGTACTGCCCACACATCTTTGGGTTTCCTTGACACAATTCTGCAGGCAAGTAACAAAGCATTTTGGCAATTGACACTCAAAAATGAATATCTCACATTACAAAAGAGAATAATGTTATACATACGCATACAAAGCATTTTATATGAATTTTGAGGTAGATATATAATAACTATATAGTATTAAGACAAATTTAACAACTTAGAGATTCTGTCGCATAACGTTTCCAAGCTTAGATAGGGTTGGTGCATTTGGTTTGTATCATTCTTTGATCCACAAATGTAATTTTTACATGAATTCTGAGTAGATATAAAATAATTATATAATACAAAATCACAGTAGTATTATTTTATGTCTTTTATCACAATCATTATTTTAAAAATAAAAAATTACATAAATTGTGAAATAGAAGATATCATCCATATAATAGTATATGTTTGTATAAGTTTAGTTAAACCCACTAAAGTTTTCTTTTACCTACCAACAAGGTGTTGGCTTGTAGTAATAGGTTAAGATTTCTCTGTGCAAAGGTTAGTAGTTGAAAATTTTGTAAGAAATGTATTTTTTATTGCTCTACTTCCTATCTTAAACCTAAAAGGTGTGTTCTAGCAAAGTCTTACTGATTGTGTAACATGAAGTTAATTTTAAAATGATCTGCTCAGTTAAACTGCACTTCTGTTAATTGTCGAGGTTCAAAGTGGTGTGCTGTAAAAAGAGTGTGCAATGGACATAATTAAGTACCTTCCAACATCACCGGGTTTGACTAAGCCAGAGTTAACCCTAAGGCATGGCACAGAAGATGCAGTCTTTATCATTTTGGGAGCCTCAGTGACAATAATGGGAGACCCTATCTGCAACTTCACACGTTTTGCCGGTGACCCAGTTTCTTCTTCTGAGTCTTTGGCTTCACACTTCACCACACTTGGTCTATGAATTTGACAGTTCAAACTATTGTGTTGCAGAGCTGAACTGTTCTGCAGCTTGGAGCATAGCTTTGAGATAGCAGAAGAAGAAATGGATAATGCCATTTGCTTAACTTGAAACCCTTTAATCTTCCCAATCCAAACCCCTCGAACACTGTCAAGAAGAAATAGATAAGAGACTTGTTTCAGAGAATCAGAAGTTCAAAACCTGCAAGAAAATACCAAAGAATATAAATAAAGCATCAGACTTTTGTATTAACCCAGAATTCAAACACTTAATTTCCAAAAAGGGTTCCATTTCACAGACAAAAATTGTTGGATTTCTTTCAGAAATGTGGCTTTGTTTTTTGGGAATAGGAAAAGGGGAGTTTACCAGAGAGAAAGGAAGAGAGGAGTTGCAGAAGAGAGAAATGGAGGAGGAGCTCGTTGTTACTTAGGATGGCAAAGGATTGGACAAGAATTTAAACGAGTTTTCATGTCTTCCACTAGTTTTTCATCAATCTGAGAAATTTTTTTAACAGTTTTTTTTTTTTTTTTTTTTTCATTAGATGGACAATGGAGTGATAATTTGCAAGGGTTTTTTTTTTTTTTTTTCAAAAATGATAATTTAATATGCATCGATAAAAAATCATTTATAATTATTATTCTTTCACGTTGCACTTTTAAATGAAAGTTACGTAATAAAAAATCTTATATTTTCTTAAATCTTATCTATTGGCTTTTAATGACCTCTATATAACCTAGACACATTTGTAAAGATAAGTTAATTTTACTTTAGAGAGTTAATTTAGGTTCGGCTCACCAAACCAGCTCATTTAAATCAATTTTAGAGTTAGACTAAAATTCTTTTTTAAAAGCTTTATGAAAAGATATATATTTTTATTTTTATTGCAAAATAGTAATAGTAATAGTAATAGTAAAAACTACCCAAAAAAAACACTGTCAGGATGAGCTACCATTTGTTGACTCGAAATTGGGTCAATCTGGTCAAATTGATAGCCATAACCCTTCAATTTTATTTATTTTTCGGGATATTGCTCTTTCCCCTAAGAAATAAGAAGTGAATGTTAAAAGTATGTTTATAAGTATCATCTTACAAGATTTTTTATCGGTGGATAAAAAGTTAGGTGAATTGTGTCATAAAGACTTCTTAAAATTATAATAAACCTCAAATTCATAGAGTGCTTATAGAAATAATTATAAATTACTTACTAACAAAATCTTCACATCAATGATAAAGTTTAATCTTATATTCTAGTTAAATATGATTATGATTTTTACTAAGTAGACCAACATTCATTAGCTATAACTTGCTCTTGAATGATTTTTTCATTGTCCACTTTGTTCCATTATTTACATGCTTCACATGAAAAACTGCCCTAGAATAGTGATTGTGTAGGAATTTTTTTTTTTTTTTGTCGTAGGTAAAAGAGAAAGTGGGATGAGACAAAAATTGCAACTCTCAATCTGAAGAAGATTTAAAACCGGATGAAAAAACTCCAAGAGCCTTTAGAAGGGGGGTGTTGAACCACTACATACCAAACCTCACTTCTAGCGTAGCAATTCAAGATATGTCACAATTTACATTAATACATACTACAATAGCATTGTAGCAACACAATATTCCTCATGGGAAGCAAATTCTTCATAGAAGCCCTGCGGATTACTATCATTATTCTCCTTTCCTTAGACAAGATTAAGTAAGTACTCTTTGTTTTCCAATTGAAACCACCACTCTCAAAATTAAAGGTTAAAATGGAAAGAAAAGGAATGTAGCCGATGAAAAAGCATTAATTAAAACCCATAAATTTTGGGTAGAGTAGCAAAAGATTACAAAATCTCTCACCTGTGAGGGCATACACCCTGACCCTTTGGTCAACTGAAACCCACTTTCCTTTTCCTCCTATAATTATCAAACTTCCCCTTACAAAAGTGGGGAAATGTCCCCTCTGCCAAGATTACAAAAGCCTTTACAACCTATACAAAACAAAATCTGAAAGATGATAAACCAGTAAGTTCAATCACCCTCAGTTCCTGCTCTGAGGACTCTGGGCATCTTAGCTGTGTCTATAAACACTGTCATTTCTTTGAGTATGTGAGATATGGATCTTGAGCAATGGTTAGCACATCCGGTCTCTCGGCCTGATTATAAGTTAGACACCGGCGAATAAAATCCTGACAAAGTTAACAAAATGGTACACAATGTTGTCAGATTGTGTAGCCTGAGAACTGAACATGGATGTTACAGGTTGCTAGAAATCAAAATATTGTTTTTCACTTTTTCTACAGCTAAATCAGAAACAGGATAAATGTAAATATAAGCACATGCATATTTGAGGTCTTAACTGGAAAAGCCAGTGGACCTACGTTTGCCAGGTTTCAATGGCTCAAGAAAAATGGAAATTCACAGGTAGAAGGCTGTTCTAGCATAACCAAAAGTCTTAAGTTCAAGCCCTGAGAATGTAGCTGCATTAATACTTAGTAAAGAGAGCTTTGTCACCCTTGTAGTCCTACTCGACTTGAATTGAATTAGTTGGTACCTAATGTGATGCCAAATACCAGTGGTTTACACCAAAAAATGGAAAAAAGAACAACCAGACAAAGCAGTAAGTGCTCGAAATAAGGCACTACTCACTTTTGCCTCATTAGAAACAGAAGGCTTAGCAGGGAATTCAACCTTGCGTGCCTTTATAATTGTGTCTTCACGAAGTATTCGTTCTTGGCTTTGGTCATGCCCAAAAGGACGCTTGCCAAATAGCATTTGATAGAACAGAACACCGGCAGACCAGACATCAACCTGTTTTCAGCAAAATAGAAGTCAGAAAGGAGGCACCAAACTCCAAATAGAAAAGTGAATAGCAGTGATTTAGTTGTTTTCACAATCTTAATTATCAGAAAACTTTTGTTACAATAGAGGACAATCCTTTGACTAAACTGACAGTGAGGGAATCTTAGTAGATATGAATGTCTTCATAACAGGAAAGCATAGACCTTTGATGATATAAGAGGTGTCTTAGTGAGCTCAAAACATTCAGGAGGCAAATACCTGCAAATTCACAAAAAAAAAAGGGGGTAAAGAGGATGTCCCAAAGCCAAAATATGATGAAAGGTAAGGTAACCATAAAACCTGAATTTCAGTTATATTCATATTGTTTGGAAGTATGAAGTACTAATATAAATGATAATAATAGGTGTTCCAACCATAATTGCATAACCCATGACAATGGTTTGTCTTCATCCACCTGAAGTAGACTATTTTCCTAGCACAAAGTCTAATGTAACCGTAAAGGCAAAATAACACAAGCTAGGAGATATTTTTGAAAATTGGTTTAGCTAAATGAATTACCTAATTGTGACATTTGCAAGAATAGTTACCTCACAAAATTATGCTTCTTAACAAATTTAGATGCATTCAAATTTCTAAGCAGAAAAAATGGATAATGAATGCATTGAAGTTTAATTGGAAAAGAAAAATTAAATAATGTCTACACTGTTCCCTTTAGAGTCAAGAGGACAAAACTGGTTAGTCTTAATGGTACCAAACTACCAATAACATTGCTTCAAATCATGCAGCCTGTATCTACTATAAAACTACAACATACCACTTGTGCTATCTTTATGGTAACTAATAATTCTTAGCACATATGTAAATGACACAAAAAATACTAAGTTAAAATATTAATTTTGACAGAACTCAACTACAGTGTGTGACAAAAGGAGTTGAGTGGTCAGAAGTTGGAATACTAAAAATTTGGGCTACCTCAAATTACAAGCATATCATTAACAACGATCAACAACACTTACCAATACGTTCCAGCTCCCTGGGATGTAAGTTCCATTCCCTGGGATCCAACATCATCCTCCACTATCTTGCTAAGACCAAAATCAGTTACTTTGGCAACACCAAGCTCATCAAACAGAACATTTCCAGGCTTTAGATCATAATGGATAATCTTCTGAGTTCTTTTGTTCAAATAAACAAGGCCTTGAAAAATCTGAACCAGAATGACCCTAGCCTCCCTCTCAGGCAATATAGGCGTTGCTTTAAGAACAGCATCAAGATCTTTTCCTGCAAGAAAGTAGAAGCAGAACAATAGGGAAGAGGAGACAAATAAGAGATGGATCAAACTTAGTAAACTCATTTAGGTTCAAATTATTTATATTTTATGATCTGTTCCGTGGAAATAAACTAAATAATATATTTGGTCCATAAAATGGTTGAGAAAGAGTACATACCACTACAGTACTCTAGAACAGTACAAAAAGTATTTTGGTCAATCTCAAAGGTATCCCATAAACGAACAATGTGATGATGCACCAGGGTCTTGTGAATATTATACTCCCGAATTGCATGCCGTATATAACTTTGCTTCTTCTCTTCACTCCATTGAGCGTTTAAACCATGAAGTTTACATGCAACATATCTATGATCCACCAAGTCAAAAGCCTGCTGGAAATTTCTTACTTCAAATCACTAAAAAAAGGTATATTTTACATTTGCTGATAATAATATAGACTAGGAAATTTTACTTTTGTTTTAGTAGCTTAGCTTAAGATCGTATACAAGATATGTTGAAATTTGAAAACAATATCATTAAAAGATATTATAGTATACTTCACAAAAGCTCTGACCTTGTAAACCTCACTGAATCCCCCTTTTCCAAGAAGGTTTAGAAGCGCATAACGATGATTTAGAATCTGAAAGTTGTTAAAACGAGAACCATCCTCGTCACGTATGCGTTTCATTTCTCGTATTAGCCTTCCCTTTTCTATTTCATAGCGATCCCTCTCCCGTAAAATAATTTCTTCTTCCTAAAAATATTTCTCTATCAGAAATATGGAGAACAAAAGAAAAAAAATAAAATCATATAAAGCTGAAACAGCAACTTACTCGCTTAATACTAGCTATTCTAGACTTATAAATCTCATCCTGAATAAGAGCATCGTCTTCTTGTAATCCAGTCTCTGCATCAGTTCCATCTCCCTTATCTTCATGACATAAAGATCCTTTTTTATCAGTGTCCAGAAAAAAAATAACCAAAAAAGATTATAATTCATACCCTATGAATGCAATGAGCCAAAAAATATAGTAAAAGATAACCTAACATCAAAAAGCCTAAAACAGATATTTACGAGGTCCATAGGGAGCTCTGGTGCATATATTTATATGGTCCAAAGGGCTATCTTATAGATCAGATGGTCAATCAAGGTTTTAATGGTATCCAGACTAGTCAAGGGTATCAATACTTCAGCAATACAAGGCATTTCATATCCCAATTTATAAATATGCGTATTATATGCATACTGGCAACAGGTATCAACTGTAAAGGAAAGGAAGAAAGGGAATAATTAAGATATTCCCTCGGAGTTATAAGCGATTATATTGGCTGATCTGACTCCCACATATAGGACTAATGCCAAAAGAGTGAAAGGGAAACATCATGGAGACAAGGCATCAAAATTTTGAATAGACAGATATTACCAGATTGTTTTTTCTTCAATAATTTGCGCTGCCGCTCAATAGCCTCCTTTGTTTCTATCAGTTGTCTCTGGAAAAAAAAGTTCATGTTGTTATTGCTGCTAGTTATCTCAATTGCAATAAAATTAAGAGATGGAATCTATAGTAATATCCACATGATATGCACCCTGCTATGGCCAAATATTACTTAAAGCTTTCACACTGGAAGCACTATCTACAATTGCATTCAGTTAATTATGCAACTCTAACAAAATGGTCTGAGTTTGATGAGCTTTACAATATAAAAAGGTTAAGCATCATCAACCAAAGGCACAGCTAAAAAGTAACGTTTAATATATAAGTTCATTATTCATTATGAAGAATCTCTTCTTTTTTTCTTTTTTTTTTTTAAATATTCATGTTACCTTAACTGCTAACAACCAAAACAATGGTCCCCACGGCAGATCCAACTAAGAGAAAACCAATCTGCTTTATATAAAGTTATCAACTTATACTTATTGCTACAATTAATAGCTCCACCATATAAGCTTGGAACTTCTACGCTTTGATCTATAAGAAATAAGCAATCCAACTGTCTATGCTTCACTACCATACTACAAATCCCTTAATAGAAATAGAATCAAATAGTAATAGCTATGTGATATGAAAATATAAAAGAGGAAACACTAACAATCATAAAAGAAGAGAGATAGGGAGAAGAAAATGAGACATACAAGTTGGGCATTAAGATCCTTTAATGCTTGCCCATCTTCCCAGGTCTCAGATATAACAGTTCCAGCTCTACAATTTACAACCAAACTAATAAGAAAATAAAATGACAAAAGATAATATGAAAAATGGTTGTCTTTAAATTCTCTATTTATACCTGATTACACCAACATTTCCAAGTCTCAATGAGTCTTGTCGTACTTTCAGCCTTGCTTCTTGCCTCTCAGCCTTTGAAACTGCTATAAGCAAATCAGAAACTATTTTTGTTCGCTGCAAAATTGAATGGTCAAATGTAAACATGCTGGTTTAATTGATGCATGGCACAAAGAATGTCCAGTAAATACTTTTATTTTGAGGACAAGTAACACAAAGGAATTTTCTAACATTTCTAGCACATTCCATTGAACAACTAAAAGAAATACAGCATGTTTACAATAAGATGAAGCCTCAGACGACCATTCTTTCCAACTACAACTTCACTGTATGAGGCTGTAAAAAAGACCTTGATAAGTTACCCATAAGATGTACAGCTTTTGAATAGCCATTGGTGGGATTTCACTTTGGGGTATATCTAGAAATCTTAGAACAATTATCCATGGTCCAACATATAGATTTCAGGATGGACATGGAGGGAAAATCTTAGAGCAATGTGCTCTATTTGCAGTTAGCAGGGGGGATTATTATGCATATGCTCTCTTTTGCGTGCACCACAGGACCATCAATTACTTTCCATTTCAATCATATGTTTGTCATTAAACATCAACTGGTTTGACAAATTCAAGAAGATACATTTTAAAGACAGAATTATTATGCAACCAAGATTTGAAATATATCATCATACCTTAGGCTTCATTTGCTGTTCAAGATCTTTCATATCCTTCAATTCCTGTACAAGCCAAAATTAACCATTACAAGCACGGAAATAATCAGATCAAATTTAAGGACTGCCGGTTTCATTACTTTAAACATATAACTCACATTTAATAGTTTACAGGCACCTTGAACTTTACCTTTTCTAACTGGCGACAAAGACTCTGATAATCAGAGGCTTCTTGTTTTGACTTACGCAAGTCCTCCTCTAGTGCAACAACTTTGGCACGTAAAGATGCAATCTCCTCCTAATGTATGTTCACGGTGAAACAAAAAGAGGGGAAAGAAAACGTGAAAATTTCAACACTTAGAAGCTTTTCCTGCGACACCAAAAAAGAGAAAGAAAAAAACCCTACTTTCTAAAGTGTAAAGTAGTGTAAAGCACCATCTAAATAAGAAATCATTAGGATATGGTGAAGGAGAGAAAACTAAAACAGGCATAACAAGCTTCTGTTTTTGGATCTGAAGCTGCATATTCTTGTACGTACTTACCAGAAATTTTGCAAGAGAATATAAAAGTTTTAGCAAAATCATTACCTCTAATAATGCACAGTTGTCATTACGAAACTGATCTTTGAGTCTGCTATCCTGCAAACAAATATGAGTTTAAAGAGAATAGTCAATCCAGTTAACATAATAGCAATAAATGATTACACTCATAAACACAAGAATCATCCATGCAAAGGAATCATGAAGGATACCCTAGTAGTTACAATAAGAGTCACAAGATGCAACCAGACCATAATGCCAAATGAATTATACCCAACATCAGACACCACTCCCCAAGAAAAGTGAATAGAGTTAGATTCACTCAAGACCCTATTTTACCATGCACTAGAATGTGCAGATAGGATGAAATGTATCCTGAAGAGTTTTCATATACTTTGAACTTCTCAATCTTCACTGTTATTTAGTCCACATGTGACTGGACACAAAGATGCTATTGGTTTTGTAACTAATATTAACCAACAACCTGGCTCCTTTCTCAGACAAACCAGGCTAGAAGGAGAAATTAAGAGCCCTTTAATTAACCAAGGAGAAGCATTAAAGGCACCCAAGATCAATGCAAAAATAAATTCTTTCCAGCGGGTTTAAACTTTATAGGTTACCATTATGCAAGCAATCATGCATATTAAAATGAGCAAAGTCAGCAGACAAAGATCTAATTGCATTGTCAATAATAAATTAAGGCAAAATGTCAGTTATAATCATAACAATAAGACATATGTTTTATGACAAAGAGCATCCTTTACAGTATACCTTCTCAAGCTGACCATTTGAAGCCAAAACTGTTGCAGGAGATGTTTGCAGTCTGCTCTGATCAATAACTCTAGATCCACGCCCCCTACCTGAACTTGAATTTCCTCTTCCACGACCATGTTTTTTCTTATTGACATCAAGGTTACTTTTGGTCTCCACAGCCTCAAAACCAGCTTGCCTCCCATCATTAACAACCTGAAATATAATTTTTCGATGGGAAACAAATGTAAGACCCATCTGTTTACTTCTATGGATAGGAATAGATTGAGTTATCAAAAGAAAACTAACCTCAATACGTTCAAAAATATTAGAGTCATCATCGCCATTAAGCTTTTGGCGCTTTTGTGTGTTGGCTTGTATCAGGAACTCTCCACCATTCTGGAATAGGAAAAAAAAGACATTTATTTATCTCACTCTTGTCTTTTCCTTTTTCTCTTTGCTATTGTTATACTTTCCAAATATTCCTATGATCTTTAAAATAGATGCATTACTGGAAAATCATAATCAAATGAAAAAAAAAATCCAAGAAATTTTTTCAATATCAAAATAAGTGTAGCTCACAAAAAGCAAATCATTGGGGAGGGGGGCCAGTTCATAAGAAATAAAGTATAGGGCAATCAAGTTGAGTGTGGGGGAAAAGTGAGAAGGGTGCTTGAGGAATAGAAGAAATAAAAGGGAGGGGAGCATGTGAGACACACCCACCCCCAAAACCTAAGAAAATGAAAACACAGCACCTGTTACATGGTGCAATACACTGCGTGTGGCACTTTGTATCATGCGCTAGTGGCTTCTTGAGTATCATAATTGCAATGCACATGCAACTCTAAACACACTATTAACTATACTACAATTTCCAAAAACATGCTAATTCTAAACAAAGTTTTGTTAACAGAACTTCTACATACCACTACCCCACAGGTAGAACAAGAAGTTAGCATATTTCAAAATGCTAATTCCACACTTTAACTGATATAGCTGAAACAGAATTTGCAAGAGTTCAACCGTGAGGTGCATTAATTCCATTCATCTAGAGCTTACACATAAATACATGAATGTTGCACTAAGAATAAATTTTAGCAATACAATATATGTGAGTATATCAATATCACAGCAAGGGCACCAATTAGAACAAAAAAAATTTACAGCATCCTACAACATTACAATCATTAAAAAATTCACACAAATATACATTTGGAAAATAAACCTTTCAAGCATGCGTATATATTGCACAACTCACAATCTCAGAGAATCAACTAGCACACGTATCAAAGCTTTTGTTGACAACGGGTACAACAATTCCCGTCAGCATCATACTACCTATCCCATTTTATAGACTGCAATTCCTTACACCATAAAAGGAAAACCTAAATTGCCAAACATTGCAGAGAAATTGCTTGTGACTTACATCGTCGTCAGAATCACTCGAACTGGATAATGAAGTCAAGTCCTTGGTGGCACCTCCGAATTTCACAGCTAAAGGAACAGAGGATCGAGTTGACTGCTGAGTGGATGGTACAGCAGCAGCTACGGAGGATGCCTTACCAACCATGCGAGCTTCAAGCTTTGCAATCTTAGTAGGCAGAGACTGGTCCGACTGGTTGGAGGAGTTGGAAGAGAAATGAATAAGCATATCATCCGACATTGTTGCTGCAGCAAATGCAGAGGCAAACTGTTCGACAACAAATAATTTTTTTTTCACAGATCATTCATGCCAACATAGATTAGCCAAAGAAAATTAAACCCAATTGAAACTAGACAAAATAACAGAAAATACTACTGTTTGCAGAGAAAATGAAGTGGCAACTGTTTGGCAACAAAGAAATTTTTTTCCTCACATCATTCATGCCAACATACCACAGCCAAAGAAAATCAAACCCGCTTCAAATTAGATAAAATAGCGGAGAAAATGCTACTGTTTACTGAGGAAAAAAAAAAAAAAAGCAAACTTTCCAAGCAGAATTAGACCGTACCCATTCGTAATCAGACAGCAAACGGTGCCAACTATTCGAGAACTGACATGGAGAGATAATTACACAGAAGAAAACATTACATGAATCAAAAAGAAGGGAATTTGATTTTCAATTGGGTGAAACGCAGAACTCACAGAATTAATTGGATTCAGAATATCTAGGGTTTTGCTGTTTGGTAAAGGGAGAAGAATCAGAGCTTAAAAAGAGGATGAATGAAGGAGGAAGCAATGAACTGCAAACCAGGAAGTTAATGTACTGCTGTCCCCTTTTATGTTTGTTTTTAAATTTCTGGAAGCACTTTTGGACAGAGGAAATGAGTTTCTACTTTCTGTGGGACTATGGCAGGAAAATGATTAACTGAAAAAAGAAGAAAACAAGGAGTAAAATGCAAACAAGTGCATAGATAGAAGAGGTAGAGAAAAAATGTGACTTTGCATAAATCTAGTGAGGCATTATGATTATGATGGTGGGCTTTTCTTACCTTTTACCTCTGAAGAAGAAAATTGACCCTGAATCTGTTGAGAATCCTAGGTCTTATAATTTGAGCAAAATGGGATTGATAAGAGGAGAAAATATAGGGTTTACAATCCAATAAATAATAAGAAAAAAAAATATAGGGTTTACAAATAGTAATGGAAGGACTAATTCAATGCCCAAGAATAAGATGTTAGTTATTATATTGATATTGATATTTATTCATTAATTAATAACCAAATGGATCCATCAAAATGGCTTCCATTGAGGTAAGAAGATAGTACCAAGCCCATTGACATGAATAAAAATATCTTATGTTAAAAACTAAAAGTTGTGCTACATGTGTATCTTTTTATTTATATTTACCTTTTACACTTTTCTTTTTCTTTTATATCTTTCTTATTTTATTTAACTTATTTGTTTGTTTATAATTTTATTCATATACTATAATTAAAATACAACAAGTGTACAAAAAGATGTGAATAAATGAGTGTACAACTATTATTTCTCAAAAAGTTACATAAATGTTTGAGCAAAAAGAAGAATAGATAACTCATATCCTTATTAGGCTTGACCCCACCTCCAAAATAACATGTAACATGTTAGGTCACATAACATTTGGTACACAATTAACTTTTGTGGCAAGGCATCATGCATGAAGAAACTTGATAGGTTGTATAGTTAGTCTCATGCCAAATTACCTTATCTTCATTCCCATACCAAAGACAGACTATTTTCTTCTTTAGGATGAGAGAGAAAGGAATGAGAAGTGGGCAGCCATAAATTTTGAGAAAATGCTGAAGGAAATAGTCTGTTTTGCTATTGATACAAACAGCCGTATATAGGATTATTTTATACAAGGCTTTTACAGGCGCACTATCAATCCTAAAAAAGCCTACATTTCTTGGATTCTTATGTATAAATGATATATAAAGGATCAATTATGAACCGTTGAATCAAGTAAGAATCACTCAAACTAGTCTAATCACAGTTTAACCTTAGTTGAGTTATTAAATTGTGAATCATTTCCTTAACTAGTTCAACGACTAATCCAATTCTCGGAGGCAGCATTTATGAAACTTTAGTGCTTGCATCTATGTTTGAGTTACCTTGATTTGATTCGCCTTAGCTATCAAAAGAGCATTCCATCCTTCAAACATCTCAGTAAAACTTGATGTTGAATTAGACTACTTTGTTGCTGCAAATATCATTTTATTTTTTTCTGTCAGCAATCATAAAGTCCTTTTTTCAATCTTCGTAAGATTTGTTATATGGAAAACCAAATTTGATACAGTTAGTACAAATTGTTAAATTATTGGATATCAATTGATTTATAATGTAGAGTTATGTGTAATTCAATCCAATTCATGGGTTAATGTCGTTTTATGTCAAAAACCATACTAAATCCGAGTCTATTATATAATCTAATGATCATTATGCATTTTTTTTTCTTATTTTTCTTTTGGCCTCTGACTATGCCTCTTGTGTTATTGAATTGATGGAGTAGAATTCGTCACCGAGGCCATAATAAGGGAGGAGCACAAGCACTAGCTTTGAGAATTTCTAGGGACAAAGAGGAGTTCTATGGTTGCACATTCATAGGATTCCAAGACACCTTAATCACTGAATGATCATAAGGGCAGCCATTTCTTCAAAGGATGTAAGATTCGAGGCATCGTAGGTTTCATCTTTGGAAGTGCAAAATCTTTATATTTGATAAGTATGCATCTATGTATATATAGACTATTCATATAGAATATAGGTTAACATATTTTGTCTCAAATTTTGATTTGATTTTTGTCTCAAAATTTTTGATTTGAAATAAAATTTAAATTTTTAATGAATTACTTGGTTTTATATTTAATTAAGATGAGATTAAAAAAATAATGATCCAATTGATAAAGATCAAAACCAAGTAATTTTTGAATACCCCTATAATTAAGTACTTCAGATTTGTCCTAGCTTTAATGAGTTTAGAAAACCTAACTCATTTAAACACTTTGTTATCAAAAAGATATTAAATAAAGTAAAGATAGAGAATGAAACATGATATAGAACAAAAAATATCATCCTCCTAATCATATTCATATGCTAACCCTAATTTCATAACTACCATAGTTTTTGAAATAAAATTATTTTTATTTTTGGTAATTTTAGCTACAATTTTGAATTTGAACACCAAACCTAAAGTCTTGAAAATTAAGGTTTTCCATGATGCATGATTATGCAGAAACTCCAATAGACAAGTGCTTGTAGACAAGGGGCTAACAATGGCACCAGCACAAGCAAGAAGTAGCAAGATAGAAGATACAAAGATAAATTTTACTTTCTTATTTTGGCATTGTATTTTCTATTCCATGTATTATGATTAACTATACATAAAAAATAATTCTAATTAGTTGAATCATCATAATAAGTGAAATATAGAATTAATCATCATTTAAGACAAAAGATTTACTCTTGAAGTTATAAGATTTGTGTTTGCACTTACTCAACTATCAACAATTAACCTTGCTGGTTATTGCAACTTCATAATTTTATCTTCTCTTTATGTTAAAAAATTGTGATTGCAATCTAATGTTTAGCCAAAGTGATGACTTGATGGAAATTAAACAAATGGAACCTAAAGATTAGCTATTACTCGGTTAAAGGTCTCTTATGTTTTGAATATCAATTATTCTCACACCAAAATAATGTGAAGATATACAACTTAGATGTAAACCTAAAAAACAATAGAAGTATTTATAGTTCAGGTTCACAGCACCTAAGGTGCCAAAAAAATAGTCACACAAATGTAAGAAAGAATTAGCACATAAAGATACATGCACCATTATGCAGAGAAAGTTTCTGAATAAACCAAAATTATCCCATGTTTATAAAAACATAAAACTACCCTATATATAATTATGTAAAGTAATTATACAAAATTACCCTCTTTGTAATTATTCATGTTCAAGCCCTGGAAAGAAATTACATGAAATATTCATATAATCACTATATGTAAATTATAGAAGATAAGTTGATTTAACAAATAATTAATACAATTTAATATTGTCAGGTATGATCAATTACTTGTAGATATGTATGTTAAAAAAACTCTCACCAACAAGAAGAGAAATAGAAAAGAAAAGAAAAGAGACAAAAAAGGATTTAAGTGGCTGCATTTTACATTCAGCACATTTAACTCCCTTGTAATTAACCAATAAATTAAAGAATGTTCTAATGAGTATGATTAATTATTTGATGTTATAGGATCAAGTTGGTTTGTTGGGCTGGATCTGCTATTCTTCATTTAATGATATAAATTAATTCAAAAAATATATGTTATGTGATAATATATATTCTTAAGTGTTTTAAATGAAAATTTGAAATGTGTCGAGTATAAATTTAACTTAGCAAAAAAAACCAAACATAATATTTATGGATCAATTTATATATATGTAAAGTTGTAGCGTTCTGTGAGTGCATAAATTTTAGTATTTACTAAAAATTTGTATATTGATAACATAATTCAAACTCGTATTCTCATGAAATATGATTTCAATCGATTCTAAACAATTAAACCAATTGTATTTAGCGTAAAAAATGTAGTTTCATTAATTAAAACACGAGTATATAAATGCTCAAGCTAAATGTTCAACGTGTACAAATTTGTTAAAATAGTTTGCTCCACGTCATCAAATGAATGAAAAAGAAACGTTTCTTATATATTTTCATGTTTTTTTTTTAAACCTTGCATCTCTTTGAAAATTATGCAAATTAAATTTCACTAGTATATGCAAAGTATTACTTTGATAACTTGTAAAATCTTATGGGAAGGTTATATAATTAGGAAATAGATTTGTCTTTGGAAAACTTTAGGTCAAGTTCTATACCGACCTATTCATAGTCCCACACGGCATCAAATTAAGAAAAATCATTTGTTAGCTTCAAAGTCCCAAATTAAAATATTAAATATTTTAATTTAACAATAATAGAGCAAAATGAAAATTAAGTGACACGTGACGTGTCAAATGCACACGTGGGAATTCCAAATCTCACGTGTCCCCAACCAATAACCCCAGAAATACCTTGGCGTTTGCGCATGCATCGTGAAACATAGTAAACTCGTGACATCGTGATGAGGGCAATAAACAAATAAGATATTTTTTCATATATGACCCACGAAATAGTGGTTATACGATATTTCTACCATTAACTTTTGCATATTTGTGTTTATACCCCCATAGCCCACGTTTCCTTGTCTAACCCGGTCTACACCTCCACAATCCGACTCGGAGTGAAATACCGAAAGTGCCCAAATCCCCAAACCCAAATAAAGACCAAAGACCTTTCTCCCTCGACCGGCTTCTGGTGATCTCCTTTCTCACAGTACTCTCTCTTACACCTCCTTCCCCTTTCTCCACTCTTTCCTTCTTCCCCTTTTCCTCTGCTATTTCTTCCATTGTTTCTTAATAAATCCCCTCCGAGGAGGTCAATTGCCGTATTCACCATGACCGTGATGACTCCTGCGCCCATTGATGTAGGTTTCCTAACTCACTGTCGCTCTATCTTCGTTGCGCTCTGCCACTCTATCTGCGAACTGGGCACTCCTATTTTCTTCCATTTTATTTTTTAATTACTACTGGGTCATGATTTGTTCATGGGTCTTGCATAAATTTAGCTGAATGATGTGTTTTGGTTAATTTAATTTTCGTTTCGGGGTTGTGCGGAGTGATGGGGTTTCATCTAGGGATTGTAGTTTTGATCCGTATGAGTGGAATTTGCTGCAATTTCGCGCCTCGGTGGCATTTGATGTTTGGATTTTTGGGGTCTGATGGAATTAATACGAGTTTGGTCTTTGGTGGATCCGAAGTGGTCTGATGTTTTTGACTGGTTTGGTTTGCAGCAGCAAGAGGATGAGGAGATGCTTGTCCCACACTCGGATTTGGCTGAGAACAATCACCAACCCATGGAAGGTATTTATTGTTTTGATCCGTTTGGGATTTTAGCTTCGTTTGTTATCTCTTGTATGATCTAATCGTATTGCTTGAGTGTTCAACGAACCTGCTTGCATTATTTGGTAGCCAAGTATAGGAGAAAAGAGAGATGGGGAGAGGACTAAGTGAGATTGATTCTGGCAGTTCTAGGTTCTGCGTTATCATTTTTCCTGCCAAAAAGTGAATGTTTGTCAGTTTGCATTTTGGAAGTTCTTTACTTAGAATGCCTTTCTTAGTGTTGTAATCTCTTTTCTCAATTATTTTACTTGTCTTTTCTGGCAAGCAAATGGAACGTCTAGTTCAATTTTGATGACTCTCTTTTCTTAGTTTTCAGTTTATTGCTGTCACATTATATGATTATCATTTCTTTTTCTAATTGAAAATCAACAGTTGTCGCTCAACCTGAGGCTGCCAATACTGTGGAGAGTCAGCCTGTCGAGGATCCTCCATCATCCAGATTCACATGGAGAATTGATAACTTTTCTAGGCTGAATACAAAGAAACTCTATTCAGAAATATTTGTTGTTGGTGGTTATAAATGGTATTATGCTTACAAATTTTCTCCTTGCTTTTTGTGTCCATGCTTATTGACTGATCTCCTCTGCTCACCCTTATTTTATGCTGGGCAGGCGTGTACTTATTTTTCCTAAAGGGAACAATGTGGACTATTTATCCATGTATTTGGATGTTGCTGATTCTGCTAGTTTGCCATATGGGTGGAGTAGATATGCACAATTTAGCTTGGCAGTGATCAATCAAATCCATAATAAGTACTCTGTGAGAAAAGGTAGTCCCTTCATTCTGACCTTTTCACTTGTAACAAATCATTTAGAAGAATAGTAGATTGCTGGAATACCAAATGAAGAATGTGGTGAGATGTGTGTTGCAATTAATTGAAGATTATTTGGTTTCTGGAGGATGCACTTCTTATCCTTTTTTTGTGCGTGTATTGAGTAGTGTAAACAATTATGGCAAACTCATAAATGCACTATGTGCTTTAGTTTTATTTGGAAAGATGAATATTCTGCTTGTGTTTATCAATATACAATATGTTTAACCCTCTATAAAGGAAAAAAAAAGAGCAATATGCTTTATATGTGATTATTAATCTAAATTGCATAATCGCTTAGCTATTGTTCTTCAAAGTATTTTCTCCCCCTCTTTTTTTAATAGAGGTATGAAGTCTAATGTATTGATAGCTGTCCTTTCTTCTATTTTGTTTGGTTGTGGCTGATGGTAACCTTACCTTGCTGACAAACATTGATGTTGGGCTTATAAAACTGTGTCCATTGAGACCTTGTATAGAAGATAGGTGGATGGTGAGATCATGGGCTTTAATAATGTTATTTGAACCTGTTAGTGTAAAAGAGAAAAGACAAAGTAAAGATATGCAGGGCTTAGCCACGGTCCATGGATGTTGGTTGTAACTTCTATTTACTTAAATTGTGCAGACACACAGCACCAATTCAATGCCCGAGAGAGTGATTGGGGTTTCACGTCCTTCATGCCTCTTGGTGAATTGTATGATCCTAGTAGAGGGTATCTTGTGAATGATACCCTTGTAATTGAAGCTGAGGTTCTTGTTCGTAGGATTGTTGATTACTGGACTTATGACTCAAAGAAGGAGACTGGCTATGTTGGGCTGAAAAACCAAGGAGCTACTTGTTACATGAATTCTCTACTCCAAACTTTGTACCATATTCCTTACTTTAGAAAGGTTGAAACTTATGTTTGATTTTCTCTTTTTGTTGATGCTTACATGTTGGATTGGAAATTTATGGGGAAATGGGGTCCTGATTTTATTTATTTTTTTCAGGCCGTGTACCATATGCCAACAACAGAGAATGATATGCCCTCTGGAAGCATTCCTTTGGCTCTACAAAGTTTATTTTACAAGCTCCAATATAGTGACACCAGTGTAGCAACAAAGGAGTTGACAAAGTCTTTTGGATGGGATACTTATGATTCTTTCATGCAGCATGATGTTCAAGAACTAAATAGGGTCCTCTGTGAAAAACTTGAAGACAAAATGAAGGTACTACTGGACCTTTGGGATGCTCTAATGAGTTCTTCAGGATATTGCCATATTAAACTTGTTTTTTTTTTTTTATTATTTTTATTGCCACTAGGGAACTGTTGTTGAGGGAACCATACAGAAGTTATTTGAAGGGCATCATATGAACTACATTGAGTGCATCAATGTAGATTACAAGTCAACAAGGAAGGAGTCATTTTATGGTACTTTCTTACTCTTTAATGCTCAATATCTGCTAATTGTGACCTGTGATATATGGTACTAATTCAATTTGATCCATGCATTTTAGACCTTCAGCTTGATGTCAAAGGCTGTCGTGATGTTTATGCTTCCTTTGATAAGTATGTGGAAGTAGAACGTCTTGAGGGGGATAACAAATATCATGCTGAGCAATTTGGTTTGCAGGTTAGTACATTAAGGGCTATAATGACTTTTAAGGAAGTCAGTTTTGGAAGGATTTACTTCTTTGTTAATATAAAGAAGACAAGGTTAACTAGAAACAGTTTTTCAGGTCATTGTATTTTCTGTCCTCATTCACACAGTTTGTTTATGATTTTCTGTGTGAGCTGATGTATTTTATTGATGATGCATGGTTATTTCAGGATGCCAAGAAGGGTGTCTTGTTCATTGATTTTCCTCCAGTCCTTCAGCTTCAGTTGAAAAGGTTTGAATATGACTTTATGCGGGATACTATGGTCAAGGTTAGTATTCAATTAGCCATACTACAGTCTTCATAACATATTCCCTTTTATTAGTATTAGTTTCCTGGTATGTGATGAAATTATTGCAATTTCTAGATTAATGACCGTTATGAGTTCCCTTTGCAACTTGATCTTGATCGTGAGGATGGAAAATATTTGTCTCCTGATGCCGATAGGAGTGTTCGCAACCTTTACACGCTTCACAGGTATGAGTGAATAGTGTGATGCTAGGGTTATCAGTATTTAATGTTGACCAAATGACTGTCTTGCATTGGCAACTAACCTTTCTGATCTGTTGGCGACTTGTTTTTCCCTTCATAATTTGGGTTTCTTTGTGTTATTTGATTTGTGGGTTTGTAATTGGATGCTGGCTGCTCGATTTAAAGCTTGACATGGGTTAATGAACTGTGTGACTTCTAGAAAGCCTTGTATATACTGTCAAATTCATTCTCCATGTGCATGCATCTCCCTTGCAATCAATGAACGCTTTTTTATTTCTTTAACATTTTTTGCTTCTTAGTCTCTGATTTTTGCCACTCACTACTCACGGAATTTGAATTTTTTCACCAGTGTTTTGGTTCACAGTGGTGGTGTCCATGGTGGGCATTATTATGCTTTTATCAGGCCAACTCTCTCTGATCAGTGGTATGCATAAGAATTTTCATATATCTATGCTTTTAATCTCCTTTTGAACTGAATGTCTGTATACCCATCTGCTTATATGCTGATTTTTCTGCATCTATCAATTGCTTGTTACTTGGAAGTCCTAGCATGAAGCATATATGACTAACTGTTCTAGTATACTTCACGTTATACATGCACATGGTTTCTTTCATTGAATCTCCTTGGTAAACATGCAAAGGGATTGCGAACTTGATTGCATTGTTGTTTTATTTGTATCTTCATTTTTATCTGCAAGGAGGATTTGTTGTCCTAATTTTTTCTCTGAATTCCCTATCATTTTTGCATTTGAGTTTTTTCTTTTAATAAAATGAATTTTACACAATGACGTGTGTTTTCTCTCAAAATAAATCAACTATTAACATATGGCATCAATTTTGGAATCCCACATCACAATTATTGAGGGTTCATGATGGCCTTGCATCGTTAAATACATGAGTGGCTTATTTTAGACTGCCTATGGGAGGACTTCAGTGCATGAAGGACGTGCTTGGTTCCTCTAAAATCAGTATGTAGCTTGATATAATTGAAAGGTTGAATCCATATGGTTGGTAGTTCATGCAAGATTTAGTGAACTATAATTCCAATTATATTATAGCTAACAATAAATTTGCATTTAATCATTACATGCTGCATTCCTAGGAGGTCCTTCTCCATTTTTTGTATTTTGGTATGCTTTTTTTTACTATTTGTGCTAGCCATATCCTGTGTTCTGTGATTAAAACCTTACTGCTCAGGTACAAATTTGATGATGAGAGAGTGACAAAAGAAGATACAAAACGGGCCTTGGAGGAGCAATATGGTGGGGAGGAGGAGGTAATTGTTTTAGAATAACCATTCGCCATGGTATATGGTTCCTCTAAACCTCTGTATATTTCTTTCTTAATGAATCAACTGCTTGTGTTTTGACAGTTACCACAGACAAATCCTGGATTTAACAATACTCCTTTTAAATTCACCAAATATTCAAATGCTTATATGCTGGTGTATATACGAGAAAGTGACAAGGACAAAATAATATGCAATGTGGATGAGAAAGACATTGCTGAACATTTAAGGGTAAGATTTTTTTTAGTTGTATAATGTGGATTCAAAATTACATAAACCAAATCAAATGGCAACATGCTATTGTTTGCTTGCAAGTATTACTTTCACAACAAACTGAGGGGCCTAGTGTATTTTTGTGGGGTAGTCTAAACAAAGAATGTCTCAGCTCTAACAGCTTTTTAGTGCTGGTCAACCTAGCCTGTTCATCTCTCTCTCCCCCCTCTCCTCTTGTCTATACATATTGAACTCCGAGTATACCAGTTAATCTGATTTACTTTAATGAGGAGATATATTATTTTTAATTTTTAGTGTTTCTTTCATGAGTAGTGCCCTATGAAGCTCTCAGTTGCCATGTCCATGACTTATTCATTATGGTATCGCTTCTGATTTATTATGAAGAATATGTCTCGAGTTTTTAATTGGATCATTTCAGGAGAGGTTAAAGAAAGAACAAGAAGAAAAAGAGCATAAAAAGAAAGAGAAGGCAGAGGCCCACCTTTACACTATTATAAAGGTTCTTGGCTCCCAACCTTGACTCCTTTAGAATTAGTATAATTATTGTATACCTTACAAGGATTCTGTAACTTGCTTATTCAAATTGCATCGAAATATTAATGATTACATACGATGCTTCTTAGGTGGCCCGGGATGAAGACCTTCAAGACCAGATTGGAAAAGAGATATATTTTGATCTTGTAGACCATGACAAAGTGAGGAGTTTCCGTGTCCAAAAGCAGTTGTCTTTTAACCTTTTCAAGGTATCTGCATCTATCATACTTTTATTTCTCCTTAAAGAATTGTTTTGTTTCTTGTTTGCTTTGCTGATTGGTTGGTCTGATTCTGACAGTAAATTTGCAAAAAATGTTGCTCTTGTAGAAAAAATTGGATTGTAAAATCAATTTTGTTGTTTTCTGACATAAGCTGCTTTGAGCCATTTATACATGATAGATACAGTTGTAGGGGGGATATAGTATGCAATTATGAATAGACTGAAAAAAATTGTTGGTGCTGCAGGATGGAAATAATTTTAGAATAAGAACTATATTGACATTGTCTTGGCATGTATTTTTTTGAAAAAGTTTTTAATGCTTCTTATGTTAATTGAAGGCATTTTAGTTCCTTTGTTCTTTACACTGGATGATGGTGATAGTTGGAGATTTGCCTAAAATTCAAATTTCAAAGGGTTGAATGTCAATATTTGGATGGTCTCAAGCTATTGAATAAGCGTCATTGCCACTTCATTTTAACTGAGTGATGATTCTGTCCTGTTATTTATTCGGTATTACTCTTCTTTTTTTTTTTTTTAAAAAAAAAAAAAACTTGAATCTTACAAATTTTTTACTGGTATATAGGGACTCGTGCATTAGTGTTTTATGCTTTTGTTTCTCATAAATTTTATTTAGTTTTTGTTTGTAGTTTCTCAAATTTCTTATCTACATATGACGAGAGTGATACACTTCAAAAAATTTAGTTTGGTAATATGCTTAGAAGAATGGAGCAATACATCAAATGGGAACCTCTCATATGTAGAACTTCACTGAAATTTTAACTTCTATGGTTGTAACTTGTAAGTTATAAGATATATCTTGAACGTCTGTTTGGAATTTTCTGGAGCAGCAACTTTGACAGTAAATTATATGTGGATGACAATTGCTAACAGTTTCCTATAGATCATTCCTCTAAATATCCTTGTTCCTCTGTTTAATTTTTAATTCTTTTTTGCATTAATTTGTAAATCACAGGAAGAAGTTGCTAAAGAGTTTGGTATACCAGTGCAATTTCAGCGCTTTTGGCTATGGGCGAAGCGACAAAATCACACATATCGTCCTAATCGGCCATTGACACATCTTGAGGAAACACAATCTGTAAAGTCTTCTGCATGCTTTGACCTTTTCTTGATTATTTACCGTATCTCTATTCTTAAGGAGTGGGGCTGATAAATTGTTTCTTGCATTTTTTCTAACTAGGGTTCTGATAGTGGCATTGCCAAAATCCACTATAAATTAATGGTGGATAGTGTAGTGCTTTTTAAAAAAATAAAAGTAGATAAAATAGGTCTAAGAAAAAGTCATAAAATGACTCAAATAGCTCATAAAAATTAATAAAAGCCACACAAATATTCTACCCAAGCAAATAATCAAACAAAACAAGCTACCAAATCAAGACAATAAACGCTTGGAGGTAAATATGTAAATTTAGCTAAGGTGTAAAATAGCAGCTGCAATAGCTCCAATAGTGTGTTAAAGGAAGATTGTTATGCTGCAGCCACTAATTGACAACACTGTGTGAAAAATAATCTCCTGCCATTGCAACATATGTATATCTCTGTATTTCATGATTTTGTTGGCTGATAGCGTTTCTTACATTCCAGTTCTTGAGCTGGATGTACAATTATTTCCCATGTGGTTCGTGCTATTCTATTTCTGTCAATTATGTTCCACCCAGCTTTGGTTGTGTCTTTTTTTGCTATTCTCTTAACTATTTTATTTATTAATTGTGGAGCTCAATTGGTTCTTATCTGTCTGATATTTTTGTTAATTTTTTCAATATAGTTTGCTTCTCTGGTATCTGAAATTGTTCATTGATTGCAGGTTGGACAACTAAGGGAAGTATCAAACAAGGTTCACAATGCAGAACTGAAGTTGTTTTTGGAAGTGGAGCTGGGGCTGGTAAGTAAATTTGTATTATATTTGATAGCTCAAATGTTACTTTTGAACATGGGCGATCAATCCTCCTGTTCATATTCTGCTTTATTATTTTTCAGGATTTACGTCCTATTGCACCACCTGATAAGACAAAGGATGATATATTGCTTTTCTTCAAGTTATATGATCCTGAAAAAGAGGAGCTACGGTACTGATTACTTTACTAGTGTTTTCTGTTTTTGGTTTGTGAGTAATATTAATGTGGGATGATTTCCCTATAATTTCAGCTATGTTGGAAGGCTGTTTGTGAAAAGCACTGGTAAGCCATCAGAAATATTAAAGAGGTTAAATGAATTGGCTGGATATGATCCTGAAGAAGAGATTGCACTGTACGAGGTTGGTTTGTATTGTCTCCCCTATTTCTGTCTAGCTGTGGCTTTAATGCAAGTTTCAAAACTGGTCCATCCTTGTGTTCTGTTAATTGCAAATTGCAAAATAGTTTACAGTCATCTGTGTTTTTACCTGCCAATCCTGCTCAAGCAGTCATTGTTTGTATTGTTTAGAATCAGCAACTGAGCTTACTGGTCATCCTTAACAAATTAATTATGCCAGATAGATATTGATATTTCCTTGATTGAGTCAAGCCTTAAGGGGAGGACACTCTGTAATTGTAATGGCACTTGCTAGTTATTATTTGGATGAGCGACTTGATGCTTATGGCGTTAGTGAATTGATGTTCCCTTTGTTTTATCATGTCCAGGAAATTAAGTTTGAACCTAATGTCATGTGTGAACCTATTGACAAGAAATTAACATTTCGGGCTAGTCAGGTAAAGTAGATTTCCATTGAATAATGGTGAGTTTTTACATCTTATGTTGGTATATTGACCTTTTCTTCAAATATATATATATATATATCTGCAGCTAGAAGACGGGGATATTATTTGCTTTCAGAAAGCTCCTTCAATGGAAATTGATGATCCGATGATTCAGATCCGCTATCCAGATGTACCTTCATATTTAGAATATGTGCACAATAGACAGGTATATTATTTCATTCTACTCATGTTAATTTTGCGGTTTTATGTGGCATGGATTTGCAATCTACCCAGATTCTTGTTATTTTATCATGTCTGAATGTATTTATCTTGGTCCTGTGTTTGGGTTTTTCTGTGAAAACAGGCCTTGTAAAGTTGGGTTTCATATTGAACTGAAGATTTCCTCTCCCTCTATTTTTGATGTGTCCTTTATATATTTTAAAGTCAGCAGCTGAATTGCCGATCTCTTATGGATGTGATTTAGGTTGTTCATTTTCGATCTCTGGAGAAACCTAAGGAAGATGACTTCTGCCTAGAGATGTAAGAATATGGCTTTTATTGAAGTAAATCACTTATTTGATGCTATTGAAGTTTTTGGCTTGATAGGTGATGTAAGCATTTATAAATTATGCTCAGCTTATTATCCTTATCTTATCCAATTCATATTGATTTCTAGGTCAAGGCTCTATACATATGATGATGTGGTTGAGAGAGTAGCCCAGCAACTTGGTTTGGATGATCCATCCAAAATCAGGCTTACCCCTCACAATTGCTACTCTCAGCAACCAAAACCCCAGCCTATTAAGTACCGAGGGGTGGAACATTTGTCGGATATGCTGATTCACTACAACCAGGTAGTTATTGTTCAATTCTTTGGAATATATGTAATTGAAGCTAAAGAAAAATAAAAAATAAAATCTAATACCTTTGGTGTGATATTTTTGTGTCAGACTTCTGATATATTATACTACGAAGTACTTGACATCCCTCTGCCAGAACTACAAGGTCTGAAAACACTGAAAGTTGCATTTCATCATGCTACTAAGGATGAAGTGAGTATAGTAACTTAAATCTCTGGTTTTCATCTTCATTCTTTAAGTAACCCCAATTTATTATCTTGGCTAAAAATTGTTTTAAGCAGGTGGTTATTCATACTATTAGACTCCCCAAGCAGAGCACAGTTGGGGATGTACTTGATGATCTTAAAACAAAGGTGACTTTCCTGATTGTTAGTTGGCTTATTAACTTGCATATATTGTATCTGCAAATAAACTTGATGACTTAAACTGCCATTTATGATATTTTTAGATATATATTTTCTTTTCCATATCTCATGTTCACTTTATACTATTATTGAGCAGGTGGAGTTGTCTCATCCCAATGCTGAGCTTAGGTTGCTTGAAGTCTTCTATCATAAGATATACAAGGTCTGAGCTGTGTTTTTAGTGTTGTGTATATATTAGTTTTTCGTCTGAAATCATGTTGGCAGTCAAAATTGTCAGAGCATTTGGAAATAAATTTACTAACTTCAGTGTTAACTGCTCTGTCTTTGCAGGTCTTTCCCCCTAATGAAAAAATTGAGAACATTAATGATCAATACTGGACGTTAAGAGCAGAGGAGGTAGAGTTTATTTCTGTGTGTATGTGTGGTGGTAGAGGAAAATAATGCTTTTTTTTTTTTTTTCAATTTTAGCCTGAAGCCTGTGATTTTTCAATTTTATTTTTGAAGACAACACTTTATTTTTCGGTTTTATTCCCATGTTACAGATTCCAGAAGAAGAAAAGAATCTCGGTCCTCATGATCGCCTAATTCATGTCTACCATTTTACCAAGGACACGGCTCAGAACCAAATGGTAAAATAGGTTTTACTAGTTCTTTTTCAGTCATATAGTTCCAAATAATTTTGGTCTTTGATTCTCCATGCTGAGCACTGACTGTATGGCACACCTCTACCTTCGGTTTCTGTCTGCGATGTACAGCAAATTCAGAACTTTGGAGAACCCTTTTTCTTGGTCATACGTGAGGGTGAGACCTTGGCTGACATTAAAGTGAGAATACAGAAGAAACTTCAAGTTCCAGATGAGGAGTTTGCCAAGGTATTTTCCCTTTCATCCTTTTTCTTCGTGAATGTCAGATATGTGCTGTATTAACCAAATCCTGATCATTATGCTTGATGTCAAACCATCTAAATGCTTATATATCTCTCATTTGGCCAGTGGAAGATTGCTTTTCTTTCGCTAGGACGTCCTGAGTACCTTCAGGACTCTGACATTGTCTCCAGTCGATTTCAGGTGAATCCATCAGAACTTCAGTTTCACTTATTGATGTGTGACACTGCTTTCATTTGTTTGTTTCAATTTTTGTTCACATTTGTCTTTTCATGATATGCCATGACAGAGAAGAGATGTTTATGGTGCATGGGAGCAGTATCTTGGGTTGGAGCATACTGACAATGCTCCTAAAAGGGCATATGCTGTTAATCAGGTATATAACATTCTAGTCCAAGGTTGTTTGATGCCGCTGTTTTATTTGAGGTTGTTGGTTTTCTTACTCCCTTTTGTGGGTTTTTCTTTCCAGAACCGCCACACGTTTGAGAAGCCAGTAAAGATTTATAATTAGGAAATGATGAAATATTGTTGAGTCATCATCTTGTGTGAATTCGGCTTTCTTCTATACCAATGGATTGTAAAATCAGGAAAAATAGCAAGTCTACTCTGTATAGGCAGGCAGCCAGCTAGTTGAGCATTTGAGTGGTGTCTGCATCTGCAGAATTTTTAATTTTTAGTTTTGTGGTGTAATTTTTTTTTTTTTTCCTATCTTTTTTCTGTTGGATTGACATTGCTCAAGGCTATGTATCTGCCAACCAGGCCTCTTTAAGAGCTTTTAGTTCTAGGTTGTTGAAGATGAGGTCATTGATATGTAACAGTACATAATTTTGGATTAGTGAGTGTATACAGGGTATAGTGTTGACTTTTCTTCCTCATTTTAGTGCCTTATTTTGCTGGTAGTTTAGATTTGTAACTGAGGGCTCTGCATGAATGCTGTAGCACAGCACAGATAAGTTTCTGTAAGCTAAGCCCTCATTTTTAATATGCTATCTTTCCTGTTGGAAACCTCCTTTTTCTGTTATTTTTTTCTCAATCTAAATTTAAATTAGAAGCTTTTGAGATAAGAAATAAAAAAATTGGAAAAGATGTTTGTACACTCCTTTCTACACTTAGGTGTACAACTTTTGATTTCAGGAGTAAAATAATAAATAAATATGTAAAATTGGGTATGGATGTGTATATATATATATATACCACACCTCAACTAAGTTTCGTGTTTGGTGAATGTTTTAAGCACATACGTGTATTTTCTTTAAATTATTTTTATTAGAAATGTAAATAGAATTATGAGAGATGTGTTATGTAAATAAATAAAAATAAAAAGTGAAAAATGTGAGAAAATAAAATAAAATGAAATTTTTATATATATCTCTCTCATCCTAATTATTGTAAAAAAAATAAATAGTGAGTAGCATAGCCAATAATGTGCTTATTAGGTTAAAAAATAATAAAAAAAGTAGTGAGAATTAAATTAAAGTATTAGATTACCTCCTCTGTCTTACGTGATATTGTTATTTTTGGTAATTTATATGATATTTTTTTTTTATTAATTCAAGTAATCTTGCTAAAGAAAATGAATGTGATGTTTATGGATGATATTTTGTCAAATGAATCCACTTTTATTGTATTTACCTTTCTGAGAGAACTTAAGTGAAATGTGTTTTAAAAATAATTTTGCGTTATTTCCCCTTAACCTCACCTGCTTCTAGCCTCTCGTGGTGGCAGTGGTGGAAGAGGAGAGTTAGAAAGCGGAGCCTCAGCTCCACATACTTTTTATGTTTTATTTTTATCCATGGCTTCTCTCTCACACTGCACTCTTCGTCCTCTCTCTTCTCTCACTCCATCATCAACTTCTTCAACCTCCATTCACCACTGTCCCTGCTCTTCCGCAGCCTCTTGTTCTCTACCACAACCACCCTCATCAAAATTCGAAATTCCCTTGTTGTCCCGCTTCCCCTCCTACTCTAAACCCAAAGCAAAGCGGCCACAACGACGGCTCTTGATGATCATCGACCCCATTTTACTCTTTAACGGCGTTGGTATCACCTTGAATTTCGATACACAAACTCTTCTTGCCACTGTTAGTGTCTTCGCCGCCATTGCTCTCTCTCTGTTTCTTGGCCTCAAGGTAACAATTTCTACTGAATTTCCAGCTTTTTCAATTCTGGGTTTCTATTTATTCCCAAAAAGAAGTAATTTTTTTATGTTAGTCGTTTACACAAAATGTATACGCCCCTCTTTGTTTATTCCATGCATAAATACATCAAGTTTTTCTCGAAATGGTATTTGCATTGTGGGTCGTTGTTGATAATTAAGTGCTGGATTTTGCAGGGGGATCCAGTGCCTTGTGATCGTTGCGCTGGCAATGGTAAATATCTTTCTTCAATTGGAATTGGAGTTCAGATATATGTGTTTATGCTCACAATGGTCACTTACTGCGTTGAAGTTGCATTGAACTTAAAATGGAAATTTTCAGAAAGATTTTTGCTTATATCAAGGGCCTACATGTTTAAATTTTTGTCAAAATCTTAGCTATTCACCATTGCGAGAAATTGCCTATGTTTTCGACAGAGGATAACTTGTAAGCCCTGAATATGAAAGGGATTTGGATCTTGTGCAGCTACTACTATTCAGTAGTAGAAGTTTTTTAATCGTTAAATGAAGCTGTCACTACAATTGCAGCCTCATCTAACGGATGAAAAATATTGCTGAGTAGCAACTGCAGCAGATTTAGGCAACAAAGACCCGCTCAACCATAACTGTTTAGTTGTCAACAGGGCATTTTAGTGCACTTGTTTTCTTCCAAAAAAAAAAAAAAAGAAAGTGTGGACCTTGCAAAAGTGGTTATTATCTTACCAGATTGGACAAAGAAAACTGCTACTTGTTTCCGTAATAATTATGAAATGAAACAGTGATTCTATCTATTCAATCTCTATTGGCCTTTAAAAGCTTTTATTATTTAAAACATTGTGCGCTACCCTTTGCTGCTGTCTGCCACTTAATCAACGTGATTCATCCCACAACTCTCCCTTTCAAAACTACATCTGTTTTGGCTTTTGCATGGGAATGAAAGTTGCAATTTTATTATATTATACCCAAAAGATTTCAATGTTTATTGCTAATATTTACAAGCAGGTGGGACAAAATGCGTTTTCTGTAACAATGGTAAAATGAAGCAAGATACGGGATTGATTGATTGTAAAGTATGCAAGGGTGCAGGTATCTATTTCTGATATTGAATGCATACTGAAAATATTTTACTAATGAAATGCTTTGGATGTCTGATTAAATTTTTTTCTATTTTATGCGTTTTCTCTTGCCATCTTTTAGAGTATGCAATTTAGCTCTACTGGTGGTTATGATGATTCTGGATTGTTAGTATTTAATATTATTGAACTAATCTGGTTACCTTGTAGTACAAGTAACAAAATAATGTTCCTTTCTAATCACAAAAACTGCAGAAGAAACTAATGAAGATTAATATAATATTCATCTTGGTTATAGCATTAGCTCTGGATTTAAGTGAGATTTTGCCTTAAATGATGAAAGCTTTTACTTTTTTTTCACTCTTAATCTCTCAGTGTTAACTTGTTCTTTTATAGGATTGGTACTCTGCAGAAAATGTGGAGGCTCTGGCTATTCCAGAAGGCTATGAGTTGTGAGCTTATAGATGTTTACTAAGAACAATCTCTTGTGAAATTTGTAAAATCTTGTAACAGGTTGTTCCTTTTTTTTTTTTTGGTTTATATGAACCTTTTTAAATTATATTATTGTCCTTTGAGCCTTTGTAATTGCACAAAAGTTAAGAGCAATCTATCAGTCAAATTTTGATCTAATGTTTGTGAACATTGATTACTTTCAGTCAAAATTCTTCAGTAGTTAGCATGACTTCTCAAGTAGAAAATAGAAAAATAGGAAAAAAAAAATGTATACCCTGCATGAAAATTGACTGCAAATTTATAACAATGATAAAGAGAATGCCATATTAAAATAAGGCAATAACCATTCATTGCACTTGCATATTCACATTATATACAAAATTTGGCATTTACCAAATCGTTTTTGAAATCATTGAACAATCAGTGAAATAGTGGCATGATATTAGAATCTAATAACACCATATAAATACTTCTAACTTAGCAGAAAACTAATGTTCAAAATACCAAGTACCATGCCACACTAGCTCTATATGGTGTATTATGATCTCTGTACTAACTCATCGGTCAAGAGATGTTTCTGGTGAGAATTGAAGCTAATCCTCAGAGCTTTCCGGCAGGGAGGACGATAATGAGCCGCTTTTCTTGCTTGGCAGAGGCGTATTCCGGCGAGACTGACGCTTTGTCGGGACAAGCACAGGCTCCTGCGGCCAGTCTTCAGTCATTCCTTCACTATCACTTTCATCTTCACCCTTAAAAACTGGGTGAATATATGCATTCTGGAGAAACTCTTTCATGTTCAGGTTTGGCTCTCGCGCACGTTCCAATGTATCTTTCATCACTGCTTCCTGAAATACACACCAAAAGAAAGCAAGAAACAAAGATGAGAATTAACACAAGAAATGTCAAAAGCAGGTGGCATAATTGTCTCTATGTAAGATAATGACAAACAAATGAAACTAAGAGACAAGAAAAAACACATTAGTAGACCATAAAACAGCACATGTTGAAACCTTATCATCTGTCCATCTCATGTCTCATTTTCTTAGTCAGAAAATAATGATGTTGTAATAACAACGTTGTAATAATCACGTCCTAAAGAATTGCTGAAAATATATTACTCCCTCTGTTCCTAAACTATAGCTTAAAGTTTCTGCACAAAGATTAAGACTTCATTGATTAGTATAGCATATTGACAATAATGCCCTTGTTTAATTCATCTATTTCATGGTGTAATTGAGAGAGATGAGTGAGTTAAAGGAGGGTATATGTGGAAAAATAAATTTGATAGTCCATTGAAATTCTAAAACAGCTAAAGTTTTTGCAACAAAAACAATACACTAAAACAACTAAAGTTTAGGAATGGATGGAGTATTTTATAAATTTTTAACCAATAAGAGAGTGTGAGACATAGAATGGGATATGATAGAGGATGTTATTCCCATCGTGTTAGAATGATATGATATCAGACAAACCTGTAATGGATATCTAATAAAAGCAGGTTCATAACGCCCTTTGCAAAACCAATGAAACCAGATGGTCAAAACTGGGAGTGCAATTAATAATGGAGTTGAGTGAGCAGCTCCCTTTGTGCTCAACAATCCCAATAACAGAAGTTGTGAGACCACTAATGCAACTACAATACGCCCATGGACATCGGGCCAGAATGCTGCAGCACTCTCATACTCCTGGTTGTAGACATTAATAATCTGCATATTCATACAATTTCAGACATGTAACATTAGTTATCACAGACTCAAAGATCTGACATTTTCATATGTGTACTATGATCAATGATCTTAGTAAATGAGAAGTTGCTTCTGTCCTAAAATCCTAGAATGTGTTTCTGTTTTCATCCCTTAAAATAACAAACTAGATAGCATCGACTATCTATAGACCACAGCCATGCCAATCTTCCAAATATTCTTCCCATTGATCTTGAAATCATGCCATAAAAAACTTCAGATCTTTTTTTATGGGAAGAAAATTTTCAAAGTGACTATCTTTCTTGACTACACACACCTTATCTCAAGTATGTTGTCATTTCATCAACTTGGTAAGCATCTAATCATGTTACAACAAGGATTAAACGTGTCCAAAAAGGAAGACCTTTCTCAATCCAATTCTTACCTGATGGCGATACACAACATACGCTAAGCCAAAGAACACTATGATAAAAGGAAGTAGGATAGGCGTCACCACAGCATAGACAAGTCCAAGCAAAAAATAAAGTTGTATTTGGGGTTCCCCTGTGTTGAAGCCAAGAGTCCCTGGATCCATTGCTTCTTCGCGATCCTTTTCCGTCTTCACCAAGAAGGTGTTTTTTAAGTGATACAATATCAATGGCTTTAGCCTTAGAATCTCCCCAGCAATTCCAGCCCACCCATCAACCATAATGTAAGTTATAAAGAAAGTTGCTTTCATTGGAATGGAAACACCAATTGTTTTTGGGATTCTGCATGCATAGCCAGTTTAATCATGAAGAGATTATACATTCATTCATAGAAGATGAGTGTATAACTGACTAAATTCATTCACGGACACAAAATAGATAGAGCAGAATGATACATTAGAAAAACAACCAAGAGGCAATAAGATGGTCAAGTCCAATTGAATTAGTTTTACTCTGCTTCCTTTAAATTTTCTTTTATGTTTAGGGTACTCCTTCACTTGATTTTAGCAGCAATAAATTGAATCATAAATCACAATTACCTAATCAGAATTGAAATGATAGTACTGTGTTCTAAAAAGAAAGCTCTCAAATTTTCTTTGCAAAAAGCATTTAGAAAAATACAAAGGCATTTGAGACATCAACATTAATCACAAGGTGATCTTTGAATAATTAAAAGAGCTTTAACATTAGTAGTTGTGAATAGATGAGGAGGACTTACTCATTTGCAGACTGGTGAATGAAGTTATCTAGTTGTTGGAATGCAGTTCCAGTAATTATGCTCCCAAGAAATACATTAATAAATTGGAAGATATAATATCTCGTTGCCGATCTCCTTTCTAGAGCTGAGATGCTTATGAATCCTTCGAACTTAGACATTATCATCAATATTGAGGGTAGAAAAATGAGAAATATCTTCAAAGCAATCCCAGGAAGGAAACCTTGTATAAATGATTTTATGACTTTTCTGCATGAAAGTAGGACATGGGTTAATCTCAGATCCTTTATGAATATCTCTGACAGCAAAACAGAAGGCTCTCTCTGTAGTATTTTATGTTAATAAAATTCTTTGCCTATGCAACACTTAGAACTTTCAACATATTTTTAACATGTTATCTAGACAGAATCAATAGAACAAGCAAAATGTTTTCAGATATTCAAGAAATTTGGTTACAAAGTAACTTCTAAGCAAACAAATGCAACAGTGTGAATAATGAAGAGGAACATGAAATTAAAGAATAATGCTTACATTTCTATAATGGGCTTCAGGAAAGGAACTGCCATTTCAATGCCCTCGATGTTGGCAAGTGATTGTACAAATGCTATGGGAATCATAAAAAAGAAGGTCAGAAAGAAGAAAGCTACAGCAATTATAAGCCTCCTTATTGCGAGTGAAACATATGGTATCGCCATGTTATCCCAATACACATCGCGAGGTTCTGGTGCCCACTCAGTTAGCCATACAGTTGGATTTCTGGTTTGTTGAGTTTGTGCACAAACTGCAGCACCCCATCGGGTCCGGAAGGAGACAAATGCTGCTGGCATTATAGATTTAGAATTCTTCTTGATCTTCTCTTTCCCTATGGCTATCTGAAAGGTATCAATTTATAGATACATCAAATATGTAAATAATAAGTTTTAAGGATCTTTTAGGAAAAGAAAATTTAATGAACAACCTAATCATGAAGACAGTTCTAATGACAGCTATAAAAGAAGCATAGGGGGAGTTCGGCTTACTTCTTCAGTCAGTCTCTTAACTTCAGATGTATAAAAGTCCATGGCATCCACCGTATTACCACAAAGACCTAGAAAGCCAGTCTGCTAGCACAATGTCAGTCACAATTTGAATGGCTAATCACATTCTTGTGAACAAAGAAAAGTGGCAAGAGAATGGAAGATGTATAATATGAACCATATCATTGGAAATGGAATACCTTAGTAGATGGCCTTGTGGACTGATTTCTAGAATATTTAAGTTGATAGTAGTCAAGCCAATTTTGCTTCTTTTTCTTCTCTGAAACAAGCTTAGAAAGTTGTTTTGCATTGTAAACAACCTGCAAAAATATCCTTAAAGTAAGCAACTTGGAACATGAGCACTCATTATTGAGTACAAGAATATCATATAATTAACTCGTATGGTTTTAACACAAAAGGTTTGAACCTGGTAAGTGAGATAGTAATCTGGATGGTTGACCAAAAAGAAGTGTTCAACAAGTTCACTGACTGATTCATCAGGATCTGGTGGCACATTCCTAACAAGAACCTGTGCCATTATATGTTAATTGCATCAAAAGGACATATTATTAAAAAGTGCTGTAAGTGATAGAACTTGATCTTACTGTAAATTGGTCAGGGCGGCGTCGCTCCGATGCAAGAAAATGCAGTCTCATTTTTGCAATTATCTGATATTCACTTTTCAAAATATAGCATGTCCAGAAGGTAAAAGCATATGCCATTACCAAATGGGTCCAAAATCTGCAACAGATCACAGAAATATTGGAAGATAAACACCCATGTATCATTAAAATAAGGAAGAGGAAGAGCAAAAAAATCATACCATTGGAAAAATTTTGCTTACCTATTTGATCCAAGAGGAATATTTGAGATAGAAAGCTTATCTATGTCACTGTAAGTCAATTTTGAACGCTCCAAAGTGCTATTGGTCCAATTGACAGGAACCATAACAGAAAATGCAAGGAATGCAATGGGGACATATATTTTTAGCCTGCAATTCCATCGAGTTAAAGAATGCAGTTAGTTGAGAAGGATAGCCACAATAAGATCAGTTTGGAAAAATGAAACAATGATAGCGGTAAATATCATTAGCCTATGGTGGGAAGGGATAATGATAGATAGAACTCAAAACACCCTCACCAGCAGAGTCAAGGCAATTATATATTTTAATATTACTGCCCTGAGAAAGTTCTATCTGGTCCTCTGCAAACTGTAAAAACCATACTAATAGACATCTCTATTGCCCAAAATGGTCAGCTAACCACATAGATTCTATAAGCTGTCCCAAGACTCAGAAAATCATATTGCTTGACATGTTTATTCTGGTCTCTAAGAAACTATTAAAAGGAAAAGAACGTAAAAATATTTGCTTAGCATCAATGTCAGTCCGTCTTCATGCTTATAGATTGCACAAGTGTTTGCTAGGATGTCACATGTATGAAGTTAAAACGAATGATTTACTAGACCATACCCAAGCAAGTAGATCCTCAAGTAAACAGCAGAATCCAACCCTGCATGATCAATTAGTTCAGGCTCTGGCATTTTCAATGCTTCCGGCATCCAGTTCAAGAACCTCACATATGACCTGTAGTCCACATTGACAAACTTGCTCACAAATGCACCTGCTTGCAACGGACTGCTCCTTAAGCCCTTCAGATACCATTTTGGAAAGTAAACCCTATCATTTATAGGTTGTATCCGAAGAAAGGCAAATGCCAGAAAGAAAACAAATGCACTTAGGATGTTGATAGTTGCTGCAACTCCTATGTCACTGAGTGTAGCCATATTCACACTTTAAAGTACCAAAAAATATGCTACTTCCTGCAAAAAGGATAGACAGGCCTTGCAAAATCAATACCTTAATAAATTTGAATCTAAATATCCTCCATCAAGTCATTCGGTTGCAGAAACACATACAGGACAAAAGCAGATGATGACAAGGCATTTTCATTAACTGGTTTGAAAGCTGAATAAGTTTCTTTACAACTTTTCCAGTGATATATAGAACAAAGAAACACTAAAAGGGTGAAAAGCCATATATTCAATTGTGTTTGCCATGTAGTTTTGTACTTATTGAACCCTTCATTGTCATGTGAAAGCAAAATCCCCCCTTGCTCCCATCATCTTCTCAGTGGGACATCCATAATCAGGTCTGAAAATCTGTACTTCTAACTAAAATGACATGATTCTCTGTAGGGTTATCACTCACGGGAAAAATCTTTAGTCCCCATTTCAAAGTAAAAACAAGAAAATTGGGTTACAATTTCATACCAAGTTTTAAATTTTCAGTCAACCATTAAAACCACAATCCAAAATAGCGGAAATCTTCCTCACGAACCCCAGCAACAAAAAAGACAAAAATTTGAAAACTTTCATCATCAACACACCTCAGATCATCACTTTTGGGCACAATTCCTTTTCTACCACAACAAATTCTCCCCAGAAAAACACATCAGAACATTAACATTACCTCACAACAAAAAGCTACCCAGAAAAGAAAACCCCGCAATCAAGATGAGATTTTGAGATTTGAGACGAGTACACTGTTTGTTCAACTACCCATTAAGATACTCAAAAGCCAAAAAAGTCAGCAATCAACGACAGTAGCAGATTTTGAGCAAAAACAGTCAAGAATTACTGCTTACAGTTCAGATGAAGTAAGACTGTGCCAGTAACCGACGAACAACTAGGTCCTCTGCATTTATATATTGCGCGAGAAAGCGAAGTGACAGAAAAAATAATGGGATGACAAACGTGTAGTGTTCTCTCCAGAACTGAGTTGGCAACCGGGAAAACAACAGTCTGTTCCGTTACTCTTCCTCCTTTGGTCGTATACTGAATAAAATATAAATACATATATATATTATATTGAAAAAATTTAAAAGATTTGAATCTGTGTTGATTTAGAAAGATTTAATGAATATTTAAAGCTGTGACCAGTAGGATTGCGTTATGTCGCATGTGAAATGAATGGGTTGGAGATGAGGGGAAGGTAGCGTCTGTATGCTCTAACGGCTATTTTAAGACGAAAGAGTCCAAAGCTTTTTGACTAAAGCAATAAATAAAAAAGAAAAGTTTTGTGAAAGGAATTAGAAAAATCCACTTTTAAATATGGAGAATTTTTAGGAATTTTGACTAAAAGAAGTTTTGGTAAAAAATTATTTTAAAAAATAAGTTTAGTTTAACATTATTTATAAAAATAATTTTTTTCATGAGAAAAAAATATATTAAAATAATATATCAAAACTCCAAAATAAAAAAGTCAAAACTTCAAATCTCATGACTTTTTTGATTAGATAATTTAACGTTTTGACAAAAACTCATATGAAGTGGAGTTTTGTTTGTATATTTTGACATTTTGTGTTAGTGGTTGACAAATTTATATAAATAAAGATTTTATCAATGTATTTTGACATTTTATGTATAATAATTTTAAAAGAAATTTATTTTCGTAAATAATTTTCTATATAAACCTATAATATTCAAATTTGGAGTATTTCATGTTGTATGGAATGATTAAATATTTGTTTTTACTGTTTTATTATTTAATTTATATATTTATTTCTTAATTAGTGCTAGATGATTATCTTCTTACCTTTTTCGTAAATAATTTTCTAATATAAATTTGCTTTTGATTTTAAGACCTTAAGAAATTAAAGCTCTTAATTTCATCACATGATGAAACGTGCTATAAACCTCTAACATAAACTTTATGATAAGTATGTTAATAAGCTCTTATTTGTAACAATAGGCTTTTGTAATAATTACATAAACTTTACTGGTAACATATATTAATTAAGTTTGATAATTTTTTTATGATATTAATTTTTACTTGAATGTATATATGTTTAATTAGTGCAACACTGATGCGTAAAGTTTGAGAATAAATTGTGTGGAAATTAAATGAAGAAAGAGAAAAGAAGAACTAATGGAATACAGAATTTATTTAGAAGAAAAATGTTCGAGAGAAGTGTTAATAGAAGAAATTGATATTTTAACAGAAATATTTTTTTATGGGATACTCTAAAAGAAGTATCAAACTATGTCAAAAAAAATAAAAATAGATTCTTTTGAAATGCCAAAAGAATTCTTTTAAAATAAAAATGACTTAAATCCATTTGTGCTGGTTGAATATAAAACTTTGATAAATAATTTCGTAATAAAAATAATATAAGAATTAATAAGTTACAAAACATTGTCTATTTTTTGCCTAAATGCCATAAAAATTAAAGAATTTTGCTTTAGGTTCCAAATTTTTTAAACACGACCTTAACTCTAAAATAGTCTAATAGACAATTTTAGGAGAGATTAAAAGGTAAGAGTTCCTACATAGTAATATTGAAAATGTGAATAAGAAAGGAATGATTCTATAAACAAGATAATGGTGAAGCAAATTTGGGATGTAAGTAAAGGTATATTATTTTTTGATTGTGGTTAAGGGAATGTTTTGATTGGAAATGATATTAGGTTATAGCAAATTACCCACTTTGGTAGGAAAATTCACTTTTGATATGATTGTTTAATTTTTACTGGTTTGATAGTGTCATTATCACCATGCATATGCTCAAAAATGGTAGGTAAGTTTCTCAATCTCAACAATTTATTATTATTTATGTTTTATCTTTAAAAATGTATCTTTAAATTTATTATTTATCTTTTTGAGATTGATATTTATCTTTATGCAGTTATGATTTAGTTTTTTTTTTTTTTTTGGTCACTTTTTACTATTTTTGTTACCTTTTACCATTTAGTGTTTAGGGCATTTACATATAGGATTCACTTACAAGTAAGATTTATCATATTTATAACTTACCATAATTTTTTTAAAATATTAATTTCATAAAAGCTAACCATCAAGTTAAAAATTCTATTCTATTAATTATGCTAAAAATTTATAGAATTGATTACTATTTTAAAATAAAAATTATTTTAATAAATAATAAAATTTAAATTATAAATAAATATCATAAACTTAAAAAAATTTCTTGTTTATGTAAACTTCTCCTAAAAATTATTCTATTATTTTCAGTTTCATAATTATAAAGTATATACACTTATTGAGAAAGACAAATAGTGAAAAAATCAAAGTGATAATTGGTGAAGGGAAAGGAGATTATTTGATAACCTAAATCTTGAGGTGTCGGCAAAGTCAAGCAATTATTTAAAGACATATATGTCCATTTCAACGTTATTTTCTTCCTTTAATTTAAGCATGTGAGGTCCAATTCACGCTCACATGTCACAAAGTCACTGATCTGGTTGTAGCCTACCTACCATTTTGCTTTTATTGCTTTCGGGGAAGAAAAACAATCAAAAGTGCTTTTCAGGTTCCCTAGCATTCCATATGCAATGCCACATCAAGTCAGCTTGCATTATTTCAGAGTTATGAAAAGTGCTTTTCTTGCTTTTCGGGAAGAAGAGAGACAAAATGAAAAGTGCTTTTCAGGTTTCCTAGTTGAGAAAGAGAACGCGGCATATCCAGGCAGCATTTCATATACATGCCACATCAAGTGAGCTTGCATTATATGTATCTGCGTTAGATTTGAAAATAGCTTTTAAAAAAATTAATCTAAACATTGAAATATTAAATAAAAGCTTTTTTTTTTTTTTTTAACCAAAAGCACTTTTAATAAAAAAAAAATACCTCTTAGAATTTGAAAAAAAACACCGTTTCTTGTGAAAAATACATCAACTTTATTTGAGAAAGCAGCTTAAAGCAACTTGATAAAACCAATAGAAGCACAGATTATTTTATGTTATCCACAATCAATTACACAGAGTACATACAACTTACAGGACTTGCTGCTCCAAATTCTTTCTACAAACCCAGATCAATTCCCTGTAAGTTGAATGAATAAGAAGAACATCAACTTTTCTGATGAACTGCAATGTAGTGTATGTCCATGTCTTTCAACATCACTGAACGCCCACAAGAATCACATGGGGCAGTCCTAGACCCACAAACACTCTCGTGCTCCGACAATCCTCTTATTTTGTCCCTATAGTCTGTAGCAGCACTTCCAGCTTGAACCATATCGCCGCAAAAGCGGCAGGAGATTAGTCGCAAGGGGCAGACTGATGCTTGGTGTTCAACCTGACCAAAAAAAAAAAAAAAGTCAAATAAATAAAAAATCGTAAACCTCAATTCCCATTAGTAGATAAAACTCCTATACCAATTCATGCCTGCTACCTGCCCTCAGGAGAGAAAAGAAAAGAAAAAAAAAAAATATCTTCTATAATTCTAGGTTGTCTTTAAAATCTAGGAAGTGGGAATTATTCGGCAATGAGAAATTTTCTACCATAATATGCAGAGTCTCAGTATCTAACCAAGTGGAGGGTGAAAATATGACCAATGCATTTACAGTTAATCTTCTTAAAGTCAACCCAAATAGCACAGAAAGGATAAATTTCCACAGACAGTTCATACCAAAGAAACACTAATTAAAATTGAGATAGAGAATAATAATAAGGGGGGAAAAAACATAAAAGGTTGGACAATAAGGAAGGAAAGGAGAAGGGAAGTTTACAACTCACCATTTGTTCTTTCTCGAGGACTATTCCACAAGGGCAGTGAAGTGGCTCGTGAAAAACTTTCATGTGCTTTTCCAATTCTCCCTGCTGGAATGCTTGACCGCACCTTCCACAGTGAATGTGGTTCTTGAACTCCTCGATCCTAAGAACAACCCCACAACCAGCATGCTGGCAGACAACATTATGTCTGCTGCAGTAAGCTTCATGCAGTGCAATAGTCCTACTTGGTATATAATGCTTACAATTTCTACATTGTTCGGTATCAACATCCATAGATGACTTGGAAGATGATGCCTGTTGTCCCACTTTTTGGTTTAAGTTGTCCTGAATATTGACCGATACTTTGTACTTGGTTGTTCCCTTAAAGCCATACACACCAATGCTGTAAGTCCCTGGTCCCAAGTTTTGATCTTTAGAGCTAAGAACCAGAGCCTTTGAGCCAACATCATGGGAAGACCACACATGCTGGTGTCGTGTAGGAAATATAAGAGGATGTCTTGAAATGAAAAGATCAGTGTCTCCCCCATCTGTTTCTGCTTCTAATTTTACCTCAACACTGGAACTCCCAGAATTGACTTTCTCCCAGGTTTCATTGTCTATTGAGAATTTGTAATACATGAAATTTCCTTCTTCTACCATTCCAGTCTCTGACTTTCCAAATAAAATTGGACTTAAAACATGCTGGTCAGACTCTTTTGAGGAAGTATCAGAATCCACTATGTCAACTTCTATATCTGTTTCTAAGACAGATACACTTGAAGAAGGTTTCAACTCAAGCACCCTTAATTTGTATGCAAGTTCCCCATAATTGACTGTAAGAATATCACCCTGAGAAAGAGTGGCATGCTGCCGAAGACTTGTTTCAAGGATAGCCTTATGATTTGGCAAATCAGAAAATCCTACTCTTTCAGGTTGAAGTTTTGCATAACTCCCTTTTGGAAGCCAAACATAGCGGACTTCAATAAAGGGAGATTTTGGAGCGCTTTCACTGAATAAATTATTCCAAACATGAGGTGGAAGACCTACTGAACCTTCGTCAGCAGTGAATTCCAAAACTCCACAATGGGTGGTCCCTTGATTTTCTTTATCAGTAGCTCTCATGCCAGAAGAACCACTCTCTTGAACTAATGACAACTGAAAGTACAAGGGTCCCTTATCAAAAGCACCTAGGTCGGACAATTCATTGAAGCAAGAAGGTGGCAATTTTATCTTATCCCCATTACCCTGATAAGGTACAGCTTCTAGTAAACGGTAAAATATAATTCCTCTCCCAGCAAGTAAGCTTTCCTGCATCTGTTGATCAGCCTGAAGAGAGCAAGGATATCGAGGAAATTATATATTTAATACTTTAACATCAAACTGAGACATAAACAAAGTTATTGCAGCCAAAAACATGTTGCATTGGAATGTATATTTAATGCCATTGGAGGTACAGTAGCAAGTTCATCTTCAGTTATAGAGCTAAATAATAAAGGACACGGTCTCAGTATCATATTGAAAGGTGACAGGGTGACATTTCTAAACACCAGCTAATTGGGCCAGTCGTCATACTACTGAGGACGAACACTCTCAGATCATACTGCTCTAGAACAGCTGCCAATCATAACACAAATAGATATAGGTAGTCTCATATGTTAGGGGCAGGTTGTAATGGTGTGGGCTTATTTTAAATGGCACAAGATTACAATTTTAAGTCAACAAATAGTGGAAGCACATTTCCAGGTACAAAAAATAACATTGAAATGGGCAGCCAGAATATGTCTGGACATAGAACAAAAGCCAAAAATCAAAATTGGACCTAAATTGTCATTCATACACTATCCTATGACTGCACTTAATGTCTTTTGGTACTATACATGAAGCTGAACTTGTACGCAAAGACATTAATCTTGCTTTGCCCACAGCCAACGCTCACACAAAATACCCCTGGTTAACAGAAAACTTTGGGAGGTGGATAGGTAGCCAGAGGGTATAAGGGCTTCTAAATATGTGATGGATTCTAACAAGTCTGATTTTCCAAAGCTTTGATTCCTTCAACGTAAAACATCTCTAAGTAACAACCTATTTTTGAAGATATCTGAATTCCCAGTAATCATAGACCATCCTGAAAGCAAGGCAGTACATTGCATCCTCAGGAGACTATTTCATTGACCAAAATTGAAACTTGAAACTGAAAAATAAAATAAAATTCCTCCATAAATTTACTACCGATTTCCTTGTACCAAAAAAAAAATACCAATAGTTAAAAGAAATCATATTGCTAGCATACACATAATAACACAATCAGCACAATCAACAATAATCCATGTAAATCCAAACAATTTTAAGCAGCAACTTCAACAGCAATAAGAAGGGATCAAACAAGGAGTGAAATCGACAAAATAACGAGAAGTAATTTTTTTTTTAAAAAAAAGGGGTCTCGCTAGTATGTGTGGATATGGAAGGGTACCTTGAGTTGGGCTTCAGCTGCATCAATACGGCGAGATCTCTGAGCAGCTTCAATGGCTTCCCTTTGTTTCTTAGCCTCTGCTTTGGCTTTCTTTTCCTTCTCCACTTTCAACCTTGCCTTCTCCTTCCTCTCCTTCTGCTCTTTATCGAGCTTCTCTCTCGCTCTTCTCAGCTCAAAATCCATCGCTCTGTGATTGCTTCAACGATCGATGCGCGTTTGTGTTTGTTGAGTTCGTCCTGACGAAGGAAAGGAGTTTGCAATTGAAGAGTTCGTATCGAATTGAATTGTATTATTTGTCAGTTTAACCCACCTTCCGATTTTCTGGTCAATTTATTTTGTAATTATTAATTTTCCCCATTGGTTGGGCTAGCACTTTAATTTATAGGAGATTTGTTTCTGTTTTGTATTCGAGAAGGTTCTGGGCCTTTCGGGTGAGAGTTTATGGGCCAATCAGGTGTTCCATGGAGCCTGCTGCCCGTGTTTTACCAAAGAATAAAAAGTTTGACTTTTTTTTTGACTTTGTAATAAGAAAGTGGACAAGACTTTGCATGAAAAGTTTATGGACGGTGTCACATTAGAAAACCTATAACTAGTATTCCTTTCATTTTATGCAATCGTGATACCGACCAAATCCATTGTCGATTATTCAAATTCGTATTTATATTATTTTACAAAAATATAAGAAAATAATATAATAATATTAATTATATAAAATGAGATAAAAATTATAACAATAAATTTTAATCGGTTGTTGGAAGGTTTGCAAAAGTTAAAATAAGAGACTTTTGCCTTCATTGTATACTTACTACCATGAACAAAATGTGTTGTTTGGGTTTAAGAGCACAAGGTATTTGACTTTCGAGACCAAGTTCTTGAAATAATTACAGTTTCTTTACTGCTATTTGTTGTCAACCAGAAAGCATACCCTGCAATAAATCTCATCAATTAAGAACAAATATAGTTGAACACACAGACAGAACGTGCCATTCATAAATGATAACACCATATGATTCATGTTCATAAACCACCTTCCTCTGTCTTATTCACATAAAAAAAACTTGCTCATTGTTGCTTGAATGGCACAAAAATGTGAACCAGGATTTGAATACTAGAAGAAATGTTCTATTATACATTCATATCTAGGTTGATAAAAGTGGGTAAAGTTTTGTTAAAATTACTTCCAGCCCACACTCTTTTTTCTTGATACATATCAATTTTTACTCTCTTAAAAACTTGACAAGTATATATACTAACATAAACTATTTTGTCATAGTACGGGGTTTAAACTCTAATTTAGTAAAATTTATTCAAATGCATCATTATAATTCTTTTATTTTGTACTTCAAAGATTTAAATTCTTAAGCAGGAAAATTTTGGGTGGCGTTCAAGTTTCCTTTCTCAAGTATGAATATTGGGTGCAAATGATTTACATGCATTCAAGTCCCTGCTCATAAACAAGAAGAACCTCTACAAGGTAAGAAAAACTAGTACATATTTCCAGCAAAACCCAAAGGTGAATTGCCCTTGTGACAAGAAACTGGAAGAAGAAAATATTATACATCACATAGCCAACCATGACTGTAAATAACTATAACTACATCAACCTTTTTGACTATCGAGGGAAGGATTTACTCTTAGACACATCGCTAGCAGACGATGATATCGAATGGGACATGGACTTAATAGACTCTAACTCTTCCATGCGCGCCGTTGACTTTGGTTTCCCAAGCAGGCAAAGTGGTGGCTCTGAAGGTGATGGCAGATCCACCATGAAACTAAAATATAGAGCAATTGTTGCCATTGTTGGTCTGTCATCTGGGTTTTCTTGAACACATAGTAAGCCAACTTGAATGCATCTGATGACTTCGGTTTCAGAAATTGTTTCTTCTAATGTAGGATCCAACAGTGCCAGTGGTCTTTTTTCTGTCCACAGGTTCCAAGCCTGCAACATTTATCAGATAAATTTTGAGCCACTTGAATCAATGCTCTATTTTTATGTGGAGTCAGTAAATAAAGAAAGAAAACCAACTTGGAATAAAGAAAGAAAACCAACTTGGAATTTGAAACTCACGTAGCTCAAGAGGTCACCGGAAGAGTTTGGATCATCAAAATAAGCATTTCTCTTCCCGCTAATGATCTCTAGGATCATGACTCCAAAGCTAAACACGTCAGATTTTATTGAAAATAAGCCATGCATTGCATATTCTTGAGACATGTAGCCACTACAAAATAACACAATCAATATTAGAACCTAGGACCATTACCATAGTTCTGTCATGTCATTATCTATTAACTTCCTGGGTGTTAGGGAAAGGTAGAGTTATAGAGGGGACCTAAACTTACTATGTGCCAGCAATTCTCCTTGTATTTCCTTGCCTTTCATCCAAATCAATAATCTTTGCAAGGCCAAAATCTGAAATCTTTGCATTCATTTCACTGTCTAACAAAATATTGCTGGGTTTAAGATCACGGTGTATGATTTTAAGACGAGAATCTTCATGGAGGTAAAGAACTCCTCGAGCAATCCCACTAATAATCTTATATCGTTCAGGCCATGTTAGATGTCTTTGACATTTAGGGTCTGTCACAATTTGTCACAAAATGCTCAAGTACGAAAGCAACCCAGATTCAACAAATCAGTAAGTACTTTCACCAATCATAGACACAACAGAAATTCCATGCATTCTTGGGGAATACTATCGAAATTTGCTAGAAAATGCTCAAATAAGAAAGCAACCCAGATTCAGCATATCGGTAAATTGCTTCCAGTCATAGGGACAAGACAAAATCCATGCATTTTCAGGGAATAATATCAAAGAAAATGGCTAAAAGTACCAAACTGAATAGATAGTAATCAAGGCTCTTGTTCTGCACAAATTCATAGACGAGCATCTTCTCCTCTCCTTCAATGCAAAACCCCAACAATCTCACAAGATTTCTGTGTTGAAGCTTGGCTATTAATAAAGCCTCATTCTTAAATTCTGCATCTCCTTGATTGGAATTCCTTGAGAGCCTCTTTACTGCTATTTCTTGCCCATTAGAGAGCATACCCTAAAATTTAAATCCCATAAGTTTTTTTTAAAAAATACCCAAAACAAATATATGAAATAAAAACAAAAGAAGAAGAATATTTAGTCTTATTGTATATTTACCTTATAAACTGGTCCAAAACCACCTTCCCCTATCTTATTCTCATCAGAAAATTTGTTTGTAGCAGCTTCAATTGTAGCCAAGTCAAATTGCAAGGACTTCAGCTCATTACTGATATCTTCTCCAACTAATTAACAAAAATTTACATTGAAAAAACCATGTCAGCATACCTGAACTATCTCCAATTTAAAACTTCAAAGCAGATATGGGATAAGAGAGTATATAATTTCTTTTTCACAATTACAATTTCCTTTCTGATCCTTGAGATTGATCTTCCCTCTTTTCCTACATAGTAAACGATACCCACAATACAAAACGACCACCAAAGTAACAATTCCAAGGACAGTCGGGATAAGAACTACATATGAGATTTTTCCTTTTCCTGCAAAAGAAGAATCAAACACCTTGTCATTTCAACTAGAAAATGAAACTATGATGATTTTTTTATGTTTTTTTCTTTCACTAATCCCATAACTTTCTGAGTGGGAAAAAGCTCATACCTTCAAGAAGATCAGATGAGAAAAAGATATATGGTTCATATCTAATCATACAGCTTGGATAAAAAACTCTTCCTCCTATCTTGCCTTTACCACAAGTGTTCTGAAGTTCATCAGCAGCATCTTTGAGGCACTTACTGCAATTTTCCCGAGAAAGATCAGGGATGCACTCAGCTTGGCCAAACAACACTTTGTCCCCAGGTAAAGATTTTTTCTTTACAGCAAGTTTCTTTAAGCTTGCTCGTGTTATGAGATCGCCCATCATAGATTTCAGGGCACTGTTGAATTTTTCAAATTCACCCCTGTAATCCTCCTTGTTCGGGACACACTGCTTGGGTCTTTCATCCATGGCCGCAAAGAAAGGCCAGTTCGAGTAGCGAACTAAGCAATCAAGCGACCAGATTAAAGCTTCTTTTTTGAAGGGACACGCTGAAGCAATTTTTCTAGTTGCGTCCGCCACGCAGTCACTGCATTGCTGAAGGTTGGCAACTCCACTACACATAAAAAGGCCGTAGACGGTGTCCCGTTTGCCCGAGCCGCCGGCCACGGTGGTGTTGAACCGGCTGGCTTGCCCGGAAGCGGTGGAGGAGAGAGATGATAAAAGGGTATTCAAGTTGAAGTGGTAAGTGCTATTCGGAGTAAAAGTGCTGTTGCTGCAGTTGGGGGATATGGAAATTGTTTTGGTTGGTGAAATCATGAGGAAGAAGCCAATTAGGAAGAAGTGAAGGATTGAGAATACCGAAGGCATGCTTTGAGAGATTGTTGTGTTTAGGTACAAGAATCATAGCAGAAATGATACTGAGGATTCTTCTGCTTTAAGTGGACAAGGGCTATTTAAAGGATTATTCTTCCCTGATAATGAATGTGCAGGGAAGAGTTAATTCTTCCCTGACCCACTCCCACTCCCACTCTGAAGGTTTTTTTCTGCTTTAACTGGACAAAGACACTGTATTTTGGTATTATATTATGCACTTAGCTGGATTTTTTAATCTTTTATTTGGAGCTTACTTCTCTACCTAATTATTTTCTTCTTGTCTTACTACAAATTCTTACATCACCTTCACGTGAGACGATGCAACTGAGCTTCCCAAGTGCGCTGAGTTTGTAAGACAGGTTTTGTAGAAAATGAATACTTTAGATTCACTGTATTTTAGATGATGTTTATTTTTTCTTTCAACAAATAGCATAGATGAATCTATTTCAATAGATAAGTCAAATTCGAGGTTAATCATTTAAAAGGTAGAGTAATTATAATTATTTTTTTTATTAAGGGATCAAAATTATTATTTTATTAAGTGTTTATATATTATTTTATTATAATAAATTAATCAAAACATATAAAAAAAGTGAGATAATAATATTATTTTATTTTTTAATCAATCCTAGAGAATAAAACATAAAATAAAATAATAAATTTATTCCTCGTTATTAATGTGTTTTCTCATGAGTTTAATCCTTAGCATTACAAAAATTGCTTAACCATTTATCTCAATTTATTTATCTACTAAGATATACCTTGTCAGTTATTTTAATTAAAATTATTGAATGGCCCAAATTTAATTATACATAAGCTTTTATAAGAAAGAACTATGTGAATTGCATCCTTCTTGTGTATTTTCACAAAATGAAGCTATCTTTAAGAAGATCTAGTTGAACTCAACAAATAAAGGAGATTACTCTAATTTTCTAAAAGCGGTTGTTTTTGGTGCGCTTTGGATTAAGTGTTTTATTAAATAACATTGTATTGCTTTGAACAAAATGCAGAAAGTAACATGCTCAAAATACCCTTAAAAAATAAATATGTTTGAAAGGGATAACCAAGAAAGGAGGGGCAAAACCGTCAAAGACACTACATTGTTTGGAAAAACGAAAAGAGTATCCCTGAAGCTGACTTTGGTAGACTTGGTTAGATAAACGTGAAACAAACACTTGCACATGCTCTAAGCACTTTTAGAAGGAAAAAGGCACACTTTATGTGTAGAATTTTGATTTTAGTTTATTTTATATAAATAAATCTATAAAAGAAAACAATTGAAAAAATAAAAATATATAAAAAGAGCAAGTTTAATGAGAAATGTTAAATCTATCTTAAATTTTAGATATTTTTTAAAGATAAATAAAAGTGTAAAATAATTTAAAAAATTATAAAAATAGAGAAAAATATTGCTTGAATAAAAAAAAAAATTACAACTGACGCACATTAATATAATATAAAATAAAAATAAAAAACTTTAGTAAATAACACCACTAAATATAGTCTAACATGTCTCTTTTAAGAAACCTCTTGGTACGTTCTTGAGTTGTATTTCAAGCTAGTGATGTTTAAGTAGACGACCACGTGCAAAAATTAAAAGCACTAAGAAAGTCTACCATGTTAATCCAAATTAGGATTCAAAGGACTTTGCCCCATCACCGAACCAACTCATTCAAATGTGGGGATACCATGCAATTCTGATTCCAAACACCTTAATTAATGATTTACCTTGATGCTACAAGGATGCCAACCGTTTTCTGAAGGAAAACCTTAATTGCACACTTTTTAAACTTAATTAGACTATGTTTTTGTATTCAAAATATTTACAAAGATTTTTATTTATTATTTATCAATAAAATCTTTACATTAATAGAGACTTAAATTCACATTCTTATAAGATATAAATTTTATCCTTATCAATTAAACTAATATTTATTTGCATGAGTAAAATCTTAAATAAAACAAAAAAAAAATAAAAAATACAAATAGATATAGAAGTGTAGACATGCGTATAGCACATGTCTTTTTAGAATTGTTATATAAAACAAAAATTAATACTTTAATTCTACATAGCATAAAAAGTAATGTTTACTGTCAATAAAAGTTTTTTAATAAATAAAGGCATGATTCATAATTAAAAATATGTGTGTACGAGTTTTTATAATGGACATGAAGATGTTATTAATAGATAATTTGTAATCTCTATAAATGCTTTTGAGTATATAGACATGTTTTAGTTCTGATGAGTTAGATTTAACTCACCTTAAACATGTTGATAATACTAATAAAACACAACATAATTACTCAAATAATTAGATCTTCTAAACATATTTACAATAGTTTAATTTTTAATTGTATGTATAAAAAAGTTTATTAAAATAAGTGTTTTGGCAGTATTTATGCTTAAAAAAAATTAGTCTCAGATTATATATAAGAAAATACACTTTAACTATTAATCATAAAGTGCAAACCATACAACTATCTTTGTGACTAAAATAAAATTTTAAAATTCACTTTACGAACAGTAATTTATTTTTTCAAGTATGCTTATGATATATTTTACACAGTACAATACATGTAAGAATCAGAGCCAAACGTCTTACGTGGCCGCACCGACACCATGTATCGTTCCTTTCTTTTCCTTAATTAGTAGGCTTGAGAGTGACTTCACGTTGTTTCAAATTTTTTACGGTACTCATTCCTCAGCTTATTGTCTGGTATTGTGTGACAGAATTTAAAACAAACATCACCGAGAGGATTTTGTCCCCTTTATCGTCGCATCAATTATTTTTTTTAATAAATAGAATGAGAATATAAATTTTTTAATATTAATTTAAATATTTAAAAAATTTAAAAGCATAAATTATTAAAACTTTATATTTAAAATTGTGTAATTGTGTTAAATCATTTTTTTTTATTTATATACATATACTTTTATAGTAAGTTATATATTTATCCCAATTTAATTATATTATTACTTAATTTTTAATATTTTGTATGGTTGACATTTTTTTAGGAGAAAGAACTTGAATAATAACGGGTGTCCACAAAAATAAGAATGGCTTTCTGATTTAAAATAAAAAAATAAGATGAAAGAGTAGATTTCTTTTAAAGACTCCACTAGGAGCAAGCCCACTTACAAGAAAAGAATCCATTCCGAGGAATTCTTTTAGCACACCCCATATTTTCTAAGCACACTATCCACTCTCCAGGATTCTACTATATCAGTTTTGTCCATACATACAAGAAAGAACAAGGCGATGTAATTATAGAGAATGTGACAAAGAAAATGACCAACAAGAACAAGAAGAGAACAACTTCCATTTATTTTCATTGTATTTTCAAGCTTGTAAGTAATTATTTCATATAGTTTTCGTTAAATCATTAATAGATTTGAATCTATTACATTTATAACAGTAGAACCTCGTCTAAGTAAGATATAATAGTTAAATGTTGTGATAATTGTGTTTCTCTTTCTTTATTATTTATATTAGAAAAAAAAATATACATGAAAATGTATATGTTGTAAAGCTCATTTGAAACTGTTAATATAATCTCATTTAACTTAAATTTGAATTAATTAATATTTAACGTGACTACGATAATTTTCATCAAAATATAAATTGTATTCCCTTGACAAAAGGAGGTAACAAAAAATATTACTTTCTAATCATTAATTACATAGAAATGTTCAATTATGTAAATCATTACATGCAACACAAACATAAATGTTCTTTTTTTTTTTCAGTTAATGAAATAAATATATATAAAAAAATTCAAACTAACAAACCAAAGCATCATCATTCTTTGCATTCTCTTTGATACTCAATATTCTTCCAATATTATCCAAAGCATTTTTGGCAGCTCTGTTCTGTGCTATATCTTTCCTGAGGCCATAAGTGCCTCTCCCCACTTTCTGGTTTTCTATGAAAACGTCAATGGCCATAGACTCCTTCCACAGGTCTATGAATTTCACTTTCAAATTCTTCTTCTGACACATTTCATATAGCTCTGTAACTGGATGTGTTTTAATGGTCTCTGGGTTGATAATAGGCTCCAACAAACCCTTGAACACCTATTAACAGATCAATGCTTAATTATCATGCATCATAATCCATATATTTAATACGAGTTTGTGCTTTAGAAGTATAGACAAACAGAGAAATAAAAAATAACATTTTTAGCTTTTAGAAGATTTTTTTTTTTCATAAAAGTGATTTGTTTAAAATTTTCTTTTGACAAAAAAAAGAAAAGATATTCGACCAGATTTTAAATTTTATAAGTGAAACAATTTGATTATTTTTAGTTGAATCGATTACAGGCTATAAATATAGATTAACTAATTAATTCTCTTTGAATTAAAACTTTAATGAAGGTAATTTTTACACCATAATGCGCAAAGACAAAAAAGCAATATACCTTCCAAACAGTATCAATGGAAGAATCAGAGTCAATAAAGACTGCACCAATAGTTGATTCAACAATATCTGCCAAATTCTTTGGAACATCAATGAGGCCATTAGAATGCAATGGATACTCCATGATCCCTCGGCTGAACTCTTGGATCTGTCTCAATTAACATATATAAGCAAATTAGCTAAATAAACACAAGTAATGTTATCAAATTAGGGCCAAGTCAAACTCAACAACTTTCCCAAAAGTCCAAGTCAACTCTTCCACGTTCAACTAAGTATATATAACTAAGCATGATCCACGACATTTCCATGATTACTTGCTCTCCAAGTACTATATATATATATACTTGAAAGTAAAATAAGAGAGTTTGGTTTATAATATTAATGGATTACATAAAGTCATGGAGCCATAAAATTGATGTGTTTATACTAAAATGGTGACGGTTGGATTAAAAATCTAGGGCCATAAAAGAGTTCAAGCCCTCTGATTCACTTATCCCTTCCTACAATTTCAAATTTTCAGACTTAGAAACATTTTGTGCAACAAAAGGTCATTTTCGAAAGAGAAATTTTTTAAAAACTTTTTACCTTTTAAATTAAATAAATTAAACTCTTACTTTTTAATTAAAGAATAAAAATATATTTTATTAAATTTTTTTTCTATAAAATATAAGAATTTAATTTATTTAATTTAAAATATAATTTTTTAAATAGATAATAATATAAGGGATTAAAAATGAATTTTTCTTTTTTCAAAACAAATTAAACCTTCTGATTTCACGAGACTCACTTGTTGTTCGAGAAGAGGTTTCTTGTGGCGGAGATAGCGGTGCAACCCGTGTCTGATGGCCACACGTGCGAGCTTCTCGGTGTCCACGTTTGCGGCGCGCAGCCTGGTCAATCTGCCGGGCGCCATGTCTGGATACATGAAATATTGCTCCTTTGTGATCAAAAGATTAAGCACTGCGTCGCCGACGTACTCCAAACGCTCGTAGGAAAAGCACTTTTGGTAAGAAGAGTGTGTGAAGGCTTCTTCCAACAAGCACTTATTCTTAAATGTGTAACCAAGAATCGCTTCCACCTCGTCAAGGCTTGGCAGCGGAGGAGGTGGTTGCTCCTGGTTTGCTATATTGTCCTCTAAAGAAGCTGCTTCCATATTAAGTGCTTCCTGCTGGGGAATCACTTTTTCTTGCTCTTTGACTTCCATGGTGGAAAAATTAAGGGAGTCTCAAAGAATTGCAAGAGCAAGAGTTGAGACGACCGAGTGCTTGAGGGCTTTGTGGGAGAAGTGAACAGTTTGGTGGTTGGAATTTATAGTGCACACGCGAACGTGGGGTTTGGAACAATATTATTTATTCAAATCTATGAGGCGTGAACATAGGAGGCAAGTCATTACCTTTGTTAATCAAAATTTGTTTTTATTTTTATTTCTAAATCAATTCCCGTAATAAACATTTGGATAAGTATACGAGGTTATTAACATTGAGACTTAGAGCTTTTCGTCCATGAGATTAACGTGTGAGGATTTTTAAAACAAAGAGATGCATTTTTTAAAAGAACATGCCTTTTAAATTAAAAGACACCTCTATAAAATGTTACATATAAAGTTACTATGTATATTTAAAGAATATAACACAAAAAGTATCTTAGTTTAGTTAATTAAACTAAAAGAAAGAAAAGGTGATTGTAATATTTTTTTGAAAATGTGATTGGTGAAATGTTGTATTATTTCATGAAGATTTTGTATAATTGGAAGTTATAACTCTTGACTGAATAGTTCATTGTTAATAACTATTGACAAAAAGTTGTGTTTGTTGGTGAAATCTTTACATTTAAAAGATTATATCTCTATTAATGAAGAGTTGTGACTAATAAAGAGTCATATTTGTTGGAAGAATATATATATATATATATATATATATATATATATATATATATATATATATATATATATATATATATATATATATTTTATAAAATAACAGTTGTCAATTTATTGAATCTATGTACTTGAGTTAATATTAATAATTTTTTTTTATATGTGACAATTTTTTTTTATTAAAAAGTCATATGGATTTATGAAACATTATTTCATGTCTATAAATGGACAATTCCCACACATTCATAAAAGAAAATGTTTTGGACTTAGCAATTTAGATCCAAAAAGTGTTCTTAAATTCACTTGGCTTTTAAGTGCACACAAAATAAAAAGTAATCTATCACTTTGTAAAAGAAATTGTTATATTGATTTGAGTTTTGATAATACAAATTATACTAAAGAGTTTTCATTGTACCTTAAAAGAAATTCACTATTAAATCCATATTTATTACTGTTCAAGGTTATTATACACAAATTAAAAAATCATTAATTAGTATAGTACATTGATTATAATGTCCTTATTTAATTTCTCTTAATTTAGACATTATTAACATGGAGAATGAGTAGGTTAAATTTAATAAACAAGGTGCATATGAAAAATTAGTTTATAATAAAGCTTTAACATTTTAAAATACAATAATTTTATAGTAAAATGAAATCTTTAAAAAAATTAAAAGATATGAGACGCGGAAGTAGTAAGGTACTTTAATTAACCCTATAGGCATGAATCACATGAGTGTTACAGAAATCCAGTTGGATGAGATGGAAAAATATTAATGGGGAATTAATGCAAGGAGGCGCAAGCATGAGCCATGACTAGTGATGTAACCTCAACTTGTTCTCTGTACATGTAATCGTTGTCATTATATGTGCTTAGTAGAAGACAATGAACGCATGGCTATTGACGCAACAAAAACTGGTTCCATTATAGATTTTTTTTTTCTTCAATGAAATTATGAGGAATCTTTAATTAATTTGTATTGAAAGATAAGGAATATAAAAGCCTAAGAATTCTTATCCAACAAATAAACCCATGTTTACCAAAAACACAGAAATCTTAGAGATAACGAGAAGATTCAAGACATTTGATCTTAATATATGGTGTACAGAACTTGAGGTCTTTAGCACTCTAAATATGCCATGATTATCCATTTCTAGAGCATATATAGCTTATCCTGGAAAAAACCACAACTTTTTAATTTTTTTTTATCAATTTTGGAACTCAGAAAAGCCAGGTTCTTGTAAATATTCACAGTTTTACAGCTACAAATAATACATGCATTGTTTCCACACCTTTTTTAAGAACTAAGAGAAGTAGTAAAGCATACAAATTCCTTTAATTTCCACCACTCCCAACTCTTTACAATCAAGTTTTTTGCCTCTAAAAGTGCTCAAAGTATGGTACATTTTATCTTCCTGACAGCAGATCTACTAGGGTCTATGAGCATAGATGGTGCCAACATCACAATCCTCGTTAGACGATGAAAGTATCATAAGAGCAACAAAGATGGATCTCATAGTAGGGCGTAGTAATGGATTATCTTGTGTACATGCTTTTGCAACTTGGGCTATCTGCAAAATCAATCACTCACTAGCTTTTAACATTAATGTCAAGATTATCAGGTATAAGACTATCATCGTCTATTTCATATATTGTTTAAATTTTTTTGATTAATTACTTGATTTTGTATTAAATATAGTGTGTAATCAAAAGATTTTATTTAAAAGCTTTTAAAACAAAGAATGAGATATAACATGATGACAGATGTTATTGTCAAGAAAAATATTCAAAGTTGTTTTCTATGAGAAGTATTTGCACCTTGTTTACTGAATCGATTGAGTAGTTGTCTCCAAACCTAGGGTCCTCCAGTTTGCGAAGATCTCCACAGGATGTGATTCACTAAGGGCTTCCTCAAACTGCAATACATAACAAATCAAGAATACCTTTGATATAGGTTTAGGTATGTGCATTATGCTACTAGTTTTAATTATATATATAAACTTATGTGTGTGAATAAGGCTGAGCTGGGCAATTCAGACTAACCAAAGCGACAAGACCCTTTGATTCAGCAAAAGTTTCACCTGTCTTTTAACACAGCTTACTTGGCAGAAATAAGTTCATAAATAACAACTCCAAAAGCATATACATCTACTTTCGGAGAGACGTCACCATATTGAGCATACATATCCATAGGCATGGTAGTCCCTAATAAGCCAATTTCTATATATGCATGCAAAAATAATAATAATAATAAAATGAAGTTTAATTTTCCATAATAAAGAAGTTAACGATTGAGAAATTTGTTTTTTTGAGTGAAAAGAAGAAATAATTTTTTTTCATAGATTATTGCATATCTCTATTAATATTCAAATAATTATTGTTAAAGAAGTGAGATTAGTGTAGTAATTGTCATCTCCTAATAAAGATTTTGTTAGCTTTCTCACTTGTCTATACCTCAGGTTAAGTTACAATCTCTAGAATATTATCCCACTCTCCTAAATATCTAGAGACCAAAAGGAAAGGGTATTCTTTGTTATGTTTGTGCCCTAAAGATCTAGAGACAAATGCCACTCTAGTCCATTTTCCTTACATAGGACCATCTTACTTCTCAACTAAGAGCATAACTACTGGGCACTGGTCATTCTCCCATAAATATCACTTTATTCACTTAGGTACAGGTTTCTAAATTCCCATATTAACTATTCTCACTTACTTTTCCAAACTCTATATTGATTTAAGCATTGGAGTGAGCCTAAGTCTCCTTTGACATCTATTGTTTGCTTTCAAGTTAATTAGTTCCACCATCTTGATCTCTAGCAAGGTAACAATCATAACTATTCTTCATCAAAGTAAAAGATGTATGGTTGTTAATATCCTACTTTCCTAAACCCTAAAATTTCCATTTCTTATGGATGGGTTTGGTATAGCCGTATTGATACAATAATTAAAAATAAGCGTACTTTGGAGGCATGTATCCAAACGTTCCCACAAGACGAGTTTGAAGTGAGTTGTCTCCAACTTTCACAAGTTTGGTCAATCCAAAATTTGCAACCTGAATGTGAAAACCTAATAAGCTTTTCACGAAGAAGAAATAGGGAATTTGAACAATAGATTGAGAAGGTTGCAAGCAATGCAACCTTGCCAGGAAGTTTCTGTCTATTAGTATATTAGCAGACTTTATAGACGATGGATATATACTGGCACAGTATGCTCATGAATGTATTCAAGACCTCTTGCTGAATCCAGAGCAATTTGCACCGTAGTTGACCATGGCATTGCTCTTTCTCTGGAATTCATCATCATTTTAACACAACTTATCAGTTATTGTATATGGCTGCAACACAATGTCATATATAAAGAGGATCTTAGTTGAATCATATGTTGAACTTAAGGAAGTGATTTGTTGTACTAATACAACCTCCAGAAATAAGGCTTTGGTACCCTTATAATTTAGAACTCAATAGGAATGACTTATGCAAAGAACAAATTCATCTAATCTCTTGTGGTACCCACATGCAATTGCATGCGCGTCAGATCAATGGCTAATTTTGGAAAAATAGTTACAGTAGGCAAAATTTAGATAAATTATGGTTAAATGTTTGTTTAATTGGATGAACCACTGCAATTAGACCAAAGATTAATCATATTTTGTCATGTACTTATATTGTTTGAATTAATTTACTCTTTGGGTAAATGTTGTATTTAAATTGCGTTATTAGTTACGAATAAAGTATTAACTTAGTGGTAACATGTTGAGCCACAAAACACTTTAGGTTAAAGATTTAAAATTTAAAATTTTAAAGTCTTGTCTGTCAATAATTCGATGCCCTCCAAAATATGAAGTTATTTTGGCAAGGTTTATTATCTTCTATTCCAAGTGCTGGAGTCCCCTTTTTTTGAAGTAAGTTATTGTTTCCTTACTATGAAGTTCTACAAATATGTCATTAATCATTATTGTTACTTGTTAGAGGATTTATTGTTTACTTATTACATTGTAAATTACTTGTAAAAATTAGAGGTGATAAGAACATGAATAAGATGCCAGTATCTAATCGTCCTTTAGGTAATCCAACATCTTAGACAAAAATACCAAAAAGAGATGCTTAGAATATAGAGATGAAGTAGAAAATAAGTTGACATTCAAGACATTACAAACTAAAAGTTTTGAGTTCAAAATCTTAAAATTATTTTTATTATTATGATTTTATTATTTACTGATCTTGTCTTGAATCAGAATTAGTCCCATAGATTCCCTTGGTATAAACAAGAAAAGAATATATGACAATGAGATTAAACTGAAATTAGGCTTAATACCTCGCTTATGTTAATTCAGTTAGTGCAAGTCAATTTGAACAAGAAAATTTAGCAACCTTGTATCTTGAAATCTGCAGAACGAGATGAAGCAACCATGGGATTTGGTTTTCTAAGCAGCTATTGGCAAGTTGAATTTTGTTAAAAAAAATTATATCTGGGGTTGTGACAAATATCTCAGTAGCAAATTTACACTGTAAAATACTTAATGAAAAATTATACCAAGAATGTTAACTCTCCATCCATTCAGATCCTGATATAACTTTGGAAATGGGATACAGTATAATGTACAAATCAAATTCTAACTACATCTATCTACAAACATCACAAGCTGCTAAAATTGCTAGGCATTGTTTTAATTTGATCCAAAGTAATTTGTGCTGAAAGTGAAGTATTTGGTTCCATCTTCTATCTTCCTGACATAAGATTCACAAGTTCTTGATTTTCATAGAAGGTGCCAACATCCCAGTCATCAGTGTTGGAAGAAAGTGTCATCAGAGCAACCACAATGGATCTCATACTTGGACGTAGTTGTGGATTGTCGTGTGTACACGCTTTCGCCAGTTGTGCCATCTGCAAACCAAATAGCAGCCATTTTTGAGCCTTCAACTGATAGCTTAAACTTTTGTGTTGAATTGATTTTTGACGGGAATGATAAAAGAACATGTTAGAACTATATTCTAACAAACGTGCTTACCCTGTAGACTGAATCAATGGGATAATTATCTCCAAGCCTCGGATCCACGACTTTGCGAAGATCTTCTATAGGTTCAGGCTGATTAAGAACTCCTTCAAACTGCCACACATAAGGGGAAAAAATGAATATATCCCTTTAATTTAGGTTGAAATGATGATAGTAACATGAATGTCTCAAGTAGAGAAATCCAGAATTACCATAGCTACAAGACCCCTTGAGTCAGGAATAGATTCTTCTATCTTGATAATAGCTTCTTTAGCTGAAATAAGTTCATAAATAACAACTCCAAAAGCGTAGACATCTACCTTGGGAGAAACATCGCCATATTGAGCATATCTGCAGATAAAGGTCTTAGTTATCACTAAAGCCATCCAAATGATCACAGAAGTATACTCAATTTTTCTCTACAAAGTAACTGAAAGAATTAGGTGCACAACAAAAAATCTCTCTCATTCATCGTATTAAACAAAAATGGGAAATCCCATTCCCTATGGCTGAGTTGGCTACCAGCTAAACAAAATGATAGAAGTTATCATACTCTGGTGGCATGTATCCAAACGTTCCCACAAGACGACCAGTTGGAAGGGATGAGCTTCCAACTTCAGTCAGTTTGGTCAATCCAAAATCTGCAACCTGCAAACATGATTTATTTTATCTCAGGAGATTCCATAGTATCCAAAGGAAAGAAGAACCTAAACACAACTCTTCAAACTATATTCAACCTTTGCATGGAAGTTTTTGTCTATTAATATATTTTCAGACTTTATGTCACGGTGGATGTAGACAGGCACTGTATGTTCGTGAATATATTCAAGACCTCTGGCTGAATCCAGAGCAATTTGCACCCGGGAAGACCATGTCAAGGGGTCTCTTCCTGTCAATATTACAACTTCAACATTGAGTTATTAGAATCACAATGCACCATTACACAACACACTGATCTAACCTGAACCACGCAGATGTTGGCGTAAGTTTCCGTTTTCAATGTATTCATAGACTAGGAAAAGAGAGCCCTCAACACAATATCCAATCAAACGCACCTACAGTGGTCATTAATAACTAGAACAGCATAAGAATATTGAATATAAACTGAAAAACTCTTCTGTATATGCAAAAAGAGAAGCATTTCTAGTCTTCTTATGTGCACAAATACACAAAAAATTACAAGAGCAAAGTTCCCAAACAATATATGTCAGAAGCTGGGGAGATCTTCTGTACAAGCTTTCAGAACATTTTGTATTTACATGTTAAACAATTCATACTTCAGCCATGAAAACCTAATTAACTATAGATTTAGGGGTGGGTGCAAATATATTATGTCTTTGACTTTCTTTTACATAGTCTGGTCAAGATGGTGTGAGCTGTGAATTGATTATGTATCAGCATTCCAGAAATACATTGAGGGGAGTACTTCAAGTCTTACTCCTTGCCTTATAAAGGTAAGACAGATATCATCTAATGTAACAGAGCTTCTTGAATTTGTCCCTAACAGGACACCTCAATGGTCGAGCAATGGGTGCTCCATCATAGAGGTCCAAGTATCAAATCTCAAAGGAAGAAGAATGGTGGCATTTACCAGTAGGATACCTCCTGTTACTTGCCCACTGGTGACCAAAAGTAGAATGTAGTGAATTGTTTGAATTGTTTGATCCACATAAATTGTGCCAGAATGTAGTGAATTGGACAACAGTCTAATATTGCCGCTAAGCTCTTCACTGATATTCATGAGTCATTATGCCATCCAAGTATAGATAGATAAAAATGAAAAAGGTTTCCAGCTAAAGGAGGCAATCAAAGTACTGGACAAAGAAGATTAAATTCATATTTTCTTGAGAATGTGTTGTTTACTATTCAGAAATGCATTTAAAAGTAAATTGACGCAAGAGCAGAAGGAAAAATGTGTGAAAGAGGAGAAAGATGAAGAAGAACAAATGAAATATCCATGCACTAACAGTGCCCTAGTAATCATAGCAAACAAAATTTTATAGATGAAACTCGCAGGAAGTTACAACAATCACCTAGATACTCATAAACCATAAACAAGCAAGAAAGATCAGTCAATCCTCAAGTTATAAACTGCCAATTTCAAATCTGCAAAATTCCTGATACCACTCCAAGGCTATGCCCAAGTTAATTATTAAAATCATTAAAAATTTTCTTAACTAAAGTCTCCTCTATTATGTGACATTATATGAAGTTTTTAAAGCTTATCGAAACATAAAAAGCAAGAATTATTAATGCTTTAAAGTTCGAAAGAGTACCAGGTTAAGGTGATGAACATGGGTCAAGACTTTCAGCTCAGCAAGAAATTCTCGAGATGCTTGCATTTCCATCTTCTTAATAGCAGCTTTCTGCATTTGAAAAATTATTAAATGGGTATTATTGAACATAAATATGGATAATAACAAAGAAAACAGTAAAGGCTATAAATTACAAACACTAGCTAAATAAGAGAATTGCCAAGTATAATGTAATAATAAATGACTATCTGTTTGATGACAAAACTGTGTTATGGTGAGATATTTAGTAACACTACTGTAATAATCTCATGTTTCATTTCAGCAAGGACGAATTTCATAGCACATTTTAGAAAATGGATATAAGAAAAGCAAGTGCAAACATTGAGTAAACTGTTTACATACCCCACAATCAATTTCCCTCTACCAGTTTTGCTATGGAAAGCAATACATGTTTCTTAATCATTTCTTACCAATCATTTCAGCTGCTGTTCCAGAAATAATATCCTTTCTATAGCCGAAAATTATTCGTTTAAACATTAACAATTTAACACTTAGACGAATGTAGTTCATAGCATTTACATATCATAAGTATGGATCCTCATCTCTGTCTCAATAAACCAAGAAAAACTGACACTTCATCATTGATAGATATAATTACCTATTCGGGATGGCTATTTGTTTTTAGCTTTTATTTTGAAAAGCAAATTTCAAGACAACGAATTGGGCAAAACTGTTTCAAGTTTTGGTTTTTAGCTGTTTTTGAAACCACTTTAGCTCAATTTTCAAAACTAAAAAAAATGGTTTCTGATTTTAGATTTTTGTAGTAAAAAGTTGCTAACACTAACCCCCACCCTTTACCATCCATAAAATGTTCTCCAAATCCACATTTTGTTTAAAATTACAAACTATAAGATTTCATTTATAAAACTAAAAACTGATTTTAATTTTTAAAAATTTAAACTCAAAACTGACTGAATAGGGCTTTGAAATTTTTTGGTTTTTTTGGGTATTACTCTTCACCTTTACTGCATAATTGCTTTTCTACATTCAGTAGAATCTCTCATAGGGTTTACTCTTCTATTCATGCATATAACTCTGTCTCTTGATCAGTCAAATAGTGAACCAATATGCATTAACAATAGTAATAATAAAAATCAAAAGAGAGAAACTTCACTTTAGGAATCTATAAAATAGAATCATGTAATGTGATTACAAACCTCGCCTCTAAGCTCAGCATAGTAGACTGCGCCAAAACCTCCTTGACCAATTTTGTTAGCCAAACTGAAGTTATTTGTGGCATTGGCTAGTTCTTCATATGGGAACTCAACTGACTTGTCCACTGTTATGCCTGTGATGAATGCATCACCACCACCAGCAGGACCACCAGAGGTTTCATCTGAAAGAAGATAAAAAAAAGTGTCACGGCATTAACTCATCAATTTTATTTCGGTTTCTTAGAGCAAGAGGGCAAGAAAAGAAACTGGCATACAGCTAAAACAGCGCGCAAGTGTCATGAAACTTGTAAAATGATGAAGAAGAGGTGGTTAAATTGGATAACAAATTTAGTTTCTTTCTCAGTCCTAGATCTTACTTTTTCCAGACACCATTTTCTAGGAAAAAATTCAACAATATGATACCGGCTAATAGGACAGTTAACTTTTTCAGCAAAATGAAAAATTGATAATAGCATCAGAAAGTAAACTATTGCCTTTCAGATAATTACCTAGAAATAAAAGGGTATGAGACCTAAAATAAGTAATAGAAGAAATGTTGAATCATGTGAACTTTTGCAGCTCTGTATTATTCACCCACATCCAAAGGGACAGGATAAGAGAGATAAAGAAGAAGGTAACAAATATAAGTAGAAAAGAATATACCACTCCTACTGGGAACAGAGAGCGCTTTGGAATCTTGTGAGAGTAATTTCATTTCCTCAATCTTCTTCTTTCTGAAATACCCATAATATATAGAAACTGCCAATAGCAGAAGCGCAGCTATTATTCCAACAGAAATTCCAGCAATAGCTCCACCAGCTAGACCTGCTTGTATACATGAAAAATATGAGCTCAAAATAGCATTTATCTTCTAGTTTCAGTATACCCTTGAGCACCAGAATCAATATCAAACTCAAGAAGATATATTCATCATATGACCAACTTTGTGGAGAGAGAGAAGGGCAAACCTCCTGAACTGCATGGTGAAAAGAAAAGATTGTCATTAGCATTAGTCAACTTGTTAAGGAAAAACTATGCAACCTTACATGCATACGGCAGGCAAAAAAGGGAAAATCAAATTTACCTGGATTTCAGGGGCACATAGGTACCATTTTGATCTGAAAAGTGAAAGAAAAAAGTAAGTATGTTGAAATTTTTATCCTAGAACTTTGAGCAGAAACAGTTAGATGCCTCAAGAAAATTGTCAGACGAAACTGCCATACTCAAAAAACTTAGTCTAATACGAGATGAGGTCACTAATAATTTTACTTAACTTCCCTAGATAAGCAAGGAAAATAAATAGCAAATAGCAGCTTGCTGTTTAGATCTTACAAAATCATCATCAAAGTTCAGTTCGTAATTCAGCAGAAGGTCTTTGAACAGGATTGTTTTCCTTTTTACAGCACTTAAGGTATAAAATGCAACATTACACCCAAAAATTAGACACCATTTGCTCATTTACATGAAACATTTCTAGGTCAAATCTCATGATCACATCATCAGGGCGTTATTACAGGGGACACTGAAAACAGAAACATAAACAAGTTCTATATGCAAATTAAACTAAAAAGTATACTTGAATACCAACACCTTTTAACACGCAGAAAACAAGAAGAAAGTACCAATGAATCATAGCTGAAGGCCCCAAATCAAAGAGCAATATCAGAATGTACCTTTGCCTGGAATATAAACAAGACCACTCCCTTGACTAAAATTCACACCGGGGTTGTAGTTCTGCAGCAACACCGGATCAAGGCTCGCATTATTTGCAATTGATTGCAAAGTATCGCCAGGTCGAAGCGGGTATGTGATGAACAACCCATAATCTTTGGAAACTTGATCATTCCCACACGAGCAATTAACCGTAACATTAAGGGTTGAGGTATCAGGAATCGAATTTGCTGGATAGCTATTGAAATTCTGCAACCAATCAGCAGTGGTCAAATTGGAATAGCTGGTATTTGCAATCAACGCATAGGTGTCGCCTGTGTTAACATCGTACTGAAACATATACCCCAGAAATTCACCATCAATGCATTCACAAGGGAAAGGAACATTCACTCTAATATCGGCTTGGACGCTGTCTTTGTTGGGGACTGTGTCTTTGTTGTAGCTGACTATGACGTCTGAGCTTGAAACTTTCGGGGATTTCATAACAGTAGCAATGTATGTCAGATTGTTACCTTGCCAGACATAGTAGGAAGCTAGAGCTAAATCGCAGCCCTTGCTGCACTTGCATTCTGAAACGAGAAGAATTGAAGCGAAGAAGACGAAGAAAAAGGAGAACCCAATTCTGGGTTCCATTGGATTGATGAGAGAAACTTGAGAAAACAAACCCAGTTGATGAAAACGAAAGGGGCACAGAGAAAAAATCAGAAAAGATTGAGAAAATGGGCGCGTTGAAAATTCAAAGGGGTGCTGGGAAGAGAAGAAAAATTGAAACTTGACATTTGAGTTGGGGAAGTTAGACTGTGTAGAACCTTTGACCTAGAGAGTATTGAATATTCAAAGTGAACTCAGAAAACCCGAACTAATCATCAGCAGCCTTTTTTCTGAACAAAGCTTGAATTTGGGAAAGCTGTCAGCATTTCATTGCTTCGTCTTAGCACAGTGTGAACGTAACCGTAAACGGTAAATTCCCGCCGTTTTCAGGTTAATGCTGGAAAAGAGAGATCGATTTTCTATTACAGATAATCTATTTTTTAAAAACAAAGAACAGAATTTAGTTTTAGTTTTAGTTTTTAATTTTATGGGTCCCATGCTGTAGTTCCACATAACAGCCGCCATCTAGAAGAGTAAATTGGGCCAGGCTCTGTCAAATCAGGTTACTCGGACCGTCTAAGCCTGCTTGGGCCCTGCAGCTTCGTCTTAATGTTTTTAGAGATTTCTTTCTACACATTCAAAATTTTCTTTTTACACATCCCTTATATTTGAGGTTCAATCCTTGGGATGCACAAGAAGATATCCCCAATGTTTTAACCTCACTTAGCTTAGTCCTGAATTAAGGCTGTAAAGAGCTGGCCCAACCCAATGAACCCAGTTCACTTTTTGTGTTTGCCAAATTTTAGGGTGTTAATTTTTGCACCACCCGAAATCAATATTCTCACCACCTACTTCCTGAAAAGAGAAAGGGGTGCAAATATAAATTTGAATGGTGCAAAAGTTAATACCCCAAATTTTATCCTTGACACTTCTATTCATACTATTAACTTCCAGACTTACTAACATTATATATGCATATAAATACATACATATCTGTATATATAACTCTATAATTGACAACTATCTATAGTAATCCTTAAAAACATGATAAATTATAAAAATTACAAAAACCAGAAAAACACCAAGTTAGAAAACTATAATGAATTTAGATTATCATTCTTGTATATATATGTATACATACATATGATCGTGTACAGTCATTGGCTATTTTAGTTGTAGTTGATATTGATTCTCAACCAGACACAATTAAAGAGTGAAGGGACTAAATTAAATCTTTTTTAGCTAACTAAAAGTACCAATTATGAAATTAAGCCTTAATTATAATAATGTTTTTGAATAAAAGGACAAATAAAGTCCAAAATTATAGCAAACAAAAAGGAAGAATAGTGAATTTAATCCTAGATTATAAACATACAACGACACTGATGAATGTTCTTGACATTCTAGATGTTCATGTGGCTATGTTGATGCAAAAACTCTCTTGCTGCATGTGCATTTTGGGTATTTTAAGTAAATAATATAAATGTATTTCACAAAAATTCTGCTGAGAAAAAAAAAAAAAAAAGTCAGTTCAATCAATTAGCAATAAACTAAAAGGCTTTATTGCTAAGGGACAAAATGCTTCATTCTTTCCCTATCCAAGGGACAAAATACGTATATAATACTGTACATCATGATGATAATAATAATATTTATATTTCACAGTTTTAAAAAAGATAACGACGATGAAGGTGTTGAGAAAAGGCTGGTTTCTTGTTCATCATATAATACTTTGTATTTTAATCAATAGACATATACACGTGCAGTTGGTACTCCATCGATCATAATAATTATTATGGTGCCATGAATTCTTAGTATCTTAATTTAGGATAACGTATTTACCAGGAAAACTAATATCCTTATACAAATGAATTCATCTATTACTCCATCATTGAATGATTTAATAAATAGATTTTAGTTAAACAATGTATATATACTTTCGTTGTATAAAAATATCTGTAATGTCACACACATATGCATATTCTGTTAGAAGGAGAGATATTTTAATTTTCAATGATGAGCCCGTTAATCCATAATTATTTTTTTTAAGAGAATTCTCAACCTCAATCATAATTAATACTTTTCTTAATATGCCTATTCATACATTTAACTTCTAAACCTGCTAATTTACTACATATATAACTCAATAATTGCCAACCATCTATCGTAATACCTATTAAATAAAAATAATGTCTTATTAAAGTGCCCTAAAATGATGATGAGTTATACTAGTTACAAAAACTAAGAAAAACATGAAGTTGCAAATACCAAAAACAAAACTTCTCAATTTAGATTATTATTCTAATGATCATAGAGCAATTGTCTAAGAGTATATTGTTACATTGAGTTTAGGTAATATATGTGACAGTTTGGCCGAGTGGTCTAAGGCGCCAGATTTAGGCTCTGGTCCGAAAGGGCGTGGGTTCAAATCCCACAGCTGTCATGTTAGCACATTTACTTTTACATTTTTTTTCCCCTTACACGTGTGAGAACTTTTGGATAGGCGACCGAGTTATTTGTGCAAATTACCCATCAAACTTAGAAATTTTATTGTAATTCCATTTGACCAGCAGCTAAATTTTATTTTCCTGTTATTCGATTAGCTATGTTAACATAAAAATAAAAATATTAAGATGAATGTGTGATTGTATAGAAAATGATAAAATATGAAATAATTTCATAAGATGAGGTATTAAGTTAGCATATGACAAAAAATTGATTAAAGTGATTTGGATATGTGCAAAGAAAATTAATAGAGGCATTGATGGGAAAAATTGATTTTATAATCTTTAATTCTATGAAAAAGTGTAAATGGAAACTTAAAATGACATGAAAAAAGTTATAAACAAAAATATTGTGGTTAATAATATTTTAAAAAATATAATTTTTAATAGAACATAATAACGTCACGTAATTTATGTTACTTATCTTATTTAATAAGATAAAATTTATTGTTTTTTCACCTAACTAAAATTTTCAATAATGAAATTAAAACTTAATTATAAATATGTTTTTGAATAAAATTAAGGACTAGTTCAAATTTTAGCATATAAAAAGGAATAATAGTGAGTTTAAGCCTAGATTATGCATAGACATGTTATTGTAGCTGGCACTGACACTGAATGTTCTTGACTTTGTAGATATCCATGTGGCTATTATTGATGCAAAAATTAAAAATCTACAAAAGTAAGAGAGGAAGAGATGGAGACAACAAAAGCAAGCCGACAGGAAGATACAAGGGTGATTAAACAAAAAAGTATTTAGCAATCTGTAGTCAATTAGCAATAAACAAATTAAATAATTTAACTATTGCTAAGGGATAAATTAAAATATAATTAAAGTTTCATTGTGTTTTTGACTTTTGATATAGTAGCTGTACCATTGATTACCCCTTGTTTTCTTATTTAATGGAAGACAAGAATGGGTAACATGATTCCGTTGACCAAAAGGAAAGTATTGGATGTATTTATTTCATCATTGGGATCCCAGAGGAATTGTGTTGCCTATACTCACAGAAGATTTGTGTTGCCTCTGATCTGACAGCGTTTGAGTTGTTACAGAAATTGCAGTGAGGAACTATTCATACAGGTGAGATTAGTTTAGTGCAGTTCTTTAAATGGGTTCTACACTTCTACCTCTTTAATCTTCCTTTCTTTTGAATGTAATTTAATTTGACACATCATAAGGTCCTAGTTTGTGCAGTCCTCAAGAATAAGCGAAATCAAAGGGTTCGAGGTTAGCTCAAAAGATCATAAGAGTTAAATATTGTTTTAGTTTCCCATACTTCAAAATCTTTATCTATTTGGTTCTTCTAATATTTCTCAGACTTAAACTGTTAGTAAGTTTATGAATGACTATCGGTTTTGATAAGTTTGAAAGACGGAATTGATAACTTTTGAAGTGCATATGAAGGACTAAATTTATAAAGATTTTAAAGTGTGAGAGATCAAAATAATTAGAATTTCAAGTGTAAGAGACTAAAATTGTATTTAGTATAAATACTTATTTTAATCCTTCACACTTAAAATTTTAATCAATTTAATCACTTACATTTCAAGTTTATCAATTTAATCTCACATTTGAAACCTTAATTAATTCTGTCCCTCACACTTGAAACTTATCAATTTTGATCCTTCACACATCAAAATTTTTATCGATTTCATTCTTTAAACTTATCAAATTTATAAATTTAATTCCTCAGACTTTTAAAATATTGATAAGTTTAAAGAATTAAGTTTATAGGAATTTTGAAATATAAAAAACTAAATTAATAAGTTTGAAGTATGAGAAACGAACTTGATTAGGGTTTCAAGTGTAAGTAATTTAGAATTTCAAATATAAGAAACTAAAATAGATATTTATTCTTGTATTTAACTCTTAAATCAAACAACTAATTATGTGAAGTTCCAATTCAATGGATTTACTCATTGCATGCTTAATTAACCTAGTTGCTTGATTTTTCAAACACCATATTCGCCAGGCACACTACTTTTCCTTAATCATTGTTTAGTTGCATTGTTCACTTAATTAGTCACTTGACATGATTTACGTTCTTCTGTAGTTGAAAATTAATGGCTCTTTTGGGCCGCGGTAGCAACCATGATGCTTATATTAACGATTTGGAGGAGGATATAAAGTCATTAAGGACTAAATTGAGAGAACTTGAACCCATCAGCCAAGATGTTAAGAGAAGAGTTGAGCATGACGAGGGAACGTCAAGAGATATGGAGAGGGCAAACGAAGTGAGTAGCTGGCTGCAGAAAAGTTGACGAAGTGCAACAGGTAATGCACATAGAGGCTTCCCAGTTAATTCCCTATTTTTCTTATGGATATGTTAAACTTTGTTGGAATCTTGTAGATATATATGCCAAATCTTGTTAATTCTAATAAGTAGTGATTTATCAAAAAAGTTATTTTTAATATTTTAGCTAATCACAATTTTACACACTATGATTAACACATAAAGTGAGATAATAAATTTTATTTAGTTTAATTGAGTCATCAAGAAAAAATGAGAAGTTCTGAATTTTTTTCTCCCTTTTGTTTGTCATGGAGTAGAAGGAATTCTTGATTTGAGTCACAAAACAACAATCCTCTCTGGAATTCTTCTGTTTGATGCTATGAGGTTTATTATATGAAAAAGTCTACGGTTGACTGGGATAGTGTATAGTTGTCATTAGAGTTGTCATATTTAAATTTAGAATTACAACTCAAAGTATCCAATAAAAAAAGAAAAGAAAAATCCTTTTGTAACACAACTATAAATACCACATTCTAGTTGTAATTGAGATCATTCTTGAATTGAGAATCCCTAATTTGAATTATTTTCGTGAGAGTTTATGTATCTTCTCTTTGGTCACTGAGCCACTGCAGTTTTTGAAAATTTCCTTTATGAGTAAGTTCAGTTATTTCCTTAAACTAGCTAGGTGAAGGAAAAGCTTCAAATCTAACAGATAAAACCAAAATATATCATATTACACCAGTCATAAATGGTTGTATTAGGTCAGCAGTTTGAAACCACTAGAAAGGTCCTGAAAAATTATGTTACTAAAGTGGATTAAACATTTCAACGGTTAATAAATTTATAGTTAATAATTTAAAACTATATCCTTCTTTTTGTCTTTTTTTTGACTGTACTATACTATTATAGTAAAGATAGTAATTAAACTCTAAACGTCAAATTCTAAATATTAAATCTTAAACATTACACTTAAAGTCCAAAATATTATACTTTAAACTGTAAAACTCTAATGACAAAGATAATTTAAGTACATTGAGTTACTTAAGTTCTTTGATCTGTCAAATGATAAAGACACTAGGAATTAGTTGGACTTTCTATTGTTGGTTCTGTAGATTGTTTATAGAAAAGAAAATATATATATATATATATATATATATATATATATATATATATATATATATATATATATATATATATATATATATATATTTTGGTTGTAAGATACAATCTATTATTATGCTCTTTTCTAGTATAGAATACAAAATATATTTTTAGCTAAAGTACATAAGTATTAATTTTTTCGCAAGAAGGGTAATTGCCATTATAATAGACAATTCTTTCCACACGAGAATTTTTTTAAATAGAGACTTTAACGATCAACAATAATAGAACACAACCCTTCTTTTTGGTAAAAGAATAACCAAAATTCCTAAAAACTTAGTTAAATTATGTATATATATGTATAGTTAAATTATAATTGAACTTTTACTCCCACAGGCAATACAGAAAATTCAAGGTGACGTTGTCAAGACACTCAAGGATGTGGAAGAACTGATTGCTTCAGGGAAGAGATGTGCCACGCGTGGACCTGTGGAGATACCTGTGGGTGACACTGTTGGGTTGGATTCTATGGTGGAGAAAGTGTGGGAAAGTATTCAAGATGAAAATGTTGGCATCGTTGGTCTGCATGGGATGGGTGGATGCGGGAAGACTATCCTTCTGAAAAAAATTAACAATGAGTTTGGAAAGAGACAACATAATTTTGATGCAATCATGTTTGTGGTGGTATCTAAAGATTATGACAATCATAAAATTATGAATGAAGTCCGGAAAAGTTTAAATATTTCCGATGATGTTTGGAATAAAGAAAATGAAGCCGGAAGAAGAAGAACAATTTCTCGTGTCTTGGGACAAAAAAGGTTTGTTTTGCTGTTGGACGATGTATGGGAGAAATTGAAGTTAGAAACGATGGGAGTTCCAATATCTTCAGGGAAGAATAACCAATCAAAAATACTATTCACTACACGAATTGCAGATGTGTGTGACAAAATGCTTGCACAGAGAAATTTGAAAGTGCAGCTTTTGACAACAAGAGACGCGTTTCATCTGTTTCGTCAACACATAGGTGAAGAAACCTTAAACTCCCACCCTCAAACTCCAAGGATAGCAGAGGAGATCGTTCTAAAATGCAAAGGTTTGCCACTAGCACTTACTACTGTTGCAAGTGCCATGTCTGGTAAGAAAAGCATCAGAGATTGGGAAGATGCAAGAAATAAATTAAGTAATTCCCCTTGGACAGGTTTGAATTTGGAGAGGGATGTATTCTCCAGCCTCAAGTTTAGCTATGACAGGCTACCCGACGAAATGCATAAAAAGTGTTTCTTGTATTGTGCAATGTACCCTAATGATCACGGGATTTATGTTCCTACTCTGGTTGATCGGTGGATTGGAGAGGGATTTCTTGGCATTGATAGAAGCATACATGATATGTATGATCTTGGGGAATCAGTGATTAACAAGTTGAAGCTTTCGGGTTTGTTAGAGGCCGACACATATCCAGAGAAAGGTTCCAATGTTAAGATGCATGATGCGATTCGAGACATGGCACTGTGGATAGCTCATGATCAAAATCAAAGCAGATACAAGGTTCTTGTTCAAAGGGATGCGTCAACTGCATGGCGACTTGATGCTGAGAAAAGAAAGGAAGTGGAGAGGATTTTGCTCGATGGTAGAAATAATGAAGGTTGGCAAGTTCCGGATTGTCCTAACCTTGTGACTCTTATTGTAGGAAACTGTAAGAACTTAACAGGGATATCAAACTTTCTCCATATGACTAATTTGAAAGTGCTGGATCTTCAAAGCAATAAATGGCTTGTAGAGATCCCAAGAGAAATTGGTGCAATGGTTCACTTGGAATTTCTGAACCTTTCATTTACAGAAATTGATAGGTTGCCAATCGATTTGATGAATTTGACTAAGATGAAGGTGTTGCTGGTGGATTATGTTAAACTTCAACTGGATGATAGGGTTACTCTGGAAGTAATATCAAGCTTTGTGAGGCTAAAAGTGTTCCCGTGCAGCCGAAGGCACGGGACACAAGCCATGGATGAAAATGCAATCTTGGAGCGACTGCAGGCTCTGCTAGACCTGGAGGAACTTCATATCCACATACAAACCATCGATGGCGCTGAAAAATTGGTTCGGTTTTCGAGGTTTCTCCATTGCACAAGAAGGTTGGAACTTGACACAATCAGGGAGCCAATGGGCATGTCATTGTTGTTATCACATATGACAGCGATGGAGCATATGGAATCTCTTTATTTAGATTCGCTAATCATCGTGGAAGATTCGTCCATTAATGGCTCATACCATTTTCCCAAGCTGAAGTCCGTGCAAGTCTTGAATTGCCATTATATAACTCATCTGACATGGCTCAAATATGCTCCGGCCCTTGATTTTCTCATGCTAATAAACTGTTTGGCACTTGAAGAGATCATCAATGGACCCCTGGAAGGTCAATATCTTTCCCAAAGTGATCCGTTGTCGCGACTTCGGAGTGTCATCTTTCTGGAGCTGCCAAAGCTTAGAAGTATCCACAGGAGAGCCTTGCCTTTCCCTTCCCTTCGAATTATGACCATACAATACTGCCCAAAGCTGAGGAGGCTTCCATTTGATCAAAACTCTGCAAAAGATAGCTTGGAGGAAATTGCTGGAGAACGAAGCTGGTGGAACAATTTAGAGTGGGAGAACCCAGCTCTTAAGGACACATTCCTTCCAAAATTTAGAGCAATACTGTAATTATACAAGAAATACGTAAGTACATCTATCCCATATAATTTTAAACACACTTCCTTTCTTTGTTTCTTGTATAACTATTTACATTCTTTTTGGTTCTTTCACTATATTTTTCTCCAAACATTTTTATGCCCATTTTATTCAATTTTTGAAGCCTATTTAGCATGTTTATTTCTACTCGTTACTTTAGATCCAAAGATCATTTCAAATGATTGAACATTACATTTTGCAGGTGCATCTTGAAGCTGGCTTCTACATGCTTTGAAGAATCAATGTGTGTACCATGTTTCCATTCTATCTCTGAATTTCGTGTGCAAAAGTGGGCAGTGGCAAACAAGGGTTTGGACACTGTCTTGACTCTGCTACCAAACAGGGGTTGTGTCTTATGGATAGGGTTTTCAGACCTCGAAACCCTACTTGTGGTCTCTTTGAATCAAGATGATTTAAACGTTGCCTTGTGGCTGTTCTCCTATGGATTGGGTTTTCTGAATTGGCTTGCTTTTAGTGCGTTCCTTTGTTAAGTATTTTTTTGTTTTTTGGTGTTGTCATTTGATTGGATTTCTGTTGTTTGACGGTTTGTGATTGCCGATGTATTCTTTTACAGTGGCTTAAAGCAGTGTTTTCCCCCATTTATCGAACTCATGTTACAGATACTATTCTTTTTGTTATCAAATGTCATAACTGTGAGCCTACTTATGTTGTAAGACATTAAAATTTAATAATTTTTTTTTTTTTACTCTTATGATCTTGATTGACTCAAACCAAATTAATTGAGTGTTAGATAATTTTTTTTTTTTTAAAAAAAAGAATTACTCATAATGCTGAATAGGAATGACAATCAATTACAATTAATATAGGCATTGACTCTTCAATCATAAAAAAAAAAAAAAGGCATTAACTCTATATGATCATGTATCATAGGATATTATTATATTCATAGTAATGAATAAGAATATCTTGATGATAAAAGGGGGCACGATATAAGCGTTATATTTAATTAAGTTGCCTTAATGAAAGGCACATGCTAAGGTCAATGCTAGCATGTTCTCTGAACTATAGTGCGTTGACGTTGGCCACCTAACATGAATTCTGATATGTGCAAACAACACATTACACTTAGGAAAATAAGATTAGAGAAGCACAAAGATGAGAGGCAACACAATTAATCAGAATTCTAATGAAGAAATAAATAAACCAATATACTCCTTTTGGTCAACATAACCATGCATGTTACAGCTTATAACCTATGTTTATTGAATTGTAGATATTCTCTAAAGTTAATATATATTATTAGTTTATCGACTGATTATGAATATATCTCTTTGAATGATAGATTTTATATGATCCAAAAACTATCAATTTTATAGAAGGGGACAAACATGGCGCATCCACAATATCAAAGGTCAAAACCCAACGAAACTTTTATTATATTTGTCACTTCGGCAGGGGTTAGAATGAAGTATTTGAACAATGAGAGAAAATAAAACATTTTACAGGCCCATATGTAGAATATGCCAAGCCCAGATAGGCCCAATCTTTATAAGTCCAAGTCCAACCTTAATTTTTTTTTTTTAAAAAAATGACCAAGGTCTAAGAACCCAATGTAAATAAAATAAAAAATTGAGTGCACAATAAATATTTGCCCATAATTTATATGAAAAAATAATTTTTAGATATTGATAGGATTTATAAGGCTTCAAATGTAATATACAAATAATTTCTAGATTAATATCACTCCAAAAAAAAAAGAAAAAGAAAAAAAATCATGTACAAATTCAGTTCTGAAAAATAGTTTTCCATGATATGCTATAAAGGGAGACATTTCACTTTCCACTAGTACTATATTAAAGAAGTCACACCTTGAAATAATAACATTAAAAATAGGTGATTTGAGCTTTATCATATTGTCTTTGATTTACCTAAACAGAATAAAAAATACAAATTGCATAATAATACAGCTCCAATCAGTTCCTAAAATTTGTAGAGTTAATTTCATAATGATGGTTTTAGCCATTAAGATGATTAATTGGAGCTTCATTGAGAGCCGGAATGATTTAATTTGTAGTTACCAGAGTTTCTGAAAGGAGATCTTCAACTGCCCTAATCAACTAAGACTGTGGGGGCTTGATTAAAGAGATTTGTCTTTGTCTAGAAATTTAGTATTTTAATTATACCCTTCAACCAATTCAACCAATATATATATATACACACACACACACACATTCTTTGTTCTCCTTTAGTTACACACTTGCTTTGTCGCTTAATCCATATTGACAATAACATGCATAGATTACTAAGTTATCATTAGGGGTGTTCGATACATGATTTTTTTTATTTAATTTTCTCATTCATCAGAAACTTTATCCCCAAAAATATTATTCCTGAAAATGTAATAATTAAAGTAAATTGGCTATTACCATAGTTATTGATTTGCTAAATTTGGAGAGTTATATAAGATTCTAAACATGTAAATGAATTTATAGAGATAGTTTTAACTTATTATCGTGTTAAATAAATAATGATTTCTACCAAAATATATAGGATTGTGGGGGTGAAAGAAGTTTCCAGCCCAAGACCCCCACTCAATTTTAAATATTCCACATTAACCATGACTCATAATATTGAAAAGAAAGCTTGTATATTTATACCATATATTCTTAGTGGGTTGACTCATAGGTATTTGGTATTTGATATTATATCATAAATTAAGACAAGTATGTAAACTCTTTCAATATTCCACTCAAGTGATTTCTGAGACAACAACCACACAAAAGTAAAAGATGCCTTTCAGGTCTGGTGGACTTGATGCCACAACCAACCTTGTTACCAAGAAAACATTAAAAAAAAAAAAACAAAATTCTTCTTCAACAAATATTTGTCCATTGTGTTCTTATACCACAATTTCTCTATCATACACATTAGCATACACACATGACAAAAGTTATTTAAGGATTATAATGTATTGTGCAACTTGTAATTTTCCCTTTTTTATTAGCATGCTTCTTTTGTTCTCCCTTAAAATTATATAAAAAAGATAACAATGTAGTCTTTTCATTCTCTTCAGCTTAATTAAAAGTTTCATGTTTGAATCCTGAAAATGCATATGCGTTAAAATTTAGTAGGGAGAGTTTTACTGTCTTTATAGTCATATCCAGCTCAAACTAGATCAATTGTGGGTTGAAAAACCTAATAATAAGTTTGTGCCGATAGATACTAGTAGTCAATATCAAAAAATATGATAATTAGGCATTATATGTTTATTAAAAATGCAATTTTATCTAGTAAAATACAAAATCTTAAACAAGAAACAATCAAACATATACTAGATTTGTTCTATTGTTCATTTTCCAATAGTGTATAAATTAATATATGTGTCTATCAAATATTTACCGGGTTTTGTTAGTTCTCAATTTCTTAGTGTTTAATCACTGCTTAAAAAATTTTGATGTTACATGTATAATTAATTAGTAGAATGGTCATAAAATAATAATTAATGGAAGAAAACTTTTATGTGGTGGTTACATGGATGAGAAGAATGTCAAAATATGATTCCCAGAATCAAGATTTTGAAGATGTTAGAGAAGGAAAATGAAAGATAAGACGTGCATTAATTATATATTAAGTTTTATTCTCTAGCGATTATTCTCCAATCCGCGTACTAATTCATCATCCTCTCTTTGAAGATTAACACAAATTCCATTGAAAAATACCAAAATTATTGGTAGTACTCATGCATGAATAAGAAAGCTGTCATTACTTTAAATAAAATGCTATACTTTTCATAATTTGATCAATAAATAGTTAACTCATTGTTAATAATGCCTTCATTTGTTAGATGTAGACTTCATTTAAGTTAATCAATTGTGGGGTATAGGGTTACATAATAGTATACTTAGGGATGATTTAATTAGCATTCATTATTAAAATTAATTGTTCTTTTTACATTTCATTATGGATAGAGGCTTCTTGTGTAGTTTATTTGTTGAGCTGATCATTTATTGAGTATTTACACATTAAGATTTAGTCTATTCATTTGCGGATTTAAACTATTCATATATTGATTGGTAGAAAATCTATAAAAAAAAGTTTAACATAAAAGCTAAATCCTAAAGTTAATAAGAATGAGGGAACGGTAAGGATTAACACACATGCATATTATTGGGAAGAGATATTTGATTAACAAACTTTTCTTTGTATAAATGCATCTCACTTGAATAATTTGACGGTGAATCCTAAGAAATATTAAAATGAGTAATTACGTCATAACCTAATAGTCAACGAAACATTTCATGGCGTTTCACCTTTTAAGTTTACAATATGAGCTTTCAACGTGACATTTATTTATATAATTAACATTTTGAATACATATCATTATCGTTAGCCAATAGCCATCTACTTATAGGTCGAAAAACACTTAAAAAGGCATCATAATAAGCATTAATAAAGTGTGGTTCGGTTTGTAAGTTAATTATAGTCGGTGTTTGATCAAAGCCTCTGCAATTTGTATATGTTAATTGGAGAAGGTAATTATAATTTTTTTTTTTTACTCCTTAAACGAGTTTAGTTCTAAAATTGGTGGTGCAACATGAAAGAAGGACTAAGTAGTGCTTGGCAATACACATCAAAGTGGAGTTGTCCAAAGGAGAAAAAGGCTGCCTCAAAGGTTTCCAGCTTCTAATGGGGTGGCTTTACTTAATTTTAAGAGACTCTCAATCGAATATAAAAAAAGTATGTTTCTTAAGTCCTAACAAGTATGGGCAGGCGTGTTCAGGTTTTTATCTGTTCCATTGTTAGTATCAGCACATTGGAAAGAAGCATTATGTGAACTGAAATTTTGAAACTTGTAAAAGAAGGATCATAAGCATAACACCACTTTTAATTTAAAATCTTAGGTGAGTAAAACTTCTTACACATCTTAAATTTTTCTAACATGGGATTTCAACTAACACTTTCGACATTTTTATACGATCAACACCTATCCCATTCTTGGTTGAAACAAAAATTCTATCCTTCTCCATCATTGTCTCATCCTTGTTCTAAAAATTGTTAATTCGGACACATCACAAACACTTTTGTTTCAAAAAGTGCCAAAATAATTAATTTCATCTAAATTATATTATTCTAAAGTTTAAACACACTCAAATTGTGCCTCATTACAATATCTCTAATAAAAAATTAAGTTTATGAAATTATCATTATTCTAAAATTAATAATGCCGCAAATGCACAATCTACTTACCATGATCACACCTTTGAAATTGAATATGCATGTGTGGGCGGGCCACGGAAATTCAGTGCCAACATTCTCAAATTCTCATCAATAATCCTATGTGAAAGTGATAGCCAAAGACCGTACGTGCTAGAAAAGTAACCCCTAATTGACCTTTTATTCTTTCACTTTGAACTCATAGCATCAAATAAGGCTTAATTAGGCTTTTGGCATTCTAAACGTAATAAACAAGACTTAACCTTTTTTAACTTTTCCGTCAAGGATTTCTTCTTCAACTCACGCCCTTTCTTTAAGCTACTAATTGTCTCCATTCATCTTTCTTTTAAAATTGTTGACCATTGACTTGATCTCTTAAAACTTGAAAAGGGACATGATTGAGGCACACGAGAACCTTTTCAAATTTGGATTGGTATTTTGCTATGTCCAAAAAGAAAACTGGCTAAATAAAGAACCCTTTTAGTCTCCACCCGTGCATTAAAAAGTAGATTGTGCACAAGAATAGGGAAGAATAATAACATATATAAATGAATGTATAAAGAGTTAGCACAAACGAAATGATATTTTAGTGAAATACCTTGATTATTTTAGGTTAACAGATCAAATTTTGAGTGAGCACAAATTAGGTTTGCATTATAGTCAACCTAATTAATCTTATCTGAATGGTTTTATATTTTTTCCTTAATCAATATCGACAAGATAAAAGTGTTTATTCGTTAACAAGCATTACAAATTAAATTTTAAACATTTTTAACTGTTTAACCCAATTTTAATTAACCTAAAACTACCCGAATCATTCAGGTCGGTTGGTTGTTGATAGTTTTATAAATTTTGCTTAGCCCTAATTCGACCCACGTCAATACTAAATTACCAACATGCCCTTAACTTAGCTCCAAAGTCTTCTTCATATTGTACTTGAGGTATGTGCTTCTTGCATTAGACTTTGACAACTTTTCATTAATCTTATTAGATCATTTAATGGCTGAAGCGTTCTTAAAGCAGACCCAAAACTACTGCTTCAATCTACCTTAAACTTCTTTGTTCTTTGCAAGCTGAACTCGAACTAGTTTTATAGATAAGCAATTACACATTCTTAATGAACCCTCTATTTTGATTCTTTGTATCAATCAAATTTATGTTAAATAAAAAGAAAATGTAAATAGATAACTTCAATCATAATTTAATCACAAAAAGACAATTTGCAAAATATTCATCCAAAATTTTGTATACCCATGATATCATTATTCTTTTTGAAAGGAACTTAGTATGGCCCAATTGGTACATGAATTTTCTCTTCATTTGCACAATTTATGTCTCAATATGATCCCAATTATGGGTGTGACACACAACAAAATCATTCAGACATTGAATATTAACATTAACTAGAAGAAAAGGCCACTAAAATATTGTCTTAATTAAGTGGTTGAGAAGGAAGAGTTTCCCATTGGTTTGGCAGCACATAGAAGATTGCTTTGCATTGGAAACATGCTATTTGTTTTGCCAAACGAATATTCAAAATCCACGTGGATCTCAATGACCCACCAAATTCGGATCTAGTAGACCAACCATATGGTTGTGTGTAACACAAGAGTATTATATTTGTGTTCACAATGTTAAATATATTTTTTCCATACTCGGTACTATTGTTGTTATAACAACAGGCCTCTAATTGAGAGCCAGGCGTCCGCACTTTGACCTTTTCTATGACGGAAATGCCCTTCACATTCACATACAATTTGTTCATATAATAGTAAAATTTCAATTTGTCCCAAAAAGACACATGACGTGGTTAGTTTAGTTTTTTTTTTTAAAAATTTTTTTTTATCCATTTTTATTGAAAAATTATGAAAATTTTTCACAACTAACGAATTTGATAGTTGAAAATTGCTTTGAAACCTTGAACTGTGAAGACAGTGGTTTAATGAAACTAGTTCAGTTTTAAAAAATTTATTAAAAATTTGAAGTTCAAAATTTTAGAATTACACTTATTATTAGTCTAATCTTAAATATACATATTTTTCATATATACAAAATCCACAATTCTCATGATATTAGTAGGGGTATTGATGTAATTTTAACCAGTCAAATGCCATAACCTGGCCCACCACCCCATCTTCGATTTCAAGCTTTCACATATACCTAGTATATATTATTATATCTTCCTATGATTTTGTGTTCATTTTTCTTGGCCGTTGTCTCTCGTTAAATAGCCACCCCCACCACCTGCCCGTGTTAGACCTTACGCAATGACATTGATATCAGATCAATCAAGAACCGTCTAATCACGATCCAACGGCAACTGCACCCTGACCCCATCCCAGATTCCCGTAAAACAATATACCCCTTTCATAAATATCACCACGTTGAGCATACACAAAAGCAGACCCTATAAAGCCATCACCAAATCCTTGTAATTACATATATTATATATATATATATATATATATATATATATATATATATATATATGTATAAACAACATCAACGAGGCCACCCCAGAAAACTTTGCCTTCACCTCTTTTTGTCTCTCTAATTAAGCCACTGTCAGAAAATGAACACCAAGCACTTCAACTTCTCCTTCCTCGTTCTCTTTCTTCTTCTCTTCTCTGCACCAAGAACTTACGCGAGTCGGAGCAAATTTTCGAGCCCTTCGAGTTCAAGCCACCAAGTTTTTCATCCATGGAACGAGTCTCCGATCAGCAGCAGTCCAGCCCGAGAAATCAGTTCTCAGAAGCGAAGGGTTCCCTCAGGATCCAACCCTTTACACAACAAGAGATAGATATATAGGTCTTCAGATACTTTGATATTATATAGTTTTCTCCTTAGTTTTTATTTATATGTGATATAGGGACTATATATATATATATAGTTTATTGTTAGTGGAATATTATGAGATTGAGATTGCATTTATTTTTATCTGATATTTTAGGTTAGAAATTAGAATCAGGGTTTGATATAAGTTAGATTGGTAAAGAGATGTTGTACAGAAGGTAAAAGAGATTTGTGTTTTTCTAAGTTTTGATTTAGTTTGATACATTTTTTCTTTCTCTTGCAATATAAAGTTTTCTGTTTCATTGTAACTTACATTTGCAGAACCCTAAAGATTGATAGCAATTTTATTAATTTTGATCTGTATATATCGTCTGTGTTCTTCTTATATGGCTGATCAGTTGGTTGTTCTAAAATGGGTCTCCATAATTCTCAACTGGGTAGCTGAGAAAATCATTGCTTTTGATGGTATTCCCATGCTCTGTCTGTTTGGTTGCTGGGAAAGTGAGGAATTCAGAAAAAGAAAGCTATGTTCTTTGAATATTAAGAGATTGCATTTGTTTGACTTAGATATCCTATAATTAAAAATTATTATAGTTAATATAATCGTTGTTATAATATTATATGTAACAATTATTTAACAGCTCATAATATACCACAACATGTATAATTATACAATTGATTATACTAATTTTTTATCTCAAAAAATCCGATTTGGCACTTGTTCTTTGTAATTACAAAAGTTTGAATTTTCACCAATCCTTTCTTGGGATGGATCACAATTTGATAGTATAACTATATTCTATTTTCTCTCTCCTCTTGTGCGTGGAAAAGAAAAAAAGATAAACTTTTACAGATTATGAAATCAAGATTGAAGTCAGCGCGGTAGCTGGCTTTGTTCTGAAAATGAAACAAGCAGCATGAACGTTATTGATTAGATTAAAGAGGGTCACTCATGACATGTCTGGAGATATAGGCCCCAAATCTTGAATGCAGTGCGTTAAATACCCATTACTTCACACAACCACCCAGCAATTAATTAAGAAAACTCCATCGCTAGAAGAATATTTGTTGGCAGCTGATACACACTCGTATATATATATCTTCCCCAGCTGCATAGAGGCCCCAGAACCCTTCACACGCCTGTACTTTATTTTCAGAAGCTATATAATGGTGTTTACTCCAAAATAGTAGGCTAGCTAGTTACAATCTAAAACGTGAGTAGAGTATGTGGAACCTATCACTTAATTTTCTACACTTGATCATGGAAGAAACTAAACAAGGATTGGTCTTAGTGGAAGCGGGACAAAATTCTAAGTATCATTTGTTGTCTGATGGATTTGGGATTATTCTATAAACAATAAAATAATTTTACAAGTAAATTAAATCTTCTTTTTGAACCAATTTCAAATTCATAGGACAAGATTTAGAATAGAAAATAGGACAGGGGATGTAATCCTAATAATAAAGAGATAAGATGGCTCAAATATGTTGATCCGAAAGAACTCTATTTCAGTTAGCTCGAACTGGATTATTAGATTAGAGTTGTGGGTTAAGTTATTTGATAATAAATTCATGCCTTATAAATACTGGTGCTCAAGAGAAAAAAAAAATATAAGAGAAGAACTACTTACAGAATGTACATGTGAATGTACACATACATAGTTGATATAATATGAATAACAACTAGATAATTTAGTTATTTTTTGTTTTATTAGGCAATAGGCAAGTTAATTCGTGTAGTCATAGTATGTTATGGAAGTATTGCTGATTAAATTTGAGTCTAGTACAAAAATATGTTAGATGATCCAGTCAAGTTGAAGTTGTTTTACCTACAACAATAGATTAAGGAGACTACTAAAATTTGTTGTATTTGTGGTATTGTTTAATTCAAATTCGAACCAATTAGTGCTTGATGTGGTATTGAATATTGAATAATTTTCATCAATTAAAAAAAATAAAGAGTAATAAGTTTGATAGGAAATGCTAAGTTAAAAACTTAGATTTTTGTTGAAATAAATTATTAATCATTTTTTTTTATTTCACTTAAGAATTAGTCTCAGGCAGAGTTAGTTTAAACCAAAAGGAAAAAAAATTATCTAACCTAAAATTTATTGATTTAAAGATGACTTTATATTATTAAATATCGATAAAATATAAATGTAAATTTTTTTAATATTAATTTGGTGGAATTTAATTTTAAAATATAAAAATTATGATAGTAGAGTTATGTGATTGTAACAAAGCATTCCCTCGAGTGGTTTGCTAATAATTGTCGTTGTTGAGATATAGGTGGACTATTAGTGTTAAATCTATTGTTGAAGAAATTAGGGGTTGTTTGAGAAGGTGGGCGTGGTCCACAAAGTGTGTGTGAGTGCAGATTCCCACCGAAGGAGGCACCAGCTGGGCTTTTACGTGTGCGCGTGTTCATTTTTTTGAACCTTTTATGGTTCAGCAAATAATTGTGTTGTTGGAAAACAATGAAAAGAAGGCAATGGTAAAGCATGTTCAATGTTGGATTGGATGAGAACCCAATCAGATTTTGCAACCCCACCGCTTCAACACGCGCGTCTATAAACGCGGAAATTAATCATGTTATGCGTTCTATCCACGCGCCACCCAGCTAGGGTCCGGTCCGTAAATAGATCAGTTCACCAATTGGAGAAATACTGGAATTGTTTCATCAACCAAATCATCTTAGAAAGTTTAAAAATCTATAATTATGATAGTATATACTCTTTCTTGTACTTTTTATAAAATTCTAATCACATAAATTAAAAAAATTTGTTAAAATAAAAAATAATTCTAAATTATTTTACAACTTCTTTGTATAAATCTTTAATTAAAGAAATAATTAAATACATTTTATGTTTCTAAAATAATGAATGCATTTATTTTTCTTTTCATTTAATACTTACTTTATAGTACTAAGAGAATTTGTAAGAGGATATAGCATTACTCTAAAATTATTGATATTTGAAAAAATTATTAAAACTTTCTAAGTTCTTTTACTCCTCTTAATTACATCCATTGTGGACAAATATTGATAAAGTAGGGCTTTTTGACATTTCAAGATCTATTTTCCACATTATATACACAAACGGGGTTAAAGAAATACAAGGGTCTGGGAAAAGAAATAAAGGGTGTGGTAAAAGAAATCTCTCCTTTTATACCCTTGTCAAAGAGGCCCGGCTAGGGCCAGTTTTGGGGCAGCAAAGCCTTGACCCAAAAACTTTACCCATTGAAATACTCAGTAATCAGAATACCTTTCTAACTCCATTTATTTTAGACAAAAAGGTGACTTGGGATCATGAATAAACATATATATATAATTTTTTAATGTAGCCAAGATACAAGCAAAAGAGGAAATAATTTGGTATAATGACACAATCTTAAAAATAAAGCTCCACACTCTTATAACTTAGAATTATACTTGATATCTTTTTAAACACTTTAGTTAATATTAAAAAACTCGAATGCTCATTTTATTTATAAAAAAAAAAAATACAAGCAAAGCAATATATTCAGAGGTAAAAATAGACAAAATGATGATTTAATGAAGTCAACTAAAATTAACAAAAGTACCCATAAAAAATGGCTACACATAATGAGAGATATGATCTTGGGTCTGCATTACCAAGACCAAGCTACAATGGCTACTCTAGAGAATCTGATCCATCTTGATCCTTGGGATCATAAACCACCATTGATGAAACACCAACCAACTGCACCTTCTGAAGCTCTGCCACCACCAACTTCTCCTTCTTCTAATATGTAATCATTAAGCTTTAGAAGTTATTTAGATTGATTTTTAGATAAAAGAGAAATAGAAGTGAAAGTTAAAAGTAAAAATATTTTTTTATTTATTTTTAAAAAAGATAAAATTTTAATTTTTAAAAAATATTTCTTCTAAAAGTCAATTCAAATAATAAATTAATTCGTGGGTCAAATTCTTAATAATTGAATTAAGGGTGATTGACGATGATAAAAGTGTGTGAAGGTTTATTGATACACAGAGTGTCAAAACCCCATATCTGCCAGCAGACCTAAATCAACGTACTTTGTACTCAAGTTTAGTTTTCCCCTAATTAAATATAAAGAGCATTCAAAGCCCCATGATGTGGCTACTTGGCTGTAGTTTGGGTCACTTTTCTTTAACAGTTTAACCCTGCAAATAACTAATATTGTGTTTATTAAAAAATTAATTTTTGTCGATTTGGGCACATGATCTAATGCCTTAAATTAAATCAGACACCTCGATAAAAATACTTATGTCTGATTTTTAAAAAAATTTAACAAATAATTAATAAAAATATGAGATTTGGAAATACCATCCTTTACAACCTCAAAACTTAAAAAACAAATACAATACAGGGGGTCTTGGGTATGACGTGGGGTTTGATCTTTAAGGATTTTTAAAACTTTTTCACTCAGTGTCAAATTTTCTTAAGATTGTGAGTTATAACTCCCATCTTATTCTGTTTCCCTTTTTATCTATGACAAAAAAACTTGTCAATGTATACAATAAATAAATACAATTTTACGCAGAACTTGCACTTGGAACTTTGGAGTATTTTCATGATTGTTTTTTAACTAAATTAAAGTCTAATGTTTTCAATTTGACATAACAGTTAAATAGAGGTTAAGAGCCCAACAGGCATAACATTAAGGTTATTATATTATTTATAACACTAAAATTACTAAATATATTTGCCATAAAAAATTACTAAACATATTTCACCCAAACTCCCCCTAACGAGAAAATGTTATATGAGGTCAATATTCACCATTCAAGAAGACACCCAAGGCAAGTTTTATGATGAATATAGGCTAACCATTGCCACCATTAGTGCAGTAGAGGGGGCCCTAGCTCAGGGTATCTTCAGTCTGGAAGCCCTGCGAATTGAGTCATTCTGATTCCCATGCTTTTCTCAATTTTCATGCACACCTAAGAGGGAATGTGCTTGGAGCATCTTTGCAACTTGTCATCATATGGGGTTTGATTTAGTGGTTTATTAATCTCTTTAAGGATTTTTAGAATTTTTTTCACCCAGTTTCAAATTTTTTTAGAATTGAAAGTTTCAACTTCTATCTCATCCCGTTCCTCTTCTTATCTATGGCAAAAAAACTTCTCATTATATACAATAAATAAATACATTACTCCAAAAATTTTACGCAGAACTTGCACTTGGAATTTTGAAGTATTTTCATAATTTTTTTTTACTAAATTAAAGTCTAATGTTGTCAATTTGACATAACAGTTAAATAGAGGTTAAGAGCCTAACAGAGTTATTATATTATATAGTTATAAATATGATCATAAACGTTTTTTATGATTCACATATAAAGTCTACTTTAATTGACAGTTTATGTTCATTTTATGAGTAATTGGAGATATGGTAAGCTTTTATGTTGATGACTTTTCTGGTATACATAATCTAAGAATGGAAAATCTATTTTATGCTCTATTTTGAATGAGCATTCTTATATTTCCTTAAAAAAAAAAAGAAGAAACTATTGCATTCCAATTTTTTTTTTTTGTTAGAAATAAATTTTTAGCACTTCACATCTTTTTACCTTAAACTTTTGATATAAAAAAAAAATTTCTAAATGCCATAACTAAAATGAGGAGACTTTTTTAACTAATTTAATAAAGGGAAATGCTAGTTCCATAATTATTTATTTGCTGAACTAAACTTATAAAAAAAAAAAGGTGCAGAAGTTTATGCACATGCATAGCACAACTCATTAATAAATGATTTTAACTTTTTGGTTGGTATATTGTCCTATCATCATCAATCTATCCTCCTCAGAGGTGACTTCAGCCGAGGGGACCGTGGTCCTTCATTTTAGAATAGAGACGTGAATTATTGTGCTGATGGTCTCATTAAACTAGCTCTCAGATTTTTATTTTATATGTCTGTTCTCATGTCAGTAATAAGTTGATTTTAATGATTTGGCTCATCTTTTTTACTTAATTTGCTTTTCTTCTAGTATATGATATAACAGCCATTAATCTCCCTGTTTGTCTTGAAACATGAAAGTGTTGTTGCTCATGGGTGCAAAAATCGATTTGCAAAGAACTAGGAAGAAATATGGATCTAAAAATCAATCAAAAGCCTTAAGAAACATTCTATAATAAAAGCCTAACCATAAACAATTTTATGTATAAAAGTTAAAAAAAATAACTAGGAGTAAATAATTAAGGTTAGAGGAGAGCCATTTAACCTCATCTTGATTCCTAAAGAGTCTAGAGAAGTGTGTGACAAGGGGAGATAGTAAATGTGATGATACAGATCAAGAACAAATGAATTGAACTTTTGATTTGGCCTAACTCAATAAAGAGTTCAGAACAAAATTAAGAAAAAACACCCCTAGAATAAGCATATAAAAGTTGTCCTACCAATTAGGAGATAAGTATTTATTGCTAAAAGTATTATTAATACCTTATTAATCGAAACTAACTTAGCTCCACCCTGACCTGACCTAGTTATGTTTGCAGGTTTCTTTGGACCAGCGACTCAATCCAAGTCCGACCTAGGCTCAAGAAGGCCACCCGCAAACATGTGAGGTCCAAGAGAAACAGAATTGGTGCAGTTACACACTCTGAGAGCTTAACGCTTTTCTTCTTATTAGCTTTGAGTTCGAGCTAAAAGGTGAAACAGACACTTTCAATGGAGTAAGTGCTTAAAGGTAAAACACATTTTCACTTGAGCAGGTGGGCTCAGATGGAATTGAATCTAGGTTTCAGAGAGATTGAAACATCAACTGAACAACAACATAAAATATAATTTTCTTTTAGATTCTACAATCTATGTTTTCTAGTAAGTCATTAACATAAAATAAAGATTCATCACTCTCGTATTTCAATTTTCTTCCTTTCAGAAAAGATTAAAACCTTAAAACGAGAAAGTAACTGGACAACCTTTTTCTCCTTTTCTCATCCAGAGCAGATTATTCAGATACATCACCCAAGGTACCGAGCTGGAAGCCTCGTCAAGCAGACATTATATAATTCTTGCAGGTGAGTTGTGACCTCAGTTTCATTGACTGTTCGACCCTAAATACGCAACGCATTCTTTCTTTTTCATCGTTAATGAATCAAGAAGCAGAAAATGTCATTGGCAGTTGGCTGTTTCAGTAAAGTTGCATATATATATATATATATAAATATATATATATATATTCAGGGTCGAACAGACAATGAAACAAAGGTCACCTGCCCAAAGAGTAGCATAACATGGAAACCAGAGACCAAACCAAGAACAGCAGATAACAGTTCAGGGAGCATTAGGTCTCTTATTGAGATTTCAGGAGGTGAAGGTAGCCCACACGGCTGGTCTAAATTTAATTACCTAACATGCTATTGTCTGTGTGGGGTATGCAGGGACTAGTAGTTTCATTGAAAAGTGAATTTCCTAGGTTTTGTTTCCAGTGTTCATTGCTTAGTAAATTCATGAAAATACAAGAGAAATTGTAAAAAAAAAAAGTACGGTCCTTGAGCTGTAAATAAACCTAAGAACACTCGTAGTTGTTAAGGACATTCTATTTTTGTCCTTTTTACTGCTCCTTAACTTCAGTGGTCCTTTTTGGATCACTTTGCAGTTTCTCCAAACTATATTCATCCGCCAACACAACATGAAAAAAATAACCTAGCCAGCCAATATTATTTCCACGTGTCAAAGTGATTGTCAAACAGTATTGTTTGTCATCCTCTCCGAAAATTTCGTTGGGAAGTCACATCCCACAGCTCTAAGATTGAAACCCTCATTAATAGGAGACGACTAAATCATCTTTGCGTAAATAAGTTATCCTTTACTATGCTAAAATATTAGAAAAATATTTTTTTAAAACAATTACTAAAATACTCTCATCTTCAAATATTTTATTAAATATTATTTTTTAATTTTTAGTGTAAATAACACCAGTTTGATTGACATTCTTTATATATGAACAACATCACTCAAATTGACGTTTTTTTTTTTCCATTTATAAATCGTCACTTCAAGTGGCGTTCTTTACACAGTGATGTTCTTCATATGTGAAAGAACATTAGTTAAACTTGTGTTTTTTACATTGAAAATAAAAAAAAAAATTAGCATTTTAGTAAAATAGTTGAAAGTAACAGTATTTTAGTAATTTTTTTTTGAAAAGTTCTTTTATTTGGTATTTAGCCCCTTCCTATTTTGGAGAATTTTTCAGTAGATTCATCTCGCAATTATTATGAAAATTTTAAAAAATTAAAATAGTAAAATAATTAATTTAATAAATTTATTTTTGAGAATATACTTATTAAATTTTAGTATAAAGAGTTTTAGTATTTTTATAATTTTACTTAACTTAAATTTATATTAGTCAATATTCATTAAAATACTAAATATCATATGATTTTTACTAAAAATATTTTTTTAATATATCAAAGCTTGGAGTGGGAGAAGCACTATCTCATTCCCAAACTAAGTTATATCATATGCCTCAATGAAGTTTAAATATTAAAAGAAGGTTGCTTGTAGTAAAATTTAAATTTAAACTTTATAAATAAAGTCATTTAAATTTTGTTAATTAAACAAACCTCAATGAAAACTAGTTAAATTTTGAAGGAATTTAAACATTTATTAGTATACTTTCTTATATTCTGTCATTTATTTTTTATTTTTCATAAAATTTGTCTATCTTATTTACACATATTAAGTAATTTAATTTTTTTTTTTAAATTTTCATTATATATAACACAAAAATTACTATATAGATTTCACACAAACTACCCCAGACAAGGTAATGTTATGGAAGGTCAATATTCACCATTCAAGTAGACAACCAAGGCCAGTCGTATGATGGATATAGTAAACAGATTGGTCCATGAAGTTTACGCAGAACTTGAAGTTGGAACTTTGGAACATTTTCATATATAAAAGAAAATAAATCTTACTAATTAAGGTTTAATGTTTTTAAATTTGAAATAACAGTTAAATAAAGGTTAAGAGCCTAAGAGGCATAACATTAAGGTTATAATTATATAATTATAAATATTATAATAAATCTTTTTATGATTCACATATAATATTGTCTATTTTAATTGAAGTGTAATATGAGATATTGAACGTTTTTATTTTGAATGACTTGTTTGATAATTTTATATTGTGCTCTATTTCATAGAGTGGACATTTTTATGTTTGGTAGAAAAAGAAAAACACGAAAATGAAGAGAATTTTTTGCCGACATTAATAAATGATTCTAATAAAGAGGAAATAGTAGCAGTGCAGTAGCCCAACCATGGCCCTTCTCTCTTTTCTTTATTAGGCTCTGCATCACACGCAGAAGCTATCTATCTTGACCCCTCCCCTCTCTCCATCTTTCATTTTCACTCGTACGTGGTCCATCGTGTTCATGGCAACCTTTTCAAGGTGAAGCTTCAACCATGCATATTAGAAGAGGCCAATTATTTTGCAGATGTGCTGATAGTCTTGTAAAACTAGCACTCCAGACCAGATTCATATATATTATTTTCACCTAAAACATTATTTATTATTAACAAATTCATTTATTAGACTTCAAATTATTAACTAACATATCTTTTTATTGATATTTGTCCCTAAACCCTAATAAAAAATAGTATGTAGGCAAATTTTGTTAGATGTTCTTGATAGACATCAACAAAAAAATATAAATATTAACGGTTTGAAGTATGAAAAACGATTTTGTTAATATAAAAGTATTAGGGATGAATTTGATGATGATAAATAGTGTCAAAGATAAATAATTTATATATATATATATATATATATATATATATATATATATATATATATATATATATATATATATATATATATATATATACTTTGGTTATATTCCTCCTATTCTATATTTTGTATATAAATTCTTGTGCTAATAAGTTGCTTTTAATGATTCGGCTCATCTTTTTACTTTGTTTTGCTGATAGTATAACAGCCATTTGTATATCCTCTTTTGCCTTGGCATAAGAAATTGTTATTGCCAAGCTGGAGATCGGGTATTAAAGTTAAAAGACAATTAACTAGAGTAAATAATTAAGGATAGAGCAGAGCCATTTAAGTTCATTTTGATTCTTAAAGAGTCTAGAGATGTGATAAGGGGAGATAGTAAATATGAGGCTCAAGAGAAACGAAATTGGTGTAGTGACACATCTTTAGAGCTTAATAATTTTTATTTACCCCTTTCACATATAAAGTAAAATTCTTATAACTCCCCTCTTCTTTTGACAAAAAAAAATGTGAAGCCAAAAATATGTATTTAGAGGGGTGATAAATGATACTAGTAAATTAATAATCATGTTGTGGTTATTCGAGGGGTGAAACAGACATTTCCACTGGAGTAGATGAGCTAAGATGAGATTTGAATTTAGATTCCAGAAGATGCATCATTCTCGTATTTCAATTTTCTTCCTTTCAGAAAAGATTAAAACATCAAAGCTTGGAGTGAGAAAAGCACTCTCATTCCAAAATTAGGTTATATCATATGCCTCAATGAAGTTTAAATACTAAAGAAGATTTGTCAGTAGTAAAATTTAAACCTAAACCTTATAAGTGAAGTGATTTAATCTTTGTTAATTAAACAAACATTAGTGAAAACTAGTTAAATTCTGATGGAATTTAAACATTTATTAGTATATACTTTCTTCTATTCTATCATCATAAAATTTGTCTATCTTATTTACACATACTAAGTGATTTAATGTGTTTTTTTTTTAAAAAAAAAAAAATTCATTAGATATAACACAAAAATTACTATATAGATTTCACCCAAACTACCCCAGACAAGGTAATGTTACGGAAGGTCAATATTCACCATTCAAGTAGACACCCAAGGCAAGTCGTATGATGGATATAGGCTAACCATTACCTTTAATACAGTGCAGAAGGCCCAGGGATTGTCCCATTCTGGTTCCTACGCTTTTTCAATTTTCATATAAGGCACATCTAAGAGGCCATGGGCATGGAGCCACTTGCCCCTGGCAACTTGTGGTCATATATAGTAAATAGATTAGTCATGAAGTTTACGCAGAACTTGCAGTTGGAACTTTGGAACATTTTCATATAAAAAAGTCTTACTAATTAAGGTTTAATGTTTTTAAATTTGAAATAACAGTTAAATAAAGATTGAGAGCCCAAGATGCCTAACATTAAGGTTATATAATTATAAATATTATAATAAATCCTTTTATGATTCACATATAATATTGTCTATTTTAATTGAAGCGTAATATGAGATATTGGACGTGTTTATTTTGAATGACTTGTTTGATAAATATTGTAGACAAATTCTGTTAAGTGTTATTGACAGACATTAACAAAAAGTATAGATGTTAACGGTTTAAAATATAAAGAGCGATTTTATTAATGTAAAAATATTATGAATGAATTTGATAATGATAAATAATGTCATAGACAAAAATAATTATATATATATATATATATATATATATATATATTCTTATGTTAGTAAGTTGCTTTTAATGATTCGGCTCATCTTTTTACTTTGTTTTGCTCATGGGATAACAGCCATTTGTATATCCTCTTTTGCCTTGGCATATGAAATTGTTATTGTCAAGCTGGAGATCGGGTATTAAAGTCAACATGGAAAGAGCTAGGGGTAAACAATGAAGGTCGAAGAGGGATAGTTTAGGCTCACTTTGATGAGTTTAAGGTCTGAGAATGTAACAGTTTTAAAACTTAAATCTGGATTACCCAGTAAATGAGAGCATATTTATAGGGATGATAAATGACAATAAACTGCGGGTGGCTGATGAGGCAGCTCAAGCAATGTGGGGGGCAGCATATCTATCGAGAAGGAAACCAGCTTGCAGATTCATTAGCCAAGAGAGGCCCTGCAACACAGAAGCTCGTTATTTTGTGTAATATATCTTTGGATGTAACCCTTAATTATTTGGCTGACCAGATGGGGTGCAAGTTATGATGGCTTGTAACCTTTTGACTTTACGGGCTTTTACTTAATGCTATTCTACTTTCACGGAAAAAAAATAGGTGAAAAGTCAGACAATGTCTGGAGAAGTGGGCTGAGATCTGATTTGAGCGAAAGATTTGTGGCCAAGACATAACCAAATACCATTAAAACATCAACTCGACAACAACATAAGAGATGATTTTCTTATAGATTCTATGACCTGTTAAGTAAAATCATCTAGAGTAGATCTTTCACCTGTGGATAAGACAACGTCGAAGAAACCCTAGCTTGAAGCCTCGTCAGTCGAGCAAGCATTATATATTCTTGCATATGAGTTGTGACCTCAGTTTCATTGACTGTTCTACCCTAAATATGCAGCACACTCTTCCTTTTTCAGAAAAAGCTGCATATATATATTCAGGGTCGAAGAGACAAGAAACGAAAGTCACCTGCTCAAAGGGTAGCATAACATGGATACCAGAGACCATTTAACCAAGCACTACAGATAACAACTCAGAGAGCATCTCATCCTATACACTCTATATATAGTAAGTTGCAGCTTTCCATAGTAGTTGAGACTGCAGGATATCACAGGTAGCATCCATTTTACCCCAAATTCGGAGAAGGTAGGGAACTATAATGAGAAAAATTGGTAGTGTTAAATATAATATAAGAAAACATTCCTAAGTTTACATTTAACAAATAACTATTTAATTTTTTACATGAATTAAATTTTGACACCATATTATGGTTTTTTAATTAAACTTAAGGATTAGAAAATCGAATCCTCATGTACCATTTACACAAATTAAGTTTAAAAAAGAATGATTGCAAAATATATGAGAATACTTTATTTATAATTCAAGCTTAAAGGACTTTGTGTAATGCAAGCCCTAATGTGAGTCTATTATTAGTAGTGAAACAAATATATAAGAAATTTTAAACATGCCAAAATCATTATTGCAACGAATAAAAATAAGATATTAGAGTGGCTAGAATTAAATAGATTTAAGAGAAAAATTCTTTTTTATCCTCTCATACTATTGTCAATTAAAAAAAAATTATTATATTTTAAATTAGATAAAATAAACCCTTATATTTTAAACTAAAAGTAAAAATAATTTTTTTATATAAATAAAAAATATTTTAAAAAAATTACTTTTGTTGTTAATTTGAAATATGATAATTTATTTTGTCTGATTTAAAATATAAAAAAAAATTTAAAAATTAATAATAGTATAATGGGATAAAAAATAAATTTTCACCAAAGTTAAATTTTTTTTTTTTTTGGGGGGGGGGGGGAGAGGGGAATGAAATTGGCATTGGAATTGCTTTCCAAAAAAAAAAAAAAAAGGGTATTGAATTTTTGGTAACTTGGTGGGGAACAATACTATTCATTCTTTCGTTCTACATCTCTCGTTTCTTTTCAACACCACCCATCTTTCTCTTTTTCTCGTTTTTTTCTTAATCTCAGCTACTTCACAAATGCTTAACCACTATAGATTACTTTTCTCCTAGACATCTATCACAAGAAATAATAATTTAAATTAATTTGGCACATGTCATTTAAATGACATAATTTTAAATTGTTTTAATTAAATAATTAAGATATATTTAATAAAATTTTAGTTGAATAGAGAAATCAGTTCTCTAGTATTACACTAATTCTTTATCCCTCTCTCTTTTCCATCTTTTTCATTCATTTATTTATTTTTTACTAGGGTTCCCTCTCTCTCTCTTCTTTTTTTTTTGTTGTCCCTATCAATATTACTTTACTTTGCCAGAAAAGAGAGAGAGAGAAAGGGGGTAGTTTGAAAAAGTGAGGGAACACCATATATCTTTTTTATCTTTTGCAATGCACAAAGGGGAACACCTTTATCCTCTTTATCTCTTGTAAGGCACAACAAAGGTAAAGGCCAAGCAGAGAAGTTAGGGTCTCAGCTGCTTTGGCAATTTCACATGTTTACACTGTTTTTTTTTTTTTTCCTCTCTCTTTCATTTTCACCAGCTCTCTGAAAAGTATTATTATTGTAATGGAATTCGAACCTAACTCTTTCATTTCATAAAACTTGTCTATCCTAATATACACTAAGTAATATAATTTTCTTAAAACTTTTTCATAATATGTAACACTAAAATTAAGGTTAACAATGAGGTTAGAGGGGAGCAGTTTAGGCTTACTCCAAGGAGTCCAGAGAAGTAGGTAAAAATAATAAATACATAGTCTAAGTTTAAAAATATAATTGTGATAAAATTTGATTATGAGAATTTTGTTACTTGCACTTGGCTCAAATCTTAGTAAATGATGACATATTTAGAAGGGTGATAACCAACAAACTAGCAAGTTGAGAGGTAAGACATACATTTCACTCAAAGTGGACTAAAATGTGATTTGAGCCGAGTGATGCCATGAGTACAACTATAAATATATACTCATTTTTATACCTCTTTTTTTTTTTTTTTTATGTATTCCTCTCGTTTTTTTATTTTTTTTACTTTTTATTTATAGTTTTACTTTTACAAAATAATTGTAAAACAAAGGATGTACATTATGTGTACAACATAAGTGTACATCTAGCATTTTTGAGTTTGAGGCCTAGACATAACAAAATCCTAATGAAACATCAACACGACAACAACATAAAAAGATAATTTTCTTATAGATCATTCTGTTATGGGTATTACCTTTCCCCTCCCCCACTTTTACATTCCACCCCCCCCCCCCTCCTAAAAATGATCCAAATGCCCTTTTCGTCTACTCCACCCTCACACAAGACTCAAAATGGTTGTTAACAACTCTCTACAACTATTTTTGACATCAATAGATAAAAGATAATTTAACAGATAATTAAACAAATAATTCAACAGATAATTTAATAGATAATTAAATAGAATGGGAGAGCCAAATGGCTGTGGAGAGCTGTTGGGCAGTCCAAACAGCTCTACACAGCCGTTTGGTTCTCCCAGTGCCTGTACATAGCTGTTCAATTGTCAAAAGGGATTCGGGGTGAAGTGGAAAGCCAAACGGATGTTTACGGCCGTGTGAAGAGGAAAACAGCCCTAGACAGCCGTTTATATTGGCAAACGACTCTCTAGGACCGTTTTCCTCTTCACACGGCTGTAGACAGCCGTTTAACCCACCACTGCAAACCAAACCATTTTTTTGCCATTTTTCCTCCATTTTTTCTCCAAGGATGAACAAACATAAACAAATATATTTAGAATGACACCCATACATTAAGATTTGTCTTCAAAATCCAAGAAATCCAAGAAAATGGAAGAGAAGAGAACAAAGTGATGTGTGGCAGTGGGGGAGGGGGGGGGGTAGGGTTTCAAAGATGGTGGGGGTTGAGGCTGAGGGCATAATTGACATTTAAAAAAAAATAATGAGGGGGTGGGGGAATTGTAAAATGGGGGAGGGGGAAAGTTAATACCCTTCTGTTATCTATGTTCTCACATATTTTAATTTTTTTCTTGCTTTTAGAATAAGATTCAAACAATTAATCAGAAAGTATAACTACACAACCTTTTCTCTCCCCCATTCTATCTTCTTATCCAGAGTAGATCTTTAACTTGTGGAGAAGACAACAGAGAGAAACAACGTCGAAGGATACCTGGCTTGAAAGCAGACATACATACAGTTCTTGCATGTGAGTTGTGACCACAGTTTCATTGACCGTTCGACCCTAAATATGCAACACATTCTTTCTTCTTCACCATTAATGAACAAGAAGCAGGAAACAGGAAATGACTATTTCAGAAAAGCTGCACATATATATATAGATAGGGTCGAACAGACAATGAAACCAAGGTCACCAGCTCAAGGGGTAGCATGACGTGGAAACCAGAGACCAATTTAGCAAGCACTGAAGATAACAATTCATGGAGCATCTCATCCTCTGCACTACTATATATTGTTAGCTGCAGCTTTCTATAATAATTGAGATCTGTGGGCACAGTTCGATTATTGAGATTTCACGATATGGTGGTCCACTCTGCCAGTGCAAATTTAACTAAGGGTCTATTTGGTATGCTATAATAGAAAGGAAATAGTGAGAAAAAAAAAATAAATCAAAGGAATGAAAAGGAAAATAATAACCTTGAATCTGTTTGGTATGTAATAAAAAGAAAAGAAAAGGAAATTTTTTTCTTTATGATGTTTGGTTTGCACAAAAAATTAAAAGAATGAAATATATATTTTTGTGTAAATACAATTTTACCATTCCCTTAAAACTTTTTTTTATATATATATATATATATATATATATATATATATATATATATATATATATAAATGTCTTTATTTCCTAATTTAATTATCATAAATTTCATCTCTAATTTTTTTTAAAAAAAAATTTAACTTTTATAAAATAATTTTAATTTTATAATTTAGATTAATAATTTTAATTTTATAATTTAATAACTTTTATAATGTAATTTTATAATATTATTTTATAACTTTTATAATTTAATTTTAATTTTATAATATAAAAAATAAAACTTTGAATAATATACAAAGTTGTAGAATGTAATTTTAATTTTATAATTTAAATTTTTTTGTAAATAAATTTTTTTTATTTTTTTTTCTTTGACTTTCCTTAGAATTTGAAAAAAAAAAAAGTTATAGCTTCTAAATGATAAAAAATTGTATTATAAGAGAATGTATTTTACTTTATCTCTTGGAGTTATTAAACAATATAAAATAAGAGAAAAACAAAACACATTCTTTTTCCTCATTTTTTTTTTTTCTGCGTACCAAATAGACCTAAGAGTTATGTCTTTTATATCTCTTGACATGGGCCATAATTAAAAGGTCCAACCCAAATAGTATTAATAAAGAATAGGAACAAGTGTCCGGCTCAACAACCATTAAGTTAGGACAAAATTACAAAAAAGCCTTGGTCATTGTAGCACTATAAATAAATGTTATTATTACTAATAAAATAAGTAACTAACAACTACTAAATTTTATTAAAATTCTTAAGATTTCTTCTAGATCCTTGATCTTGACTTAAACGTTGGAGGAGTTTTATCCAACCAACTCTTTCTTGTTTATAGGTACAAATCCTCCAACATTTCTATTTTTCATATCACATCTCATTTACTTTTGTTTATTGTTTTAGTTCCTATATAAATAATTATATTTGACAGGTGTACAAATAAGTACAGACCAATATGTGTACGCTTAGCATTCTCCTTTGACTAACACGCTATATATTATTGTTTGTGTTGATTATGCAATCAACCGAATTGACATATTGGTCCCTGCAATGTCTTGTATTTACCTCGAGAAGGCTCTTAAGTGAGTCAATAGGTTAAATAGAGGTAGCTAATTAACATGCTTTCTTCTTTATCCAGATTCATTTGAGTCAGTGTGCATGGAATCGATTTGATACGCCCATTCCTTCTCATCCTATCAATTAAGGTCATAGACCTGATCAAACTCCAACTTCTTAATCCCAAGGCCTTTCAGAAAAAAGACTGGTGTTTTATGATTGCAAGTTGTTGGCAATTATGTGTTAGGTGATGAGAAAAACAAAATTTTTAAAGTTTAATATTCATTCTTCAACAATCAATCATATGAAACGATAATAAAATCAATCAGACAAACATAAAACGACAATCAAGGCAAAAAGTATATTGGTCCTCCCTTCAATCATATGAAACGATAATAAAATCAATCAGACAAACATAAAACGACAATAAAGTCAAATAGTATATTGGTCCTCCCTTGGCCTTCATCCACACTGACTTCACCCCATGCACAGGGACGGATACATGTTAGTAATGTATTATAGATATATATTGTAAACATAGGCAGACACACTTGCCCATTACACATCCATAAATTTTTAGGTTGTGGGGCAATATATATATATATATATAACATTAAAAATATAAACATATTATAATTACAATGATGAATATAGATTATAATTGTTCTCTAAATATTTTTATATTCTGAAGATAGTGATTTTTTTTTTTAATTTTCAATATGATAAAAAAAATTTATATAACTAACCAAAACTCATTCAACTATTAATCTTCTATGCAATTTTGTATTCCATCTTTGTAGTTGCAATAGTCATAGATAAAAACTCTAAAGTAAATACATTAACAAATATTTAGTCTCTGCAAGTTTTATTAAAAGATCATTAATTTTTAATTTTAAAAAATACACTGTTAGAGAATACCTCCCAAATTAATTTTTAAGCTAATTAGTTATTACTGACTACTAATATATATAGGAAATTGTGAAATAAAAATAATATAATATTTGAAATAAAACTAACGTATTGATAAAAAAAGAGAAAGATATATAAACTAACCTGAGAGGTTGTGAAATTGAAAAAAAAAAAGTATTTTTAAAATATAAACAAAAAGAATTTGCATATAAATGTGAGGCAATAGTGTAATTAAAAATCCTATGGGGGCAAGTGCACGGACGGATCCACGTTTATCACAATGGGGGCAGCTGCTCCCACTAATTTTTTTTTTTGGTAATGTATTATATGTAATATAGTAAACATAGGGAGACACACTTGGCAGATTTTTTAATTACATTATTGCCCCACATTTATATGCAAATTCTTTTTGTTTATATTGTTAAAATTAATATATATATATATATATATATATATATTAATTTTAACAATCTCTCAGATTAGTTTATATATCTTTTAATTTTTATCAATATGTTAGTTTTATTTCAAATATTATATTATTTTTATTTCACAACTTATTATTTGTATTAGTAGCCAGTAATAATTAATCAGTTTAAAAATTAATTTGTGATATGCTCTAATAGTGTATTTTTTAAAATTAAAAAGAATTAGTGATCTTTTAATAAAACTTGTAGAGACTAAAAATATGTTGTATATTTGTCAATGTATTTTATCGGGGATTACTACAACCACAATGATGAATACAAAATTGTATGGAAGATGAATGGTTGAATTATATGGAATTTTTTTTATCATATTGAAAATTAACAAAAAAAAACATTCAATATTTTTAAAATAATAAAAACATATAGAGAGAATTATAATCTATATTCATCATTTTAATTATAATATGTTATATTTTTAATGTCATCTAAGTAAAAAAATAATAATATTAATTTTTTGTTCTCAGTAGTAAAACAGGAAATGAGATAAGGGTGTAACACAGCAGATTTGAATCCTATGAAACTGTTGTGGCCAAGTTGAAGATCACATACAAAAGTCAGCCTGCAAAGAATTAGGGTATGGATGAAAATAGGTCTAGGATATTTTAGGAGTATATGGCCTATAACCTAACAAAATTTAACTATTTAAACTAGGGTAATGCTCGATATAAACTTATTTAATTAAAATGGTCATGTTTGTTTGTATCAAGCCTAGCCTATCAGTTTATACCGATATATTTATTATATTTATTTATATAACATATTAAAAACATATGTTTTAATAATTAAAATTCATATGCATATATTTATTATTTTAAATAAGCTAATTAACCTAATCTCATATAGGTAATATTTTTTCACAATATTCAGAAGTCTTCAAGTGAAGTTAAATTAAGTATATATTTATTATTTCAAGTATGTATTTGTTTCATCGAAAATGAGTCTTATCTTGTATGTTATTTTGTATATATAAGCCTTTTTATAATGCTACCATAACTATACTTTTCTTCCATTTTACTCTCAATTTTTCTTCTAAAATATTTGTATGTGGTGTTAGCTTAGAAAGGAAAGAGAATAAGGACAAGGAAGTTATGTTGTATATCATTGCCTTTTTTTTGCTTATGGGCTCACCTCTATGTTTATACATTCAAGTGATAGTGTTTCTGATGAACTATGTTGGAATGGCAATAGTCATGATTATTTAGCAAGCATAATACATTTATTACTCCTATTAAAGGTTTTTTCATGTATTAAAGATAATAAAATTTTATTCCATTTTCTGTTTCACTTTTTAAAAAATTAAATAAAATAATTTATAATATTATTATTTTACTTTTTAAATTAGCTTTCAACCGATATATCAAGATAAATAGACCGAACTCAAGCCAATATTTTAGTATATAAGCTTGGCTAATTTAAGTTAAAATTTAGTTTAGTCCAGATTCACTCTAATATAAGAATGTAAACTTTTTAATACTAACTTAAGTTAGATTTGATCTTAAAATATAAAAGTGTTAGAGTTTTATTTATGAAGGATGCGTCTTTGTATTAAATTACTTTCTCAATTTATTATTATGTTTAATTATTAAGTAAGTTTTTTAGTTACATAGATAATTATTGTTGAATGAATGCTAGAATACATTATTTTTGTTTATTTTATTTTTATTTAATAATTATATTTAAACTGTAATAAAATTTTATCAATTTTTTAATTCAATGGTATCACTCTTAACTTGAAAATGCAGATAATTTTTCTCTTTTTGGAATAAAAAAAAAGGAGACACGTGTAGAATTTTAGGACAAAAGGTGAAAGAACAAAACTGTCTGAAATTTTGCAGTAAAGAAGAAACAGTATTTCATCACGTATGGATCCAGAACGGGTCGGAGCAAACCCAACGGGTTTAACGACCGGAAATGCGCAATGAACATATCAGGCTGTCATTACCGCCATAATATGAATCAACTCTGACAATTCTCTCTCTGCGGATTCATGCAGAGCTTCGTACCCATAAGGAAGAAATAGACTCTGCGGATTTGAATTCAACATTCTCAGCGAAGATCAGGTGCTTCCAATGTCCCCTGTTGCTTTTTCAGATTTGAATTCGATCTACATTCTTCCATTTTCCCCATTTTGGGATAATTTTTTCTTACTATCACTTATAATCCTACTTCTTCGATCCGGATCCCTTGCCATTATTGGTTTCAATTTCCTTACTTTTGAACTATCTGTATTCAAGTGTTTAATGGACACTAATGGGATTTGAACAAGTTTCAAACATTGAGATCATGATGAATGTTACAGCGGGCATTGAAATAACATAAAAGTTCACATTTATGGTGAAATAGTTCTGCATTGCCATTGTTGGTTTCTGTTACGTAATTTTTCAGCTCTATACTCAGTTTTGGACAAATGGTGTCAACTCAGTGATGGGATTTGGCCCAAGATTCAAATCCAAACAGAGATATCGTAATGAATGTTTCAGTCGGTATTTGAATTGCTTACCAAAAGAAAAAAGGTATTGAATCTGTGGTAACTTACCACTGCTTTGTTTCCGTGTATTGGATTAGGTGTTTGGATAGAAAATGCAGCGTGCTCCAGTGACAGTTGAGGAACAATTGTTACATAAAGCAATTAATGAAGAATACCCTTGGGAGAGTCTTCCTAAACGACTTCAAGTGACTATATCTTCCAGGGAAGAATGGCACAAAAGGTTAGAATATCTTAAATATTGTTCTATTAAATCTACTGCCTTCCTGTTCCCATTTCTTTTCATTTTTTAGTCATCACTTTTTTGAAGACACTTTAAGAAAGTACTACCATGTAGAATCATTTGTATAAGTATTAATATTTAGCTCTAAATAATGTTCTTTAGGATAATGAATATTTAATTTAATATTTGACTTTTGTTAGATACCTTCTAAACATACTTCACCTCATGCTAGATATTTTACTTAACTTTTGATATGTTTCTTAAACATTTTTTGTTGCACCATTATTGTATTCCGTTGTCTTGCATTTCATATCTCTGTGACTGTGCTTAACAGTTGAAGAATTAACTATTTGCTTCTTACTAGCATGAAACTTCTTCTAAAGTACAAGCAAGATTTAATTGCAACTGGTCATTGCAGAAATGGAACATGGATATCCTTTTGTGTGTGTGTGTATATATATATACTTTATCTTTATCAGTTTAGAATTTTATTTTCTGTAAGATATTCCAATAGAGACATTTGGGCTCTTCCACTTACCGTCTGGATTCTTCTCTGTGCGTGTGCGCGTGCGCGCACACATGGGAAGGTTGGCTAATCATGAGGCACTTTATTCATTGGAGATTTTTCTTTTTCAACATTATTTAACATTGTCAGCATGCATCACCACGCAGTCTCCAAGTTCTATGATTTTATGTCTATTCTAAATGATAAATTGAGGTCAAGTAAGTTCTATGTTTTGATGATCAAATTATCTGGAATCGACACATTCATAAGTCTGAACCTGTTTGGTTCTATTTTAAATTTTGCCTTCATTTGTCGGAATGAAAAATGTAGATAATCTTAAGTCCATCTTTCTATGCCTGCTTCACTTCTTGGTCTAAAAGCGTATCTTTTGGGCATCTGTAAAAGTATGATAAACTTGCACATGGATGGTGAGGAAGCTTTAGATTCTGAAAGGCTGTACTACCATTAATAAAAAATTTGGTGTTTCATTCTGAGGGACGATGGCTTTAAGGGCTAATTCTCCACCTGGGATGGTTTTTCCATTCGATTCATTAGATATGCTTGGGGAAATACTCTCCACTAACTTCAAGTGCCCATGTCTTATCTATATAAGAGGAAAATAAAGTCTCATATATATGAATGAGTCTTATATTTTTATTTAAATTTAAATTTTGATGTTTTCTTCTTTTTGATAGCCATGGAAATCTCATACAGGATAATTGAATATTGCATCAAGAAGAGACTCCAATGGAATAGTTGTTTTGCTCGCAAAGTTTCTAAAGAAAGTGAATATTATGATGAGATGATGCGTTACTTGCAGAAGAATCTAGCTGTATGTGCTCTAGACATAGTCTCTTCTGCTGCCCTTACTGAAATACTACCCAATCCACTGTTGCAATATCTTGTTATAAGACATCTATTGTTAATATGTACTTGTTTTTTTACTTTCAGCTCTTTCCTTATCATCTGGCGGAGTATGTCTGCCGTGTAATGAGGGTATCTCCATTCAGATATTACCGTGATATGATTTTTGAAGTAATGAAAAATGGTAATTGGAGACTTTCCTGTTGTATTCATTGAATGGTTTAATTCTCCTTCAAGATTATGCTTAACTTTTACTGTTTGTTACCTGAAAATTATGGGTCTTTCATTTTGAATCATGCCATGTACTTTTTCAGTGGGTCTTTTAGTCTTGTGGATAGCTTCTCCATCATCAAAATGAACAACATTTATATGGAGTTAGTATTTTTGACTGTTCCTACATTTGTGAACTTGGATTGCTTGAGGAGTTTCACAATAATGCTGCTCTTGAGCTGCAAAATATTTACATATACTTTGAAATATATTCATTATGATATCGAAGTATTCAGAAACTCTTCGAATGGAATGGAATTAGAAATTTAGAATGATAATTTCCCACTAAGCTTGAACCTTGAAGTTGGGTAATTTGTTTTAGAAATGACGTTATTTTTTCTTGGAAGGTGAAGATACTTCCTATTATGAAAACAACGCTGCACATCTTTCCTTATATCCTTGTGCTACAGAATGAAATCATTGAAATGTGATGCGGGGGTGAATGCAGATGGTGAGGATATGGGAAGCAAAGTCAAATGAGTGGATGCTAGGGTGTTAACAAGTAAGTAGAAGGCTTGCATGGCATTTAGTCTACCTGATTTACGTACAAGAGCCAATATTCCTACCATTGTAGGAGATTAGGACTTCTGATTTATAGTTTTTATGGGAATGCACTTGAAAGCAGAATTCTTTTCCAATTGCCTGGAAATTGAAGTCTATTTAATTAGAAAGATCAAAATTTAGAGTGCAAGGATGTGTCTACTTAGAAAATTGTTACTGGAATATCTGGACAGCAACTACTTATGGGATTTTGAATGGCTAGAATTAGAGTTTGGATTCTTTTACATAAAGTTATAGGGAGCTTAAAGAGCTTCTCTTGCATTAACCATGCTTATGTGAACAGCAAAGAAGCATATCAATTGGTGAGGGATAGCTGAGGTTTACAGGAAGTCAAAGTCTCGCTGAGTCAGCCATGATGAGGGAACATTAAAAGGGAAGATCAGAGGATGAATTCAAGAAAGAGAAGAAAAAATGTGCATACATTGTCAAATTTATCGTCCCTTGTTCTCTCTAAGATCATGCACTCTATCAATGTTTAGTTAATAAAATACTTCAATGTTGTATTATAATCAAGAGAACTAATGATACAAAATGGGAACTTCTGTGATCTTTGCTTCTGCCAGTGGCTCTCTGCTAATTTTACTCATCTGGGGGTAGGTACATGTAAAGGGTATTGTGATGTCTCTTTTGTTATCTTATCGTTCTTCTTTGTACTACTTCTTCTAATCAAATCTTCCTTTATAAAATGATTTGGTTAAATTTGATTTTCCCAACTTTATCATGACATATAATTTATTATACAGATGTCAGCATTACAAGAATTTATTATTTGACTTAAAGAATTGCATGATGTGCTTATATTTCCTCTCTGTCAACTTGTTTGGTTCTTTACTGTATGCTGGGGAAATATATAGAATAATGAGTGTTGTTTGCATAAAAAGCTTGTAGTAAAATTTTCTGCACGCGTCAATTAATTGCAGAGCAACCTTATGACAGCATCCCAAATTTTAGTGCTGCGGATGCTTTACGACTTACAGGAATTGGGAGAAATGAATTTATTGATATAATGAACAAGTGCAGATCTAAGGTACTGCATAGATTTTCCTTTGTTTTGTACATAAAGAGAGATTGGATTCATGGATTGCTTGTACACTTACAAGTGCATGTCTGTATTTGTCCTGGAGAAATCATATTACCTATAGTACCTTGTGAGCATCTTAGTTTGAGTCAGTGAGGCACATAAGTTTATGAAAATCAGAAGATATATCCAGGGCTATCTTCTTCCTCAGGAAATTCTCTATTGGCTTTGCCATGATGAAAAAAAGTGGCATTAAAGGTTGGTTCCATTTCACCAAAAGAAAGCTTTAGCTTCATGCAGTATAGACAAATAAATGCATACATTAGAATATTTTAATAAAATTGCTTTTGAAGAATGACCATAAATTTCTTTGTTAATCTTTTTGTGGTACAGGTCATATTGGAGAATTAATGAAATTGTAAGAAGAAAAATAAACAATAATTAAGAAAAGCAGTTTGTAGAAAGAATATAGTCTGCAATTATCTGTCTTCCTCTGAATCTGCAATTATGAGCATGGTTATTTATCTCTAATTATTGATATAAATATTTCAGTCTTATATTCCAATTTGTTTCTCGTAAATTTGATTTTGTTCATTGACTTAATGGTAACTTAACTAGATAATGATTTGGTTGTGTATAATAACCTCAGTTGCTTTTGGTTACACTGTTATGGTCATAGGTTGCTGCCTTGTGGCTGTATATCATCCTCATCTCTGATCTTACCCATATCATTTCCTGTTTTGGAGTATCCAGAAAATCAGGTGGAAACTGAACAAGTCAATTGCAAAAGAACTTTTACCTACACGACCTGTGGATTTTCCAATTGAACCATGGTGGGGAGTTTGTCTTGTGAACTTTACCTTGGAAGAATTTAAGGTAAAATGTACTGTTGACCCTGATAAAAAATGATTTTCCTCAAATAATATTGGTTATTGTGTTAATTTGGCAATTCTAAATGATTAACATGTTTACTTGTCAGTTACGTTTTGCTATTCTTATTCACTTTTTATTTTACCTGTATAGAAACTCTCTGAAGAGGAAATGGCTACAATAGATAAAGTCTGTAAAGAGGAAGTAAATTCATTCATCCTGTTTGATCCTGATGTTGCAAAGGGTCTTTACAGACGGGGATTGATCTACTTTGAGGTTCCTGTATATCCTGATGACCGCTTCAAAGGTGAGTTCTTGGTGTTTGTATTTTGTTCTTTTTCGACTGGGCTCTTCTTTACTAGTCCCCCCTTTCAAGGAATAGTTCCAAGATATTTATGCTTGAAAGTTCACATCTAAAATTCTATCATAAGATATTAAGACACACAATTGCTCAAAAGATTGCTGATGTATTATAATGTGAAGCATCCCTTATGAGATCAATGGGACGTTAAGTTATTTTAACTTCTGATGCATTATATGGGATTTTTATTTTTATTTTTTTCAGGAAAAATGGTTGAAATAAAGCTCAATCAAATATCTAATTAAGTTCGATGTATGAAACTTACATTGAAGATTTTTCTGTTCCTTTTTGATTGTCCGGTTCCTTCATTCATTAATGTTGTAAAATAGAGTTGATGGTTGATTTTTTTTTTTTTTTCCCCACTTGGCAGGAAAGATATTGATGTTTTCAAAGAGTTTTAATGTGTTATCCAGAATTGAGGCAAAGGGACTTCCTAGTTTTCTTTTTAATTCTTTTAAGGGAATTCTTTTCCTTATGTTATTTGGATTACAATTTACTTTTGGATCGACTATAGCCCTTCATTGACATGATTCTTGAGAGATTTCAATTAGAAAAAGGTGACTATTTGATTGGACAATATTTTTAATTTTACTATAAAAACTGCTTAAGTTACTTTATTGGAGACTTTATTATGTACCCTCGTTTGAAATAATTTTTTCTTGCAGAAACATGTAAACAATAAGTAGAAAATTGAATTTTATAAATAAAATGCTTTTGCTCTGTATTTGTGTGCGTGTTTTCAGGAGGATTTGTTATCCTCCCTTTTACCTGTGTTACTTTTTCCCTTTCTGTAATAATAATTTTTCTTTTATTTGAAAGAATGCTTTTTATTTAGAGGTCCTTCCAACCTACACTGATTTAGCATTGAAAATGACTTAAGTAATATTTTTATTTATGTTGATTCAGTTTCCAGGCTTGAAGGTTTTGTTTCCAACAGGGAGCAGTCTTATGAAGATCCCATTGAAGAGTAACACAGTTGTCTTAATCTGTTTCCATCCTTTTTATTCAAATGTTCTTTCTATGGGAGTGAATCTAATGTTGTAAGTTTATTATCCAGGTTGTTGTATGCAGTTTTCGTTGTTTCAAATGAGAATGCAACTGTTGCTGAATTGGCGACCACACTTCAGGCTGACTTGTTGCAACTGCAGGCAGCTGCATCTTTTGTATGTCGATTGGGATGGGCAACAAAAGTAATTGATCCTGAGTCTATTCTTCAACAAACAGACATACCTAGTTCTCCTCGAAGTGCAGTAAGTGATGATGATGCTTCTCGATATAGTCTGGGTTCTGAGAATATGCTCATTGATAGTGATTCCAATCAAGGAGACAGTGTTCCTCGTTCTGCATATACTCGTGTTGCTTTCATAGTCGATGCTAATATTACATCCTATCTTATGATGGGTTCTGTTTCACCAGGTTTGTGTATTTGAGTCCTTTACTTCCACATTCTTGAAGCATAAATTAATTTGCTATAATTCTCTGTGAAATCATTTTGCATTTATTTTTATAGCATATTCTTGTAAAGTTAGATGTGCCACATGGTCATGAAAAAATCACATTAGACATTTTATTGATGGTTTGGATGAGTAAGATATCATTATTGGGCTTCCCAATGGTGAATTGCACATTTTCTAACAAGCATCTTATGGTATCTCACCATTCTTATTTTACATTTCTTTTCTATGAACCAGTGCAACTCCTTAGGATCTCTCCCTGCAAATATAATGAAACTGATGGCAAGACCTGAATCTTTTTATGGATAACCTTATTTTTATAATAAATAACAATTTGATAGAAATCTGGACTGTGAAATGCAACAATTAATTTCTGAAGTCTATTGAGAACATCAGAGGAGCCGGGAAATTACAGCTTGAAGGGTCGGAAATAGATTTAGTTGGTAGTTCTGAAGGGTATTGGAACATCAACTTAACAAAAACTCATCCATTGGTTAGTTTATTTGATATTCCTTTTCTTTTTGGTAGGAGAAGAAATATTATTAAGGGACTGATATAAGAGGATGAGGTATCCTCATGAGAAAAAAAGAAAAAAAAAAGAAAGAGAGAGTGCAAAAACTACAAAATCTCAAATATGCAACAATTCTGTCCAGGGGAACCACTCTTAGGACAGGAATGAAAAGAATGGTCTTTGTTGGGAAAAAATTGATTAACAGTTTCATAATTCTATTTCTTGGTTCCCATCCTTTTTAACTCTTCTCAAATCTTTGTCTTTTATTATTATTATTATTATTTTCTGTCTTTCCTCTGCTTGAATCTAGAGCTGATGGACGAATATCTATTGTCCACATGTAGTCCCATTCCCTGTCCCACTCACCTTTCATGGGTCAGAAAATATTAAAACAATGTTACAAGTATAAGTAGGTTACTTAAAATACATTTTATGACTAATCAGAGAGGAGTGGAACAAGGAATAAGACAACTTGTAGGACAGCAGGTGTTGTTCTAGAGCTGATATGCATGAAGAATATGCATAAATGAGAACTTCAGAATCAAAATACTAGAAATAAAATTTCTGTCATTACTTTCAATTCTCTATCTTTGGGATTTTTTTCCCCCAAGATGTTTTCTCTTTTTTTCTTGTTTGTTTGATAAAGTTCTATTCAAAACTATGGTTTTGTGCATAAGTGATCTAGTTACTTAATCTTGCTGGCCTCCCAGCAGGATGGATGGAGTGAACAATTCATCATTGTCTTACAGCTCTCACTCAAAAAGAGGACTTATTCAGCCAAAGCACAACATCTAAAATTGCAGACATTAATCCGTATCTTTATTTGTATTTCTTTTCAAGATGATATCTTTTCCTCGTTTACCTGTGTCATGTCTTGAATCCTTTCTAAATGAATTTTATTGTTTTTTCAAAGAAAAAATATTCACTTGACTTACTGATTGATGAAAACCATGTTTGTTTTGCTTATTATGCCAAACCCGTGTTATCTTGCTTTTTGGATACTCGTTCCATTATCTGATAGGATCTTGGACAGTTACTGTAACTGTCCACGATCCTATCATAAGCTCTCTTGACATTTATGATTATTTTCGTCTTCAGCCTTCCTAGATATGCCTTAGCATTTGATCTCATGTTTATTTGTTTATGGTCTCTAACAAATCATAAATCTTGCTGATGAAAATTTTAGGATTGAAATCTCATGCTGTAACACTTTATGAAGCTGGGAAATTGGGCCATAGCAGCATTGCTGATCTTTGCAAGGATCTTAGCACTTTAGAGGGTGCAAAATTTGAGGGAGTACTGCAGGAATTTGCAAATCATGCATTTAGCCTGCGTTGTGTATTAGAATGTCTGCAATCAGGTGGAGTTGCCACCAATGGAAAGGTGGAAGAAGGTTTTGATAGGATGGGTAACACTGCTTCAATCAATGATGAGTCCAATTCTCTGAAAACTGCAATCTCTTTACAGGAAAAATCAGGAGACTATGATTTTACAGAAGCTGAGGAGAATAATGGTGATCTAGCAACTTTAGATTCAGTGAACTATGATGAGGCTTCTGTTTCCTGTGAACCTCTTCCTAGTAGCACAGGTGATGGAACCAGCTCTATTACTTATGAAGATGATAGCAATGGCACAGATGATGTCAGTGAGTCAAACACTAATCAAAAGAATGATGAGAAAGTAATAGCGGGTGAAGGGTCGGATGTTGGAATGGAAACCTTAAAGAGGAAAAGGAAATATCGTGTAGATATTCTTCGGTGTGAGAGCTTGGCTTCTCTTTCACCTGCAACTTTAGATCGCCTGTTTCTTCGTGATTATGATATAGTTGTGTCCATAGTTCCTCTTCCTCATTCATCAGTTCTTCCTGGTCCCACAGGTCCAGTTCATTTTGGTCCTCCTTCCTATTCTTTTATGACTCCTTGGATGAAATTGGTATTATATTCAACTGTAGCTAATGGCCCTCTATCAGTCGTTCTGATGAAAGGACAGTGTCTTCGATCTCTTCCAGCTCCTTTGGCTGGTTGTGAGAAAGCCATTATATGGTCTTGGGATGGTTCCACGATAGGAGGATTGGGAGGGAAACTTGAAGGAAATTTAGTGAAAGGAGGCATACTCTTGCATTGTTTGAATTCTCTTCTTAAACATTCAGCCGTGCTTGTGCAGCCTCTCAGTAAGTATGATCTTGATGAATCAGGAAAAGTGAGTACCATGGATATCCCTTTACCCCTAAAGAACTCTGATGGCTCTATTGCTCCAATAGGGAAAGAATTGGGACTATCCGAAGAAGAAAGTTCAAAGTTGAATTCTCTGTTGAGTAGTTTGGCAAACAAGATGGATGTGTTGACAGTTGGTTATATTCGCATATTGAAACTTTTCAATGAAAGAGAATCAGATCACTTTTCACCAGATAAAGAGTATGAGTGGGTTCCCTTGAGTGTAGAATTTGGGATGCCACTTTTTAGTCCCAAATTGTGCAATAATATATGTAAAAGGGTGGTTTCATCAGAATTGCTTCAGAATGTCTCATTTGGCGAACACCATGATGCAATGCAAACCATAAGGAAAAGATTGTGTGACATTTGGGCAGAGTACCAAGCAACAGGTCCTGCTGCAAAGGTTCTTTATCAGAAAGAGCAAGCTAAGGAGTCTCCTCGACAACTTATGAACTATGCTAGTGGAAAATGGAACCCGCTTACAGATCCTTCTTCTCCCATTTCAGGGGCATTGAGTGAACATCAGAGGTTAAAACTTACTAATCGACAACGATGCCGAACTGAGGTCTTGAGCTTTGATGGCAGCATTCTTAGGTTTGTCTAACCTGCTATTTTCTTACTGTTGGAAGATTTTCTGAATTTCCCCATCAGATAAATCAGTTATGACTTCTTCATCATTACATTTACAAATATAGAATCAGTAATTTCCTAAGTGAATAATCACTTGGATTCTTCTTGTTATTAACCAAACAAGTCAATCCATTGGGTTAAGGCTCATTAAAGGGCCCATTGCCTTATAACTACGAAAATGTCATCCTAGTCACTAATATAAATAACTCTCACTATTGATGAACAGGAGGCACTTATGATCCCATTCTCTTACTCTTTTACAAACAGCTATTGACTTGACCGTCGGAGCCTTCCCCTCCGACCTCACCTCTACATCAACCCAATCTAGACTATCCCCACACAACACTTCTTAATCTAAGCAAATGTTTTAAAGTTTTTCTGATTCATGCTTTTACTGAATCCCAGAAAACAAAAAAAAAAGAAAAAGGAATAATATTTTAGTTTCTGATTAATTTGCATTTACAACTGAAATGGAGCTGGTATTATTGCAAGCCTGCTGAAAATTATGGTATACCTCTTAATTATTCATGACCTCCTTTGTTATACTTCGGCCCTCATCTGGTATTTTGCTTGGTTGTTTTAGCATTATTATTCATATAACTGTCAAAGGAAGAGTTCCTTTGGGTGTTTATGGTGTTCATATAACTCTTGCAACTTTCGGAAAAATTGTTTCATATGACAGAATTGAAGTTTAAAGGCTTGGCAATTAGCATTATAATTTGATAGCTGGAATTTATCAGGTTTTCTCAGCTGTTTTATGTTGAAATTCGTCTTACCATAATTTGCTTCTGAAATGGAAAAAATTTCTCCAATATATCGCCTTGCTTCTTTTGTATCAATGCATATTCATCGTTTTTTTGTCTATCTACCTTTTCTTGGGGGATAATTTGACTCTTTTCTCCTTAAATGATGGATCATAACTATGATTTCTGAAGCTTTATGCCATTGAATGGTTGTGCAGATCATATACATTAACTCCTGCTGATGGATCTGCCATCATGCCCATTGAAGAAGCCTCTCAACCCAATTCAGCAAAAACTGATCCAGATGAAAATAACAGTAAAGAAGCACTCCTTCCTGGTGTTAATCTTATTTTTGATGGTTCTGAGTTGCATCCCTTTGACATAGGTGCTTGCCTCCAAGCTCGCCAACCTATTTCATTAGTAGCAGAGGCAGCAACTGCCTCAGCACATACAGCAATCAAATAGGTCTGGCTGTTAGTTTCTCAAATGTAGATAGAGTACTCTGCCTCGCTACTGATAAATGGCAAAGCTTATGAGTTGCATTCCAGTTTTATGATATTGACTGGTTTGTCTGCATCTTCGAGGTTGGTCGTTGTGCACAAACTCATGGCTTAGGATGAAGGTAAGAGTCAATCATCTTATTGGTTTGTGTCTGTTGCATTACCAATTTACTGACTTTGAATACATTTTGACACTCAACTGCTGAGGGGTTTTGTTTGCGTTCCCACTGACTTTAAGTTTACTGCCACTATTTCAGCTTTTAAAACAAGGATGGAGGATAGCGTGACGGGACCAAATCTGTTGTCCCATACACTATTCTGTTGTAATAGATTGATCAAAAAAATATAAAGAAGTGTGACAGTAACATTATTTATAATTTTTCAACTAATCATAGCGGTGGGCCATTAAATGCAACATGAAAATAGGATAACAAATTTTAATCCTAATATAACCATGTGCATTTGCTCTCCTAACAGACAAAGAAATTTTTTTCTTCCCTCTTTACTCTTGTAATTTTTTTGCCTTTTCTGGGTGTTCTTGCCCTGTTTGTTTCTAGTCATATTTATCATTCTATGCTTTAGAAGAACCTCATACTTTCTATGCTAAATGCTGATTCTATTTGTTCCAGGTTTTGCTAGATCAGAAAATTCTCTCAAATTTTGGTTTGTTTACGTGCTTACCACGGAAGGGACATTAAAGCTGGCTTTGGCTCATATGTTGAGGAAAATGGCAATTTTGTGATTCCATTCTATCATCTTTGAGGATTCAAACGCACTTTACATTTTTGTTTCCCCCTCGTTCATGGCCGTTGTGTAGTAATATCTCTAGTTCCGTCTGTTTGATCAAAGAAAATATGTATTTATACAATCATTTTTGGAGTGAGTCTAACTTAACTTGTAGATAAGAACATAGAAATTCAATTGCATGGAAGAATGCCTAAGAATACAATATTTACCATTCATGGGAATACAAAGATGTAATTGGGCACCAGAAACGGCAGTTAATAATTATTATTTCTTTTGGCCAAGCCAGTCATGGTTTATTACATCACAATGGAATGGGTTTGTACTCTTCATTGTGGACTTCTTTTTGCTTTTGGGAAGAATTTGGGGGTTGATTTTATGCCCGAGAGTATTTGGTTCAAAAAAGGGAAGGGAAGAATATATAAATTTTTTATTATAATCTTATAAGTGAAAAAAAAAAAAAAATATATATATATATATATATATATATATATATATATATATATATATATATATATATATATATATATATATATATAAAATATCTTTGTTCAAAAGAGACAATTGTTTCTTCCGTCTTCAAAATTATCCAATTTTACGGTGAAGGGATGGAGGGGAATGAAGGAAAATGGGTGATTAAAACCATCCCCTCCTCTTTTATGTGATGAAGTAAAGAAGGGAAAATATTAAGAATCCTTTCCTCCTCTCCCCTCCAAATCCCTCCAAACACTGTAAAGACTAATGTGAATGGTGTTGATCCTAAAATCAACAAAAGTTGTTGATTAATGGTAAACCTTCAAGTTAACTCAACTTAGTGTAGTTGGGTAAAAAGGTCATTTTGTAAAAAGAAAGTTTTATTTTTAAATCTTTTGGTTAATGAAATAAAAGCATGAAGTATATTTTTATTTCATCACCCAAAAAAAATTATTTTACTAGAATTAAATTAGCATGATTGTTTTATTTTTTGCATAAAATGATGGTTTGGGGGTATAGTTTTAAAATTGGATTGGATTAACTTCTAATTCAATTAGTTAACTCAAGAACATCCATAAATTATTTGATTGGCTTTATTGGATGATTGTACAAAATAAATAGTTATAATTCAATTTATGTATTTTCTATTTTGGAAACAAAAAAACAATTAAATATTATCATTATTTCTTCCTTTTTTTTTTCGCTCTGCTTTTGGAACTATGTGGGGCTAATTATGTTTTCCCCCCTCCCTAACACCTTAACCAGCAAAAGTCACTGGACACATCAAGACAAACATACAGCAATGAACAAGTGCGCGGCGTTTCTCCGTAGAACAATTTCAACCGAGTTCCACAATTCACCCTTTCAATGGCGATTCTATTGTTCTCCGCCCTCGGTCTCATCTCCTGCCTCTAGCAATAAACTCTTTGTTGGGGGTCTCTCCTTCTCAGCCTTCACCAACCCACTAATTTATATGCATTTCTGTTTCTTCTTGACCTGTCGAGCATTTACACAGTAATAACCATCGCTAATGGTGTTTCAGGGTTGTCATGGTCAGTGGACGAGAAGTCTCTGAAAGAAGCTTTCTCTTCGTTTGGGGATGTCACTGAAGGTAATATGGGAATGTACATTTTTTGGGATCTTTGTAAGTTGCCCATTTTCATGTGTTATTGATTGGCTTCTACCTGTTTGATGTTATGTCTGACTGAATAAAATTTGGGACTAGCAAACGGTCCGTAGAACAAGTTTGTAACTTGGGTTTTGTAAACATGAATAGTAGATGGATTAGAAAGTTAACAATATCTAGAGAAATACTTTCTTCTTTGTGGATTTTTGGTTGCGGTAAAGAGGATTACTGAAGTTAAGTGGAAATAGTTATAGCTTGATGGTAAAATGATAACATGTCTTAGGGAAAAGTACTCATCGCTTTGAATGATCATTGATCAGTTATTCTTTGTCAATGTTTACTGTTTGGATACATTCGCATATTGGTATGATGAAGTGTCAAATAATATTTTCTTTGAATACATAATCGGGCCTTATATTATTCTGTCCTCTCTATCTGCCCTTCTTCTCTTGTCAAAGTTATTATATCGCCATACGATTCTTGCAACTGTGTTTACACACTCCCTGATGAAATAAAATGGGATAATAATAGTTTTGTGTGCGCCACTGGCGCTGATTGAAACTTACTCATAAATTGTGGCCCCTATTTGGCTAAATTGGTTATACTATAGCTCTTATATGTACCACCAAATGGTTATACCTGGACTGGGTATTTTTGGTGAATGTAGCTTTTAGAAATCTGATTCTATGTTTGGTAAATGTAGGTTTTACCCATGTGATTCTTAGTAATCCGTTGGAGGAGAGTGTCTTGCCAAGTTGAGTAAAATCACAGAATTTATGGTTTGAGAATCAGAAAAAGTAAATATATGATGAAGTGAATGAAAGAAGCAGATAGTTAAAAACTTTCTTGGAGGACTATGATTAACATAACAATGTAATGTAATAGCGGAAAGATGTTATCTTATTTCAAGTGATGAAGTCTATCATTGTAAATTGGAGACAATTAACTAATATTGGTAGGTCAAGAGTGCTGGTATGATATGAATGGTTTATAATGTGTTTCATTTTTATTAGCAAAAGTAGACACACACTTATCTCTACATTGTTATCTTTGAAATCTGTCTGAACCATGGACATCTGGTGATTTTACCATCGAAATTTCATAATTTTGACTTGTGTTATTTCACTTCCATGCTTTGTGCATGACAGTTACCTTTTCTTTTGTTAGTTTATCCGCAATCTGCAATACTGTCTAAATCAAACGGGTATTTGTTGTGTAGTGAGGATAGTGTATGATAAAGACAGCGGTAGGTCTAGAGGCTTTGGATTTGTCATCTTTTCAAATGAAGACAATGCAAAATCTGCAAAAGATGCAATGGATGGGAAGGTCAGCTATGAGTAGTATATACTTTATCATCATCACCTATTGAAGTTTCTTCAGATGATGACGGCTTTTCTTGCAGGCACTATTAGGTAGACCATTGAGGATTAACTTTGCACTTGAGAAGGCCCGTGGTGGACCTGTTGTAGTTCCTCGGATATCGAACATTGGAGAATTCAACAGGCATAAAACTTGAAAGTTACCTTATGAAACTCACATTTGTTTATTCGCAATGGAATAAAGTAGCAAATAATGGGATTTGGATTTACTATAGTTATTGCTTTGTAGTAATAATTTCTTAGTCATTAGATGAAGTTATAACTAAATAACTTTATCTAACGGCTGAAAAATTGTTATTACAATACAATAACCATAGTATATTCAAGTCCTATATTATAATGATGGTTGTACTAAATAGTACTTCTTCGTATAGACAAGTGATTATATTGATTATAGAGAAAGTTTTTGCAACATGACAGATGTTTGATAATACCATGTTCTGTTGAGAATATCCTTTTTTTGTTTAATGTTTATCTACTAAGCATTATGCTAATGTAAGACTAGGTCCAACCTAATGTATCTGGTATGCTTGGTTGACCAAATATACAAATTCATTTTCAATGTAATTATTGTGACTGGATAACATAGAATAGTAGTCGTGTACCACAAAATTCAGTGTATCAACAAAATCTAGTGTACCAACAAAGTTCAGTATAGTTGATAGATAACTAGGTCTTTTAAGTATATTAAGAAGGGTTTAATTACTCGTAGTGTATATAAAAAAAGATTTAATTGGGAGAAGTTATACTAACTTCGATGATCTCTTTGCCTTAAAGAAATTAGTCTTTGCTATCAATTGAGAAATTCTCTTGGTGCAAACCAAAAAGAGAATAAAGAATAGTAGTCACGGGGGATGAGAGCATTGAAGATGATAACGATCAACCTTGATAATGATTTGGCGGACAGAGTTTAGTTTTGGTAATTTCACTCAAACTTTTATGTAAATTTTATTACATTTGTTTACTTATCATCTCAAAGCCTATCTAACCATAGCAATTAACTAAATAATTTTACTAAATAATTTTTTAAGAAAATTTAATATTTTAAATTTGAATAAAAATTATTTCTTTTAGAGTTGATTGTATTATAATTTTTTTATGTGATAATTTATTAGTTGTTAGTGTAGTTAACTGCAAGAATAAAGAATATTTAATGCAAAGTTAACTTTTTTTCTAGTTTGTTGAGACTTGCAAGTGGTGGTATTATTATACAGATAACTGCAATCTTAATGGAGAATGAATTGTGGGCAGACAACCAGAGGAAGAAAAGAACTGCCCAAAACCAAAAAAGAAAAACAAAATCATCAAACGGTGCCGTTTGAATGCGGACATAACAGCATCCACATCGCCGAATGTAACCTTGCCACGAGAGCGACGAAACCAATCAAAGAACAAAAGGAATCACGTCACTGCAGTGGACACTCATTCTTCCATGGAAACCATCGCAGCTCCCGGTTCGGATCCCGATGCCAATGCTGCCCTCGTCAACGCCTTCTGCGAAATCACTTCCTCTTCCAAGCAAGAAGCCCTCTTCTACTTGGAGAGCCACAATTTCGATCTTGACGCCGCCGTTTCAACCTTCTTAGACAGCAGCAACCCCAACGCTGCTGCCACCGACGACGATGTTGTCGCCAACAACGTCGACAACCCAAGTCGCCCCACTCCCTCTCCGCCGGAGTCTAACTCGCCGGAATTCTCTCCTTCGATATCGCCGTCCCGGTCGCGCTCAGCGTCACCCACTCCGTCCAGGGTTCCCTACGAACTCCGATCGAGGAGAAACCAGGGAAAGGATGTGAAGAAACCCTCTGGAAGCCGTACAGGTGGAATTCGCACGCTTGCTGATCTGAAACGGCCTGGTCAAGAGGATTCTGATTCGGACTCCGATTATGAACCCCAGGAGTACTACACCGGAGGCGAGAAAAGGTTTTTTTTTTTTTATTTTATCAAGGGAATTTCTTTATTTTCTGAGTTTGTGATTTGCGACCGTGCTAATGTTGGGTGTTTATGCAGAGTTTTGTTTTTATTACTTTTTTTGTTTTAGTTGGAATCTGATTTTGGCAATTAACTCCTTTCCAGATTAAATTCAGAATCTTTGACCGATGAAGCCTTCCTTTCTTGAAATAAAGTTCGAATTTTATTTATTTATTTATTTTTGAAACTTTTGATTCCCATCCTTGATAATTTAAATTTTTTTCATCTTGGTGTTCTGGTATTTCAGGATGGAAATTATAGATGAAAATCATAAAAAGGTCTTGACTACTTTACATGGATTTAGCTTTTCTTGAAAACGAAGAAATTGTGTTGACTATTCCTTCGAGTTGGATTAAACTGAGTTTTCTTGAGTATATAGTGTGTATGATCAATTGTGTTTCATAATGTATCAAATGTTGATGTTATGCCTCAAAATCAGAAAGCTACCAGAACAGAGAAATAGCAGGAAATCAAATGTGATATTGGTACGAGATCTTTCAAAGATGGAAGAGATACTCCAGAAAAAGAAATACAAGCAATAGAATGAATAACCCAAGCACTGATAGTGTGACTTTATACTCCCCCTCCTCTAATAACTAGTCCATGAGACTAGGGAAATATTTTTGTGCTTGCTTGAGTTGCAGGTACAACTTTACTGCTAATGATATTCCAAACAAATGTAAGGGAAATAGTTTTGAAGTATTTAGAGGCCACGTGAATAGTGATTGATGTACTAATTAGCACCTATGTGAGAAAAAAATAAGACCATACTCTTCTTAAACAGAAAGTATGAGACAATGAGATTTAATGCTTGGTAGTGGCAGGGCTGTATACATATGTTCTTAGAATTAATGTTTTTGCATCTGAGAACAGGTAGATATTCCTAATGGGGAGGTGTTCTATAATTTGAGGGAGGTTTTTGACGACTTGGTGTTTCTTCTGTTCTGTGAATTTTATTTCTTTGAAAATTGTTTAGAAGAGAATTTCAATGCTTTTGGAATATGTTCCATTTTAGTTCTTTTGACTTCAATACACTTTTTTTTTTTGTTGCGTGTGTATAGCTGAACCTGACTTATTGTTCTCTTGGTTACAGTGGCATGCTTGTTCAAGATCCTACCAAAGGCAATAGTGTTGATGATATTTTCAACAAAGCCAAAGAGAGGGCTGTTGATGGCCCTCCTGAAAGTTCTAAGAAGTCTAAAACCTCAAAAAGTTTTACTGGAACAGCAAGGTTACTTTCTGGGGAGACAGTGTCTTCTGCTCCTCAGCCGACTCAGCCACCAGAAAGTATCTCACACACAGTCACTTTTTGGAGGAATGGATTCTCAGTTGATGATGGCCCTTTACGGCTCTTGGAGGATCCGCAGAATGCATCTTTTATTGAGGTAACTTGTGATTAAGTTTGATGCTGAAATTTTTTGGTAGTTCTTTATGCAGATTCTTTAAATTTCATATCTGTGCAAATTTAAATATACCACATTCAAGTTGTGAAAAGTGCAATATTATGATAACTTGCATCGAAGTTCAAAATCTTAATTTTGCAGTAGTTTATGCTTTCTCTGCTCCTTAGTTGATGGAGGCTAATGTTGCTCTTATGTAGCAGCTGTTTTGGTTGAGCTATATTTCTTTTGGTATCAGTATCATTGATCTTCTTCCAGAGGTATTGTTATATGCTTATGAAGGTCTCTATCTTGGATGTAGAGCATAACAAAGTCTGAATGTCCAAGAGAGCTTCAACCAGCAGACCCAAGGACTACTGTCCATGTCAGTCTTACAAGACGGGATGAAAATTACCCTGTATGCCCTTCTCTATTTCCTTGTCATCATCAGATTTGTCCTATCCGCATATGCCCTTTATCAATCATTTATCCTCTTGCTTGTTTTCAGGAACCATCAAAGCCACGCCACCGCTCATTCCATGGTGTTGGAAGAACTTTAGGTAGCAGCAGCTCTGGCAATGAAGCTGCTGGTGAAACTAATGAAACAACTGTAGTTACTGCTCGAACCACTGTTCCAGTGCCATCGGTGGGTTTAGTTGTAAATGAATCACAACCAGTTACCTCAATCCAGTTAAGGTTAGCCGATGGTACGCGCATGGTTTCTCGCTTCAATCACTACCATACAATCAGAGATGTTCGATCTTTTATCGATGCATCAAGACCCAATGGAGTAAGAAGTTACCAACTGCAAACAGTTGGTTTCCCTCCCAAACAACTCGTTGATTTGGACCAGACTATAGAGCAAGCTGGCATAGCCAATTCAGTTGTTATCCAAAAAGTGTAGGATACTTGGCACTGATTCTATTTTCTAGTCAACTTGAAATCATTGACAATCTATGTACCAGGATGTGAACATGCAATGATTTTCAATGGTTATATCTGTCATCTAACAAACTTTCCCTTTTGATTGAGTTGTTTCTACGATTCCCTTGAAATTCTATGTTTGCATTTACAGATACGAGTTATCAACGACTCTAGTTTAATATTGGAAAATGTTGACCAAAGATATGCATAAACTTGAAATTTTTGTCCAATACATTACTTGTGGAGTGTAAATTTTTATGCGAATACATCTTAATGGTTATCTAGCCAACATCATGACTTTGAACACGCTTGAATTTACACCAGGATCGCCGATATCCAAATTGCCAGTGTTTTACACTAACCTAAAGAACTTCTTTAAGACGTCTCTTTATTGATGAGAGCTTAAATCTAACTATACAATATATTCAACACTGGGTTAAGGTAAATTAAGGGAATATTGTGTTTCTTGTTTATCATGTCCTCGCGTGGGGATCGCACATATATGATTATGTGAAGAAAAGGGCAACATATTTTTCGTTATTGTGGGAATAGAGATATTATTGAAGTTGCAAATGTACAATACAGTGGTCCTGGTTCATGCGAACCTATTCGCTTACAAACAATAGCTCAAAAACAAAATAAGCTTTTTCAAGATGGAGAATCGTAACAATATTTTACATCTAAAACGTTTTATTAACAATCTAACCATCAAATTTCTAAGCTTTGGCTCCAAGCTCCAGCAACAGAGTATGATTAAGATCATTTGCTCTTGGACCAGTAAATTGAACAGGACCTGATCAAAAGAGAGGTAATGTAATAAAATATCTTCTAAATTCAATTTAGTCAATGACATGGATTCTGGTAAGCTGTTTGAAATTTTTAATAAGAGATAGGCTCTTGACGATAGAGGAAAGGGAAAAAGGGGGAAAACATTCAATTAAGGAAAAGAAAAATAGATTATCCCAGAATTCATTGCAGCATTCTTAATGGCCTGGATTGAATGTTACAAGATGCAAAAACAACTATAACAATCAGTCTTATCACACTAAGTGGGTCGGTTATGTTAATAATTGACTCTATCAAAAACTAAATTTTTGTATTAATTAAAAATCTTATGTATTTTGTTACGAAACGATAAATAGACCTGGATTGTAATAACTGTTCTTAATAGCCCACTCATCACGCAAAGATGCAAACTTTTTGAACGGTGCACCTGTTAATTTTCATTAGAAGAAAAAGAAAAGTAAGCATTTGTCTACAACCCTTTCATGGGACATAGCAAGAGCAAAACATTGAACAAACTCTACCAAGTATCTAAAGGCACTGACATAATGAATAAAATATGAATATATGGAACAATTGCGTTTACCTTCCAGTTCCACCATAGCCTTCTTAATTACAGGCTTGAACTTTCCTGTAAAAGAGTTGCAAAACTTAGAAAGGTTATTTATGTGAAAGTTTCGTGGACGTGTATAAAAGGGATCTGATGAGGGGTTTTAAGAACTTTAAGCATCATTATCCATTGTACCATGTCTTCTCTCAACGTCCATTAAAGCAGTCAATGTTATCCCACCAACAGCCCATTGATCAACTGGAGCACCCAAATTTCCCACCTATATTGGTAATAATATTTTTGATATTAGTACAGAAGTGGTAAAGACATGACCTGGTTTCTAAAGGGGTAGAAAAGAAAATGACAAGACAAAGTATAAACATAACTGATAGTGAAAACTCAAGCTTCAAATGGAAGAATGACTAACAGAAGGGAAAAGGAAACAGAAATGAATACTAACTGAAGAGATTAATCCAGTTTTTCCAGAATGAAGAAGAGCAGCAGCAGCATAACCCAATGCATAGCAGTAATTTGAATCAAAATTTGATGGTAAACCACATCTACCCTCATAACTGCAAGTGAAAATGGATACAGTTCATGTTAGATTTTGGAAATGTAGGCAAGCCTCTGTGTCTGTCAATAAGGATTGAAGTAATTGAATCAGGATTGTTTACCCAAAAAAGTGAGGCTGTCCCTGAACTTCCCCTTGTATTTACCCTCCTTTTGCCTTTTTTGAAGTTCAGTTTCCACCATTTCAATCAGCATTTTTTCAGTCTCTATCTTAGCAACCTAAAGGCGTGATTGCAAAGTAATATGAAGCAGAAGAATGACAAAGGGAAAGAGGAAAACATGAAAAATAACTAAAGAAACAAAAAGTAACCTGCACGTTGCCATGTGGATCTCTTTCAAGCATTAGCTGTGCCTGAATTGCTCTCGGTAGAAATTCGAAAAGTTCCTTGGATTGGCTTGTCAGTTTCTTCTTCCATGTCCCAGCTTCATCAATGATATCATGAGCTAAGATTTCATTAAGCTCTTTTATAAGTTGTTGTACCTACATTTGTTAAATCACGTTCAGAAGTCCCATTAGCAAACTAGAAAGATAAGACAAAGGGAGATAATAATGCCAGTTCTATTGATTGTCAAACCTCAGGGATAAAATCGATCAAGCCTTCAGGTATTAGTATTACACCATAATTATAACCTACTTCTGAGCGTTTGCAGATTATATCTGATATGTAATCTGTTACGGTCTTAAGAGTCTGCTTTTTGGCAGCAACCTGTAGAAAAAATGATTTTTCAATGGGCAGAAACATCCTTTTGCAAAATTTATATTTACATTGCTGAAAGAAAAGTTTTAGTTCACTGTAAATGGGGCTACTTTTGCATGATTCATGTTCAAAAATGGCTTGCAAATAATACAAGGCAGAACGGGGCATGACAGAAACATTAAAAAAAAACACCAGAAGAAACCTCTTCTCCAATTATTGTGATGTTTGGATGAGTCTGCAAAGCACACTCCAGTGTTATATGAGATGCTGCCCGACCCATGAGCCTCACAACTGCACATGTACAATAAAGTTGCAACGACAGAGTATTAGTAAATCGAAACTGAGGCTAGATGATCTTTAGTTTAATCAAGGTTCTATGCTGGCAAGGAAGAGTAAGTTCCACAAACTCTAGATGTAAGATAACAAGACGAAAAGCATGTAGATAACTAAAACAACAGTTCAAGTATATCATTTCATTGGTTATTTCACATATGCAGCGACAAAATTATAAGCAACGATTAATGCTTTTCTAGTTGGTAAAGAACATGTAATTGACGCCACTGTTACCTGTAAAAGACTTCTCTAGAGTCCATACCCAGCTAAAATGAAGAATAAGTTGATATCTTATTTTATCTTGCTAGTATATTTTTATGTTAAAAACCCTTCAACACTTTCAGCATTGCAATGCCCAACAGGATTTTAAAGCTTAAAGATGAGCTGCACTTACAATGGTAATATTTTCCAGTTGAACGAGCATCTATCATCACATTTCCAATCATTTCTGCATATATCTGCATAATTACAGTTATTTGGAAGGAGCATATGTCATTTGGATAACTTCAACCTTAGGAAGCCTGTTGAAATCACATAATTACAATTTAGAAAGGAACCACAAGTACTTGGATATTTACCGACTGAAGTTCCACTTTATTTTTCTTGTTGATTATTGTTTAGTTAAATTGGGACATAATATCATGTCAAGGGCGTCAAGAAACAGAGTGTCTCAAGAAAGAACATTATAACTGGAAGCATTGTTTCAGCAGCACTATGAAGTCACTATAGGTTCCATGTAATTGTTTCTGTGTGTACATTAGTTGTGAAACCTCAAAAGATTCAAATAAATAATCCCCACCTATCAAAATCTAAATCTGATATATAACCCTAAACTACTGAAAGTAAATCTGATATAGAGATGCACATAGCATTCAGATAGGAAACAATGAACGAAACATGAGAAACTATTTGCAGACAGATGGTTTGGAGTGGTATTACCTTGCATGCTGTGTCAAAGCCAAAACTTATGGGAACCTCTTTGCATTTTAGATCACCATCAATGGTCTTTGGACACCCTATAACTCGTGTCTTCAAGTTTTTACCCCTAAGGAATTAATTGGTAAATAAAATTAGGAAAAATTCTTTACATAGTTAGCCATGTTTCATGATTAAGCACTTTAGTTATTGTTAAAAAAAAGTATATGAGAAGCTATCATAAACCTTACATAAGCAACAATAAAGATTCGCCTCACAAATACTGATAACTTACCTGAAATTCTCTGCAAGTAGGCAAGCATTAGTATTTGAGTCATCTCCACCAATGACCACAATTCCATCCAAATCAAGCTTCTTTGCTGTTTCTCCAGCTTTCTTAAACTAAGATGCATATCAACATGTAATCATTAGTATTTTCATTCAAATCCATAAAGCTATGCTGACCATAAATTTTCTGGCAAACCATATATAATGTTATAAGGGAAAAAATCTATAAAAGAAATCAAAACCTGTTCTGGAGTTTCAATCTTGTCTCTGCCACTACGTATCATATCAAAACCACCCTGTCATAATAGTCCTACTGATGTCATATATACATTTCCAATAAAGATGTTGTTCAACAAGGAAGTGAAAATTTGAAGCATGAATAATTCAGCAATCATTCGTGCTCCATTACTAGAACAAAACTTTGAGGCCTACCTGATTTCTGTAAGGATAGACAAACTCTGTAGACAACTCCACGTACTTACAATTCATGATCCCAGCAGGACCACCTTTAAATCCAAATAACTTGCTTCCAGTTGTGCGTTCTTGCAAGTAATCTATTCAAAAATAGATAAATAAATAAATAAATAAAATACTCAGAATTACAGAACTTTCAAGTACCCAATTTGATTTCCATTCACTCAACAACCGCTTACCAAAAATCCCAGAAATCACATTGTGTCCACCAGGAGCCTGCCCTCCAGAAAGAACCACACCAATCCTCAAACCTTGACATTTTGCTCTATTTCCCCCAGAATCACCTGGCTTAAGCATTACTGAAGGTTGTCCAAAAAGATTGGGAAACAACTTTGCAATCTCCTCTGCATTAGAAATAATATGCCAATACTTCAATTAAAACCCAGGAATCTCTCAATCCTAATTTCACTAAATCATACATCTTTGATTTAAAACAAACCCAAACAATAGCTCTGCCAATAAGAAACACATCCTATGCTTACAGCAACATACTCTTGTTAAGAATCAATTCATCTCAAAAGCTTATGATATCAGAGCTTCTTTGGTCTCCTGGTCAAGAGATCAAATGTGCCTGCTGCCATTTTGTTAATCAAATTAAAATCTCATTGCATAATATGGGTGGCCTGCAATGTTTTCACACTCCAAGCCCAAAGGACTGTAGTCTGCAGGGCATGTTAGATATAATTTTCCTTTTATAAGTCTTTTCCCAGTAGTTAAACTTTTGAGATGAATTAATTTTTGACAAACCTTAATAAAGAGAGACAGAAACACATTAATAAGTAACAAAACCCAGAAATTAGCCTGCTAATCACATTCTACAATCATAACTACTCAAAACCCAGATTTTTTACTAAGATACAAAATGAACAACTCCACAAATATATTCTACATATATAGTAACAGATTGGTAGACCCTTTAACACGGAGACATAGAAACATACGGATACTAGAGGATGGCATATAATTCAACACACACACACATAATATATATTATAGTACCGGGGTTTCCAGAAGCAGAGCTTTTAGGGCCTTCAACGACTTGGAACGAGCTCTTGAGGACAGAGGGGAAAGGAAGCGAAACTTCAAGGCGCCTAGACTGGAGTTCACTGTAAACAGAAACGGCACGACCAGGAACAGCCATTTTCGAGTTCAGCGATGGAGGTTGAAGCAGAGAGTGTGGGGGAGAGAGAGACGTGTTTTTGAAAAAGGTAATGGTGAATGGGGGCGAAGGGTACGTTATGAGAAGTTGCAAAAGGAAGGACCATGTTGTGGTATCCATCCACCAACGTGCCAAGTTAGTTGGTGTAACTGATTTCGACATGGAAACGGTATCGTTTTCTGGTGGTCCTCCTAGTGTGGAGTTTGGTTGGTTGTCCTCCGCAAACGCCGACCAATGCACCTAACCATTGGCAGTAGGGGTCCGGTGGGGGAAAGCACAAAGAGAGGAAGGTGAGCTAGATTTTTAATGCACCCTACCAAGCATTGGGGACGAGCTATTATTATCTTTTAAATTAAAAGATTTCATTCCATGCCAGAGAATAAAATGACTCGAAAAGCCTTTTATTTCATAAGTTATTAATGCTTACACTAGGGAGAACAGAGTAAGGAGAATTTCATTAGGAATACACATCCAATTTTTCTGCCATTTCATCATCTCCAAATCTGCTTTCCCATGTTCCAATTTGTTGCATTACTTTCACTCATAACCTGCTTTTCTCCACTGTCATCATTCTTCTGGTTTCTCATAGCAAAACCCTAGAAACAGCAACAGATTCAGAAAACCTAGCACTGCTAGCAGCCAATAAAAGTTACATAATCTACCCTTGTCAAAATTGCTCTTGAGCCATCTCTTTTTTGTTACTTCATGCACAAGGCACACCGAAGATGTTAGTAAGGAACCCCATAGCAACCAACAAAACCCAACAGTAGCTGGGTTACTTAAATATATTAACAGAGGATTGATCTCTGGCAATGTGTATGGAAAAAGCTTTGTTGGGAGAAGTTGTATTCACTTCGGTGATTTCTCTGCCTTAGAATAAACCAAAAGAAAAGAACCACATAGCAATGGTGCTCAAGAAAAACCCTGTGCTCAAACATTGCATCCCCTCTGGTGCCTCTCTGATGAAAAATTCAAGCTGTCCAACATAAGCAAATGCTTCCCCTCCACCTACTAGAATAAAGTGAGGGACTAGCCACAAAACACTTATTGAGCTATGTTGCGTGATAGCAATGTGCCTTCTTTTTGTGTCAGTTATGGCAGCAGCCACCATGGCCAGGATTGAGAAAACCAGGCCAATTCCAATCCTGTGAAGGCTGGTGAGTCCATGGACATTGCCAGTGATTCTTCGAGCTAGAGGGACGACAAGTTTCTCATTGATGGAAGTGAAAAGGAGGATGACAAGGAAGAGGAATGCGGAAAAGGAACCAGAGAGAAAAATATCGACTGATCTGATTTTTCGGTTCATGAAGGTGGCTTGATGAATAGTAACCATTTGAGAGTAATGGTCCAGAAGAGGATGCTTAGCTTAAGGGAGTGTTTGGTTCATCGGGAGGAGAGAGGTAAGGAATTTTAATAAAGGAGAGGGACTTCTTTTGTTTGGTTTGTAAAAGAAGAGGAGAAAAAAAAAAATAAAGATATATTTATTATTATAATTTTATAAATAAAAAATAAAGAGCGCACATCTAATGGCCGATCTATAGTATGCCATGTTCCCACGTTAGTAACTGATTAATTAATCAATTTTTTATCACAGAAAATCTGAACTCCATTATTGAAAAAAGAAATTATGAAAATGGTGAGAGCTAAAAGGAGAGGAAATGATATGAAAGGATAATGCTTCCTTGAAGCTCTCTGCATGTGGGATCTCAGAATTATGGTAACCATTGAGAAGGCTGGGATGAAAAGGGTGAGGATGTTTTCTCTTCTTCCAAGCCATAATTAGCACCCTCCATATAATAGTCAAAGGGCTCTCTTGAAGCTTCTGGAATCTGTAAAATAGTGTACCAAAGAGCAACACAGCAACTGCAATAGTCAATTTTTTTTTTAACCTGGAGATCGGGAAGGGAATACCGGAGACAAAAATATCATTAGGCCAAACTTTATTTCACCAACTTACCCTGGTTGACAATCAAAAGAAATCAGTATCAAATTAATAGAAATGTTACTAAGAATTTTAATATGAGGGAATCGATTTTAAGATGTGAAAGCTAACACAAGTATTAAGAATGACATTATCATTTAGCCAAACTCTATTTCACAAACTCATATCTTGGTTGACAATCAGAAGAAATCAGTACTAAATTAATAGAAATGTGTTTTGTAGTAAGAAATAACGATAATGATGCGTGGAACAATCTTAGAAAAATATAATCAGTAACATGCATCATTAGGCATGCATGTTAGTTCTGACCAATTGAGGTAATTTTTTCTTCCTTTTTTTCCCCTTCCCCTTCCTCAATATTAATGGTGGCATTATGTGTTAACCTTTTCTTAATCTTTCAATGGGAATTTAAATAAGTAGAAAAAGAAAACATTACAAGAGTTTTACTATTGATATAACATTACAACTAAATTAGTTTATATCAAATATGAAGATGTGTAAAATAATTTTCACAGTAAAGAGAGAAAACACTGCTTAACATTTTATAAAAATATCACACAATTGTATTTGATCTTTTAGTCATTTATTTAAAGGTTATAGACATTAACAAAATCTTAGAATTCATGCTAAAAGAATAAAAATTTCAAACGAATGCCTTATTTATTATGTAAAATTACTAATTTTTTTTTTTGGTGTAGTTATTCAATTTATGTATTTAATCATGATTGAATATAGTGACTGAATAATTTATATTAATAACTTTATAAATGAATAAAATAACTATATGTAACTAGAATTGATGGGATATATTTTAATCATTTATCCAATGAATTAATCACCAGCTTCGAAAATCATTCCTATGACCTTTTATTCAATGATTTAGAACATTAGAATAATTTTGCCCATTTTTTTCTCATAAAAAAATTCTACCTATTTATTATGTTAATTTTAGTTGTATCCAAATATCATACATAACCAATAACAAAAGATCACGCATAAATAGAATGACTATTTTACCCTTGTGCTTTACAAAATTGTCAAAATTACCCCAACCTTCATAAACGAGCCATTTCAGTCCCCCATCGTGCTGGTATCTTCCTGTAGCCCTTGCTCCTTAGTGCCGCTCTGCCACTGGCATCAGAGACTATCTCACTCTATCCCAGCCAAAAGCAGGTGCCTTTCGTTTCTTCTTTTGTTTTCCTTTTCGTTTGAAATGTTGAATTAATGTTCATTCGCTTTCATGACTTCCATTCCTCGGTCCCTTCTGCTGCGTTTGTTCTCTTCCTTTCTCTCTCCGTCATGTTCCGTTTTACTCAGTTCTGAGGGATGCAATTTTAAAGATGGCTACTCGTTGGATTGATTGAATTTGGGTCTTTTTATTTTTAAGTGGGATTTTAATTTTAACGCGAATTACTGAAACTAGTTGCGAATCCTGAAGGTGTTGCAAAGCCAAAATCAATTTGCATAAGCACTTTTTTCTGCTCATAAATTAATTCGGTGCTTCGTTATAAATAAAACCCATATTAAAATTTTAAGTCTCCTGCTTTGTCTTCATTCTTGTGATGTTGAATGTTCAAATATGATACTCTTAGCTTCACCAATTTCATAAAATGAGCTTTGCTGAGTTTGTGATAAGTAAAGGAAATCCATTTAGGTATCAATCATGTTTGAAGACCATGAAAATTGCCAGTGTAGTATTGATGCTTTAGAAGGAGTTCCAAGTGAAATTGGGGCACAATTAGAACCCATTTCCTGTATATTTAAAATATTCATATTTTAGGCCAGCATTTATTTAAAATTTGTTATTGTTCTGCTAGCATGGTAATATAGGAAATGAATCATGATTGATGCTTCACGTATCTCAACTAGTTGCTTTCTCTACTTATTTTCTCTCTTGAAATTTTCTGTAATTTATGTATTTTCTTTTATTTGATAAGAGAACTTAGCAAGATGGTTAGGAAAGTAAATCTTCTCCACATTAACTTAATTATTTCTGATTGGATATTGATGCATGCCATTCAGGCTTAAAGTTGAAGGCATGAATGCGTTTCAAGCTTACAAGGCCTGTGTCCCAATTGCTTGGAGTCCCAATCTCTATATAACTTTGGTGAGAGGCATTCCTGGGACCAGAAGGCTCCACAGGCGTACCTTGGAAGCACTACGACTGCGCAAATGCAACCGAACTGTGATGCGATGGAACACTCCTACTGTTAGAGGGATGCTCCAACAGGTTTAAGCATAAGCTCTCTACAAGCCTATCCATTGCTTGATATGCCTAATCTCTTCTTGTAAGCTAAATTGGAAAACTTTGTAATCCATGTAGGTCAAGAGGTTAGTTGTGATTGAGACAGAAGAGATGTACGAGGCCCGCAAACAGAAGGAGGCTAACCACCGTGCTCTACGTCCTCCATTGGTCATAAGTCATTTTCCTCCTGCTGCTACTGGTTCTTCACAATAGCTTCTTCTTTTTAGAAATATGCTATTTTTACTTCTAATAGTAGGAGATGTCCAAGTTAAATACTTTACTTTCGTTTGGTTGAATGCCTCAACAAAATAATTTTTGCCTGTTGTCGTTTTAGGTCTATATCTTTGTAGCATATTCGACTGACAACTTTAGACAAATTTTGGCCTCTGCTGATAATGCCAGGATTTGAAGTGGTTCTATTATTTACATATGTAGTTCAGTAAACCGGTTGTTCTATGAATGCTTTGTTCTTCACAATCATTAGTGATAATCTATGTGGAGTTTATATATCGGTTGATGGTGCATGACAATTCATTCTAAATTATTCAATATCTTACAGAGTAGACATCATGGCAAAACTAAGAAAGATGGGACAAAAGAATTTTTTATAGATCACCCAAATCAGGAAATGTAGAGTGTAGTTTTTATTTTCCTTTCACACCATATCTAGATATATGACAACTCTCTTGAAGCATATGACTATGCTTCTTCCTTTCCATCAACTCCAATTACCAAATCATTTGCAGTCACAAGCTCTTTTTCTCCACTTTCATTTGGGTTTATGCTCTGCTGAACTTTATATTGATGTCTCGTTGCTAGGACCAGAAAAAGTATAAAGTTAAGTGCTACCAGCACTGCAAGCAACCCATAGAAGTTTTCTAACCTGGCCTTGTTCAGATTGCTCCTAAGCCATCTTTTCTTAGTCACTTTGTCCACAATTGCCACCAATAAGCTACTGACAAAGAAACCCGTGGAGAGAGTGGTTAGGAAAAGCCCTGTGCTCATGGATTTCATCCTCTCGGGTGCTTCCCTGATGAAAAATTCCAGTTGTCCAACGTATGCAAATGCTTCCCCAGCACCCACTAGAAAAAACTGAGGAACCAGCCAGAAAGCACTTATGGTATGATTTCTAAGTGCATGCATTCTCCTTTCTTTCTCAATTATTGCAGCAACCACCATGGCAACAATGGAGAAAACGAGTCCGATCCCTACCCTCTGAAGACTTGTGAGCCCTTGGGCATTGTGGGTGACTTTTCGAGCAAGAGGAATGAACAGTTTCTCATTCAGGGAGGTAAAGAGGAGAATAGTAATGAAGAGAAATGCTGATAAAGATCCTGATGGAACAACAAAGGATCCAACTTTTCTGTCCATGAAGGTTGCTTGCTCAATTGTGAAGGTATTCATTTGAGAATAGACTGTCCAAAAGAGTATGCATGTAGACCAAATAGGGAGAAGCTTTAATACCATTTTCACCTCTTCAACCTGGGTCACCGTTGAAACTATCCATGGATTGTCCTTGTTTCCATCCTTTGCAGAATTTTCATCTAGGATCGCTGCCTTATCAAGACACCTAAGAAATGGAAAAACCTGTTAGCTTCTGAGAAAACACTGATCCATAATTTTATGTTAGTTGTTGGCGTTGTTATATTTTGAACGATCATAGGCTATGTGGCTTTCTGTTTCTTGGTAAAATTTGAATGATATTGATCCCTATCAGCTACACTTGTACTCGTCATCACATTTTTTATACAGAAAGGTTCTCTTAACAATGCCAATACAAAAGTGTTTTTCCTCTCAAGATTTTAGAAAATAAAATTGTTGAGGAGAGAACATGATTGAAAAGAAAATGGAGAGAAGAGAAAAGTAAAAGAGTCTGTTTGGCAATACATTTTAGCAAGCTTATAACGTATTTGACAGTTTATAAGTTTGCTTAATTAAAATAGAGCAAAAACAAATTTATTTTACTAACTTATAGTGTTTTTTAAAATGCTACTTGAAGGAGCATAAGAGCTTAATTATTATATATTACTTACTTTATTTATTCTACCTCTTTAAATAACTCTTTAAATAATGTGATTCTAAATTTAATTTTAAAATTATAATTACTTAAAAATATTTTTTATAAAATAAAAATTATATAAAAATCACATATATATATATATATATATATATATATTTATGTAATTTTATATGTATTAGCTAATTTGACAATTAATTTTACCAATCACTTAAAATTTAATAAATTAGCTTAGTTTTCGGCTAACAGTTTTTAACCCAAAATTAGTGTTTAAGTTTTAAATTTTTAATTAAATTATTAATTAATTTTGTCAAACAAAGTCAATATTTTCTATCTTAATGATTGAATGGAGGGAGAAAATGAAGAGGGGAAAAAAAGTTGTTAATTAAATAATAACAATAGTATTTATTATTATTATTATTATAGAATAATTTTAAAACACAAAAATTAAAATAAGAATAAATTTTTTCTTCAAAATCGCTATATTTAAAAATAAGTAAAGTTACACCTACTTTATCCCTCCATTTTCTTTCTTGTTTTTCTCTCCCTCCATAGTTAATATAATATTGTGGATTATTCAAAATAATAGTAGAGAATATTTTGATACACAAATAATGAATACTTCCTTCCACTTGATGGTGGCATCCAGGGGACCAGGGGTAGAAAAACAGACAACAAAACAAAAGCAGCTTAAAACAAGCAAAAAAGTTATGCTACCGCTTTGTGTTGTCAACACTTCACAGGCTTAGCAACATTATACGTGAGTCCCACTCCTAGAGCACGTAGAGTTGGAACACACCACACATCTTTAGTCATTCCTCAAACTTATGTTGTAACTATTATTTAGTTATTTATTTTATAATTTGTATCAATAAAAAAATTTTAACCAATCAAAAAATAAAATAAGAATTACGACAGAGCGTGGGACTGATGATGTGAACCTCATCAGACCCACGAACATATTATATAATCTTTGCTCATTATTTTCTCAATAATTGAAGCAACATAGAACTAAATTTGTCGTACATTTTCAGTGACTCAGAGTGAAGATTATTACCTGAATTTCTCTGTATGTGGGACTTTGGCTTCATTGTAACCATTAAGAAAGCTGGGATGGGAAGGGTGATCAAGCTTCCTCTTCTTCCAGGCCAAAATCAAAACTCTCCATATTGCAGTTAAAGGGCTTCCTCTTGGCCTCTTGAACCGATAAAATGGCGTCCCGGCAAGCAAAACGACAACTGCAATCAACATAGTCCCTGCTGAAATGCCATATCCCCATCCTCTTCCAACATTGTCTTGCACATAAACCAGCACTATCACAGCAAACAAGGACCCAATACTGATACAAAAATAGAACCTGTTGAAGAAAAATATCATGTTTTTCTCTTCCTTTGGATCTGATGTATCAAACTGATCCGACCCGAAACCGGATACGTTGGACTTTATTCCTCCCCCACCGGCTGCTATGGTGTAAAATGCTGCATAAAGCAGAGCTAACTGCTTTCCCGTGGCCTGAATGCACTCATGGTGTTGTTTACTAATGCTGGAACATGCTGGAGGCCTCATGCTGGGAATGGTTGTAGCCAAAGTTAACATACACACTCCCTGATTCAAGAGAAATGGCGTAAGGACTTGTTTGACACTGAAAATTTAAGCTAATTTAAGTTGAATTTTCCGGGTTTACACTTTCACACCCTTTTGGTGTGAGACTATTCTCGTTCGAGACAATAGCAGTAACCGGAAATATCACAAATTTTGATGGACCAAAATGGAAGAAAGAAATTACTGTCTTAATGCTCGAAATTTGAAACTTACCACAGCAGCTATGGTTCCAGAGATAACAACAGTTAGGTATCTACCAAGTTTAGCATCAGCTAGGAAGCCAAAAAATAGACCTAAAAGGTTAAGAGTTCCCATGAAGTTGGTGACTATAGTGGCAGATTTTGCTGCTGGGAGATTCAGAGTTCCAACCAAGTACGTCACCATGTTCATTGATATGCCCATGACACATATTCTCTCAGAGAGCTCAGTTCCTGCATAAAAATTTTCATAAAGTCAAAACAAGAACTCCAAACTCAACAATGAAAATGTTAAGAGTCCAAATCTGAAGTACCTAAGATGAGCCCTGCTGCTAACCATCCTCCGGTTTTCGACTTGTCCACGGGATTACCTCGATAATCCAGTGCTTCTCTGTCCTCTGCACTTTCATTCCCACCATGGCTGGAAACATGAACCTGCAAATTGCCATGCAGAGAGAAAAGTGAAAACCCATCAACAAAAGAGTTAAACTTTGAAGAAAATTGCACAAGATCTTGAAGATGCAGTTACCATTTTCTTTTCTTTGTTTGGGTGATAAGCAAACAAAAGAGCGAACGAAGGAATGAATATAAATGGTCTGAAAATGCAGAGAAAGTTAACTGGTGTTTGGGAAAGAGGTTGATAAGATGTTGGCCATGATTTGCTAGCAAGATCGGCTCCACAACTTGGTGATCAACGAGTGGCCTGTAACACTTTATTTAATTTTGGAGTTATATAAAGCAAAGCTTTGTGGCCAATTGATGCTAAGAGCATAGTGAAAACAAAGCTTGGAAAACGACAAGGCCTGTATCCCCAAGTTTGCTCTTATCACACAAGGAAGAGCCAAAGTCAGTTGCACAATTATTTAAGTACACTTTTGTATATATTTTATTATTTTAGTTATATTATGTGATAAAATTATAAATAAAAAAATTTAAAAAAATGTAAAAAGTGAGCGTACAAAAAGAAGATATTGATATACTTCTCTAAAATATATGTCGTCACGGTGTCACACTCATCTTGAATAATTGCGAACTTAAATACGTAGGAATCTACTTTGTATCCCTTATGAATGATTGTTGTGATGACCATTTGAAGGAACAGGCAAGTTGCATTTAACATCATCACGTGAGGTTATTAATTATATGTAACGTGAAGAGAATCTAATTATAAGGCTAGAATGTACATGTGTGACAGAATTGGGCAAGTTTGATGCATCGACTAATTTGGGTGAAGTTGTTTAAATTGTGAAGACATTTGACTAATTGTGTCTGGTTATCATATCTTCTAAAATGATTTTTTTTTTTTAAAAAAAGAAGAAGCTTGATGCCTATATTTTTTTGAATATAAGACTAATTATGAAAATTACAATTGATAAATTCTTTTTAATATAAATAATTTTAAAGTTTTAAATTCATATTTTTTTAAATATAAAACTAATTTTAGAATAGATGCTCCATTGGCTTCTATTGAAAAAATACCTTATTTTTTTTAAAAAAAAAAATTCAATTCACGCCCTTATTAGTTTTAACATGGAAACACTAAGATTTCAAACTGATACCTTCGAATATAAAATTAATATTAGGATAATGGTTTATTTGCTTTCAATCAACCAATATCTTGTTGGTTTCTAATATGCTTTGAAGTCAAACATTTTCACATATCAATGCATTCAGTAAAGTACTATTTAATAAATTAATTTGGTGGATTCATTTAATATTGTATTCCTTTTCCAAATGATGATGATATCCAAATGGAAGAATACAAAGGAAAACAATAGATTCACAATTTGAGAAGGAAGTGTGTGTATTACAGATGGAAAAGTCATCTTCAATGAAATACTTCTTTAAAAATATATTTTTCATGTCTATAAATATTACGGCTAAATAAACTTTAAAGACATTTAAAAGTAAATGTTTTAGGAAAGTTCAAAACTAAAAACATCACTGCCTTCTTCCATTTAACAATATAACTTTTTGGGGAAAAAGTTTTTTTAAAAAAATAATAGAGTATATGAAATAGATTCTGTTTCTATGTTAGACTCACTTTATTAAACAATAGATAAATGACTCAAGTTAACTCGATAAATATATTCCAAATGATATTATTTTTAAATATTTTAAATAAATATTTAAAATATACTTAACTAAAACCCAACCTCATATGACACCTTGTCATAACCCCACAAACATTAATTTCCTTTCTAATTTCTATCTACCCATTTTAGTAATTTCAGTACTAAACTTCTTTATAAATTAATAAGGACATTGTGATTAACTACGACATTTAAACATAAATAACACATCTATAGGCATTGGTGGAGTGATATAGTGAGCAAAGGAGAGCTTTGGAGTACGGTCAAGGGTTATGCATGGCAGCTAATTTTATCTGGAGAACTTGATTATACTATAGAATCAGATTCTCTCGTAATAGTTAATCTACTGCAACATAATGAGATTCTTGAAACTCAAAGTATTTGATTGATGCGTGTCGTCAAGATATAGAATGCATTTAAGGAAGCAAACTAATTGACTATTGAACTTGCTAAGAGATGTCAAGGCACGAAAGATAACCTTATCATTTATCAATCTATCCTGGATTTTTCTTTTTTTGTTTTATGGGCTTATTTATCTTTTTTATTTATGAATTATTGGGATTTTTATACTAAAATTCAGTATTAACTAATTAAGTTTATATCAAATAAGATTATAAAAATATACTTATATTCTTAATACTCGAACTAAAGATCTTTGATTATACTAAAATAACCTTGATTTACTGTGCATCATTATATGCTAACAGTAAAAGAACTATATATCTAAACCACTATTAGATGAAAATGTTAAACTTTTATTAATTCCAAAAGGTTCACAAGATAGAAATGTTAGATTCTCGTTTGGAAGAATTTGGTTGTTGTGGTTACCCTATTATCTTAGAAATTTAATTTTAAATAAATTTGATAATAAAATTTTTCAGAAATCAAATTTACAAATTTTTCAAGAGTAAAAGTTCAATTATCATTTCAGACACCTCCCATAAAAAGAAAAAAAATATATATTCATTTCAAACACCAACTTAATATCTTTTTTTTTTTTAATCTAAAAAGTTCCTTAATAATCAGAGTTTGACCACTTTATTCTCTTAAATATTTTTAGTTCTCTCATTAATTAATTTTTAGATTCGTCTGATAATTATACGAAAAGAAAAAAAAAAAAAACATTAAAGAGTTAGAATATGTATGATTCTCGAAGTTTTTGGATAGAGTTGAAAACTAGAAAATTGATAAGCATGACAAGATATTTAGCAACAAAGCTGAAAAGAGAAAAAAAAAATACAGGAATGAGAAAGCAGCTCCATTATCCATATTTCTCTATCAATCATGGGAATTAGGATTCAATCGTTTTGCATGCTTTGTACGGTTAGCCCCACATCCATTATCTTAACTTTGAGGGCAAATTTTGAAAAGATGTTTGGGAAAGAATACATTCCCCCAGCTCCTTAGAAAAATTCAATAATCAAATGATGAAATCTGACCGACCACACTTTATTTTAATATCCACATTTTTTTCATTTTGAGAATTATTGCTTTCAACTTTAAACTAGTTAACCTTGCTCCAGGAGCGAGGCGATTCAGTGTCACCCCGGACTTTGAACTTTTATCATTTGGATTTGTAACAAATCTAAATTTACTATAATTTATTATAGACTATTAACTGTTTGATCAATATATAAATACATAATTAACGTAAATATATATTAATTGAATAGTTGATTGTTTATTTTTCCCTTAACACTACGTATTTAAACTAAAAAGCCAACATGATTTTGAAAGAATTTTAGTGAAGTGAGAGTAAAAGTTGGGATTACATTTTTCTTTTATTATTTGTCCCAAATCTTATTTTATGTGTATAGATTGTAAGTTGAATTTTTTTTTACCAATATTAATATATGAAACAAGATTTAAGATAAAAGATATTGTCCTTTAACTTCATTTAAATTGTTTTTTTTTAAAATAATATACTTCTAAAGTATATAAATAAAAGTAGAAGCCACAAAGAACTTTTTTAAATTTTAAAAGTTTTTTTTTATGAAAATTGTATATACTTCTATTTCTATTATTTTTTAAAAAGAGTTAAACATTCTAAAATTATATAAATTTTTTTAAAAAAATTCAAATGGCTCTAACTTTAGAAGAAGCTAATGGTTAAACTAATATAAAAATAAATCCAAATTCAACACCTCTCAAGACAAACATACAGAAGAATAGTTTAACTTTTCTTTTGAGTTTTTTTATTTATTTATTTATAATATAACTAAAAATATAGCAAAAAATGAAAAATGGCTGTTGTAATTTCTAGACCACACGTACGTTGCTTTCCCAAGCATGATGCCCACCCGCCAGCTGCTTGATCAATATCCCAACGTCGGCAGTGACAAACGACCATCTGAAAAAGAAACCACAAGGTTTCGTATTTTTGGTTCAAAACTTAGCCAGAAAAATAATTAATGTCCAATTTTGCTAATTTCGTGACCAAATGGAATAATCATATCTGACACGACAGAAATGATAAAAAAACAAAAAACTTTATAATGAGAAAAAAACACTTGACCATGCCCAATACAATCTCAAATAGTGGATAATCATAATCTCTATCCACCACTAAGGTGAGGCGTTGTTGATAAACAATTTAGCTTAGTATCGGAAAATGAGATAAGGGGGGGAAAATTTATTAAAAACAAAAGATGTATTAATTTTTTTTAAAATAAATAAGTGCATATATATTTAATACAAGAAAAATATATAAGATAAATAAAATATGATAATAATTTTTTTTTGGGGATGACTTCCCCTAATTGATTAAAGGTAAGTCCATCCGTGTGAGAAACATCTTGTGGTATTAAGGGTTAATTTTTTTTAAAAAAAAAAAAGAAATCTCGTCTTTCAACGTAAAAATCGTTATTTTTTTTGAAATTTTTATTTTTATATTATTATTAATTTTAAAAAAATTAATATTTTTAATTAGATAAATAAATTTATACATTTTAAATTAAAAACAAGAATGTATTTTATTAAGATATTTTTTTATCTTATATAAAAAATTTATTTTTATTTTAAATTTAAAATGTAATAATTTATTGTACCTTTTTTAAAATTGAGAAGAGTGAAAAGAGAAAATAAATAAATAAATATTTCTTTAATTTTTATACAAAGGGTAATGATTGACTTATTTTTTTTAATTTATAATTTGTTAATTTTATAAATTATATTATTATATATTATTTTTTTAATTATTTGTCATTGTGAAAATCATTTTTAAAAAAAAAAAAAAATTTAGTGCTGGGCCAATTGGAACTGAAGCCCATGTTGCGTATGTTGTTGAAGGCTGCTTATGAGGTGTATCACAATGTGTTTGTGTATATCTCTTTCTTTCTTACAAGCTGATTAAGAGTCTAAAGCCGCAGTTTTTGCAGTTTAGTTTTCTTTCTCTGCTATCATAGGATAAGAACCATCCATTACATATATTTCTTTACACAATCTTCATTTTTTTCATGCTTAACTACACATGACCTTAGCTTTGTTGCATTAAATATTCAACCGACACTTTAATGGTTTGGTCAGTCTCAAATGGTTGAACGGAGGAATTCAAAAATCATGAAAAACTTTATTATTAGGTTTGGAGGTTTGGTATGAATATATTGTTTATTATATATAATTTAATCAGATTATTGACGAAAGAATTAAAATAATTTTTAATAAATAAATTTCTCCAAACATAATTAAATTATTTAAATGATCATAAAAATAGTTTAATATTATCAAATATTTAATAACGGTGGTTTCTTCAAATTTAAAAAATGAAACACTCTTAGAATAGACTATTCTTATTTTAATAATGACTAAATATGCAAAATATGAAAATAGACTATTTTAAGATTTAGGAGAGTTATATTCTTATTTAAATTTTTTAGTTAATTTTAAATTAAATTAATTATGAGTTAAGAAATTTAATAATAAATTTATGTTCTATAACATACATGAAAAACTAAATTTTGTTGTTGTTAAATCCATCAACTAAACGTGTCATTGGTGTTGGTGTTAGGATTATTTGAGTGCACCCATAATTATTTGTGTCCTAATTCGAAGCTACTTAAAAACTTGCTATGCTTTGAGAAATTATACCAATCAGATTATTGCCTTTGGCATCAACACATTAATGGAAAAGAAAATTTCATTCTCAATGGGGAAATAGGAAGAAGAATATTTGTTAAAGAAGGAATAATACTTAGATATCGTCTAAACTTGAGTAGAAGATTTGGCAGCAATCCCTGTTTGGCATTTTGATGTTGAAAGTTGATCAAGAAACATGGCAATTTTTTTAGGAAAGTCACCAATCAGTGCCAAACAAAGGCACAAGTCAACAAAAAAAAATAAAAAAAAATCAAGTTACTGCATCAAGACTGGGGATCTATCTATCTGCCATTGGGACCTGGCTGACAGATCTGGACCGTTGAATTTCCTCAGAAGGATCCCAATCTAACGTAGTGGATTGAATCTTTGACAGAGTCATCAAAACCTCAGACACTGTCGGACGAGAATTCTGGTCTTGCAAAACGCACCGTTTCGCAAGTTGTGCCAAAGAGTTTGCCAAATCCAATGGGTATTCGGATCCCAACATCGGGTCCATGAAAGCTCCAAGTTTATCTCTCTTATCGTCCCCTTCAAGCGGCTCACTGATAGAAGCAACCAGCATCTGCTCCCCAACAATGGCTTCTCTTCCTGAAAGAAGCTCCAAAATCACAACCCCAAAAGCAAAAACATCCATTTTTGGAGCAATAATCCCATGTTCAGTATACTCAGGTGCCATGTAGCCCCGAGTCCCAATTACATGCCTAGTCAATTGAAACCCCCCTTCTTCTTCATCCACTGTTCTTGCTAGCCCAAAGTTTGAAACTTTGGCTCTGAAATTTGAGTCCAAAAGCACATTCCCACTATTCAAGTTCTTGTGGATATGAACTGGGTTGGTGTAATTGTGCAGGTAATTCAAAGCATCTGCTACATCATATGCAATCTGAACCCTCCGCTTCCAATTCAGAGTCGTAGAATTCTCATGCTTATTGGAATGAAGCCAATCGTCAAGTGATCCATTTTCGGCAAACTCGTATACGAGGTAAGTGTTTCCTTTGTGAACACAAAAACCAGAGAGTCTTATAATGTTGGTGTGGTTGATTCGTTTGAGGATGTTGATTTCACCAGAGACATCCCCTTTGAGCTCCTTAATAGCAGCATCGTCTCCCTTAAACGATGCCCTGTAAATAGATCCCTTGATTCTGTTCTTTTCGCTGAAAAAGTTCGTAGCTTTCTGCAATTCCTCGAATTTGTACACTGTTAAAGAATCAACCGCATCGCGAAGACCATTCAGTGAGACTGACCAGGACTCGTTCGTGCTGGAATCGAACAGATTCTTGTTGGTCGTATCAATTTCAGAAACGGAGACTTTCTTTGCCCCCGGTGACTGAGATTGGCGGCGGCGGTGGAGGCAATAGAAAAAGACGAAAATTCCCAAAATGACAACCAAACCAGCTCCAACCGCGATTCCAACAATGACCCATTTCGTAGAAGAGTCTGAATCCCCATCCCCACTGGGGACCGGTGACGGGGGAGGTGGCGGCGTCGCAGTGACAAGTTGAGTTCTGTTAGGCTCTTGTCTCAGGGGTACCATGATTGGGGTGTCGAAGAAGATGGTGGTTCCAGAAAGCATATTTGCATCCAAAACACTCCGATAATCGATCCCGAATTGCTGAGCAATTGAAGAAATTGTTTCCCCTTGAGAAATCATATAAGTAATCAAATACTTGAACCCAGCTTGGGTCTGCTTCGAAGTGGGACAAGCGCACCTAAGAGGCACACGCAAGTTGTCCCCTGGTCTAAGATCTCTCTCACCATAAGTGTTCTGAGCCATGAGAGCTTGGCAAGTGGTGAGCCATTGGAAAGCGGAACCAGACACTGAAAGATACGTTTCATTCCTCTTCAAAACATAAGAGGAGTTATGTTGATAGTAAAGGCCTGATCCGGTACAGGAGCAATTAACGGGAACGATTAAATTGGGGGTCTCCGGGATGACTTCATCGGCACCACCGGAGAAGTCATTGGCGGCGGACATGGCGTCAGTGGAGGAGTTCAGGAGGGAGGCTATGGCGGCGGTGGTGTTGTAAGGGGAACGTGATCGGAAGGTGAGGTAGGAGAGGCAGGAATTGACGCTGTTACAAGCATTGCCAAGCGTGGCATTGGTGGGATTTCCACAATTTGATAACTGGTTGTTTGTGTATTCTTGTTGAGCTTGGGAGATTGGGATATGGAAATTGAAGAGAAAAATGGCAATGGTGACAGCACACAGAATGGTGTTGTTGATTTCCATTGTTAATTTGGTTTGGTATGGAAATGGCTATGATTGCTCGTAGAATACTCTGTTTATGATATTGAGGTGAGATTTGAAAAATTCAACGTAGCTACAGACGACCCCTTTTGTTGTGCATGCATTGACTTGGTGGTGAAGCTTCAACTCTCAAGTGGTGGGAAACTACATTAAATGAGACAAAATATTCTGTCTCAATGTCTATTTTAATTTGAGAGAGACTGTGAGAATGAGTTATTTTATCCCATCAAAAAATTATTGGACATGTCTTAACACATAAATAAAACAGATAATTTTGTTTCTTGTAAAAGTGGGGTTGGTCAAAGGTATGTCCCAGTAGTATTACTTTTAAACAAATAAACCCCTGTATAAAATTGGCTTAAACACGCACGATTACGTTGTTAGCTCTAAAGAATTCATGATTCGAATCCTTCGCCACACCAATCACTAGAAAAAATCATTAAATAAACAATTTTCTTTCCTTCCTCTCAAATGAACCAGCATTATGAAAACGATCGGGGATGCTCAGATGTTTTTATAACAAGGGAAATGATATGTACGTAGTTACTTATGCACACCTTTTCTTACACAGTAAATTTTATAATTGTTTATCAAGATAAAATTGTTAACAAAAAAAATAATAGAGATAAAAAAAAATGAGGTACAATAATAATAATAAAACAAGATATATAAAATGTGGTTATGTATAAAGATGTGCGCATGTAGCACTATTCTTATAACAATCTTGTGTTATCAAACTAATGGGTATGCGTTATATGTGTATTTATTTTATATATATTTTTCTTCTTATATTTCTTATTTTTTTATCTATTTTATTTTTCATTTATAATTTTACCTTTAAAATAATTTACAAACTAATGGGTATGCGTTATGATATGCACTTAGCATTTCCAAAAAAATGCTACTTGCTATTAGCTAATTCAAAAAGAAACTAGCTCATTTGCTTAGGCGTCATAATCACTAAGCCCTTGAACTGTGTTAAGAGGTGAGGGGAGAAGAAGGAAAATAACCCTTCCCATGTTTGGTATGGTTGGAGAGGAGGAGAAATAAAATGAAATTACTATTATCATTTTACAATTAAGTTTCAAGAGAAGGAAAGGGAGAACAATTTAGTCATTTTATTTCATCATGCTTCCCCTTCAAATTCCCTTTTTGGAGGCGTAGGGAGGGAAATGAGGGCTTAAAATCCCTCCTTTCTTCTCCTTTTCAATCAAACACTATGTTAGTATTGTTTGTTTAACCATTCCGAGCGCTCAGCATCTTCCTTCCACAAGTTTATTTCAATAGAATTCATTGGTTATTTGAACTTGAGAGTTGTATTGAAAGCATTGGTAATGGCAATGGGTCAGTGGGGCAAAGCAAAGGCAATTTAATTCTAATACCATCCAAGACCTCTGGTAACCAAAGCAGCTATGAGTGATGGGATTAACGACTATGTTATGATTGTCTACTCTTGTGCTTTCTCCTCCCAGCTCCCTCATCATTTTTCCCTTCTATATACATTCCTTTTCAAAGGTTTTGCTTTTCTCTCTTTCAATATAGACAACCAAACACTGCTGTTTCTGTATTACTTTCCAACAAAGAAAATTCAAAAGAAAGTGACCTGTTGACTCGATGAGTTACGTAACATGACTTTGGATCCGAACAGGTCGTGCAGAAGTACCAATCTGCCCTTTAAATAGAGGTTATTTTACAGTTCAGCATATTTCTTAACCTAAGAGTATCTTTAACTTTAGTCATTTGAAGGGAGCGTAGAGCTGTGCAACGAGGGGAAGGGTAGTTCTATAACTAGAAGATGCCTTGTTGGCATCTAGTAGGCAGAAAGAAGAATGATATGACATTTATTTAAAGAACGGGTGCACAAGTATTTAGCGGGTCTCAATTTGTACTTGAAATAGTAAAAAAGAAAAGGAAAAAGAAAAAAAAGTAGAGCAGAGAAAGGAAAAAGAAAAAGAAGCCTGGAAGTGGAGTAGAGAAAGGAAAAAGAAAAAGAGAAAAAAATGAAGAGTTTCTGAAACATTATGTTTAATTTATTTTAATATATTATTATACATCATATATTTGAATTTATACAAATTTATTAAATTTTTCTAGTATTAATTTTATACATATGTAGTGTATTAAAAATAAAATAAAATAAAATAAAATAAAAAATTTTAAATTATAAAAATAAATATTAAAATGAATAATGATGTGGACAGTTGATAAGTGGATTGATAGAAAATAGTCTTTAATCTAACCGTTAGATTTATTTTTTTTTTAAAAATCATAAAAATGTTAAATTATAAAAATAAATATTAAAATGAGTTCATGATATAGAGTAATTTGTAGGGTCTATTTATGCAACTCATATGGGTTGTACCATTAGAGAAAATTTTATTTTCAAGTTACACAGATAATGTGTCATTATAAGATTTACTAAAAATTATTAAAAAATTAGTTGTGCAACTTTTGTAGATTGCATGGTTAGATGGTTAGAGATGTTCTAAACCCTAGGTCTATGAACTACATACACTCCTGTTGACCTTCAAACTAGTGTCGCATAAGTATCGGACACTAATGCTCATCTGATACGCATGAAAAAGTGCTCGATACAACTATTAAAATAAATTTCAGACACAACGCAAACGACTCTCTTGTCGTCTGCTTTCTGAAAGAAAAATTCTCCACAATTGGTGTTTTTCTACTTAAGAGTAAGGAGGGAAGACAGTCATAATCTAATAAAAGGAAGTAGAACACAGAAATTGGGATATTGATTCATTTGAAGTTGAAGGCGGTCTCCATATCAAAGGCTGAACCATTGAACCTTGTTGAGAGATGTATTTTGTGAAAGTAACACCACCTTTCGACTGAAAAGATTAAACTATAAAGTGTGTGAGTCTTTTCATTTATATATCATCCATAAGTTTTGAGTCATTCCAATTTGAAACTTCACTCATACTTAGGCTTCATTTATTAGCCAAGTCAGTTTCTAGTATCATATTTCAACCATTTTACATACCTTTTCCTCTATTTGCCATTGAATTTAAGTTTTCAAATTGAATTATCTAGTGTTTGGTTGGATTTTACGGTGTAATGTAACATTTTCAGTTGAACTATCAAAGAACTATTTACAATATATATTAAAGCAAAACAATAAATAGTTGTCATATCAATTAAGCTCAAAGAAAGCCAACATGGGATCATAAACCACTTGCTTAGCATTGACACCCATTATAAAATCACCATGACCATAATCTTCCCTAAACAACACCACAAGCTTGTCCTTGTCATGATCTTTAAGGTCTTCAAGCAAAAGCTGTACATCTTCTACATCAGATAGCAAATCCTTCCCTCCATGGCTTAGGAAAAGAGGAAAATCATTTGGAATGTTTGTCATGTTATAAAGAGGTGCATAGGATTGCCCATAGTGTGCTTTATTTTGTTCTTCATCACCATAGTCATACTTTGCTATTTTCCTTGTTCTAATCACTACTCGAAATCCCAAGAAAGAAAAAAAAGTGAGAGAGTAAAACAAAATAGTTTAAAATGAAGAGTAACATTTGTTTTCATCGCAAAAATTGGCAAAATAAATTTACCCTCTAGAAGATTTTTGATAGTCCTAGGTCAATTCCAAGACTTGTCATGGTTCTATTTAATATGTCACAAGAAAAGTTCCTTTAATTGTCACAAAAGACAATAAGCTAGATGACCATTTTGTTGGACTAAGTTATCTTTTAGAGATTAAAGTTATATTAAAAATCTTTGAAATATTAAATTGATTATATGCATTTTTTTTTCAAACCTATAAAAGGAGTTTTTGATTTAAATTTAAGGTATTCCAACACTATTTAGATTTAAAGACTCATCCCTTTATGAGACAAGAGTAATAATTGAAAATCCCAATAAAAGGGATTCTATTATTTTAGATTTAGAAATTTTAGCATGTAAAGCTTTGAAACTCTGCCTACTTTTACTGATAAACAACTTATTAATTCGAAAATGGGATTTTACTGTTTGAGAATATAAGCCAATTAATAGACTTACTTTGTGATAGATGGATCAACGTCTTTGTTGATGTTGGCTGAGGTTCATGGTTAAGGAAAACATCTATCCTTGAAGCATTTACGCAGCAATTTGGCCCTAAAATATTAGTGTAAATGTTAAAATAAAGCCAAATAATTGCAGGTATAAAAATGAAAGAGAAAAAAACAAATGAAACTTCTCACATCAATGATTTAAATTTAATACCATGCTATGCTTGTGATATTTAGAGTACCTATCAATAAGGGCATGAGGCCTGAGCAATTGACGCTTGGAAATTTGCATATGCGATTCAAAAACTTGGCTGTGGTTTCCCTGTTCATGAAATTAACTTATTACTAAGGAAGCTAGTAGGGCCAAGTGCAGAATATGGCTGGGTTGGCTATATTATACGTGAAGAGTGTGAAAATTATATGACAATGGAATTGTGCCTGATAATTTAAAAAATGTCAGAAAAATTATTGAAAATTATCAAAATAATATTCATAGCTTACATTTTAGGAACGAATTCTCTAATGCCTAGCCGATAAAGTTCCTGTCAAATAAATTGAGAAAAAAAGAAAGAGAAAAAGGAAGATTGGTCAAGGGAATTGCATGGTATATTCATATTTTAATTTCACAGATAAAAATGTGGTATGCATTTCTTACCTCAGCTATAAAATTATTTGCAGCAGTTTTTGTGGACTGTGGAGGAAACTTATCCAGATGAGCTGTTGGGCAAAGTAAAGCAGCAGATCTTAACATGTTCAACAGATTCCCTTGGGAAAGGGCAGCTAAAACAATTAAAGTTCCCTGAAATTGGAAGCTATTGTCAATATTAACAACATCAATTACACCAGAAGATTAGAAAGCTTTAAAACAGAAGGATCATGTTAAATACTCACCAAGGAATGTCCAACGTACTGTAATTTTTGCTTAGTGTTGTTGTAGACATATTGAACTGAAGCAGGAAGGTCATAAGCAGCTAATTGGTCCCATGACCATTCCCAATAAGCCTAACATTTTAGAACAAATCAAATCATCAATCAGAAGCTTTTAGTTAGTTATATATTAGGCATAAAATATAAGCAAAAGCAGAAGTCAAAATTTTTTTTTTGGGATTTAGAGGTATTTTTTTTTTAATGAAATAGTGACTTTCTTTTACTTTTTTTTTTTTTGAAAGCATTTTACTGTATATTTTAGTTAAAAAATTTTCTTTTTTTTTTTTTTTAAAAAAACTTATGAAAATGTTTTTTTTTTTTTTTTCTAAGCTAATTTAAATAGAATCTAAGTGTTATCCCTAAGTGAAGAGTTTGGATAACTTATAACTTTACATGACATGCCAAAAGCAACTTCAACAAGAGTTGCTTGCAAGAATTGTTTAGGTGGACAAGAGCTGCTTGTAACAATTGCATAAATAAGCCATTAAGTCTATGCATTACATATATAATTTTACTGCTGTACTGTGAAATGGTCATAGGTGGACAAGAGTTAGTTGCAAGAATTACTTATATAAGCAATGATTGCATAGTAATTGTTGGCCAAAAGAGTTAGAAAAATGAAGTGAGACAGACTTATACTGTTGGCAAATTTCGGTCTAAGTCTACAAATTTACATAAATGGTAAAGGTTTTTAAAGTTTCACTATTAGAATTGATGTGGTAATCCGTTAACCATTTAATGTATAATATAATTTTGTCAAACAATTAATAAATTGCCATGTTACAATTATAATATTGGTGATCACAAAAAGTTTATAAAAAATAATTTATAAGTTGTAAAATAACATGATAATGTGAGCCCTACACAAAAATTATTAAAAACAATTGTATGTAACTCTCGTGAATTGCTCTTCAATGTTCTAAGTTAAAATATTTATGCAGTCAAGTACCAAATAACTAAATCGCAGAATAAGAAAATTACCATGTCATCAGGACCAAGAGATGTATGCCCTCTACTATATTTTGTCCCGCGAGTATTGACAAGCCACACATCATACCCTTTGTCTGCTAAAATGAATGCCAACGATTCCTCAGGAGCATTGAATACCCATACTATAGAATCCTGAAACCACATACCATAAAGATACCTTGATTGGGCAATTGTATCACTTTGTATGCATACCTACCTACCTACCTACATACATATACATATATATATACATACATGTATAAATATTCAGCCCAAAGCCAAGCAAAAATTTGCTGTAAAACAACCTACACTAAGGATGCCATGTTGTAATGGAACTGGTGGCTTGTCTGCTTTCCTACCAGACCGTCCTTCCGGCATCCTCTGCAGGCTAAGGATGTACCCGTCCTCGGTCGTAACCTGTCTCTCATTAAAAATTTCACCTTTTAAGTTATACAATACCAAGGATATTTTGCATAACCAAGGTAGAAAATAGAGATGCAAAGAAAAGATAAAGAGAGTTTCATTTGTCTTTTATCTTATACCAAACCTGTGCAAAATGATTTATTTACTATATTATTGAGTAGTGTGATTTGGAAATTCTGACCAAATTTATAATAACTGTAATGAAAAGAGAAATTCGCTCACAACACACAAAACCCTAGCTTTTGGTATCTTCTCCTTTAAGCTGATCTTCTCTTCTCAATTGCTTCTATTTTTTCACTCTCCCTGATTCTGCTCTATCTTTTTACACCTCTACTAACTTGAGTGTTGGAGAGGTTAATGGAGCTCTGGCTTCAGTGCCTCCTTTGACTATCTCTCTTCTTACTTCACTTGGTGCAACACTTTTATTTTTCACATACTTTCACCTCTACCAAATAATGAACCATAGAATGGAATGAGATCCTAATGCAAATCTACCTTGTGTTCTTCACATTTATAACCTTGTGTCTCCACCATAGATTTGCAGATACCATCATCTTCAGTGTTGATTGACTGAAGTGTGTTTTTTCCTTCTTTTGCTGAAATGAAGAGAACAAGTATTGAAAGCAGAGTGATTATAGGTTTAGCCATTGGCAATATATATGCTCGTGGCCTAAAATAGAAACTCAATCTTTCAATAGAGGAAATCATTGGAAATAAGACAAAGGGCCAATTTGAAATAGATTTAATTCGTAAATCTAAGTAAATTTATAGGGAGATCATATACTTGGTAATCTCAAAAGATAGTGAATATTGAAACAATTCTCTCTAGTTTCTTGTCATCTACAACCATGACAAAAGCTAGTCGGTGATCCCACGAATGTAACTGATATCTCTATGCTATATATCAGTTATTCAAGACAACCTTATCGTGTACATAGATAAATTCAATGATACTAAGTATCATAAAAAGAAAGTTTCCAATATTTTGTTAACTAATAACATTGATAGTTAATACATTGGTCAGCGATGTCTACATGAGGTTTCAACTTGTATAGCTGTGTCAAATTATCTATATTTTCAACTTTCAACGAAGCCTTCAATGGAAGAGTTAGTTGCAACTAGTTGGGAGAGATTTATTTATTATTATTACTCTTACCAAACCAAGATTTAATCCATGGTTCTAAAGAAAAAAAAAAAAAAAAAAAAACAGAGATTTTTAAGTAGAGGAAGCAGTCATTTGACTCCTAAAGTATAAGAAAATATCTAATTAATTGATTCTTAAGTACTAAAGGATTGAGTTTGATATCTTAAATTTTATTTTCACTGTAAACACTCACCTCTTTTCTAGTATTTTGCGTTTTTATGTAACAACAAAAAAAATAGTTAACCAATTGATAAAAGATGCCAATGTAACATATTTGTTGAATTCTAAAATCAAATAACTATTTACAATATAATATTGAAAGTAATTAAAATAATAGCTGTTGAATCAATTAAGCTCAAAAAAGGCCATCATGGGGTCATAAACAACTTGTTTAGCATTGACCCCCAATATAAAATCATTATGAGCATATTCTTCCCTAAACAACACCACAAGCTTGTCCTTATCATGATCTTTGAGGTCGTCAAGCAAAAGCTGCACATCTTCTACATCAGATAGCGTATCCTGCCCCCCATGGCTTAGGAAAAGTGGAAAATCATTTGGAATACTTGTCATGTCGTAAAGAGCTGGACAGGGTTGTCCATAGTGTGCCATATTTTGTTCTTCATCACCATAGTTATACATAGCTATTGTGCCAGTTCTGATCACTATAAATGAATTACCATAAAAAGAAAAAAAAATATCAAAGTAAAAGAATGATAATTCTTTGTTACGTCTCAAAGACTAGAAATAAATCATATTTATTAAATAACAATTTTTTTTTTTTTTACTCTTTGAATCGTAATTTTTTAGCTCATTATATTATGATTAGTAAAAAAAAACATTTAAAATAATATTGCAAGTATTATTAAGTTATTAAAAATAAATATTTTATCAATTATATAGTAAGATATAAGAAAATGAGACAACAATTTTTTTTTTTTTTTTTCACTTTTTGAGCGGTTGGCTCGCAACCAATTAATAGACTTACTTTGAGATAGATGGACCAAGTTCTTTGTTGCTGTTGGTTGAGGTTCATGGTCAAGAAAAACGGCTATCCTTGACGAATTTACGCAGCAATTTTGGCCTAAAATATTAGGGTAACTTATATTAATCTAATGCATACCATTGCAAGTATCAATGAAAAGAGTGACAAATGAAACCTTTCTCATCAATGATTTGGCATCACTCAGTGATATTTAGAGTACCTGCGAAAAGGGGCATGAGGTCTGAGCAGTTGTAGCCTGGAAGACTGCATATGCCATTCAGAAGCTTGGCTACATTTTCCCTGCTCATGAAAAGAACATGTTATTCATGAACTCAATGTACATTTAAATCTAAGAATTGAGAGAAATAGAAATTCCCTCAAATAATTCAAAACATATTGGAAAAAGTATTCATGAAAATTTATAATAAAGTTCATTTCTTACATTTTTGGGATGAATTCACGGAGGCCTAACCAGTAAACAACCTATAATTAAAATGAGAATTGGGAGAAATTTTGGTTAAAAGAATTTCATATTTTAATTTCACAAGTGAAAAAATGTGGTATGCATCTCTTACATCAGCTAGAAAAATATCTGCAACAAATTTTAGAGGCTCTGAAGGAATGTGATCCATATGAGCTATTGGGCTAAGTAAAGCAGCAGATCTTAACATATTCAACAGATTCCCTTGGGACAAAGCAGCTAAGGCAATTAATGTTCCCTGAAATCGGAGATTAGAAAACATTAAACAAAAGGAGAATCAATTAGATATTCACCAAGGAATGCCCAACATAGTGCAATTTTTGCCTGGTGTTTTTATACACATACTGAACTGAAGCTGGAAGGTCATAAGCAGCTAATTGATCCCATGACCATTCCCAATAAGCCTAAAATTTATGAATAAATCAAAGCATCAATGAAAGAAGTTTTCATCTGGTTTAATAGCTAGGGGTGAAATATAAGACATGTATTATCTAGCAATAAAAAAGTTTGGATAATTTGTCTAAAGTATTCATATACGGATTACCTGCAACTAAAGTCTTTCTAGCCGCTGATGTGGTTTTCCAAGAGTCATTGGATAAATCATACAATGCATCAATTGATTCATCCAACGACTTATGCAGAACCATATTAGCAATTGCAGGGATTTTGATTGTAAAAAAAAAACCTTAATAAAAAATATTCATGTACAAAATAAATAGAATATAACTCTAAATAGAAAGATCACCATGTCATCAATGCTAAGAGATGTATGCCTGTTACTATATCTTGTACCACGAGTATTGGCAAGCCACACATCATAGCCATTGTCAGCTAAAATGAATGCCAATGATTCAACTGGGGTATTGAATAGCCATGTTGCAGAATCCTGCATGAAACCATATAGCACAAAACTGCTTTAATAGAGTGAATTATCACTTTGCACGTACTTGTATAAAATTAACTTGAAGCCAATAAAAAATGATACACTGTAAATACACCTACACTGAGAATCCCATGTTGTAATAGAACTGGTGGTTTGTCTGCTTTCCAACCGGACTGTCCCGCCGGCATCCTCTGCAGGCTGAGGATGTAGCCATCCTCTGTTGTAACCTGAATCCCATTGAAATATACACCTTAAGTTATACATGCTTCTAGGATATTTGTGATAGCCGTGGTAGAAAACAGAGATGAGAGATTTTGACATTCTCTTCTCATTTTCATTATACATACCAAACAAGTGTAAATTGAGTTCTTACAAGTTTGCAATCATTTTCATTTTTCTCATTTGCATTTTCGATTGAACTATAGTTACAGATGTATCAAAAAAAATAATTATTAGATAAATTAATCATTCATTATACAAGCTCATCCAATGGCTGATATTTCACTGTATCAGCATATAGACTGTAGCAAATTCATGTTCCACTTTCTACCAAACGTATCATTATGTTTGGATATTAATTAGCAATGAACTATATATAGAATGGAATTGGCTGTGCCAATGCATGTGTACGTACCTTGTGTTCTTCACATTTGTAACCTTGTTTCTCCACCATAGAATTGCAGATACCATCATCTCCATAGTTGAAGAGTAGTTTCCTACCTTCTGCTGCTAAAATGCTGACAACAAGTATTGAAAACAGAAGGATTAAAGTGTTGGCCATTTGCAGTATGGCCACGCCCAACTATCTGTCTTGCTTTTATAACCTTTGCAGCGTACAATATGTGGAGGATCTTATTGTACAGTGGCATGGGTTCAAACATATTTATAAATCAACATATGTAACCCTCTCTTTCCCTCATAATTATTTTCCCTCGGGGCACCCGTCAAACACTGTTACTGGAAGCCACTCAAGCACGTTGGTACTGGTTTTATTGCTCCTGCTACTGTCCAGAACTCCAGACTTGAATCAAGCCTTCAATTCCACGTTCAATGTTTCTCTGAGCTACTACTTTGCCTATTCAATTCATTAAATTCTAATTACAATGGTACAGCAACTCAAGGTTGACTAGAGAAAGCTCTACCTCACTCAGTCAAGATTTTAGATAAATGGCTGGTACTGCCTTCAGTTTAGTGGTTGGGCATTATTTGGCATAATAGGATCTCGGGATCAAATTCTACTGGCTGAAGGTTTACCCCCAGCTTTAGGCTAGGTTTACGGGTTCTTTAGATGCCACTTACCTATTGTAATTCTTTGGCGAGCTAGACTCTGCCTAGGTTTATTTATATTGGTGGTGACACCTCTAACCCATTGTGGGTGGTTGGGGTTCTTCCGAGAAATTGAGATTTGATGCCTAAATAACATATATAATTCAAAAAAAAAAAAAACTAAGGCAAAATTGTAAACTTAAGAAATGCTACTCTTGTAATTAAAAAATTAAAAAGCACTATCACTTCTTATTTTATTTCTTTGTTAATTTTTTATGTTTAACTAAAAAATTATGAAATAATTTATAACCATTATTAGATGACTAATTTTCTTATCAATAAAAATAAAATGGGATAGAAAATATTATCGCCCAATAAAACACTGTCACTTTTCTTTCCATTTTCAAATCTACTCAAAATACTATAAATGCAATAGCTATTTATTTAGGGCTTTAAATCCTCAAATTTCTCTCATAAATAAATACGAAACTTTAGCATGGGTAATCATCTTCACAAGAGAAAAAATATATATTTTATTTTTATAATCACTAGAGAAAAACATTGAAATTAAGCCAAAGGGCCAATTGTAAGATAGCCATAATTCATTAATCTAAGTCACAATTTTTCTTATGATTCATGACTTTTAGCTAGTTGTTGATCCCAAGGTTGTAATTAATATCCTATGCTATCATTTTCATCATACAAGATAACCTTCACATATACATATACAAGTTCAATGAACAATGATAAGAGGACCAGAATTTTTATATCCTGTATTTTGATAACCAATAAGACTGATGGTGAAATAAATTCGTTAAAAGATCCTCCATTTCTTTTTTGGAAAAAAAAATAAATTCTTGGTTACTGAGTCACGTTCAAAATGCTGGGCAGAACAGTTGCATCATGGCTTGCAAGTTGCAATGTCTACAGTTCAACGGTAGTTGATATTGTTCCCGAGATAGCAATATAAAAAGTAAAATATTAATATATACAACAACCTAAGTCTATAAAAATTCTGTTGGATTAACTTGTATGATTGCATTAAAAAAAAAAAAAAGGTTTTTATGTCACAAATAACTAAATTCTTGAAGTACGCTTGAAAGAGATTTGATCTCTAATTATGTATACTTAAAAGACTTTATTAATAAAAATATGCCCATTTTAGTGATCTCTGTTATACCTTGGTGCCAAAAAAAAAAAACAAAACAAAACAAAAAGTAGGGTCTTATACTATACACAATTTTTGTATGTGGTATCAAATGGAACTCTGATAAATTTGTACTACTTTTCTTGTAGAAAATTGAAATTTAATGTTTAAATGATCCATAAGCCACTATGTATTGGTATTGTTAAATTGGGCCTCACCCGTTTTAAAACTAGTTATAACCCATTTAAAATTAGGTTTGGGTCTTTTTGTCCCTATTTAACAGGTGATTCCTTTTAGCACCTCCATTTTTTGTTTTCACACTTCTAAAACTTTTTGTGGAAAGAAAAATGGAGGTGACAAAAGAAATTCCCATTAAAACCATGTCTCAAATGGCCTGGCTCAGTTTATTTTTACGCGGGCCAGTTTTTTTTTTTTTCCTTCAAATTAGTTATAAGCTTCTAATCTTTGTTTTTCTAATTAATGTCATTAATACATTAAATTTTAAAGTTTATTAAAACTAAAGTTATATGGATATAAATATTAATACAATCATAAATATATGAAATAAATGGCAGCGAAATAATTTCATTCTCTCCAAGAAAATTACAATTTTCAATGTTCAAGTCATTTTGAAGAAATTAAATGGACTTTCTCTTATTTGCTATTGTGTAATTATTTCAGCAATGCTCTTCTGTAACTTGAAGACTTCACCGAAAGAACTTTGGTGCTACATTTATTTGATTTACTTCAATATCTCATAAGTAGTTTTATGATTCAAAGTTAAATAGCCGAACAACATTCTGGCTTTATACTATCCAATGGTTATGTTCTGAAGCTGCATTTCATGTTGATCAAGCCCATGCTTTGCATTAATTGGCACAACCTGTAGTTACATATTATCCAGTGGTCATAAACTTGAAAATTGCTGCACCAATTGTTGAGCTTGTGTTTGTGTTTGTGTCCATTGAAATGGAAAAGGAACAAGGACTGTCTGCATGCCAGGGAAGGGAAGCAGAGCCAACAGTTACTTGTTAGTTGGTGTAGAAGTGAAGATTGGGTGATAACTGAAGGATGTGGGAACTGAATTACTCTTTGTTGACGTACGTTTATGTCTAATTTCTAGTCTCAGATCCCACCAAATACTTACGAATGGGAAGGAAGTCCAAACACGTATTATTGTACCACAAATTTACAACTATGCTTCAAAATTCTCATTTCAACCCTTAACGCTTTACAGATGTGTCATTTTGAGAAAAGACACTAAAGTAACATGTTAATTGACACTATCATGTGTTTTTTTTTTTTTTAAATAATAAAAAGGGGGGAGACGTTAAAAACTAAAAGCGAGACCGGAATCAATTTGACTTAAATAATTGACGAGGTTGGGATCAATTTGACAAAATTAGGTGATCAAGGTTAGTTATTTGGAAATTCCATAAAATAAATCCATGATTATAGACAATAGATTTTCTCCTTTTGAGCACCCGAGATTCTCAACAATATCTTAAGAAAAGAACACCAAGACAAAAACAGACACAAAATTAGCAAGAGAAAACCCAACAGAAAACATTACTAGGGAGGTACATAGTCATAGACCACCCTTTGTTACATACATTAATATTGCCCAGAAACCCAACAGTAGCACTTACTCATACTCCTTCTCCTTCATTCTCCTTTCCCAGAACTTGTCTCCATGAGCACCTCTATATTTCCCTCAGAATCAACATCCACCAAAACCGAGTCGCCTTCTTTGATTTCTTTCGACAAAATCTTTCTTGCCAAAACGTTCTCTAACAGTGTGGTTATTACCCTTCTTAGCTGCCTCGCGCCATAGTTTGGGCTGTATCCATCCTCAACAACCCTTTCCCTAAACTTATCACTCACATTAAGCTTAATATCCTTAGCCTTCAATCTATCACCCACTTCCTTAAACATCAAATCAGCAATCTGTCTCACTTCTCCCTTAGTCAGCTGCTTAAATACAATGATCTCGTCACACCTGTTCAGAAATTCTGCTCTGAAATTTTTCTTAAGTTCCTTCATGACCAAAATGTTTTTGCCATCAGAAACCACAGCTGAGCTCTCACCATAGAAAACATTGCTTCCAACATTAGAAGTCATGATAATGATTGTGTTGCTGAAAGTTACGGTCTCACCCATGTTGTCTGTGAGCCTGCCATCGTCAAGAATTTGTAGCATGAGATTCAAGATATCTCGGTGTGCTTTCTCAATCTCATCAAAAAGGACAACAGTGTGAGGCTTGCTTCTAACAGCTTCTGTTAGCTGCCCACCTTCCGTACACATAACATAGCCTGGTGGAGAGCCAATGAGTTTTGACACTTGATGCTTCTCCATGTACTCACTCATGTCAAACCGGATCATGGAATCCTCTGAGCCAAAGTATTGCCTGGCAAGTGCTTTTGCTACTTCTGTCTTCCCAACACCAGTAGGTCCAGTGAATATGAAGCTAGCTATAGGCCTTTTGGAGCTCTTAAGGCCAACCCTAGCTCGGCGAATGGCATCACTAATGGCAATCAAAGCTTCATGTTGCCCTATAATTAATTCATGAAGTGTTTCCTCCAATTTGAGGAGGCGTTCAGACTCCTCCTTTGAGACCTCATGAACAGGAATTTCAATCCGGGAGAAAACAACATGCTGAACATCCTCTTTTGTAACCTTGACGGGTGTGTCATCAGTCTCAGTCTTAATTCTTTTTTTCGAATGAACAAGTCGAGCACGAGATCCAGCCTCATCAATTAAATCAATTACCTCATCTAATAAGATACCATCTCTGAATATATAGGGGAAAATTAATCATGTCAGAACAGAATTATGCCTATAATAGAAACTTATAATGTATATGCAACTTAAACTAGTAACATCAGTAAGAATGTATTCAGCTTCATAACTACCTAAAAATTAGTAAATTTGAAACAAATAAAAATGTAATAAAACATTCTATTTCAACAAAGCAATAATATGAGAAGGCTGTAGTTACAAGCAAACAAATTGTGCGCATGTGTACATTAGGAAAAAATTGACAAAGTTTATATGAATTTTAGCCAAATTTAATACCTTAAGTCATGCTACCTTGATTAATTAACCAATAAACCATAGCAAAAATTTATAATACCTGTGGGAAGATACTTGTGATAAAAAAAGAAAAAAAAAAAAAAGATTATAATACCTTAAATATCGACTTGACAATTTCACAGCAGCATCAAAGGCTTCATCTGTGTATTGAACTTTGTGATGAGTCTCATATAACCCGCGAAATCTTTTTAGAATCTTCACAGTGTCATCAACAGATGTTTCAGGCACTTGGAGTGGCTGAAATGGGCCTTCCAATGAATAATCTCTGTACTCATCCAGAGTGCTAGCAGCAGCAATGCACTAGAGCCAACTCAAGTTGCTCAGTAACTAGTGTAACAAATCTCACATATTTTTTTATAAATAATGGACACAGAAAGAAGAAAAAGATCAAAGTGGGAATTGTACCTGAATGTCACCTCTTTGAAGAGCAGGTTTCAAAAAGCTTACAGAGAAGAGGCTGTGAACTTCATCAAAATGGACTATCATATCAGGGCTTTGTTCGATTTCCTTTATGATATTTCCCCCCAGCGATGCTGGACAATGCGATCTAGATTCAGGATGATGAGAAGCAATGCTAATTACCTGGAGGAATAAAAATTAAGCAACAATTAATTGAAAGGTAAAAAGTTAAAGTGATGACACCTAACCAAGGTTTTAGATAAAAGACAAGGTTGAAAAGCATATAATATATGGTAATTGAAGAAAAGTTAAAGGTCCCAACGTATAATTATAACTATATAATCTTAAGAAAAAATTCAAAACTTAAGAGGACCATAGCACCTCCTAGTCCCCTCTGTGCAACTTAACTGATTATAATTGAACTCAATCGAATGCCATATAATTAGACAAAGGATTTTAATCAAACACCTACCTTCTTCTGCTGGAGTTTTTCAGGAACAGTCCCACTATGGATCCTTTGAGCAAGAACTTCTATGATGGCTGTTTTCCCCATACCAGGACTTCCAATGAGGCAGGGATTGCATTTGGTACGCTTACATAAAATCTGAATCACACGGTCTACTAGTTCTTCTCTTCCATCTAAAGGATTAAGTTTTCCCTGAAAATACAGCTTCTCTTCCATCACATGCCAAGTAATTAAGCAATATACGATGTTATAGCAGCTAGAGTACTCCATACATGAACTCAAGTTACTCTCACTAGATATGAGTTAGGGATGACATATATAAGAAATCAAGAAAACAAAAAAGCCAATATAGAATGAGAATTGAAGTTTTAATGAGAAAAATCTGTTGTAGGTCTATATAAGATAATGCCCTAAAAGAAATTGAAGCTTGTATATATGGATCTGCTTAAATTTAGATGTCACCTTGCAACTTGTAAAATTGTATGAAAATAACAAGTTCGTGAGAAAATTAATAACATAACTTTTAAGTGATTCCTTGGAGTCTTAGGCATAAAACAGTAAACCAAAAACTCAAGTGCAATTTCATACCTCAAAAAAATCAATTCAATTAACCAAAAAAAGAAAAAAGAAAAAGAGAGAGAACAATTAAAGCACTGAGGATATTGAGATTTTGCAACCAAAACAGTTCAATTTTTCTATTTCAAAACCATTCAAAAGAAAATATTTATTAGACAGTGATGATGTGCACGTAAACAGTAAACTTCTTTCCACCAATGTATATATACAGACCTTCCCATCAACATGTATATACAAACCTAAACATCTTGCCAAAACAGTACCAAAAAAAAATCAAATTCAGTTTGTTTCAATTTTTTTTTTTTTTTTTTTATCTTTAGTCCACAGAGTTGGCATATTGTAGCAAGTAGCTGCGAAAAATTATTCCTCCGCAGAATAGACTTTTGATCAACTAAATAATGATATGTAAAAATGGTCAACTAAATAATGATATGTAAAAATATACTTTAATACTTCTTTTGTATTATATACTAGCTTCAATTATATTTTTAAGAAAATTACTTCAATTCATTTTATTTTAAAAGTTTACACCTAAGTAAGGTTAAAAGTTGTGTAAAAGGAATAATTTAAGAATACTGTTGTCTGATTTAAAAGTTCATGTAAGTGATTGTTATTTTCATCAAACCAACGTGTGCAATTTAGATTTGCAGTGGTAAAGTTTTATACGTGAGTGGAGGAATGGGAATAAAATACCTGTCTCCTTTAAAAAGGGATTAAAAGAGTGAGGAACTTGAATGTGGATGCAATTTAATAAAAGAATGCTATTAAAGTAACTTTTGTTAGATGCATGTTAGAGAATGGAGAATCTACAAGTACTTTCACACTCTCAATTTCAATGATACATTCCTTAAGAATTTCTATTCATGTTATTGAATAGAGATCTCTAAACTTACTAATTTAACTTAATACATTATAAAAATTTCATAACTCCTATTAGCAATACTAATTTCTCTTTAAGCAATTATTTATTTAAACCCCCGTAAAATATGATAAATTATACAAGTTACAAAAATTAAAAAACATCAATAGGCTATATTCATACTGTTATTATTCCATACCTCTTGAGCTAATTTAGTAAAATTGGTTCCAATCTTGTCAAGAGTGAGCATCTCCTCTTCATTCTTATCTTTCTTCTCACTATTGTTTTCAGCATCACCCTTGTCACTGTCTGTGGCCAGAGAAGCATTTGTTTTACCAGTATCATTGTCAACAGCCGGAGCAGAGTCTGTATTAATCTCCATGGAAGCTATGTCTTTATTGTTGGCTGACTTATCTTTATCTTTGTCAGCAGTCAATGAAGCTGCGTCGTTGTTGTTGGCCATCGTACTAGCATCTCCATTGACAACGCTATCGGTCGGAAGAGCAAGGTCTTCGTTGTTTGCTGCCATGCCAATATCACTGGCTTCTGTGTTAATGGCAGAAGGAACACTGTCTTTGTTGTTGGCTTCTATACCAGCATCATCATTGGCTGGAGGAGGAGGGTCCTTGTTGTTTGCTGTCATGACAATATCACTGTCAATGGTTGGTGGAGCTTCTGTGTTAATGGCCGAAGGAACACTGTCTTCTTTGTTGGCAGCCATGGTAACCTCCTTTAGTTGGTGGACAAGGTTTTCAATGATGAGAGGAACAATTTAGTTTTGGTAACTAAACTGGTAGCAATTGACAGATGAATGGGACAATGATTTTGCCTTTGCTATTATAAGTATAAGGACTTCGTTGTATACATACATACATATATATATATATATATAGGTTGAAGGTCGGTTTAAAAATGTCAAGATTATTTTTTTTATTACACCAATAATATTTTTAACCAACACTTAGAAATTAATTATTTTCAAGACACAGAAATTATCAACACATCTTTTTCAACAAAATCTTCTTCAAACACAAATCGAATCTCTATTAATATATTTAAGAAATTCAGTTATTTATTGACTATCTGAAATTTATTTAATTGCTTAGATTAATTTATATCCTAAAGTTGCAGTGCTAAAGGACTTTAAAATCACTTTCATCTACACTGCTTTACAGAAAGTTATCCTCACATGAAATCAACATTTAATAATTAGAAAAGTCAACGTTATAATAAAACAACGCTTGAAAATGAATGCGAAAACAAAAGCCAATAAATTGAATCAATTCCCCCTTTACAAAGTAAAAAATCTACGGTTTAAATTAATTAGAATAGAATAAAGTTAGAATTTTAGAAAAGTAATAATTTGTAGGTATTAATAATTTTAACGGTTAGAATTAATTATTCATACAAGTTGATTATATGTCCTTTTTTCTTTTATAAGACCAATTAAATCATCTTTATCTTAAGATTGATTTTGTCCGAATATAATCACCCTTTCCCTTGGTCCTAAATATAAAATTTTCAAAAGTACTTGACCTAGCTAGTAAAGTCACTTAATTTGTCAATAGTTGGATGAGTACTTATCCTCCCTCCATTATTCTAACCACACAACACTTTGGATCATTGAGCAGTAAGTTTCCTTGAGAATCATTCTTGTGTTTATATATTCATATGGAGGTTAAGGATGTCAATGTGGTTATGGATAGGGGTATCACTGAGTGGAGTTTGAAATGTCATTGATCTTTGATTACAATTATCTGGTAATAATATTTGATAATGAAATATATAGATATTTATTTATAAACATTTAATAATTATTTTTAAAAATATAGATATACAACGATGAGAATGTTAAGATAGATGTGTGACTGGACACAATAAAATAAAATATAAAATGATTGTATAAGATGAGATATTAGGGTAGTACTTGTTTAGAAAAAAAAAATCGGTTAAGATAATTTAGATATATATAGAGGATGCCACTGGAGATACTAATAAAAAAATCTAGTGAAAAAGTGTAGAAAAAGACTAAAAAAATACTTAAAAATTATAAAAAAAAAAAAAAAAGGTTCTCATAATTAATAATATTTTAAAAAATATAATTTTTAATAGAGACAATAATATCTTATATAACTAACCTCCTCATATGATAAGATAAAAGTTGTTGCTCTTGTAAGGAAAGTACATAAGCCAAAACATGATTAGTTGAGGCACACATCAATCATCAACGAGTAAAAGAAGAAAAAGGCTTACTACCAACAAAAAAAAAAAAAAAAGGAAAGGCTTTTGACTCATGAATAACTTTAAATACTAATATATAACTTTCACTATTATATATATGTATTTAGAATGAAGAAACCAAAAGTGAATTAGAATCATGAAACAACTTCTTGTTCTCTATTTCTAACAACTTTGCGAAAACACCAACTAATGGGGCAGTGTTATATGTGCAAGCCTCAGTTTGCATATAATTTTCCCTTTGGTCCTCAAAATTGTCTTCATTATCAGGCCCTCCAACCAGAGCGCCAACCAGAATATTAGGGTTGCGTCCCTCCCTGCTATACCAATTATCATACCCTTGAGTACAGCCAATGAACCCTTTGTGCTCTCTGTAGGACACTATTGAGGCCCCTCTATGGTGCACCCTTTGGGGGAATTTAGGCCCATAACCCACCAAGTAACTCATGTTGAGTGGGTTTGATCCCAAAATGTAATCAACTTGTGATTTGACAAAACTGAGAATCTCTTCATGACTTAGAATTCCACCATTGCAGCTGAGATTTTGATTTGTGTTTCGGAGAAAATCAGAGTATACTGTTAGAAGAAATGTTGCTGTGGAAACATATTGCATGTTGTTCCATTGTCGAATGTATAATAATCCTGCTGGGGTTCGTTCCACGTTGTTGTCACCTTTGTTTTTGTTGAGACAGGAGCATATGTAGTACTCTGCTTTTGATTTGTATTGTTCAAGTATATCAGAATGCTTCTTGTGTTTTTCTTCATTCAGAAACTGCAAAATAATATATGCATGCAACTTGAGTAAGATTACATACCTTGCAATATCAAATGGCCCATAATAGAGAAATGAAAAATATTTAAAATGAGTTAATGATCTGGATTGATTATTTTTTGTGGCGATTTCTTTTCATACCCTCTCCTTTTCTTTCCACACCCTTCATTCCCCTTTTGGAAGTGTTAAGAGGTGAGGGTGAGAATTCTCTTAGCACGGTCCATATTTTCTAATCACACACCCCATATTTTAATCTCATAGAAATGTTCACTCAAATGCTAGGCACTCATAGGCATGGCATAGATCTATGAAAAATCTGTCAAGAAATAATTCAATGAAGCCTCAGCTTGGAAGGTGGGACACACAAGGTTGATGTTGAGACACATCAAATTGATAATGATAAGGACTCGGTGCAGTCCATTATGCATCTTATCACTTACCCATATCCCCAAGCACCGTTAAAAGTAAAATGCACTTGTTGGAAAGTAAAGTCATATATGCAGTGCTACCACTTTAAAAAAAAAAAAAAGAATTTTAAAATTATTTATTTAAATAAAATAATTTTATTAAACAATTTTTAAAAGACAAAATTAGCTCTTCTATAGGGTAAGAGGGTAATCTATTGTCTTAGAGTAATCACATAGTTTGTCCTAAAATATTCTGTTGATTTAATTGAGTTTAATATTCACTAAAGTTAATGCATGTTTAACAGCTCAAAAAGTACTTATAAATTTTTTGCTTAACAAAGTCTTCACGATAACTGTATTTTAACACTTTGGTAAGTAATAGAACCTTAAGGATTATTCTATTTATCAAACATTAGGAAAAAAAAAAAAATTATCCCTATTTTTCTCACTTGGTCTCAATATTTGTCAAACAACATCATTGTCAGAGGTTTTTCTTTTTTACTTCCTCTATTTCATAATATATATTGTTTAAGGATTTTACACAAATCTTAAGAAATCATCAATACTATCATCATTTGACTAAATTAGCTCTATATAATCTTTCTATTAACTAATTCTTCAACTTCGTATATTAATTAATACTACTCCATTAAGTGGGGTATAAAAGAAAGAAAAATATTGACAAAGCTTCGAGAATTTAAAACAACACATATTTTAAAACAAAAATAAAACTCTAAAACAACACATATTATAAATAGAGGGAGTATATCAAGAATATTCTTACATCCTTTAAAACTAATCTATATTTGAAGTAGGAGTTATATGTTGTTATCAACTGAGATGACTTTAAAATTTTTAATTTTTAATTTGAGATGCTTTTAGAATTCAATTTACTTTTATTTAATCAATCTCTTATTAGGTTCAAGAGCTACTTTCTCATCAAATGAAAAGGTTAATTTTGACTTTTCAAAATTATTTTTATTCATTGTACTTTGATTAAAATAACCTTATTTTTCTAAAAAAAGTTTATTTAATGTAGAAAATACTTCAATTACCCGCTACCTCCATTGATTCTTTAAACAATAGCCTCAAACATGAGGCTGCTCTGACCCAACCCAATTTAATTGTGCTGTCATGCACAGCATCAATTGCACATGGCCATTGTGCATAGATTAATTTTTCTAAGATTTTAACCCCACAAAATATACCCTAATTAATGGGTACTCCATCAATGTATAACCTTTACAAACAAAGCAATAGCAATTAACCCATGATTTCACATTTGAATTCAGCTTACCAAAAAAGCAAAACCCAGACAATGTTGGATAAAAATATGCAGCCACTCAGAGAAACTCCAAAAAAAAAAAAAAAATTGAAAAATAACAAAAGAATGAAGACTTTATGGGCCAGTCATTATATTTGACCTCTTTCAACATATTGAGGTATATTTTCTATTTTATTTTCTCTTTCAGTCTCTATTTCTCTTCATATATATTTGTAAACAATTGTAAAATAAGATTATAAGTATTATTAGATTTTAAAATTGACTAATTAAAAGAGATAAAAATAAATAATGATAAATTTGACTTAATTCATTTAGAATTATAAATCTGTTATTTCATACTAAGATAAATTATTTATTAATTAAATTAACTTTATTCATTGTATATAGTTTTTTTATATGTATGGGTATTACAATAATTGAACATTTAGAAGATTTCATGGGATAGAGAGGGTGATCCCCCTTCCTGTCTCGTGTAGAAATTTTCATTAGATCTCTTTTTTTATTAGAAAAAATTATCATTCTTAAATTAAATCATAAGTGAAACACAAAATGTTATCTTAAATATTAAAATTTTCTAAGGTAAATAGGGGGAGCAATTGAAGAAAACTTTACCTTTGAGGCAATAAGTTGGAGGCCAGCATATTTAACATCCCAGCTGAACTCTCTTATGGCCCAACCAGTGCCACCAAAGCTATGAGCCTTGGAAATTACATAATCAAAATACTCTTCCTTGTCGGTGGCCTTGTATAACCACATGGCTGCCCACAGCAACTCATCCATGTATCCACTCACCGACGCATAGTAGCTCTTCACCACTCCAACACTGGCATCATATTTTCCCCTATACTTGTCTCCAAACTCAAACAACTACACACAAAAACAAAGATTGCCCACAAAAGTTATCAAATCATTTGTTATTATTCTCAATCTTTGGCATTAAATTTTGACATAAAACTTGCTCTGACAGTCTAACAATGCCAATATTAATAATGGGTCCAACCAAAACTAACCCATTTCCAAGTTCAGAAAATGCACACTTTAATGGAAAATTTAGAACAATTTAGCATTAGAGTTCAAATTACTTGTTGGGCATGGTGGAGAAGTAGGTGAGACTGACGTGGGTTTGTTTTCCTGAACACTATGGAAGCAGCAGCCATGTCTAAACTAACCCATTTCCAAGTTCAGAAATTGCATAATTTAATGGAAACTATAAAACAATTTAGCATTATTAGAGTTCAAATTACTTGTTGGGCATGGTGAAGAAGTAGGTGAGAGTAATGTGGGTTTGTTTTCCTGAACACTATGGAGGCAGCAGCCATGGCTGCAGCTGTTTCTGCAGCCAGATCTGAGCCAGGACTTTTCTCATCTATCTTGTATGCTTGCCTTGATGTTGTCATGTCCTCTGGGCGTTGCCAGCAATAGTGGTCAGTGTCTCCATCCCCCACCTGAAAAACAAGCACAATTTGGTGAAGCTTCCACAGTTAATGCGTCAAATCAAGCAAGGTAGTGGCTGTGACAAAGCACCTCTGCCCAGAGCACATTTGGGCTTGTGTGAGCTTTGATGAAGTAATCTGTTCCCCATTTGATTGCCTCCATTGTGTGTTCTAATTCATCAGCATCTGCAATTTGTTGCCAATACTCTATGGCTCCCCATGAGAGCATTGTCACAGTGAATGCCATTGGTAAACCAAATTTGACATGATCACCTGCATCATAGTACCCACCCACCAAGTCCACCTGCAGAAAAATTGAACCAAAATTGAAACTTCTGAAAATCAATAAACACCCATTATGGAAAAACTAAGAATTCGATCAATTTGGGCAAATGGGCATTGAGCATTTGAGCTTACTGCTTGTTCTAACCCATCGGTGAGGCCAGAATGGTCTCGCCAAGTGATTCGCTGGTTGTACGGCAACCTCCCCGAGCGTTGTGATTCAAAGTAAAGAAGGCTCTTTTCAAGAGCCTCGGCATAATCAAAAGCTTGAATGGGAGTGAAAATGGTGAAGAAAAAGAGAGAGAGAGAGCAATGCTGTAAAATTCTGGGGATTTTGGAAGCACCCAGTTGGTGTTTCTGGGCTTCCTTTCTCTCCTCCATAGCCTCTTCTTCCTCCTAAACAGCTTTTGAGAAGATAAGGGAAAAGGGAACAGGGAAAAAGTGAAGCCTCTCACGCCAGTGCCGGGGTTTGTTTGCCTTTGAAATCTTGTGGCTAAAGTTCAATAGGCTCCTTTTGCAGAAAGAGTTTCACATTCACATGAGAATGTGAAGCTCTTTCCATTCCCACCACTGCTTTTTTTCAACTTCTCCCTGCTTTTTTGCAACTTCTCCCAAACAGGAGTGGTTTTTCTTTCAACCGATTAGATTGGATGACACTGTTTGTGCCAAATAAAGAAAAGCGGCCTCTTCAGTGAGAACGCTTCACTGGCATCTCAATTGGCTTTCTTTGCCCGCTATTTATTATAAGAAGCCTTGTATGATTACCTTTAGCCATTGGTTTAGTTGTAACTAAGATAACAAGCTCGTATATATATAAATAAATGCAACGTAAAATAAGAAATTCAAGCTAAACTTCTAAAGTGGATTGGTTCTTTACATGTTATCAAACTTAAAAAATTTAATATATAATATTAATAAATATGTCATATATAATATAAAATTATCTCTAAGGTCAATGAAAGTTAATCTAATTAATGATAATTGGAATTATACATTAATTCAAGTCTATTATTGATATGATAGTTTCATTTATGCGTAATTTATAAATATTTTTGTTAGCAATTTTTTAAGTTGTCCTCATATTAAAAAATTTATGTGAATTGAGTCTCAAGAGTTTATCAAAACCAAAGTAAGTCTCTAGAGATTAAAGAGAGTTTATTGAGATTTTTATAAATTATCTACTAATAAAATTCATATATCAAATTTAAGAGATATGAATGATGTATTTATCAATTGAAGTAACATTTGTTGACTTAAAAAAAAAAAAAAAAAATTCTAACTCTTCACATAACAGCTTACTTTTTTTGTTGAACTGGTTCTTTAAAATAATGGCCTTTTTGTTTTCTTACAATAAAAGGAGTTGATGCAGAGGATTAGATATGCTAAAAATGCTATTTAAATAAATAAATGAGATTTAACCAAAAATAAATAAGACAATGAAGAAGATCTGTGGATATTCTATTTTAAAATAATATAAGAATCAGACCTTAGATTATATATATAAGGCATACAAGTTATCAAGTAGAAGCTTCCTAGATTAATTTAATACGACTCTTGGATCAAGCATTGCTAAGTTGGCTCCTTAAATGCTTCATCTCGAGTGCTCTGTTTTTAGAAATTCGAAAACGATACTAAACTGATATGCTTTGATCTAATATTTAACTATTTTATTTTATTTTTAGTTATGATTCTAAAATTAAATATATACAAAGTTTATCATCGCTTAGCCATAAATTATTTTAAATTTTTTTTTTACATCGTATAACCACTTACAATATTAATTACACTTTACTTTTTTATATATATAATGATAGAATTCTAATTTTAACAAAGAATTAAGTGAAACAAAATTATGTCAAATGTAGACATATTTAATCGACTTGCACAATTGTAAAAGAAAACTGTCTCTTTAAATATTATAAAGGATGATAGCTAGGTGAGATTTAAATTTTTTTTTTTAAAAAAAGAAGAAGCTATTTTACCCAAAAAAAAAAAGTTAAGTATCTTCAATGTAATACTCCTTCTCTTCTAAATTATTTACCTTTTAAAATTTTTGCAAAAGAATTGAAGAAGACAATGAATAATTATATAAATAATGTTATTTTACAAAATTAATCATATAAAATAATTATATGATTAATTCAAGATTAGGTATGATGATTGATAAGTATTAACATTAATTAATTATAAAGGGTAAAATTGAAAAAAAAATGTAATTCTCTTTTAGATAAAGAGAACGACAGATAAATTGAAAAAAAAAAATTCTCTTTATAAAATTTAGATTTGATACAGTTGGCAAATCATACGGTGATTGCAATCAACAAAATATGTGATGTTGAAATTTCATATAATAGTTTGGGTTGAGTCATTTTATAAGTCACATAAGTTATTATGTGTGAAATAGTAATTTGTCATTGTACACCAATTTATTTACTTTAAAAAAATGGTCTTTTCAAGGGAAAGTTGATTGTTGTTTCGAAGCGATGCCTCTGCCATGAGAGATTTCATCGACAGGCCTCGACCTAAGCCAAAAAACAAGAAAATTATTTGACCTAGAAAGAAACATAGAGTAGTATGGTGCATGTTCATTGCTCATAGCACATGCTATTCCATTATTATTTTTGCTGTTGCAGTGCTTTGATTTAAGAAACCGAACAAGGGATCCCCAATGATATGTTGATGATAACTCCCTTTTTCTTTTTTTAATTTATTATTTATTATATGTGAAATTTAGTATAAGAACTCACCCCAATTATTTACATACCTATTCTCAATGAGATATGATTAAGATGCAGCATAAATTATCCTAAGGAGAGGGACAGAATCTAGAAAGACTCAAGATTATAATGATACTTTATAGCTAGTATTTTTTATAATCATTGCAATCACTACTTCACTAGAATACTTTTTTTTTTCTTTCTTTGCTCTCTTTTTTGTTTTATTTTTATAAGAATTAATTGTCTTTTTTTATTTTAATTGTGGTAATTAGTTTCATTTTAAACCATACCCTTTCAAAAAATTAATGATAGAATGATTAAAAATCGAAATGTTTTGTTTTGATGGCATTATTTTAAATTTTATTAGTAATTTATAAAGATTACTAAAAGAACTTACTTATGGCATATCTTAATTTTAGATTTGATACTTTTTTCGTTCAATTCCTTTAATAAATTATAAGATTTCAAACTTAGAATCAAGTTTAATCTAAAACTCTTTAAGCCTCTTCTTCTTTTCTTTTTTTTTATAGATAATGTTTTCTATGGAGTTAATATCTTAATAATTTAAATTTTATTTTATGTATAATAACAAAGATAATTCCCTATTTCTAATTTTCCATTTCGAGTATCATAGATTCATACTACATAGAAATAATAAAGTAAAGTGATCAGACCAATTAAAGTAGTGCATTTTAAATTGCAAAATTTGAACATTATTTCTAATTTTATAATTTTAGACTATATTCTTTTTTCTTTTCTTTTTTTTTTTATCTCAGTAAAGACTGTATTAAGGTTGGATTTAATTATCAAGACAAATAAGTATATAACATTATCAATAACATTTAATTAATTAATTCAGTGAAAGCTTCAATCTAGCTAGCCTGGTGTTTTCCACTATCTTATTTAATTTCTAATTCAGTAAAGAATTTAGTCCATGGATGGATTAATTTTTCAAAGTATCCAAAATTCATTGAAATATTCTAGGACTTAAATTAATGGCGAAAAGACATATAACAATAAGACAATGGCTTATTCAAAAGTTTTGAATGATATACGTTTAAGTACATTTAGGAGGATGATTTTATTTAAGAAAGTTCAAACCCTCTTTTAAATTATAAACATGACATTGATATAATTTTAATGAGAATGAATGATTAAGACTCATAGGACAAGACAATGTCGTGTTAGGGACTATCATGATTGAATCTAATCCCATTTTTCATGTGGTAGAAAAAAAGTTCAATGTGAAAAAAGATTATTACATTGTAATTAATTTCTTTTTTTTTTTTTAATTATAGAGATCATAAAAGTAGGTACGATATTTTTTAAAAAAATTATATATAAGTATAGATCAAATATTTGTTAATATACTTTAAAAACTTAATTATCTACTAACCATACTGAATTTTGTTGGTATAAGTATTCAGTATCCATTTTTACTTATTTGTAAAAGAATTGTGGTTTCTTGTATCTATTTTGATTTCATATGATGATTTAATAATAAAATATTCATTTATTTGAAAACCAGAAAGAAAAATGTATGAATCCCTTTCTAATAACATAATTTTTTCAAGTAGGTCACATTATAAGTTTACAAAAATATGTTTGTTACCACTCAATTTTTCAAAAATACCTTTAATTGAAATAAAGTTTTGGGGGCAAAAACAAAAAAGAAACAAACAAGAAGCTCATGATGATTCTTAATTAATTACACTATTAATAAAGTCAAAATTAGTGGTAACATGCTGTATCAAGATTATAATTATAGCTATCTAGCCTCGAATTAATAAAAAGAGCAACACCCTTATAGCCAACTAGCTAGAGTGATTATGTAATGAAATGTCAAAAATGCCTAATTCCCTATGAAACAAAAGTGAAAAGCATGAAACCTAATTGCACACAAACAACCCCACATGCTTAATTAAACTAATAATCTATTGAACTTAATTATACTCCAATCTTTGACCCACCTTCAATTTAAAGTATCATGGAAAGCAGTGCAATGTTGCTTCAGATTGAGAAAATCAAATCTTTAGTTTGAATCTGAAAACTTCTTCCACACTTGAAAATTGCCATAAATGATTCATCAGATAACTTTTCTCTATTGTCATTTATATATAATATATTGAAAAAGTAATTTCGTGTAATAGTTTAACTTTATAGATAAAACTTTAGTATTTTTATACTTTAAAATTAAATTTAGTCTCTTTTTTATCAACTTGAATTAATATTAAAATGCCAACATTCTCATCTTATGACAAAAAAAAAAAAACTTTTATAATTTTAAAATCTTTTTTTAAAAAAAAAAATCAATTTGTTTTCATATATACTTTTATTTAATGTAATTTATCTTTTCCTCTTAATTACTCATATATTAAATAAAGATATTATATTTAATTATTACATTAAATAAAAATATATTTTCAATAATTTAACTCTCACATACTCAGAACCAACTCTAATCCCATGGGAAACTGATTTTTATACTACAAAAAACACTATTTTCACAATGGAAAATGGCTACTTCCACTCCACTGGTAGCAGTAATTGATAAGGAAATAGCAATTGATTACTGTCTAGTGAGCTTTTATATTTGCATGTTTACCCATTTCCTGGTGTCGGTGGTGTCTGCATGTGTGGGTGTCATACGTGTCCCCTTTTTAAACAAAGTTGGAAACTTTCTTTCTTTCTTTTCTTTTCTTTTCTTTTTTCATTTTTACTGAAATATATAAATTTGATATTTAAAAGGTAATTATCAAGCTAAGATTACATTAAAAAAAAAAAGGAAATATGAGATGTTGAGAATTTATAGATGTGCATGGACTAATATTGCACACTATATTGAGTCCTATAAAAACTGTTTATATGTAAGTCATTTTAATTAGAAATTAAACGGTTCTAATTAATTAAGCATAAAAACTATACAAAGACAAAACTCCTTAGCAAAATAAATAAAACAAATAACACTTGCACACCTTTTGGTGTGATCGTGAGAATTTCGAGACATTTTGTAATAATAATTTCAATTAAATCCAAATGTTTTCAAGAGTGTAATAAAATAAAATAAAATAAAAAAGAAGCAATATACACATTTTGTTGGAAAATTTGGAGTGTGGACCAGACTTTGTCTACTAGCCGACACCAAGGGAAATTAATTCAACAAACCAATTTTCAATTTCGACCTCCCAAAAACATAATATATACATGAGATTATATATATATATATATATATATATATATATATATATATATATATATATATATACATACTTTTCTATTAACCCTTTTCACAAAATATTATAAGACATGATTAATATATATGGTTATTATGCTTTGTATCTTTTTTATTATTATTTATGAGTATCTTAATTTATATTAAAAGTAAGACTACTTTTACTCGAGACAAAAAATAATTATAGTTATTTTTTTTATAAATTTAAACTCTTAATGTTATGTTCCTCAATTATTGAGTCATATTATATTAGTATTTAATTTGTTATTATTGGATATAATAATTACACACTTAAAAGCATAATTGAATGCATTCTTACATATCCTCACAACATTCACATTTTGAATACACATGCGATTTTTTTTTTTTTTTTTTTTTTGTCTTGCTATAAGTTTTTCATCATGAATCACAGTGACTACCAACGAGGGCTAACTTATTAGTCAGTGGGATTCAAACAATGTCAATGAAAAATGTTCAATTTGAATTCTATATGTTATCCTTAACGGTAGGCATTCACTAATTATAGTGTGCTTTGCCTCAAAATTGGAATGTATTCACATTTTCTATCCCAAATAATACTATAATTATTATTAGATTATAAAAAAATATTTTTTAATCAAACAAAGAAATAGGAAATAGGGAATGAAACAAATAATATTATCTCAACTCAGAAAACCTATTTAGCCATTTTTTTTTTCTTGGGTTATCGTAAATAATGAGCCAATATGCGATTTCTTTTTCTTTTTTTTTAAATAGAGCGATTTTATAGGAATTTCTTTTTTTTTTTTCTTTTTAAAAATACATCATTCATATTAGTATTTTGTAATTTTTTTTTCTCCATATATGTTCATGTGTTCAACTTTTGGACTCAAGTTGCTTTCAAAGTTCCTATAATTGTCTCGTTAGCATCAACCCATGAGAAATCATACATGCTTTCACGTGTAGTGATGTAACCAAACCTTAGTATTAGAGTTACAAGTACATGCATCCTATTAATTAAGTACTTGCAACCTCATACACTTAATTTATCAAATCAATGCAGATTTATTCATTCATTTATCATTTTTTTGACTTAGCATATTTTAATATTCTTTGAATATAAAATTAAATTCTATTCAATATTGAAAAAGTAATAAATCTTGTTTAAACGAAGACAATTTTAAAATTTTGTATTCAAAATATTTAACCCGAAACACCTGAAATTTATTTCCAATAACAACTAACAAATATTATTACCAAAAAAGTATACACATTCATTAGTTAAATTACCATATTATTACTATAGACAATATTTGGATGGCTTCTCGTGCATGATTCATGCACAAAATTGAATTTATGTTAATCTTTGAGATGTGAATATACATATAAAATTTTAATGTAATATATTTCATTAAAATATTCAATGTAAACAAGACATCATTAAAGATGACTCGGTGTAATACGTTATTGAAAAATCAAATTTGATTATCATATTACATATAATTCTGTTTTGGTTGGCCCAATGGAATTAATTTTGAACCACATATATGCATGAATATGTTATTGACAGGTACGTAATTGGCCTACATGTTGAGTTAGAATTGTACTAGGAATTAATATTGGAGGACTCACCGACTGCTATATATTTGTAAATTTTAAGCATATATATTTATATATATATATAGCAGTTGGTAGCATATCGATCATCTACAATTATTTTTGACATAGACCAACCAATTTAATTTCAAATATCTTGTCTCTTCTTAAGGATCACTCCTCACCCAACAATATATATAGCTATTAGGACCAGATGAGAATTGCATGTCGAGAAAAACACCAACCTATAAAAACAATATATTAATGAATCGATACCACATATTAACTCAAAATTTTAAAACATGACGTTAATATTCTTTTACATCAACCTTGTTGCAACACAGGAACCATGCGCCTATGCCAGGTTTTGTTTCAACGTGAGATTTTGTTTTATTCTAACTTATACAAACATATTAGGCCGAATATATAGAAGCACTAATGATATGAGTGAATACAAACATATAAGGCCGAATATATTGGGTTTGGGACTTATTCTTATTGGGCCATTGGATGATGATTTGCCATGTATATTTTCATCTATGGGCCACAACAATGGCCAAAGAAAAGCAGAATTAATTAAGAATATTTGAGTGTATTGCTAATTATTTACTCGAAAATTTATACGAAGGAGGTTGTAATTAAATCTAAATTACGTTATTGAACTAGTAATAAATTTTTATTTTATAAATATTGATAGTTAAGAATCACAATTTAAATTACATTAATCTATTATAAGGATGTTAAAATTACGAGCCTCTCCACAACATCATTCAAAAAAAAACTTCACAATATCTATTACATAATCAAATACCTTCTTTGATAAATTAATAATTGGATGTAACTTGAGTAGGAACAAAATTTGCGACTAGCATTATTTGAAAAAAAATAGTTCAATTATGTCTTTTAAAAATGTTTCTTCACAAGAAATTTTTTTTTTTTGAGAAACTTGGCTATAATTCATTACGAAATAACATAAATAGAAATATGAATTTCAAGTGTATCTTAAATAATCAGTAAAAAATTCTCAGAACACAAAATTATGAAATGAGTTAACGGTAAATTTCAGTGAAGAAGTGGGGCCCACCCACGTTAACTATAATTTTTTTTTTTTTTTTTTTTTTGTGGTATATACTTAGCTATGTTATCGGATCATGTGATAATTTCCTAATTTTTCTTGCTGCTTGCTGGATCCTAATGATATTAGAAAAACAAATTAAACATATAAATTATTAGAAACAGCAAACATACTTTGTATAATCAAACATATAAGCATACTTATCCTGTTCGTAACCACAAAATTGTTTTACATTATCCAAAACGCAAATTATTAGAAAAACAAAATTAAATAGACTTATTATTTTGGCTGTAAATTTGAGGTAAAAACAATTTCCTTCCCTCGAAAAGGAAATATAATATATAAAATATATAAATGATCTCTTTTTTTATATATATATATATATTTATTTATAAAGTTATAATAAAATTTTACCCATTCAATATGTATATAAAAATTAGGAGTGAGCAAAATTTAATTAATCGAACGAAACCGACCAAATCGAAAATAAATCGATTTAATCAGTCGGTTATGGTTTTGAAATTTGAAAAAATCGGTTAATGTCGATCGGTTTCGGTTTTCTATTTTTCCTAACCGATGAAAACTGAACCGACCGATTAAAACATTATAAACTTTAATGTTTTCATATACCATGTTAATTAGTGATTCAATTATTTTATTAATTAATTAAATTACTCAAATATTATGTCATCTTGATGTATAAAAATAATTATATATTACTAATTTGATATGTACTTTAGTCTTGTGTAAATATATTTATTGAAAATAATAATTTTCTAATAAAGAAATTAAAAAAAATGTTACTTTTATTATGTATAAACATTTACTTATGTTAATTTTACCTTCTCCAAGCATTTGTGTATATGTTTAGAACCGAAAGAAGTTAGCTTCCATAAATATTTTTATATATTTTTAGGTTTGTTATTTATGTATTTTTATTTTTACTTATATGATTTTTAGTAAGATGTCATAGATATTTTTTTAAAAAAATAACTTATTTTAACTTATATAATAGTCACATTCTTAATTTACGATAAAATAATTAAATATATGGGTCCGTTTGATTTGCTAAAAAACAAGGGACTAGACAGCACAAATTTTTTTATCCCTTGTTTGATTTTGTAAAAGACCACAGTACTAGACAAAAATTTGTCCATGGTACTGGACAAATTCTTAAATTTTTGTTACTCACCAAACCATGGGACAAGGATTTGTCCAGAGTACTAGACAAAAATTTTAACATTGTTATTTCTCAAACTATCTTACAATTCTATATACTTTGACTCATCAAATCAATGATGGTAAGTCTTAACAACGGTTATCAACTGGCGAGGTATTCACAACAGTCGGTAACCGGCAAGGTACCGACAATAATTAGTAACTGACGATGTTTTTTTAAATTTTATATTTTTATAAATTACTTTAATTGTTATAAATATTAAAATTATATTATATATTTTTTTAAAAATAATAATACAAAGTATTAGTCTAAATTAGACACAAATAATATAAAAAAATTTGTCTAGTACATTAAACAACAAACATTGAACAGTACAAAAAGTTATACTGTACCTAAATTCTTTGTACTATATTGTTTTACTTGTGCTGTTTAGTACTGGTATCAAACGCACCCTATATTTAAAGTAGACATAACACTAAAATAAATATAAAAGTTTTTTTTTAAAAAAAAATGTTACAGTCGGTTAGCTATTAATTTATGGAAACAGACCGCTTAACCAATTAAAACCAAACTGTTAATTTTAAGATATAATCGATCAATTATCAATTTAATAAAATTACATAACCAACTAGTATAAATTGATTAAAAATATAATTAAAACCGACGTTAACGCTTACCCTAATAAAAATTACCCCTTACGAAGCGGGAAAACAGTGCTTGCGTGGCGAAGCACGTGCAGAAAACGTGACCTTCTCATTATCAACGATCTTTGACGGTCAACTGCAAAACGGAACTATCCGTCGTGAGTGATCCGATGTGGGTGGCGACCGTCCTTCAGCAAGGGCAACCCCTGTGCCCGTTGCAGGCAATTCTCACTGCTCCTCCAAAGACGAAATACTTTTCCTTCTCCAGAACCAAAGCTTTTCATAGTCTGAATTCCCCCTTCCGGCTTCGGAAGCTCGATGTCCCGGCAGCGAAGAAGCAGCTCCCTCCGTCACAGAGTAGTAACCGAGGTTTTATTATACTGTTTTCTTGTTACCAGCTAAATTAGTGTTTATTGCAGCTTTTATTTTTTATTTTTTGATAATTATGAACTTTAATGCTGCAGATGAGGAAAACGTTCCATTCCAGGAAAAGGGTGGTGAAGGACTTGATTTGGGATGGTTACCCGCTTTTCCTCATGTTTTTATTGCTTCATTGTCCAATTTACTATTTGGATATCACATTGGGTCAGTTTCTCTTTCTATTTCTAGCTCTTTTATTCTCACATGTTAATTAATGGTGCAAGAGAATTCTTGAAAATTGCCCTCACTCTCAGTGATATCATTGTCTTTTAGAAAAGAAGAACCCGGGTTTACTTGGAAAGTTAAAAGGTTTACTTGGAAAGTTAAAAAATTTACTATAGTTTTACATTTATATATTTATTGCTGTGTGGGTGTAAACTGTTGGATAAAAAATGTACTATCTTCAGTTACTATGTTATGTAACTGAATAAAGTATCGAACTTATTCAAGAATTATAAAAGTTTAATAAACTAGTAGTGTGTAGTTCAACTAGCTTATAAAACCAAGGATGATATGATTAGTATCAAGAGACATAATGAAAGTAAATTATCTGTAGTTTATATTATAAACTGATGCAAAACTTTATCAGTTTCTTTGCTAAAATTTTGGGGGGGATTCTGGTTTTTGAATCTCCTCCTTCCTTAAATTATCTGGAGCTGAAATGCTCTTCTTGCAGAGTAATGAATGGTCCTATTGTTTCCATTGCACGTGAGCTTGGTTTTGAGGGAAATTCAATCATTGAAGGACTTGTGGTCAGCATATTTATTGCTGGTGCATTTATTGGGAGCTTAGCCACTGGTTCTTTAGTAGATAAACTAGGTTGTCGGCGAACATTTCAGATTGACATGATACCCTTAATCCTTGGGCCAATTTTGAGGTAATCTAGTATGTTAGTTATATTGATTAGCAGCATATGCTTTTATCTAGTGGACCTTGAGATTGTCTAGTTGATATCTTAAACTTTTGATAAGGAATATTTTCAATTGCCATTTGTTCACCAAATTCTATCATTATTCATCATCTATTTTGATAGCTTTTTTATGAGTTTGATTGAATAAAGTATCTTCATGAGAGATGGGAAGTGTTGCGGCTTCTTGACAGCAGAGTTTCTTTATCATTTTCCATAATCTCTTTCATGCTTCAAGAGTTAACTGTAGCCTGCCAAAAAATTGTTTGATGTCAAAGTTTTCTTATTTTAAATCCTTCTGTTTTTATTCTCTTATTTACTTTTTTCCCTTGACTCTGGATTCAATCATTTTCCGTTTTTTAAATAATAGAAATTGTAATTTTGAAACGACTGATTTTAGCTAAGATAATGTCCAAGGCTATTTACTCTTGGGTATCTGTGAACTGGATTTAGATCTTGTTCAGTATCATACATTTTTCTCACTCTTTAACATTATTAGGTACCTTATATATTTGAGATTCTTAACCCATTTTCTCTTCAATAAATTGAAGGATTCTTAGTGCATTATATGGCTATATCGTTGTATAATTAATTAAATCTGCTACTAGTTACACTGTGCTCTAAAACACAGATTCTCTATTTATATATCGATAATCATGGCATACTGGATTTTTTCATTCGAGGACAGTGAATATTTAAATATCTCTCAAATTTTGAGCACTGTCATTTAAAGTTATAGTTGCATGCATCCCTGGAATTATTTTTGTGACTTACCTGTTCTAATTGTGACAGTGCAAATGCACAATCTTTGGATGAGATACTTGGAGGAAGATTTCTTGTTGGTCTTGGTATAGGTGTAAACACCGTCCTTATCCCAATATATATATCCGAGGTACTTTTTAGCATCAACTTTAGCTTTATATGTTTTGATTACTGATTTCCAAGCCTAATTTTTCTGAGTACTGAGTCCATGTAATATATTTCTACATTTGGTACTTATTCTGTGAATAGAATGGGACTAAATGTCTAACCATTGTTATTTTACAACTAACAGTAATAGTTGGAACATGATATACTTACTAAATTCTTTCTGCAATGTAGAGCATTAAATTTGAAGACAGCAATAGCAGATTCTTCTCACTGATTTCTTCTTACTTCCACGTCTGTTGTAGGTTGCTCCAACAAAATATAGGGGTGCACTGGGGTCGTTATGTCAAATTGGCACATGTCTTGGCATTATTGCTTCACTATTTTTGGGAATTCCTTCTGAAAATGATCCACATTGGTGAGGCTCTTTCAATTCTTTATTTCTTGTTGACTCGTGGGATACAAATAAACTTTTTTTTCAGTCCACTTCTGTTTGTGTGATAGATAATGAAAATGTTTTACTGGAAAAGTAAAAGATTTAGGACATGAAATAGCAGGAGGGGTATATTTGATGGAGATTTTATTGCATTTCCCAAGCTTGTATAAACTGAAATTGTGGAATATGCAAAAACATTTTTAAAGATAAATTCAGTTTTATTTGGTTGTGATATTTTATCATCATTCCTAATGTTTATTACATGCCAGTGGCCTGCTTAGGATATGTTTTGGTTTTAGTTTTACATGCAGATAGTTGAGCAAGCAGATCTTATAGTATTCTCATCTATGAATGGCTGTTGCTTTTAGGAAATGAAGAGAAAATGTAGACATGGAGCATATCTTTATTTTCTTTAAACTAAAAAATGTAACAAGAATGGCCTTTTTCTAATTTAGTTACTTGAAGCAGATATTTGTTTCCTTTAACTGAAAACTATTAATTGAATACCCTTTTCTGGCATTCAGTAAAATCAAACCTGCACTTAAATTCTTACAGAAGAAATTTTGAAGTTTTTTTTTTTTTTAATATGATTCTTCTGTCAAATTCTAATACCTTGTTTTTAAGAACAGAATTATTTTTGAAATAATACATATACAAATGTTCCAGGTGGAGGACAATGTTTTATTTTGCAAGTGTGCCTGGCTTCATCATCGCACTTGGTATGCAGTTTGCTGTTGATAGTCCACGCTGGCTATGCAAGGTAGGACTTTGTTGTTTCTCATCCAACAATTTATTAGCCTTTCCACTCTATCTGGAGCTCTGATGTTTCTGCTCAGGCTGGAAGAGTGGATGATGCTAAAACCGTTGTACGTAACCTTTGGGGGGCATCTGAAGTTGAGAAAACAATTGAAGAATTTCAGTCAGTTAGCAGGAATGATGGTAGTGATTTGGACAACAGATGGTCAGAGATCCTGGAGGAGCCAAATTCTAGAGGTTGTGCTAAGGTGGTTTTGGCTTTTGCTTTTAGAGGGGTCTCTATGAATGGCATTGAAACTGTTGTTTTCCCTATGCTAACTATTTACACGTTAAGAGGAATATAAGCATATAAAAGTAGTGGTATCTGCTGAGTATTCTATCAAGCTGTCGGGATGCAATTTGGCTTCATAAATACACCTTTTTACTTTTGTCAGTAAGCATAGATTTTTGAGCATTACGTGCATGTGCCACATGAAGCCTAAATTCAGACTTGACGTCCTTGTACGATTGCAGTTGCATTGATTGGAGGAGCCCTTTTTCTACTTCAGCAGTTTGCAGGCATAAATGGAGTTCTTTATTTTTCTTCATTGACATTTCAAGATGTTGGAGTTCAGAGCAGTGCTTTGGCAAGCTTGTTTGTTGGACTGACCAACTTTGCAGGTTTGTAGTCTAGATAGTACTTATATGTTTTATCTCAAATAAGTTACTATTGTGGACTCTGATTTGCATTCCTATGAACTGTTTTATATCTCCAGGTGCACTTTGTGCTTTATACTTAATCGATAGGGAAGGGAGACAAAAACTCCTAATTGGAAGCTATTTGGGAATGGTATGTGTGAGATACACATGACTTATCCATATGAAATTACATGCAGACACATGAGCATGCACACATGTTTACACCCAGATGTTTTCAGTTTTTTCACACTAGACAGTTATGTTCATGTGGGTATTGTCTGTAACTTTTACTCACTGTTTTATTCGTGTAACCATCACACAAATTAACAATTCTTATCTTCGCAGGCGATTTCAATGTTTGTTGTGGTCTCTGCTGTCAGCTTTCCATTAGACGAACAACTTAGCAATAACTTATCAATACTTGGAACTATCATGTAAGAATTTACTTGCTGCTGCTTCTAACATTCTACTGATGTAAGACAGTATTTATGATATATGTTCTATTTTTTGGTGTAAGGGTAGTGCTTTCGTTATTAGAATGACCATGGAAGATGAAATGATATTTTCTGGGATTGCTTAGTCTTCTTTTCTGAAATATTTCCATATGGGTTGATGTCATTTCCCTGTATACAATCTCAGGTATATATTTAGCTTTGCAATTGGAGCTGGCCCAGTAACTGGTGTTATTATACCGGAACTTAGCAGCACCAGGACACGCGGGAAGATCATGGCATTCAGTTTATCAACTCATTGGGTGAGTAACAGAACATCTTCTCTTCTTTTTACAGATAAAAGCATTCCTTCATCATTAAAAGCCAATCCAAATAGTTAGACATATAGTCTCTGCATGCTGCTTTTGATTTTAAATAAGGTTCTGAGCACTTTGCCATCTTTTGTGTATCCAGGTTTGCAACTTTTTGGTAGGACTATTCTTTCTTAAGTTGGTGGAGAAATTTGGTGTTGCACCGGTATATGCCAGTTTTGGAGCAGTTTCTGTTTTGGCAGCACTGTTTGCCAACAACTTCCTAGTAGAAACTAAGGGGCGCTCTCTAGAAGAAATCGAACGGTCCCTGTACCCCAAAACTGGAACTGATTGATGATATAGTACTGTAGTTTATTCATTTTATATGTTTAAAAAATTTTCAATTTTCAATTTATTATAATTAATTGACCTAGAATCCAAATTCATCTATGTTAGTTTAGTCACGCGCGCTGGCTTTATTTTTTATTAGTCAACTCTATCAAAATCAAAGTCGCACTTTCATTTTAAATGCAAAATTCATATTCCCTCTTGTTTAGTCAGGCCGACTATGTAATTAATTAACTCTAACAAAGTCTTTATTTCTTCTTCTTTTTTTAAAGTAAAATTTAAGTGAGTTGAGTTGTGATAATTTATTAAGAATAAAACACGCATCAAAACTTAAAAAAATACTTATAAATTATTTATTAGTAAAATTCTCATATTAATTAATAACTCAGCAAAATACAAATTAAAATTTTAATGAGATATAACTATCAATTCGGTTAGCCATCCTTCCTTAGCAAGTCTGTAGTCCTTTTTTAGTGATTGTTGACTTTGTACATATTTCACATTAATTCACTTTGCACATGGCATATTCCCTCCATGATACTCGTTCTACTTCATATAAAAATTGTTATTTATTGTTTAATTTTTTCTCTATTTTATTTCTGTACGCAGGTTGAATATAAAAGCTTAAAAGAATATTTATATATATATATATATATATATATATACACGAGCAGTATAAGCAACACAAGAAAAAAACCTCTTCACATCCTGTATATTCTGAGGTTTCTTGTGGTTTTCTTTATTTTCCTAACCAACTATACCATATTTCTTCCTAGAGAATAAACCTAAAAACCCTTCAATGGCTCCAAGTACTGCTAAAGGCAGCTCCTCTTCATTTTCTTCAATCCCACCTTGGAAATATCATGTTTTCCTGAGTTTTCGAGGTAAAGACACTCGCAGAGGCTTTACTGACCACTTCCCAGCCCAGCATGAATTCAACGGGCACACAAGTACAACCTTTATTGGAGATGCCTAAATACCATGTCCCGGACAATGAAAAGGAGAACGATCGGTAAGTACAAAACTATTAATTACAAAGGTGTATGTCATAGGAGTTAGTTGTGGAACGAGATAGGATGAGATTTTGCTTGAACTGACCCCTTCTTGAAACCTCATTGTCTCATTTTGGTCTCATTCTAAAGATTATTGTCTTGTTCCATTACTTTACTTAATATGTCATTGTTTTGACTTTTTTTTACAAATATATACAGGGGCAAGACAATAAAAAAACAAAAAAATTGAAACAAAAAAAAAATGAGATACATTTAGGACACGATAAAATGAGACAAGACATTGAGACTTTTTGGTTTTAGTCTTAGTCTTAATTCGAGACTTAAATCTTTATCCTAATCTTATCTTGTATCTTGAGACATCTTAGTGTGTGTTCACCACTTATGTCTAATGATATGCTGGTGTATAATTTATTGAGGGTCCGTTTGATTTGCTAAGAAACAAGGGACTGGATAGTACAAAAATTTTGTCCCTATAAAAAATCACAGTACTAGACAAAAACTTATCCATGGTACTGGACAAATTTTTGAATTTTTGTTACTCACCAAACCATGGGACAAGGATTTGTCCAGAGTACTGGACAAAAATTTTGACATTGTTATCTCTCAAACCATCTTACAAGTCTCTATATCTTGGCTCATTAAATCAATAGCGGTAAGTTTTAACAACGGTTATCAACCGGCGAGGTATTCACAATGATAGGTGACTGGCAAGGTACCGACAATGATCAGCGATCGACGACGCTTTTTTAAATTTTAAATTTTTATAAATTACTTTAATTGTTATAAATATTAAAATTGTATTATATTTTTTTAAAAAAATAATAATATAAAGTATTACTATAAATTAAACAAAAATAATATAAATTTTTTTATCTAGTACGTTAAACAACAAACAATGGACAATACAAAAAATTATCTTGTACCTCAACTCTTTGTGCTGTGCTGTTTTATTTGTACTGTCTAGTATTGGTATCAAACGCACCCTAAGAGAAATGTTTGCATGCATAACTTACTAAATTATTTAGTTCAAACTAATTAGATAGGTGATGATACGAGAGGGATTTTAGTAAAGGCAAGGAAATGGAAGAGATTCTTAATAGAAGTGAGTAGACTTCTATTATAATTTTATAACTACAAAAATGATTTACAATATGAAGGATAAGCATATTTTGTTGTTTCACGGGTTATATTTCATCCCCTTATAAGCCTGATTTTGGAGGGAAAGAATAAGAGTGGAGGGGAGGGATGCTTAAACCAAAAGGTAATTTAATAAAAAAAATCTTTTCTCTTCCCTCCTCTCCTAACCTATCAAACCAACCAATATCTACAGGTCAAGACATGTTTTGTTTTTCTTCTCCAGGTCTACTTCCGGGAACTCCAGCAGCAATGCACCGAGAATATCCGTTCCGATTCACCCAACAATAAATCATCAAAATTTGCAGAAATTTCCAAATGATGTGATTAGTACAAGGTACAAAGAAACATAAGTTCATTGCATGCAATCAAGGCATCTAAACTTTTCTTTTATGATATGTATGTGAACGATCACTTAAAAAATCATTTACACTCGTTTTTGCATTGTTGACATTTAAAATTTTCACCCTGTGTGAATTATATTTAAAATCTAAGCCCCATACAAAAATTGAATTTGAATCTAAAGCATCAAGAAATGTTTTGTTTTTTTTCTTTGTTCTTCAGCTCTTCAACAACGCCTCCTAATTCAAGCATGAAGGAAACCAGTTCCGATACAAGGTTGATGATCAGATTGCGCAATAGGAGCTGCATGTGTGAACGAAGAGCTGCCTTGAAGGTCTCACATGTTGGAAATTCCTATTATGTTTGCAATGATAATAAGTGCAATTACGTTGAATTGTCTTGCCCAGAGGACAGTGTTTTGACTAGCAAGAACCAAAGCTTTGAGACCTCTCAGGAACTCTGGATTTTAATGTTGACAAACTTTGTTTTGTCTTTATGTGTTCTTATATTTCTCTTTTTCATTTTGTTTGTTGGGAAGTACTAGACTAGGATTGACATGTCAATATTGTATCCCTTTTCATATTTTCTCTGTAAAATGTACTATAATTGTTATTTTTCGAAATTCAACTTAATTTGCTTGCAATAAAATTTATTTTCCAGAGTCAAGATTTTGCAGCTAAGAACCAAAACTACTTTAAAAAAAATTGAGTTAAAATTATTTTAAAACTAAGTTATAAATCAAAACTAAGTTGAGCAAAGTTTAAATCAAATTATTCAATTTGCTCAAACTAAATCGATTAATGCTGACACTAAACTAATTCACGTGGCATTTAGTTTGATTTGATATGAAAATTTCTCAAGCTGTTGAATTTAGTTTAGTTTGCAGTTTGAATAATTTTCAATTTATTAAAACCAAATACAACTTTAATATATTTATCATAATTAGATATGTTATTTGTATAAACACTTGCTTAAACAATAAGTATTAATTAATATTAAAAAAATATGACACAAACACATTTAGAAAATAATAATACAACACATAACATAATGAAATAAAAGTTTCAAAACACATTTACACAATTCAATTCTTCAACAATCTTTCCCCATTTTCTAAATTCCAAAAACTTTTAGTCCTAAGCTCTTCTCTCCCTCATTTTTTCGTTTGATGGTATCAGATCACTTCCCTCTCACTCGTTTGTCAACTCTCTCCGGTGCTAGCAAGGTGAGTAAAACATTCCTCTTTGCTTTCTCTATTGGTCTATTACCTATAATGTAAGTAAGGTAGTAGAGCACTTAGAATTTCAGATTTTAGTGTTTAATTGCTAGTAGAGGAGAAGCCAAGCTCTTAACAGATGATTGGTAAGGAGTTGTAGATGATTTAAAATAGTTGTTAATTCTCTTTATGTGAATTAATAAGTTAAATTTTTTATTAGACTATTAAATCTACTCAAGAGGATTTGAAGGAGATGTAATATTTCTCTAATAAGGATCTGAACCATATTTTACCATATTGTGGAGGACTAACATTTTTTTATTACTCTCAACCCCTATCCATAACTTATATCATATATTATATTATGGATTCTTCCGGACAATAATCTATTCACAAAATTTCAATTTATAACTTATTGTAGTTTGTTGATCTATATTTATAAATTATTATTGTTGACACTGTATTTTGTCTAAAGATTCATTTTATTATTTAGTTATTTTACTTTTTTTTTTATTTTTCATCTTACCATTATTATTATTATTATTTTCTTATATATATATATATATATATATGTTTTCTTTAAAAAAAAAAGAAGAGGAAAAAAAGGGAAAAGAAAAGAAATAAGATGGAGAGGAAAATAAAAACAATTGGCAACGGAAACAGAGAAAAGGAAAGGAAAGAAAAATAAAAGAAAAATGTTAGAAAAATAGAAAAAGTGGAAAAAGGAAAGATCTGGAAGGAGAATGGGAAAGCGGTGAGCGAAATTAGTTAGGGAGGAGGAGTGAAAAGCGGAAAAAGGGGAGTGGAGAAAAAAAGGAGGAGAGTGGAAGCGGGTGGAAGAGGATTGAAGTGAGAGAGCGAGGAATAGAAAGCGTGAGCGAGGGAGAGAAGAGAAGGGGAGGAAGAAGGTAGAGAGGGAAATAGAGAAGAGCTAGAAAGAGAAAAAGAAAACAGAGAAAAACGAAGAAGGAGAAGCCAGAGAGAGTGAGATGGAAAGCTTCAGGGAGAACAATCGAAATAAGAGGTGAACAGAGGGTTCTCATCTTTGAGTTCTGAGAATTAAGAGAAAATTGAAAGGAGAAATCGAAGAATAGAAGCAAGATAATCCTGTATTCTGCTACGAAGTTGCGATACTCTAAGGTAAATATGCCTCAGTTCATCTTCCACCCTCCTTGAATTTACGAATTATTTGATCTGGCTTTCTGTTCTTTTTAAATAGGTAAATGAGTGTTTTAAAGTAGATTGATATATTTCGGTTAATTTTGTTTTGAATCTTTCCAGATTTTTTTCTGTGTTTTTCGACTCATGGATGGGGTTTTGTATATCGTTTAAGGCTGCTAGGATTTCACCCTTCTTGTTCTCTGTCGCTGGTTGATGTTACAGTATTTTCGGAATGCTCCCATATGCGCTATTAATTTGTTAATCAATATTTCCCACTAATATACTTCTAGAGTCTGTAACCCAAATATGGATTTGTGTCACTGATTTTTGTAGAGCAATTTGGATTATGGCAGTCACTGTGGATGGATATGATTTTCTTTTTTTTATTAGCCAAAAGTCTTATTGTATTTTGTGATTATGGTTCAAGTGAAGTTTGGAGATCATTCCCTTGTTCTTAATCCCGTGAATTTTGCTGCTGGTTATTAATCTGATCTCTGCTGTTACGTTAATTAGCTGATTCTAAATTTGTAGGCATTGATTTGTTCCTAATTGGTCCTGTGTTGAAGCTTGGAGTTCAATTGAATTTTTTGAAAATTATTCCCTTCTTAATTATGTGAATTTTGTCATTGGTCCCCAATTTAATCTCTATTCATCTATTAATTAATTGGTTATAAGCTAATTGAATTTTAATTTGAGTACGAATGTCTTGGTATTGCATCTGTTGGTTTTGGTAATCGGTGTTGTTCATTGCCTGTGTGAATGCTGTATACGCCGCTTTCAATCTGCACGTTAAGGAGCTCTGGAAAGAACAGATGGGGTAGAAAGTTGGCAGGGGGTGCAATTAGAAATCACAGGGTGTTGATAGAAATCGGTTGCAGAAGAAGGGGTGTGAATAGGGATTCGGGAGTGTTAAAATAAAAGAGTTGGTTCGGATGGGAGAGTGGGTGAGAAAAAAGAATTTTGGGGATGTGAAAAGAAAATAATTAGTTCAGCTGGAAGAATTGGGTGCAAACAAAACTGAGGGTGTGAGAACAGAAACGAGTTGGGGCAGATTAGAGACATGGGTGTGAATAGTAACTTTGAGGGTGAGAACAGAGAAGAATTAATTCAGAATTAAGGGCGAATGGGAATCGTGTGGTTACGGGAAGAATTGAATTGGGAGGTGTAAATAGAATTTGTGGGTAGGAATTGTGGGGGTGTTGATAGAAACCTGATTGCAAAAAATAGTGTTTCTTTTATGCTATATTTCCCGTTAGGTGTATCCCGCTCCCAAATATTAAATTGTAATTACTATGAATACACTTTAAAATATATTTGAATTTTAGGGATCCCAAGGCCCCTCACTTATTATGAAATTATAGGTAGTCTAATTTTTTATAAGACTGAGCTTATCATATCTAACTTAGGTGAGGATAAGCACCATCTGGAGGGACAGTTTATCTGTCTTTAAGGATGGAAAGACCCTAGGTTCATTTAAAAAATTCATGCACACATGTTTATCTTTCTGTCATTATTTTAAAGATTATAATATTTATTTTAGGGATCCCAAGGCCCCTCACTTATTATGGAATGATATGTAGTTCGGTCTTTTTATAAGATTGAGCTTACCATATCCAACATAGGTGAGGATAAGCGCCATCTGGAGGGACGATTTATCTGTCTTGAAGGATGGAAGAACCCTAGATTCATCTAAAAAACTGATGTCTACATGTTTATCTTTCTGTCATCGCTTTAAAGATTGTAATATTTATTTTAGCAAAGAATAAAATATAATTTCGGATCATATCTTATATTGCACAATCAATTTGGGTAATTGTCTTTTGACAAATGTTGTGAGGTGCCTAACACCTTCCTCACACATAACTGACTCTCGAACTCATCTCTGGCTTGCATTTTAGTGCATTTCCAAAATAAAATAAAATAAATATACAAATTTTGAAATAAATAGGGTTTCCAATTATACCCTAATTCTTAAACAATGTGGCGACTCTAAAACTAAATTTTAAAGTCGTTACATTCTTCGTCGTAGCGTTTTTACCCCCAAAGGGTACGTTATGACAACTATAAAAAAGATTCTCTCAAAATTGTAATTCCAAGGTCAAACTATATCATATAGTATTATATTAGCTAGTTGATCCATATGCACAAATTATATATTCAAAAATTCTCAATTTGCAATTTATAAATTAGCTAGTTGAGCCATATGTTAGTTTAGTCGCATTGACTTTTTTGGTTTGCATAATTTTAATTTTTTGAGGTATGAAACTAATCGTAATCATGATAAGTAGTAATAATTAATTAATCTCTCTTATTAAGTATGACTCTAAAATTTTAAACTTAAGATTATTGACGTAAAATACCTTAAAGAAACATATTTTTCACTTAATTAACACCTTGGTGGTAGTTATATTGACTTAATTTTTAACTCTATCTAAATCAAAGTCTGTATTTTCTTTTTTAAATAGATATGCAAAATTCATCATGTTCCCTCTTGCTTAGTCAATCTGACTTTGCAATTAATTAACTCTATCTAGCAAAGTCTGTATGTCCATATTTTTGGTGACCGTTGACTTTGCACATGTTTGCATATGACATATTCCCTCCACGACGCTCGTTCTACTACACATATATTCTAAACTATGAGTTACACACAACCTGTATTTAGAGGTTTCTTGTGGTTTGCTTTATTTTCCAGACCAAAACCACACCATATTTCTTCCTAGAGCATAAACCTAAATTCCCTTCAATGATCCTGAGTGCTGCTAATGGCAGCTCTTGTTCCTCATCGTCTTCTGCAATCCCACCGTGGAAATATCATGTATTCTTGAGTTTTAGGGGGGAAGACACTCGCAGAGGCTTTACTGACCATTTATATGCCGCATTGCAACGACAAGGAATGATATCTTTTAGAGATGAAGAAGAACTTGAGAGGGGAGAGTTTATTTCAACAACGCTCCTCAAAGCAATTGAAGATTCTCTCTCTTCAATTGTGATTCTCTCCCAAAACTATGCTTCTTCTACTTGGTGTTTGGATGAACTCCAAAAGATTATTGAATCTAAAAAAATTTTAGGCCGAGTCGTTTTTCCAATTTTTTATGGTGTGAATCCCTCTGAGGTTCGACACCAAAAGGGAAGATTTGCAGAAGCTTTCAAAAAGTATGAAGAAAGATTTAGAAAAGACAAAGAGAAAGTACAAAAATGGAGAGAAGCTTTAAAAGAAGTTGCCAATGTAGCTGGATGGAATTGCAATAATCAGTAAGTTTCTCATGCATAGATAATTAATTTGATAATCCATAATTGCTGTATTAATCAAAGGAAATATTTCGTTATTCACTAGATTTTCTTTTATGGAATTTAGAATTTATCATCTTCTTTTTGTGGTTATACTATTTATTATTATGCTTGAAACTTTTCAAACTAAAATGACACAAAATTAGAGGAAAGAATTTGCTCATGCCATAATAAGAGCACCGTATTATGTGTGTGTGTGTGTGTGTGTGTTTTTTTTTTTTTTTAATGTTGTTGTTGAGCTATGACCTGGATTGGGTTCAAACTTGGAAAAAACCAAAAAGATAAGACAATCAAGTGAGATGGTTTGAGGCTCATTTTAATACTTAAGTCAAGACATAAACTTATCATTTCACATTTGTTAATGTCCCCACAAAATAAATTGTAAGTACTTAGCAATAAAAAAAAATGACTAGGATAATTATCCTTGGATAAATAAGTTGACCCTAGCACTTGGTGTGGACAAAAGTTGAAGTTAACACTTAACAGATTATGATAGACAGTACATATTTTCTTAGCTACTTGACGATCAATTAACCTAAAAATAAAAGCTATATTCATGATTGCTATTTCCTTCTATGTAGGCCAGAAGCAAAGCTCATTGAAGACATTATTGAATTTGTATGGGCAGAACTCTGTCCTAAATTGCCATCTTACAATGATGACTTTGTTGGAATTGAATCAGTGATACAAAATATTGACTTGCTTTCAAGGAGAACTTCACAAAACGTTCGCTTCATAGGGCTATGGGGCATGGGTGGCATAGGAAAAACAACTCTTGCAAGAGTCCTCTATGAAAGATCCCGTGCAAATTTTGAAATTGATTGTTTTCTTGACAATGTTTCTGAGGTTTCTAAAAGATTTGGCTTGGTTCACTTACAACAGAAGCTTCTCTCTCACCGGAAGCTAGGAAAATTCCACATTGATAATATCTACGAAGGAAAGAACATAATAAGTAGCATTTTAAGAAATAGAAGGGTTATCCTTGTCCTGGATGATGTGAGTCACAGAAGCCATCTAGAGAATCTAGCTGGAAACCAAGTCTGGTTTGGTCAAGGCAGCACAATAATAATAACAACTCGAGACTTGCACTTATTGGAAGCACATGGCATACATGAAACTTATAAGATTGAATGTTTAAATGCAACTGAATCACTTCAACTCTTTTGTCAGAAAACCTTTGGAAGTGATGAAAGGATAATGCTTATGAAAATGGTGAGAGCTAAAAGGAGAGGAAATGATATGAAAGGATAATGCTTCCTTGAAGCTCTCTGCATGTGGGATCTCAGAATTATGGTAACCATTGAGAAGGCTGGGATGAAAAGGGTGAGGATGTTTTCTCTTCTTCCAAGCCATAATTAGCACCCTCCATATAATAGTCAAAGGGCTCTCTTGAAGCTTCTGGAATCTGTAAAATAGTGTACCAAAGAGCAACACAGCAACTGCAATAGTCAATTTTTTTTTTAACCTGGAGATCGGGAAGGGAATACCGGAGACAAAAATATCATTAGGCCAAACTTTATTTCACCAACTTACCCTGGTTGACAATCAAGAGAAATCAGTATCAAATTAATAGTAATGTTACTAAGAATTTTAATACGAGGGAATCTATTTTAAGATGTGAAAGCTAATACAAGTATTAAGAATGACATTATCATTTAGCCAAACTCTATTTCACAAACTCATATCTTGGTTGACAATCAGAAGAAATCAGTACTAAATTAATAGAAATGTGTTTTGTAGTAAGAAATAACGATAATGATGCGTGGAACAATCTTAGAAAAATATAATCAGTAACATGCATCATTAGGCATGCATGTTAGTTCTGACCAATTGAGGTAATTTTTTCTTCCTTTTTTTCCCCTTCCCCTTCCTCAATATTAATGGTGGCATTATGTGTTAACCTTTTCTTAATCTTTCAATGGGAATTTAAATAAGTAGAAAAAGAAAACATTACAAGAGTTTTACTATTGATATAACATTACAACTAAATTAGTTTATATCAAATATGAAGATGTGTAAAATAATTTTCACAGTAAAGAGAGAAAACACTGCTTAACATTTTATAAAAATATCACACAATTGTATTTGATCTTTTAGTCATTTATTTAAAGGTTATAGACATTAACAAAATCTTAGAATTCATGCTAAAAGAATAAAAATTTCAAACGAATGCCTTATTTATTATGTAAAATTACTATTTTTTTTTTTGTGGTGTAGTTATTCAATTTATGTATTTAATCATGATTGAATATAGTGACTGAATAATTTATATTAATAACTTTATAAATGAATAAAATAACTATATGTAACTAGAATTGATGGGATATATTTTAATCATTTATCCAATGAATTAATCACCAGCTTCGAAAATCATTCCTATGACCTTTTATTCAATGATTTAGAACATTAGAATAATTTTGCCCATTTTTTTCTCATAAAAAAATTCTACCTATTTATTATGTTAATTTTAGTTGTATCCAAATATCATACATAACCAATAACAAAAGATCACGCATAAATAGAATGACTATTTTACCCTTGTGCTTTACAAAATTGTCAAAATTACCCCAACCTTCATAAACGAGCCATTTCAGTCCCCCATCGTGCTGGTATCTTCCTGTAGCCCTTGCTCCTTAGTGCCGCTCTGCCACTGGCATCAGAGACTATCTCACTCTATCCCAGCCAAAAGCAGGTGCCTTTCGTTTCTTCTTTTGTTTTCCTTTTCGTTTGAAATGTTGAATTAATGTTCATTCGCTTTCATGACTTCCATTCCTCGGTCCCTTCTGCTGCGTTTGTTCTCTTCCTTTCTCTCTCCGTCATGTTCCGTTTTACTCAGTTCTGAGGGATGCAATTTTAAAGATGGCTACTCGTTGGATTGATTGAATTTGGGTCTTTTTATTTTTAAGTGGGATTTTAATTTTAACGCGAATTACTGAAACTAGTTGCGAATCCTGAAGGTGTTGCAAAGCCAAAATCAATTTGCATAAGCACTTTTTTCTGCTCATAAATTAATTCGGTGCTTCGTTATAAATAAAACCCATATTAAAATTTTAAGTCTCCTGCTTTGTCTTCATTCTTGTGATGTTGAATGTTCAAATATGATACTCTTAGCTTCACCAATTTCATAAAATGAGCTTTGCTGAGTTTGTGATAAGTAAAGGAAATCCATTTAGGTATCAATCATGTTTGAAGACCATGAAAATTGCCAGTGTAGTATTGATGCTTTAGAAGGAGTTCCAAGTGAAATTGGGGCACAATTAGAACCCATTTCCTGTATATTTAAAATATTCATATTTTAGGCCAGCATTTATTTAAAATTTGTTATTGTTCTGCTAGCATGGTAATATAGGAAATGAATCATGATTGATGCTTCACGTATCTCAACTAGTTGCTTTCTCTACTTATTTTCTCTCTTGAAATTTTCTGTAATTTATGTATTTTCTTTTATTTGATAAGAGAACTTAGCAAGATGGTTAGGAAAGTAAATCTTCTCCACATTAACTTAATTATTTCTGATTGGATATTGATGCATGCCATTCAGGCTTAAAGTTGAAGGCATGAATGCGTTTCAAGCTTACAAGGCCTGTGTCCCAATTGCTTGGAGTCCCAATCTCTATATAACTTTGGTGAGAGGCATTCCTGGGACCAGAAGGCTCCACAGGCGTACCTTGGAAGCACTACGACTGCGCAAATGCAACCGAACTGTGATGCGATGGAACACTCCTACTGTTAGAGGGATGCTCCAACAGGTTTAAGCATAAGCTCTCTACAAGCCTATCCATTGCTTGATATGCCTAATCTCTTCTTGTAAGCTAAATTGGAAAACTTGGTAATCCATGTAGGTCAAGAGGTTAGTTGTGATTGAGACAGAAGAGATGTACGAGGCCCGCAAACAGAAGGAGGCTAACCACCGTGCTCTACGTCCTCCATTGGTCATAAGTCATTTTCCTCCTGCTGCTACTGGTTCTTCACAATAGCTTCTTCTTTTTAGAAATATGCCATTTTTACTTCTAATAGTAGGAGATGTCCAAGTTAAATAATTTACTTTCGTTTGGTTGAATGCCTCAACAAAATAATTTTTGCCTGTTGTCGTTTTAGGTCTATATCTTTGTAGCATATTCGACTGATAACTTTAGACAAATTTTGGCCTCTGCTGATAATGCCAGGATTTGAAGTGGTTCTATTATTTACATATGTAGTTCAGTAAACCGGTTGTTCTATGAATGCTTTGTTCTTCACAATCATTAGTGATAATCTATGTGGAGTTTATATATCGGTTGATGGTGCATGACAATTCATTCTAAATTATTCAATATCTTACAGAGTAGACATCATGGCAAAACTAAGAAAGATGGGACAAAAGAATTTTTTATAGATCACCCAAATCAGGAAATGTAGAGTGTAGTTTTTATTTTCCTTTCACACCATATCTAGATATATGACAACTCTCTTGAAGCATATGACTATGCTTCTTCCTTTCCATCAACTCCAATTACCAAATCATTTGCAGTCACAAGCTCTTTTTCTCCACTTTCATTTGGGTTTATGCTCTGCTGAACTTTATATTGATGTCTCGTTGCTAGGACGAGAAAAAGTATAAAGTTAAGTGCTACCAGCACTGCAAGCAACCCATAGAAGTTTTCTAACCTGGCCTTGTTCAGATTGCTCCTAAGCCATCTTTTCTTAGTCACTTTGTCCACAATTGCCACCAATAAGCTACTGACAAAGAAACCCGTGGAGAGAGTGGTTAGGAAAAGCCCTGTGCTCATGGATTTCATCCTCTCGGGTGCTTCCCTGATGAAAAATTCCAGTTGTCCAACGTATGCAAATGCTTCCCCAGCACCCACTAGAAAAAACTGAGGAACCAGCCAGAAAGCACTTATGGTATGATTTCTAAGTGCATGCATTCTCCTTTCTTTCTCAATTATTGCAGCAACCACCATGGCAACAATGGAGAAAACGAGTCCGATCCCTACCCTCTGAAGACTTGTGAGCCCTTGGGCATTGTGGGTGACTTTTCGAGCAAGAGGAATGAACAGTTTCTCATTCAGGGAGGTAAAGAGGAGAATAGTAATGAAGAGAAATGCTGATAAAGATCCTGATGGAACAACAAAGGATCCAACTTTTCTGTCCATGAAGGTTGCTTGCTCAATTGTGAAGGTATTCATTTGAGAATAGACTGTCCAAAAGAGTATGCATGTAGACCAAATAGGGAGAAGCTTTAATACCATTTTCACCTCTTCAACCTGGGTCACCGTTGAAACTATCCATGGATTGTCCTTGTTTCCATCCTTTGCAGAATTTTCATCTAGGATCGCTGCCTTATCAAGACACCTAAGAAATGGAAAAACCTGTTAGCTTCTGAGAAAACACTGATCCATAATTTTATGTTAGTTGTTGGCGTTGTTATATTTTGAACGATCATAGGCTATGTGGCTTTCTGTTTCTTGGTAAAATTTGAATGATATTGATCCCTATCAGCTACACTTGTACTCGTCATCACATTTTTTATACAGAAAGGTTCTCTTAACAATGCCAATACAAAAGTGTTTTTCCTCTCAAGATTTTAGAAAATAAAATTGTTGAGGAGAGAACATGATTGAAAAGAAAATGGAGAGAAGAGAAAAGTAAAAGAGTCTGTTTGGCAATACATTTTAGCAAGCTTATAACGTATTTGACAGTTTATAAGTTTGCTTAATTAAAATAGAGCAAAAACAAATTTATTTTACTAACTTATAGTGTTTTTTAAAATGCTACTTGAAGGAGCATAAGAGCTTAATTATTATATATTACTTACTTTATTTATTCTACCTCTTTAAATAACTCTTTAAATAATGTGATTCTAAATTTAATTTTAAAATTATAATTACTTAAAAATATTTTTTATAAAATAAAAATTATATAAAAATCACATATATATATATATATATATATATATATATTTATGTAATTTTATATGTATTAGCTAATTTGACAATTAATTTTACCAATCACTTAAAATTTAATAAATTAGCTTAGTTTTCGGCTAACAGTTTTTAACCCAAAATTAGTGTTTAAGTTTTAAATTTTTAATTAAATTATTAATTAATTTTGTCAAACAAAGTCAATATTTTCTATCTTAATGATTGAATGGAGGGAGAAAATGAAGAGGGGAAAAAAAGTTGTTAATTAAATAATAACAATAGTATTTATTATTATTATTATTATAGAATAATTTTAAAACACAAAAATTAAAATAAGAATAAATTTTTTCTTCAAAATCGCTATATTTAAAAATAAGTAAAGTTACACCTACTTTATCCCTCCATTTTCTTTCTTGTTTTTCTCTCCCTCCATAGTTAATATAATATTGTGGATTATTCAAAATAATAGTAGAGAATATTTTGATACACAAATAATGAATACTTCCTTCCACTTGATGGTGGCATCCAGGGGACCAGGGGTAGAAAAACAGACAACAAAACAAAAGCAGCTTAAAACAAGCAAAAAAGTTATGCTACCGCTTTGTGTTGTCAACACTTCACAGGCTTAGCAACATTATACGTGAGTCCCACTCCTAGAGCACGTAGAGTTGGAACACACCACACATCTTTAGTCATTCCTCAAACTTATGTTGTAACTATTATTTAGTTATTTATTTTATAATTTGTATCAATAAAAAAATTTTAACCAATCAAAAAATAAAATAAGAATTACGACAGAGCGTGGGACTGATGATGTGAACCTCATCAGACCCACGAACATATTATATAATCTTTGCTCATTATTTTCTCAATAATTGAAGCAACATAGAACTAAATTTGTCGTACATTTTCAGTGACTCAGAGTGAAGATTATTACCTGAATTTCTCTGTATGTGGGACTTTGGCTTCATTGTAACCATTAAGAAAGCTGGGATGGGAAGGGTGATCAAGCTTCCTCTTCTTCCAGGCCAAAATCAAAACTCTCCATATTGCAGTTAAAGGGCTTCCTCTTGGCCTCTTGAACCGATAAAATGGCGTCCCGGCAAGCAAAACGACAACTGCAATCAACATAGTCCCTGCTGAAATGCCATATCCCCATCCTCTTCCAACATTGTCTTGCACATAAACCAGCACTATCACAGCAAACAAGGACCCAATACTGATACAAAAATAGAACCTGTTGAAGAAAAATATCATGTTTTTCTCTTCCTTTGGATCTGATGTATCAAACTGATCCGACCCGAAACCGGATACGTTGGACTTTATTCCTCCCCCACCGGCTGCTATGGTGTAAAATGCTGCATAAAGCAGAGCTAACTGCTTTCCCGTGGCCTGAATGCACTCATGGTGTTGTTTACTAATGCTGGAACATGCTGGAGGCCTCATGCTGGGAATGGTTGTAGCCAAAGTTAACATACACACTCCCTGATTCAAGAGAAATGGCGTAAGGACTTGTTTGACACTGAAAATTTAAGCTAATTTAAGTTGAATTTTCCGGGTTTACACTTTCACACCCTTTTGGTGTGAGACTATTCTCGTTCGAGACAATAGCAGTAACCGGAAATATCACAAATTTTGATGGACCAAAATGGAAGAAAGAAATTACTGTCTTAATGCTCGAAATTTGAAACTTACCACAGCAGCTATGGTTCCAGAGATAACAACAGTTAGGTATCTACCAAGTTTAGCATCAGCTAGGAAGCCAAAAAATAGACCTAAAAGGTTAAGAGTTCCCATGAAGTTGGTGACTATAGTGGCAGATTTTGCTGCTGGGAGATTCAGAGTTCCAACCAAGTACGTCACCATGTTCATTGATATGCCCATGACACATATTCTCTCAGAGAGCTCAGTTCCTGCATAAAAATTTTCATAAAGTCAAAACAAGAACTCCAAACTCAACAATGAAAATGTTAAGAGTCCAAATCTGAAGTACCTAAGATGAGCCCTGCTGCTAACCATCCTCCGGTTTTCGACTTGTCCACGGGATTACCTCGATAATCCAGTGCTTCTCTGTCCTCTGCACTTTCATTCCCACCATGGCTGGAAACATGAACCTGCAAATTGCCATGCAGAGAGAAAAGTGAAAACCCATCAACAAAAGAGTTAAACTTTGAAGAAAATTGCACAAGATCTTGAAGATGCAGTTACCATTTTCTTTTCTTTGTTTGGGTGATAAGCAAACAAAAGAGCGAACGAAGGAATGAATATAAATGGTCTGAAAATGCAGAGAAAGTTAACTGGTGTTTGGGAAAGAGGTTGATAAGATGTTGGCCATGATTTGCTAGCAAGATCGGCTCCACAACTTGGTGATCAACGAGTGGCCTGTAACACTTTATTTAATTTTGGAGTTATATAAAGCAAAGCTTTGTGGCCAATTGATGCTAAGAGCATAGTGAAAACAAAGCTTGGAAAACGACAAGGCCTGTATCCCCAAGTTTGCTCTTATCACACAAGGAAGAGCCAAAGTCAGTTGCACAATTATTTAAGTACACTTTTGTATATATTTTATTATTTTAGTTATATTATGTGATAAAATTATAAATAAAAAAATTTAAAAAAATGTAAAAAGTGAGCGTACAAAAAGAAGATATTGATATACTTCTCTAAAATATATGTCGTCACGGTGTCACACTCATCTTGAATAATTGCGAACTTAAATACGTAGGAATCTACTTTGTATCCCTTATGAATGATTGTTGTGATGACCATTTGAAGGAACAGGCAAGTTGCATTTAACATCATCACGTGAGGTTATTAATTATATGTAACGTGAAGAGAATCTAATTATAAGGCTAGAATGTACATGTGTGACAGAATTGGGCAAGTTTGATGCATCGACTAATTTGGGTGAAGTTGTTTAAATTGTGAAGACATTTGACTAATTGTGTCTGGTTATCATATCTTCTAAAATGATTTTTTTTTTTTAAAAAAAGAAGAAGCTTGATGCCTATATTTTTTTGAATATAAGACTAATTATGAAAATTACAATTGATAAATTCTTTTTAATATAAATAATTTTAAAGTTTTAAATTCATATTTTTTTAAATATAAAACTAATTTTAGAATAGATGCTCCATTGGCTTCTATTGAAAAAATACCTTATTTTTTTTAAAAAAAAAAATTCAATTCACGCCCTTATTAGTTTTAACATGGAAACACTAAGATTTCAAACTGATACCTTCGAATATAAAATTAATATTAGGATAATGGTTTATTTGCTTTCAATCAACCAATATCTTGTTGGTTTCTAATATGCTTTGAAGTCAAACATTTTCACATATCAATGCATTCAGTAAAGTACTATTTAATAAATTAATTTGGTGGATTCATTTAATATTGTATTCCTTTTCCAAATGATGATGATATCCAAATGGAAGAATACAAAGGAAAACAATAGATTCACAATTTGAGAAGGAAGTGTGTGTATTACAGATGGAAAAGTCATCTTCAATGAAATACTTCTTTAAAAATATATTTTTCATGTCTATAAATATTACGGCTAAATAAACTTTAAAGACATTTAAAAGTAAATGTTTTAGGAAAGTTCAAAACTAAAAACATCACTGCCTTCTTCCATTTAACAATATAACTTTTTGGGGAAAAAGTTTTTTTAAAAAAATAATAGAGTATATGAAATAGATTCTGTTTCTATGTTAGACTCACTTTATTAAACAATAGATAAATGACTCAAGTTAACTCGATAAATATATTCCAAATGATATTATTTTTAAATATTTTAAATAAATATTTAAAATATACTTAACTAAAACCCAACCTCATATGACACCTTGTCATAACCCCACAAACATTAATTTCCTTTCTAATTTCTATCTACCCATTTTAGTAATTTCAGTACTAAACTTCTTTATAAATTAATAAGGACATTGTGATTAACTACGACATTTAAACATAAATAACACATCTATAGGCATTGGTGGAGTGATATAGTGAGCAAAGGAGAGCTTTGGAGTACGGTCAAGGGTTATGCATGGCAGCTAATTTTATCTGGAGAACTTGATTATACTATAGAATCAGATTCTCTCGTAATAGTTAATCTACTGCAACATAATGAGATTCTTGAAACTCAAAGTATTTGATTGATGCGTGTCGTCAAGATATAGAATGCATTTAAGGAAGCAAACTAATTGACTATTGAACTTGCTAAGAGATGTCAAGGCACGAAAGATAACCTTATCATTTATCAATCTATCCTGGATTTTTCTTTTTTTGTTTTATGGGCTTATTTATCTTTTTTATTTATGAATTATTGGGATTTTTATACTAAAATTCAGTATTAACTAATTAAGTTTATATCAAATAAGATTATAAAAATATACTTATATTCTTAATACTCGAACTAAAGATCTTTGATTATACTAAAATAACCTTGATTTACTGTGCATCATTATATGCTAACAGTAAAAGAACTATATATCTAAACCACTATTAGATGAAAATGTTAAACTTTTATTAATTCCAAAAGGTTCACAAGATAGAAATGTTAGATTCTCGTTTGGAAGAATTTGGTTGTTGTGGTTACCCTATTATCTTAGAAATTTAATTTTAAATAAATTTGATAATAAAATTTTTCAGAAATCAAATTTACAAATTTTTCAAGAGTAAAAGTTCAATTATCATTTCAGACACCTCCCATAAAAAGAAAAAAAATATATATTCATTTCAAACACCAACTTAATATCTTTTTTTTTTTTAATCTAAAAAGTTCCTTAATAATCAGAGTTTGACCACTTTATTCTCTTAAATATTTTTAGTTCTCTCATTAATTAATTTTTAGATTCGTCTGATAATTATACGAAAAGAAAAAAAAAAAAAACATTAAAGAGTTAGAATATGTATGATTCTCGAAGTTTTTGGATAGAGTTGAAAACTAGAAAATTGATAAGCATGACAAGATATTTAGCAACAAAGCTGAAAAGAGAAAAAAAAAATACAGGAATGAGAAAGCAGCTCCATTATCCATATTTCTCTATCAATCATGGGAATTAGGATTCAATCGTTTTGCATGCTTTGTACGGTTAGCCCCACATCCATTATCTTAACTTTGAGGGCAAATTTTGAAAAGATGTTTGGGAAAGAATACATTCCCCCAGCTCCTTAGAAAAATTCAATAATCAAATGATGAAATCTGACCGACCACACTTTATTTTAATATCCACATTTTTTTCATTTTGAGAATTATTGCTTTCAACTTTAAACTAGTTAACCTTGCTCCAGGAGCGAGGCGATTCAGTGTCACCCCGGACTTTGAACTTTTATCATTTGGATTTGTAACAAATCTAAATTTACTATAATTTATTATAGACTATTAACTGTTTGATCAATATATAAATACATAATTAACGTAAATATATATTAATTGAATAGTTGATTGTTTATTTTTCCCTTAACACTACGTATTTAAACTAAAAAGCCAACATGATTTTGAAAGAATTTTAGTGAAGTGAGAGTAAAAGTTGGGATTACATTTTTCTTTTATTATTTGTCCCAAATCTTATTTTATGTGTATAGATTGTAAGTTGAATTTTTTTTTACCAATATTAATATATGAAACAAGATTTAAGATAAAAGATATTGTCCTTTAACTTCATTTAAATTGTTTTTTTTTAAAATAATATACTTCTAAAGTATATAAATAAAAGTAGAAGCCACAAAGAACTTTTTTAAATTTTAAAAGTTTTTTTTTATGAAAATTGTATATACTTCTATTTCTATTATTTTTTAAAAAGAGTTAAACATTCTAAAATTATATAAATTTTTTTAAAAAAATTCAAATGGCTCTAACTTTAGAAGAAGCTAATGGTTAAACTAATATAAAAATAAATCCAAATTCAACACCTCTCAAGACAAACATACAGAAGAATAGTTTAACTTTTCTTTTGAGTTTTTTTATTTATTTATTTATAATATAACTAAAAATATAGCAAAAAATGAAAAATGGCTGTTGTAATTTCTAGACCACACGTACGTTGCTTTCCCAAGCATGATGCCCACCCGCCAGCTGCTTGATCAATATCCCAACGTCGGCAGTGACAAACGACCATCTGAAAAAGAAACCACAAGGTTTCGTATTTTTGGTTCAAAACTTAGCCAGAAAAATAATTAATGTCCAATTTTGCTAATTTCGTGACCAAATGGAATAATCATATCTGACACGACAGAAATGATAAAAAAACAAAAAACTTTATAATGAGAAAAAAACACTTGACCATGCCCAATACAATCTCAAATAGTGGATAATCATAATCTCTATCCACCACTAAGGTGAGGCGTTGTTGATAAACAATTTAGCTTAGTATCGGAAAATGAGATAAGGGGGGGAAAATTTATTAAAAACAAAAGATGTATTAATTTTTTTTAAAATAAATAAGTGCATATATATTTAATACAAGAAAAATATATAAGATAAATAAAATATGATAATAATTTTTTTTTGGGGATGACTTCCCCTAATTGATTAAAGGTAAGTCCATCCGTGTGAGAAACATCTTGTGGTATTAAGGGTTAATTTTTTTTAAAAAAAAAAAAGAAATCTCGTCTTTCAACGTAAAAATCGTTATTTTTTTTGAAATTTTTATTTTTATATTATTATTAATTTTAAAAAAATTAATATTTTTAATTAGATAAATAAATTTATACATTTTAAATTAAAAACAAGAATGTATTTTATTAAGATATTTTTTTATCTTATATAAAAAATTTATTTTTATTTTAAATTTAAAATGTAATAATTTATTGTACCTTTTTTAAAATTGAGAAGAGTGAAAAGAGAAAATAAATAAATAAATATTTCTTTAATTTTTATACAAAGGGTAATGATTGACTTATTTTTTTTAATTTATAATTTGTTAATTTTATAAATTATATTATTATATATTATTTTTTTAATTATTTGTCATTGTGAAAATCATTTTTAAAAAAAAAAAAAAATTTAGTGCTGGGCCAATTGGAACTGAAGCCCATGTTGCGTATGTTGTTGAAGGCTGCTTATGAGGTGTATCACAATGTGTTTGTGTATATCTCTTTCTTTCTTACAAGCTGATTAAGAGTCTAAAGCCGCAGTTTTTGCAGTTTAGTTTTCTTTCTCTGCTATCATAGGATAAGAACCATCCATTACATATATTTCTTTACACAATCTTCATTTTTTTCATGCTTAACTACACATGACCTTAGCTTTGTTGCATTAAATATTCAACCGACACTTTAATGGTTTGGTCAGTCTCAAATGGTTGAACGGAGGAATTCAAAAATCATGAAAAACTTTATTATTAGGTTTGGAGGTTTGGTATGAATATATTGTTTATTATATATAATTTAATCAGATTATTGACGAAAGAATTAAAATAATTTTTAATAAATAAATTTCTCCAAACATAATTAAATTATTTAAATGATCATAAAAATAGTTTAATATTATCAAATATTTAATAACGGTGGTTTCTTCAAATTTAAAAAATGAAACACTCTTAGAATAGACTATTCTTATTTTAATAATGACTAAATATGCAAAATATGAAAATAGACTATTTTAAGATTTAGGAGAGTTATATTCTTATTTAAATTTTTTAGTTAATTTTAAATTAAATTAATTATGAGTTAAGAAATTTAATAATAAATTTATGTTCTATAACATACATGAAAAACTAAATTTTGTTGTTGTTAAATCCATCAACTAAACGTGTCATTGGTGTTGGTGTTAGGATTATTTGAGTGCACCCATAATTATTTGTGTCCTAATTCGAAGCTACTTAAAAACTTGCTATGCTTTGAGAAATTATACCAATCAGATTATTGCCTTTGGCATCAACACATTAATGGAAAAGAAAATTTCATTCTCAATGGGGAAATAGGAAGAAGAATATTTGTTAAAGAAGGAATAATACTTAGATATCGTCTAAACTTGAGTAGAAGATTTGGCAGCAATCCCTGTTTGGCATTTTGATGTTGAAAGTTGATCAAGAAACATGGCAATTTTTTTAGGAAAGTCACCAATCAGTGCCAAACAAAGGCACAAGTCAACAAAAAAAAATAAAAAAAAATCAAGTTACTGCATCAAGACTGGGGATCTATCTATCTGCCATTGGGACCTGGCTGACAGATCTGGACCGTTGAATTTCCTCAGAAGGATCCCAATCTAACGTAGTGGATTGAATCTTTGACAGAGTCATCAAAACCTCAGACACTGTCGGACGAGAATTCTGGTCTTGCAAAACGCACCGTTTCGCAAGTTGTGCCAAAGAGTTTGCCAAATCCAATGGGTATTCGGATCCCAACATCGGGTCCATGAAAGCTCCAAGTTTATCTCTCTTATCGTCCCCTTCAAGCGGCTCACTGATAGAAGCAACCAGCATCTGCTCCCCAACAATGGCTTCTCTTCCTGAAAGAAGCTCCAAAATCACAACCCCAAAAGCAAAAACATCCATTTTTGGAGCAATAATCCCATGTTCAGTATACTCAGGTGCCATGTAGCCCCGAGTCCCAATTACATGCCTAGTCAATTGAAACCCCCCTTCTTCTTCATCCACTGTTCTTGCTAGCCCAAAGTTTGAAACTTTGGCTCTGAAATTTGAGTCCAAAAGCACATTCCCACTATTCAAGTTCTTGTGGATATGAACTGGGTTGGTGTAATTGTGCAGGTAATTCAAAGCATCTGCTACATCATATGCAATCTGAACCCTCCGCTTCCAATTCAGAGTCGTAGAATTCTCATGCTTATTGGAATGAAGCCAATCGTCAAGTGATCCATTTTCGGCAAACTCGTATACGAGGTAAGTGTTTCCTTTGTGAACACAAAAACCAGAGAGTCTTATAATGTTGGTGTGGTTGATTCGTTTGAGGATGTTGATTTCACCAGAGACATCCCCTTTGAGCTCCTTAATAGCAGCATCGTCTCCCTTAAACGATGCCCTGTAAATAGATCCCTTGATTCTGTTCTTTTCGCTGAAAAAGTTCGTAGCTTTCTGCAATTCCTCGAATTTGTACACTGTTAAAGAATCAACCGCATCGCGAAGACCATTCAGTGAGACTGACCAGGACTCGTTCGTGCTGGAATCGAACAGATTCTTGTTGGTCGTATCAATTTCAGAAACGGAGACTTTCTTTGCCCCCGGTGACTGAGATTGGCGGCGGCGGTGGAGGCAATAGAAAAAGACGAAAATTCCCAAAATGACAACCAAACCAGCTCCAACCGCGATTCCAACAATGACCCATTTCGTAGAAGAGTCTGAATCCCCATCCCCACTGGGGACCGGTGACGGGGGAGGTGGCGGCGTCGCAGTGACAAGTTGAGTTCTGTTAGGCTCTTGTCTCAGGGGTACCATGATTGGGGTGTCGAAGAAGATGGTGGTTCCAGAAAGCATATTTGCATCCAAAACACTCCGATAATCGATCCCGAATTGCTGAGCAATTGAAGAAATTGTTTCCCCTTGAGAAATCATATAAGTAATCAAATACTTGAACCCAGCTTGGGTCTGCTTCGAAGTGGGACAAGCGCACCTAAGAGGCACACGCAAGTTGTCCCCTGGTCTAAGATCTCTCTCACCATAAGTGTTCTGAGCCATGAGAGCTTGGCAAGTGGTGAGCCATTGGAAAGCGGAACCAGACACTGAAAGATACGTTTCATTCCTCTTCAAAACATAAGAGGAGTTATGTTGATAGTAAAGGCCTGATCCGGTACAGGAGCAATTAACGGGAACGATTAAATTGGGGGTCTCCGGGATGACTTCATCGGCACCACCGGAGAAGTCATTGGCGGCGGACATGGCGTCAGTGGAGGAGTTCAGGAGGGAGGCTATGGCGGCGGTGGTGTTGTAAGGGGAACGTGATCGGAAGGTGAGGTAGGAGAGGCAGGAATTGACGCTGTTACAAGCATTGCCAAGCGTGGCATTGGTGGGATTTCCACAATTTGATAACTGGTTGTTTGTGTATTCTTGTTGAGCTTGGGAGATTGGGATATGGAAATTGAAGAGAAAAATGGCAATGGTGACAGCACACAGAATGGTGTTGTTGATTTCCATTGTTAATTTGGTTTGGTATGGAAATGGCTATGATTGCTCGTAGAATACTCTGTTTATGATATTGAGGTGAGATTTGAAAAATTCAACGTAGCTACAGACGACCCCTTTTGTTGTGCATGCATTGACTTGGTGGTGAAGCTTCAACTCTCAAGTGGTGGGAAACTACATTAAATGAGACAAAATATTCTGTCTCAATGTCTATTTTAATTTGAGAGAGACTGTGAGAATGAGTTATTTTATCCCATCAAAAAATTATTGGACATGTCTTAACACATAAATAAAACAGATAATTTTGTTTCTTGTAAAAGTGGGGTTGGTCAAAGGTATGTCCCAGTAGTATTACTTTTAAACAAATAAACCCCTGTATAAAATTGGCTTAAACACGCACGATTACGTTGTTAGCTCTAAAGAATTCATGATTCGAATCCTTCGCCACACCAATCACTAGAAAAAATCATTAAATAAACAATTTTCTTTCCTTCCTCTCAAATGAACCAGCATTATGAAAACGATCGGGGATGCTCAGATGTTTTTATAACAAGGGAAATGATATGTACGTAGTTACTTATGCACACCTTTTCTTACACAGTAAATTTTATAATTGTTTATCAAGATAAAATTGTTAACAAAAAAAATAATAGAGATAAAAAAAAATGAGGTACAATAATAATAATAAAACAAGATATATAAAATGTGGTTATGTATAAAGATGTGCGCATGTAGCACTATTCTTATAACAATCTTGTGTTATCAAACTAATGGGTATGCGTTATATGTGTATTTATTTTATATATATTTTTCTTCTTATATTTCTTATTTTTTTATCTATTTTATTTTTCATTTATAATTTTACCTTTAAAATAATTTACAAACTAATGGGTATGCGTTATGATATGCACTTAGCATTTCCAAAAAAATGCTACTTGCTATTAGCTAATTCAAAAAGAAACTAGCTCATTTGCTTAGGCGTCATAATCACTAAGCCCTTGAACTGTGTTAAGAGGTGAGGGGAGAAGAAGGAAAATAACCCTTCCCATGTTTGGTATGGTTGGAGAGGAGGAGAAATAAAATGAAATTACTATTATCATTTTACAATTAAGTTTCAAGAGAAGGAAAGGGAGAACAATTTAGTCATTTTATTTCATCATGCTTCCCCTTCAAATTCCCTTTTTGGAGGCGTAGGGAGGGAAATGAGGGCTTAAAATCCCTCCTTTCTTCTCCTTTTCAATCAAACACTATGTTAGTATTGTTTGTTTAACCATTCCGAGCGCTCAGCATCTTCCTTCCACAAGTTTATTTCAATAGAATTCATTGGTTATTTGAACTTGAGAGTTGTATTGAAAGCATTGGTAATGGCAATGGGTCAGTGGGGCAAAGCAAAGGCAATTTAATTCTAATACCATCCAAGACCTCTGGTAACCAAAGCAGCTATGAGTGATGGGATTAACGACTATGTTATGATTGTCTACTCTTGTGCTTTCTCCTCCCAGCTCCCTCATCATTTTTCCCTTCTATATACATTCCTTTTCAAAGGTTTTGCTTTTCTCTCTTTCAATATAGACAACCAAACACTGCTGTTTCTGTATTACTTTCCAACAAAGAAAATTCAAAAGAAAGTGACCTGTTGACTCGATGAGTTACGTAACATGACTTTGGATCCGAACAGGTCGTGCAGAAGTACCAATCTGCCCTTTAAATAGAGGTTATTTTACAGTTCAGCATATTTCTTAACCTAAGAGTATCTTTAACTTTAGTCATTTGAAGGGAGCGTAGAGCTGTGCAACGAGGGGAAGGGTAGTTCTATAACTAGAAGATGCCTTGTTGGCATCTAGTAGGCAGAAAGAAGAATGATATGACATTTATTTAAAGAACGGGTGCACAAGTATTTAGCGGGTCTCAATTTGTACTTGAAATAGTAAAAAAGAAAAGGAAAAAGAAAAAAAAGTAGAGCAGAGAAAGGAAAAAGAAAAAGAAGCCTGGAAGTGGAGTAGAGAAAGGAAAAAGAAAAAGAGAAAAAAATGAAGAGTTTCTGAAACATTATGTTTAATTTATTTTAATATATTATTATACATCATATATTTGAATTTATACAAATTTATTAAATTTGTCTAGTATTAATTTTATACATATGTAGTGTATTAAAAATAAAATAAAATAAAATAAAATAAAAAATTTTAAATTATAAAAATAAATATTAAAATGAATAATGATGTGGACAGTTGATAAGTGGATTGATAGAAAATAGTCTTTAATCTAACCGTTAGATTTATTTTTTTTTTTAAAAATCATAAAAATGTTAAATTATAAAAATAAATATTAAAATGAGTTCATGATATAGAGTAATTTGTAGGGTCTATTTATGCAACTCATATGGGTTGTACCATTAGAGAAAATTTTATTTTCAAGTTACACAGATAATGTGTCATTATAAGATTTACTAAAAATTATTAAAAAATTAGTTGTGCAACTTTTGTAGATTGCATGGTTAGATGGTTAGAGATGTTCTAAACCCTAGGTCTATGAACTACATACACTCCTGTTGACCTTCAAACTAGTGTCGCATAAGTATCGGACACTAATGCTCATCTGATACGCATGAAAAAGTGCTCGATACAACTATTAAAATAAATTTCAGACACAACGCAAACGACTCTCTTGTCGTCTGCTTTCTGAAAGAAAAATTCTCCACAATTGGTGTTTTTCTACTTAAGAGTAAGGAGGGAAGACAGTCATAATCTAATAAAAGGAAGTAGAACACAGAAATTGGGATATTGATTCATTTGAAGTTGAAGGCGGTCTCCATATCAAAGGCTGAACCATTGAACCTTGTTGAGAGATGTATTTTGTGAAAGTAACACCACCTTTCGACTGAAAAGATTAAACTATAAAGTGTGTGAGTCTTTTCATTTATATATCATCCATAAGTTTTGAGTCATTCCAATTTGAAACTTCACTCATACTTAGGCTTCATTTATTAGCCAAGTCAGTTTCTAGTATCATATTTCAACCATTTTACATACCTTTTCCTCTATTTGCCATTGAATTTAAGTTTTCAAATTGAATTATCTAGTGTTTGGTTGGATTTTACGGTGTAATGTAACATTTTCAGTTGAACTATCAAAGAACTATTTACAATATATATTAAAGCAAAACAATAAATAGTTGTCATATCAATTAAGCTCAAAGAAAGCCAACATGGGATCATAAACCACTTGCTTAGCATTGACACCCATTATAAAATCACCATGACCATAATCTTCCCTAAACAACACCACAAGCTTGTCCTTGTCATGATCTTTAAGGTCTTCAAGCAAAAGCTGTACATCTTCTACATCAGATAGCAAATCCTTCCCTCCATGGCTTAGGAAAAGAGGAAAATCATTTGGAATGTTTGTCATGTTATAAAGAGGTGCATAGGATTGCCCATAGTGTGCTTTATTTTGTTCTTCATCACCATAGTCATACTTTGCTATTTTCCTTGTTCTAATCACTACTCGAAATCCCAAGAAAGAAAAAAAAGTGAGAGAGTAAAACAAAATAGTTTAAAATGAAGAGTAACATTTGTTTTCATCGCAAAAATTGGCAAAATAAATTTACCCTCTAGAAGATTTTTGATAGTCCTAGGTCAATTCCAAGACTTGTCATGGTTCTATTTAATATGTCACAAGAAAAGTTCCTTTAATTGTCACAAAAGACAATAAGCTAGATGACCATTTTGTTGGACTAAGTTATCTTTTAGAGATTAAAGTTATATTAAAAATCTTTGAAATATTAAATTGATTATATGCATTTTTTTTTCAAACCTATAAAAGGAGTTTTTGATTTAAATTTAAGGTATTCCAACACTATTTAGATTTAAAGACTCATCCCTTTATGAGACAAGAGTAATAATTGAAAATCCCAATAAAAGGGATTCTATTATTTTAGATTTAGAAATTTTAGCATGTAAAGCTTTGAAACTCTGCCTACTTTTACTGATAAACAACTTATTAATTCGAAAATGGGATTTTACTGTTTGAGAATATAAGCCAATTAATAGACTTACTTTGTGATAGATGGATCAACGTCTTTGTTGATGTTGGCTGAGGTTCATGGTTAAGGAAAACATCTATCCTTGAAGCATTTACGCAGCAATTTGGCCCTAAAATATTAGTGTAAATGTTAAAATAAAGCCAAATAATTGCAGGTATAAAAATGAAAGAGAAAAAAACAAATGAAACTTCTCACATCAATGATTTAAATTTAATACCATGCTATGCTTGTGATATTTAGAGTACCTATCAATAAGGGCATGAGGCCTGAGCAATTGACGCTTGGAAATTTGCATATGCGATTCAAAAACTTGGCTGTGGTTTCCCTGTTCATGAAATTAACTTATTACTAAGGAAGCTAGTAGGGCCAAGTGCAGAATATGGCTGGGTTGGCTATATTATACGTGAAGAGTGTGAAAATTATATGACAATGGAATTGTGCCTGATAATTTAAAAAATGTCAGAAAAATTATTGAAAATTATCAAAATAATATTCATAGCTTACATTTTAGGAACGAATTCTCTAATGCCTAGCCGATAAAGTTCCTGTCAAATAAATTGAGAAAAAAAGAAAGAGAAAAAGGAAGATTGGTCAAGGGAATTGCATGGTATATTCATATTTTAATTTCACAGATAAAAATGTGGTATGCATTTCTTACCTCAGCTATAAAATTATTTGCAGCAGTTTTTGTGGACTGTGGAGGAAACTTATCCAGATGAGCTGTTGGGCAAAGTAAAGCAGCAGATCTTAACATGTTCAACAGATTCCCTTGGGAAAGGGCAGCTAAAACAATTAAAGTTCCCTGAAATTGGAAGCTATTGTCAATATTAACAACATCAATTACACCAGAAGATTAGAAAGCTTTAAAACAGAAGGATCATGTTAAATACTCACCAAGGAATGTCCAACGTACTGTAATTTTTGCTTAGTGTTGTTGTAGACATATTGAACTGAAGCAGGAAGGTCATAAGCAGCTAATTGGTCCCATGACCATTCCCAATAAGCCTAACATTTTAGAACAAATCAAATCATCAATCAGAAGCTTTTAGTTAGTTATATATTAGGCATAAAATATAAGCAAAAGCAGAAGTCAAAATTTTTTTTTTGGGATTTAGAGGTATTTTTTTTTTAATGAAATAGTGACTTTCTTTTACTTTTTTTTTTTTTGAAAGCATTTTACTGTATATTTTAGTTAAAAAATTTTCTTTTTTTTTTTTTTTTAAAAAACTTATGAAAATGTTTTTTTTTTTTTTTTCTAAGCTAATTTAAATAGAATCTAAGTGTTATCCCTAAGTGAAGAGTTTGGATAACTTATAACTTTACATGACATGCCAAAAGCAACTTCAACAAGAGTTGCTTGCAAGAATTGTTTAGGTGGACAAGAGCTGCTTGTAACAATTGCATAAATAAGCCATTAAGTCTATGCATTACATATATAATTTTACTGCTGTACTGTGAAATGGTCATAGGTGGACAAGAGTTAGTTGCAAGAATTACTTATATAAGCAATGATTGCATAGTAATTGTTGGCCAAAAGAGTTAGAAAAATGAAGTGAGACAGACTTATACTGTTGGCAAATTTCGGTCTAAGTCTACAAATTTACATAAATGGTAAAGGTTTTTAAAGTTTCACTATTAGAATTGATGTGGTAATCCGTTAACCATTTAATGTATAATATAATTTTGTCAAACAATTAATAAATTGCCATGTTACAATTATAATATTGGTGATCACAAAAAGTTTATAAAAAATAATTTATAAGTTGTAAAATAACATGATAATGTGAGCCCTACACAAAAATTATTAAAAACAATTGTATGTAACTCTCGTGAATTGCTCTTCAATGTTCTAAGTTAAAATATTTATGCAGTCAAGTACCAAATAACTAAATCGCAGAATAAGAAAATTACCATGTCATCAGGACCAAGAGATGTATGCCCTCTACTATATTTTGTCCCGCGAGTATTGACAAGCCACACATCATACCCTTTGTCTGCTAAAATGAATGCCAACGATTCCTCAGGAGCATTGAATACCCATACTATAGAATCCTGAAACCACATACCATAAAGATACCTTGATTGGGCAATTGTATCACTTTGTATGCATACCTACCTACCTACCTACATACATATACATATATATATACATACATGTATAAATATTCAGCCCAAAGCCAAGCAAAAATTTGCTGTAAAACAACCTACACTAAGGATGCCATGTTGTAATGGAACTGGTGGCTTGTCTGCTTTCCTACCAGACCGTCCTTCCGGCATCCTCTGCAGGCTAAGGATGTACCCGTCCTCGGTCGTAACCTGTCTCTCATTAAAAATTTCACCTTTTAAGTTATACAATACCAAGGATATTTTGCATAACCAAGGTAGAAAATAGAGATGCAAAGAAAAGATAAAGAGAGTTTCATTTGTCTTTTATCTTATACCAAACCTGTGCAAAATGATTTATTTACTATATTATTGAGTAGTGTGATTTGGAAATTCTGACCAAATTTATAATAACTGTAATGAAAAGAGAAATTCGCTCACAACACACAAAACCCTAGCTTTTGGTATCTTCTCCTTTAAGCTGATCTTCTCTTCTCAATTGCTTCTATTTTTTCACTCTCCCTGATTCTGCTCTATCTTTTTACACCTCTACTAACTTGAGTGTTGGAGAGGTTAATGGAGCTCTGGCTTCAGTGCCTCCTTTGACTATCTCTCTTCTTACTTCACTTGGTGCAACACTTTTATTTTTCACATACTTTCACCTCTACCAAATAATGAACCATAGAATGGAATGAGATCCTAATGCAAATCTACCTTGTGTTCTTCACATTTATAACCTTGTGTCTCCACCATAGATTTGCAGATACCATCATCTTCAGTGTTGATTGACTGAAGTGTGTTTTTTCCTTCTTTTGCTGAAATGAAGAGAACAAGTATTGAAAGCAGAGTGATTATAGGTTTAGCCATTGGCAATATATATGCTCGTGGCCTAAAATAGAAACTCAATCTTTCAATAGAGGAAATCATTGGAAATAAGACAAAGGGCCAATTTGAAATAGATTTAATTCGTAAATCTAAGTAAATTTATAGGGAGATCATATACTTGGTAATCTCAAAAGATAGTGAATATTGAAACAATTCTCTCTAGTTTCTTGTCATCTACAACCATGACAAAAGCTAGTCGGTGATCCCACGAATGTAACTGATATCTCTATGCTATATATCAGTTATTCAAGACAACCTTATCGTGTACATAGATAAATTCAATGATACTAAGTATCATAAAAAGAAAGTTTCCAATATTTTGTTAACTAATAACATTGATAGTTAATACATTGGTCAGCGATGTCTACATGAGGTTTCAACTTGTATAGCTGTGTCAAATTATCTATATTTTCAACTTTCAACGAAGCCTTCAATGGAAGAGTTAGTTGCAACTAGTTGGGAGAGATTTATTTATTATTATTACTCTTACCAAACCAAGATTTAATCCATGGTTCTAAAGAAAAAAAAAAAAAAAAAAAAACAGAGATTTTTAAGTAGAGGAAGCAGTCATTTGACTCCTAAAGTATAAGAAAATATCTAATTAATTGATTCTTAAGTACTAAAGGATTGAGTTTGATATCTTAAATTTTATTTTCACTGTAAACACTCACCTCTTTTCTAGTATTTTGCGTTTTTATGTAACAACAAAAAAAATAGTTAACCAATTGATAAAAGATGCCAATGTAACATATTTGTTGAATTCTAAAATCAAATAACTATTTACAATATAATATTGAAAGTAATTAAAATAATAGCTGTTGAATCAATTAAGCTCAAAAAAGGCCATCATGGGGTCATAAACAACTTGTTTAGCATTGACCCCCAATATAAAATCATTATGAGCATATTCTTCCCTAAACAACACCACAAGCTTGTCCTTATCATGATCTTTGAGGTCGTCAAGCAAAAGCTGCACATCTTCTACATCAGATAGCGTATCCTGCCCCCCATGGCTTAGGAAAAGTGGAAAATCATTTGGAATACTTGTCATGTCGTAAAGAGCTGGACAGGGTTGTCCATAGTGTGCCATATTTTGTTCTTCATCACCATAGTTATACATAGCTATTGTGCCAGTTCTGATCACTATAAATGAATTACCATAAAAAGAAAAAAAAATATCAAAGTAAAAGAATGATAATTCTTTGTTACGTCTCAAAGACTAGAAATAAATCATATTTATTAAATAACAATTTTTTTTTTTTTTACTCTTTGAATCGTAATTTTTTAGCTCATTATATTATGATTAGTAAAAAAAAACATTTAAAATAATATTGCAAGTATTATTAAGTTATTAAAAATAAATATTTTATCAATTATATAGTAAGATATAAGAAAATGAGACAACAATTTTTTTTTTTTTTTTTCACTTTTTGAGCGGTTGGCTCGCAACCAATTAATAGACTTACTTTGAGATAGATGGACCAAGTTCTTTGTTGCTGTTGGTTGAGGTTCATGGTCAAGAAAAACGGCTATCCTTGACGAATTTACGCAGCAATTTTGGCCTAAAATATTAGGGTAACTTATATTAATCTAATGCATACCATTGCAAGTATCAATGAAAAGAGTGACAAATGAAACCTTTCTCATCAATGATTTGGCATCACTCAGTGATATTTAGAGTACCTGCGAAAAGGGGCATGAGGTCTGAGCAGTTGTAGCCTGGAAGACTGCATATGCCATTCAGAAGCTTGGCTACATTTTCCCTGCTCATGAAAAGAACATGTTATTCATGAACTCAATGTACATTTAAATCTAAGAATTGAGAGAAATAGAAATTCCCTCAAATAATTCAAAACATATTGGAAAAAGTATTCATGAAAATTTATAATAAAGTTCATTTCTTACATTTTTGGGATGAATTCACGGAGGCCTAACCAGTAAACAACCTATAATTAAAATGAGAATTGGGAGAAATTTTGGTTAAAAGAATTTCATATTTTAATTTCACAAGTGAAAAAATGTGGTATGCATCTCTTACATCAGCTAGAAAAATATCTGCAACAAATTTTAGAGGCTCTGAAGGAATGTGATCCATATGAGCTATTGGGCTAAGTAAAGCAGCAGATCTTAACATATTCAACAGATTCCCTTGGGACAAAGCAGCTAAGGCAATTAATGTTCCCTGAAATCGGAGATTAGAAAACATTAAACAAAAGGAGAATCAATTAGATATTCACCAAGGAATGCCCAACATAGTGCAATTTTTGCCTGGTGTTTTTATACACATACTGAACTGAAGCTGGAAGGTCATAAGCAGCTAATTGATCCCATGACCATTCCCAATAAGCCTAAAATTTATGAATAAATCAAAGCATCAATGAAAGAAGTTTTCATCTGGTTTAATAGCTAGGGGTGAAATATAAGACATGTATTATCTAGCAATAAAAAAGTTTGGATAATTTGTCTAAAGTATTCATATACGGATTACCTGCAACTAAAGTCTTTCTAGCCGCTGATGTGGTTTTCCAAGAGTCATTGGATAAATCATACAATGCATCAATTGATTCATCCAACGACTTATGCAGAACCATATTAGCAATTGCAGGGATTTTGATTGTAAAAAAAAAACCTTAATAAAAAATATTCATGTACAAAATAAATAGAATATAACTCTAAATAGAAAGATCACCATGTCATCAATGCTAAGAGATGTATGCCTGTTACTATATCTTGTACCACGAGTATTGGCAAGCCACACATCATAGCCATTGTCAGCTAAAATGAATGCCAATGATTCAACTGGGGTATTGAATAGCCATGTTGCAGAATCCTGCATGAAACCATATAGCACAAAACTGCTTTAATAGAGTGAATTATCACTTTGCACGTACTTGTATAAAATTAACTTGAAGCCAATAAAAAATGATACACTGTAAATACACCTACACTGAGAATCCCATGTTGTAATAGAACTGGTGGTTTGTCTGCTTTCCAACCGGACTGTCCCGCCGGCATCCTCTGCAGGCTGAGGATGTAGCCATCCTCTGTTGTAACCTGAATCCCATTGAAATATACACCTTAAGTTATACATGCTTCTAGGATATTTGTGATAGCCGTGGTAGAAAACAGAGATGAGAGATTTTGACATTCTCTTCTCATTTTCATTATACATACCAAACAAGTGTAAATTGAGTTCTTACAAGTTTGCAATCATTTTCATTTTTCTCATTTGCATTTTCGATTGAACTATAGTTACAGATGTATCAAAAAAAATAATTATTAGATAAATTAATCATTCATTATACAAGCTCATCCAATGGCTGATATTTCACTGTATCAGCATATAGACTGTAGCAAATTCATGTTCCACTTTCTACCAAACGTATCATTATGTTTGGATATTAATTAGCAATGAACTATATATAGAATGGAATTGGCTGTGCCAATGCATGTGTACGTACCTTGTGTTCTTCACATTTGTAACCTTGTTTCTCCACCATAGAATTGCAGATACCATCATCTCCATAGTTGAAGAGTAGTTTCCTACCTTCTGCTGCTAAAATGCTGACAACAAGTATTGAAAACAGAAGGATTAAAGTGTTGGCCATTTGCAGTATGGCCACGCCCAACTATCTGTCTTGCTTTTATAACCTTTGCAGCGTACAATATGTGGAGGATCTTATTGTACAGTGGCATGGGTTCAAACATATTTATAAATCAACATATGTAACCCTCTCTTTCCCTCATAATTATTTTCCCTCGGGGCACCCGTCAAACACTGTTACTGGAAGCCACTCAAGCACGTTGGTACTGGTTTTATTGCTCCTGCTACTGTCCAGAACTCCAGACTTGAATCAAGCCTTCAATTCCACGTTCAATGTTTCTCTGAGCTACTACTTTGCCTATTCAATTCATTAAATTCTAATTACAATGGTACAGCAACTCAAGGTTGACTAGAGAAAGCTCTACCTCACTCAGTCAAGATTTTAGATAAATGGCTGGTACTGCCTTCAGTTTAGTGGTTGGGCATTATTTGGCATAATAGGATCTCGGGATCAAATTCTACTGGCTGAAGGTTTACCCCCAGCTTTAGGCTAGGTTTACGGGTTCTTTAGATGCCACTTACCTATTGTAATTCTTTGGCGAGCTAGACTCTGCCTAGGTTTATTTATATTGGTGGTGACACCTCTAACCCATTGTGGGTGGTTGGGGTTCTTCCGAGAAATTGAGATTTGATGCCTAAATAACATATATAATTCAAAAAAAAAAAAAACTAAGGCAAAATTGTAAACTTAAGAAATGCTACTCTTGTAATTAAAAAATTAAAAAGCACTATCACTTCTTATTTTATTTCTTTGTTAATTTTTTATGTTTAACTAAAAAATTATGAAATAATTTATAACCATTATTAGATGACTAATTTTCTTATCAATAAAAATAAAATGGGATAGAAAATATTATCGCCCAATAAAACACTGTCACTTTTCTTTCCATTTTCAAATCTACTCAAAATACTATAAATGCAATAGCTATTTATTTAGGGCTTTAAATCCTCAAATTTCTCTCATAAATAAATACGAAACTTTAGCATGGGTAATCATCTTCACAAGAGAAAAAATATATATTTTATTTTTATAATCACTAGAGAAAAACATTGAAATTAAGCCAAAGGGCCAATTGTAAGATAGCCATAATTCATTAATCTAAGTCACAATTTTTCTTATGATTCATGACTTTTAGCTAGTTGTTGATCCCAAGGTTGTAATTAATATCCTATGCTATCATTTTCATCATACAAGATAACCTTCACATATACATATACAAGTTCAATGAACAATGATAAGAGGACCAGAATTTTTATATCCTGTATTTTGATAACCAATAAGACTGATGGTGAAATAAATTCGTTAAAAGATCCTCCATTTCTTTTTTGGAAAAAAAAATAAATTCTGGGTTACTGAGTCACGTTCAAAATGCTGGGCAGAACAGTTGCATCATGGCTTGCAAGTTGCAATGTCTACAGTTCAACGGTAGTTGATATTGTTCCCGAGATAGCAATATAAAAAGTAAAATATTAATATATACAACAACCTAAGTCTATAAAAATTCTGTTGGATTAACTTGTATGATTGCATTAAAAAAAAAAAAAAGGTTTTTATGTCACAAATAACTAAATTCTTGAAGTACGCTTGAAAGAGATTTGATCTCTAATTATGTATACTTAAAAGACTTTATTAATAAAAATATGCCCATTTTAGTGATCTCTGTTATACCTTGGTGCCAAAAAAAAAAAACAAAACAAAACAAAAAGTAGGGTCTTATACTATACACAATTTTTGTATGTGGTATCAAATGGAACTCTGATAAATTTGTACTACTTTTCTTGTAGAAAATTGAAATTTAATGTTTAAATGATCCATAAGCCACTATGTATTGGTATTGTTAAATTGGGCCTCACCCGTTTTAAAACTAGTTATAACCCATTTAAAATTAGGTTTGGGTCTTTTTGTCCCTATTTAACAGGTGATTCCTTTTAGCACCTCCATTTTTTGTTTTCACACTTCTAAAACTTTTTGTGGAAAGAAAAATGGAGGTGACAAAAGAAATTCCCATTAAAACCATGTCTCAAATGGCCTGGCTCAGTTTATTTTTACGCGGGCCAGTTTTTTTTTTTTTTCCTTCAAATTAGTTATAAGCTTCTAATCTTTGTTTTTCTAATTAATGTCATTAATACATTAAATTTTAAAGTTTATTAAAACTAAAGTTATATGGATATAAATATTAATACAATCATAAATATATGAAATAAATGGCAGCGAAATAATTTCATTCTCTCCAAGAAAATTACAATTTTCAATGTTCAAGTCATTTTGAAGAAATTAAATGGACTTTCTCTTATTTGCTATTGTGTAATTATTTCAGCAATGCTCTTCTGTAACTTGAAGACTTCACCGAAAGAACTTTGGTGCTACATTTATTTGATTTACTTCAATATCTCATAAGTAGTTTTATGATTCAAAGTTAAATAGCCGAACAACATTCTGGCTTTATACTATCCAATGGTTATGTTCTGAAGCTGCATTTCATGTTGATCAAGCCCATGCTTTGCATTAATTGGCACAACCTGTAGTTACATATTATCCAGTGGTCATAAACTTGAAAATTGCTGCACCAATTGTTGAGCTTGTGTTTGTGTTTGTGTCCATTGAAATGGAAAAGGAACAAGGACTGTCTGCATGCCAGGGAAGGGAAGCAGAGCCAACAGTTACTTGTTAGTTGGTGTAGAAGTGAAGATTGGGTGATAACTGAAGGATGTGGGAACTGAATTACTCTTTGTTGACGTACGTTTATGTCTAATTTCTAGTCTCAGATCCCACCAAATACTTACGAATGGGAAGGAAGTCCAAACACGTATTATTGTACCACAAATTTACAACTATGCTTCAAAATTCTCATTTCAACCCTTAACGCTTTACAGATGTGTCATTTTGAGAAAAGACACTAAAGTAACATGTTAATTGACACTATCATGTGTTTTTTTTTTTTTTAAATAATAAAAAGGGGGGAGACGTTAAAAACCAAAAGCGAGACCGGAATCAATTTGACTTAAATAATTGACGAGGTTGGGATCAATTTGACAAAATTAGGTGATCAAGGTTAGTTATTTGGAAATTCCATAAAATAAATCCATGATTATAGACAATAGATTTTCTCCTTTTGAGCACCCGAGATTCTCAACAATATCTTAAGAAAAGAACACCAAGACAAAAACAGACACAAAATTAGCAAGAGAAAACCCAACAGAAAACATTACTAGGGAGGTACATAGTCATAGACCACCCTTTGTTACATACATTAATATTGCCCAGAAACCCAACAGTAGCACTTACTCATACTCCTTCTCCTTCATTCTCCTTTCCCAGAACTTGTCTCCATGAGCACCTCTATATTTCCCTCAGAATCAACATCCACCAAAACCGAGTCGCCTTCTTTGATTTCTTTCGACAAAATCTTTCTTGCCAAAACGTTCTCTAACAGTGTGGTTATTACCCTTCTTAGCTGCCTCGCGCCATAGTTTGGGCTGTATCCATCCTCAACAACCCTTTCCCTAAACTTATCACTCACATTAAGCTTAATATCCTTAGCCTTCAATCTATCACCCACTTCCTTAAACATCAAATCAGCAATCTGTCTCACTTCTCCCTTAGTCAGCTGCTTAAATACAATGATCTCGTCACACCTGTTCAGAAATTCTGCTCTGAAATTTTTCTTAAGTTCCTTCATGACCAAAATGTTTTTGCCATCAGAAACCACAGCTGAGCTCTCACCATAGAAAACATTGCTTCCAACATTAGAAGTCATGATAATGATTGTGTTGCTGAAAGTTACGGTCTCACCCATGTTGTCTGTGAGCCTGCCATCGTCAAGAATTTGTAGCATGAGATTCAAGATATCTCGGTGTGCTTTCTCAATCTCATCAAAAAGGACAACAGTGTGAGGCTTGCTTCTAACAGCTTCTGTTAGCTGCCCACCTTCCGTACACATAACATAGCCTGGTGGAGAGCCAATGAGTTTTGACACTTGATGCTTCTCCATGTACTCACTCATGTCAAACCGGATCATGGAATCCTCTGAGCCAAAGTATTGCCTGGCAAGTGCTTTTGCTACTTCTGTCTTCCCAACACCAGTAGGTCCAGTGAATATGAAGCTAGCTATAGGCCTTTTGGAGCTCTTAAGGCCAACCCTAGCTCGGCGAATGGCATCACTAATGGCAATCAAAGCTTCATGTTGCCCTATAATTAATTCATGAAGTGTTTCCTCCAATTTGAGGAGGCGTTCAGACTCCTCCTTTGAGACCTCATGAACAGGAATTTCAATCCGGGAGAAAACAACATGCTGAACATCCTCTTTTGTAACCTTGACGGGTGTGTCATCAGTCTCAGTCTTAATTCTTTTTTTCGAATGAACAAGTCGAGCACGAGATCCAGCCTCATCAATTAAATCAATTACCTCATCTAATAAGATACCATCTCTGAATATATAGGGGAAAATTAATCATGTCAGAACAGAATTATGCCTATAATAGAAACTTATAATGTATATGCAACTTAAACTAGTAACATCAGTAAGAATGTATTCAGCTTCATAACTACCTAAAAATTAGTAAATTTGAAACAAATAAAAATGTAATAAAACATTCTATTTCAACAAAGCAATAATATTAGAAGGCTGTAGTTACAAGCAAACAAATTGTGCGCATGTGTACATTAGGAAAAAATTGACAAAGTTTATATGAATTTTAGCCAAATTTAATACCTTAAGTCATGCTACCTTGATTAATTAACCAATAAACCATAGCAAAAATTTATAATACCTGTGGGAAGATACTTGTGATAAAAAAAGAAAAAAAAAAAAAAGATTATAATACCTTAAATATCGACTTGACAATTTCACAGCAGCATCAAAGGCTTCATCTGTGTATTGAACTTTGTGATGAGTCTCATATAACCCGAGAAATCTTTTTAGAATCTTCAGAGTGTCATCAACAGATGTTTCAGGCACTTGGAGTGGCTGAAATGGAACAGATGTTTCAGGCACTTGGAGTGGCTGAAATGGGCCTTCCAATGAATAATCTCTGTACTCATCCAGAGTTCTAGCAGCAGCAATGCACTAGAGCCAACTCAAGTTGCTCAGTAACTAGTGTAACAAATCTCATATGTTTTTTTATAAATAATGGACACAGAAAGAACAAAAGGATCAAAGTGGGAATTGTACCTGAATGTCACCTCTTTGAAGAGCAGGTTCCAAAAAGCTTACAGATAAGGGGCTGTGAACTTCATCAAAATGGACTATCATATCAGGGCTTTGTTCAATTTCCTTTATGATATTTTCCCCCAGCAATGCTGGACAATGCGATCTAGATTCAGGATGATGGGAAGCAATACTAATTACCTGGAGGAATAAAAATTAAGCAACAATTCATTGAAAGGTAAAAAGTTAAAGTGATGACACCTAACCAGGGTTTTAGATAAAAGACAAGGCTGAAAAGCGTAACGGAAGAAAAGTTAAAGGTCCCAACGTATAATTATAACTATATAATCTTAAGAAAAAATTAAAAACTTAAGAGGACCATGGCACGTCCTAGTCCCCTCTGTGCAAGTGATTATAATTGAACTCAATCGAATGCCATATAATTAGACAAAGGATTTTAATCAAGCATCTACCTTCTTCTGCTTGAGTTTTTCAGGAACAGTCCCACTATGGATCCTTTGAGCAAGAACTTCTATGATGGCTGTTTTCCCCATACCAGGACTTCCAATGAGGTAGGGATTGCATTTGGTACGCTTACATAAAATCTGAATCACACGGTCTACTAGTTCTTCTCTTTCATCTAAAGGATTAAGTTTTCCCTGAAAATACAGCTTCTCTTCCATCACATGCCAAGTAATTAAGCAATATACGATGTTATAGCCAGCTAGAATACTCCATACATGAACTCAAGTTACTCTCACTATATATGAGTTAGGGATGACATATATAAGAAATCAAGAAAACAAAAAAGCCAATATAGAATGAGAATTGAAGTTTTAATGAGAAAAATCTGTTGCAGGTCTAGATATAGCCGTAAAAGAAATTGAAGCTTGTATATATGGATTTGCTTAAATTTAGATGTTGTCACCTTGCAACTTGCAAAATTGTATGAAAATAACAAGTTCGTGAGCAAATTAATAACATAACTTTTAAGTGGTTCCTTAGAGTCTTAGACATAAAACAGTAAACCAAAACTCAAGTGCAATTTCATACCCCAAAAAAATCAATGCAGTTAGCCAAAAAAGAGAAAAAGAAAAAGAGAGAGAACAATTAAAGCACTGAGGATATTGAGATTTTGCAACTAAAACCGTTCAATTTTTCTATTTCAAAACCATTCAATAGAAAATATTTATTAGACAGTGATGATATACACTTAAACAATAAACTTCTTTCCACCAATGTATATATACAGACCTTCCCATCAAAATATATATACAAACCTAAACATCTTGCCAAAACAGTACCAAAAAAAATTCAAATTCAGCTGGTTTCAATTTTTTTTTTTTTTTTTTTATCTTTAGTCCACAGAGTTGGCATGTTGTAGCACGTAGCTGCGAAAAATTATTCCTCCACAGAATATACTTTTGGTCAACTAAATAATGATATGTAAAAATGTACTTTAATACTTCTTTTGTATTATATACTAGCTTCAATTATATTTTGAAGAAAATTAGTTCATCTACTCTTAATTTTTAATTTTTTTCAAGCCCTTCATTTTATTTTAAAAGTTTACACCTAAATAAGGTTAAAAGTTGTGTAAAAGGAATAATTTAAGAATACTATTGTCTGATTTAAAAGTTCATGTAAGTGATTGTTATTTTCATCAAACCAACGTGTGCAGTTTAGATTTGCAGTGGTAAAGTTTTATAAGGGAATGGAGGAATGGGAATAAAATACCTGTCTCCTTTAAAAAGGGATTAAAAGAGTGAGGAACTTGAACGTGGATGCAATTTAATAAAAGAATGCTATTAAAGTAACTTTTGTTAGATGCATGTTAGAGAATGGAGAATCTACAAGTACTTTCACGCTCTCAATTTCATTGATACATTCCTTAAGAATTCCTATTCATGCTATTGCATAGAGATCTCTAAACTTACTAATTTAACTTAATACATTATAAAAATTTCATTACTCTATTAGCAATCAAATGGATTAAGTTTACCCTGAAAATACATTCAAATGTCAGCATACCTCTTGAGCTAGGTTGAGGGTTTCTTTAGATTGCCACAGAGTATTTTCACACACATCAGAGTTATCAAATTTGTCATTTTTTTTAGCAAATTATGAATTGGGATATCTTGATTCGTCTTTGTTCAAGTATCAGTTCACAAAAACAAGTGAATTAAAAAATGAAAAAATGAGGTGGATTCACTTTGCATATTTCTTCAATCTTATATAAATTACTAAGTTTTTTATTTTAAAGAACTATTACCAAAAAAAAAGAAATGATGAATAAAATAAAAAAAGAGAGAAGTTACTTATATAAAAATATTATAAAATAAGACAGAGTCATAATATATTTTAATATAATATATTCTAATATATTAAAAGAGACTACTCAATGTTAATTCTTTTTTTAATCATAAATTGATATACTCAGATATAGGGTGAATCTTATGACACACATGATACAAAGCTTTAAAAGTTTAAATACATAATGTGTGCACATCATGAAAATAATGCAACAAATGGTTGTAATCATGTGTGGTTCAAATTTCAGTGGTAAAGGTTTGTCAGAAGTGAAGAATGTCATACCTCTTGAGCTAATTTTGTCAAATTGATTCCTAATTTATCAAGGGTGGGGGTTCCTTCTTCATCCTCTGCTTTCTTTTCATCATCTTCAGGCCCCGAATCTCTGTTGTCACTCTCCCCAGCATCTTTTGTCTTATCAGAATCTTTGTTATCTTCCTTACCAGTACTATCCTTACAATTACTGTCACTCTGTCTGTCCCCACCAACAGCTTTTGTCTTATCAGAGTCTTTGTCGTCGCCTCCCTTACCAGTATCTTCCCCATTATCGCTGTGACTTTCCCCAGCTCCGTTTGTTTTTCCAGAATCTATGTTATCATTAACTTCCTTACCGGTAACAGCCGGCGGAGAATCTCCGTTGTTGTTGGCCGCTGTAGCAGTATCATCGTCAACGGCCGGTGGAGAATCTTCTATCTCTATGGCTGACTTAGCAGGATCTTTGTCCACAACCGGTGGAGCAGCATCTTCTTTATTGGCCACCACATTGGTATCGCCGTCAACGGCCGGAGGAACAGCTACTCTTTCACTTTCTGGCGCACCAGTAGCATCCTTTTCAGCAGATGGCGTAGAATTGTCTGATTTAATGGCCGGAGAAGCTTCATCTTTGCTGTTAATGGCGGATGAAGCATCACCATTAGTGGCAAGAGGAGCATCTTCTTTATCGTTGCCGTTTATACAATTGCTGCCAGTAACAGTGGCTGGAGGTGTGGGACCTTTGTTGTTGGAAGCCATGGATGTGTTGGTGAGTGGCAAAGGTTTTCAATGGTGAAGTCTTCAACTCGGTCACTGAAAATATATAAGGACGGACAGTACTTTGGAAACTCTGAAATCAACTGCTTAATGCGCAAGGCTTGAATTCCTTTTAATGTGGACCTCAAAATTATGTGACTTGTTGAAAAGTTCCGCGCGTTGTTACGTGTTCACTTTTTACTTCTATTTTACTTTTACATTTTTTTACTTTATGTTTATAATTTTATTTTTTAATCAAAACAATTTAAAAAGTATAGTAAAAAATGGGTACAAATAATATTTTCTTAATCAATAGATGTGCAATAAATATCATAACACTTACAATTTTATCTCATCTTGAAAGAAAATAGAATATATGAATATAAAAAAAAAGTATAAAAATAAATGTTAAGTAAAATGAATATCTAACGTTCTTATTAGAAAAGAATGAAGCTAGAATTTAAGGAAAAAAATTAAGAGCTTTTAAGTGTTTAATAATTTAACAGACTTAGCTACTCGAATGCTTTTAATATGATCTTTAATATTGGAAATAAAGTAATAAACCTTGTCTAAATAATGATATGTAAAAATATACTTTAATACTTCTTTTGTATTATATACTAGCTTCAATTATATTTTTCAGAAAATTAGTTCAACTACTCTTAATTTTTAATTTTTTTTAAGCCCTTCATTTTATTTTAAAAGTTTACACCTAAGTAAGGTTAAAAGTTTTGTAAAAGGAATAATTTAAGAATACTGTTGTCTGATTTAAAAGTTCATGTAAGTGATTGTTATTTTCATCAAACCAACGTGTGCAGTTTAGATTTGCAATGGTAAAGTTTTATAAGTGAGTGGAGGAATGGGAATAAAATACCTGTCTCCTTTAAAAAGGGATTAAAAGAGTGAGGAACTTGAACGTGGATGCAATTTAATGAAAGAATGCTATTAAAGTAACTTTTGTTAGATGCATGTTAGAGAATGGAGAATCTACAAGTACTTTCACGCTCTCAATTTCAATGATACATTCCTTAAGAATTCCTATTCATGTTATTGCATAGAGATCTCCAAACTTACTAATTTAACTTAATACATTATAAAAATTTCATAACTCCTATTAGCAATACTAATTTCTCTTTAAACAATTATTTATTTAAACCCCCGTAAAATATGATAAATTATACAAGTTACAAAAATTAAAAAACATCAATAGGCTATATTCGTGTTGTTATTATTCCATACCTCTTGAGCTAATTTAGTAAAATTGGTTCCAATCTTGTCAAGAGTGAGCATCTCCTCTTCATTCTTTTCTTTCTTCTCACTATTGTTTTCAGCATCACCCTTGTCACTGTCTGTGGCTAGAGAAACATTTGTTTTACCAGTATCATTGTCAACAGCCGGAACAGAGTCTGTATTAATCTCCATGGAAGCTATGTCTTTGTTGTTGGCTGACTTACCTTTATCTTTGTCAGCCAGTCTATGAAGCTGCGTCTTTGTTGTTGGCCACCGTACTAACATCTCCATTGACAACGCTATCGGTCGGAAGAGCAAGATCTTCGTTGTTTGCTGCCATGCCAATATAACTGGCTTCTGTGTTAATGGCAGAAGGAACACTGTCTTTCTTGTTGGCTTCTATACCAGCATTATCATTGGCTGGAGGAGGAGGGTCCTTGTTGTTTGCTGTCATGACAATATCACTGTCAATGGTTGGTGGAGCTTCTGTGTTAATGCCCGAAGGAACACTGTCTTCTTTGTTGGCAGCCATGGTAACCTCCTTTAGTTCGTGGAGAAGGTTTTCAATGATAAGAGGAACAATTTAGTTTTGGTAACTAAACTGTTAGCAATAGACTGATGAATGGGACAATGATTTTGCCTTTGGTATTATAAGTATTAGGCCTTCGTTGTATACATATATACGTAGGTTGAAGGTCGGTTTAAAAATGTCAAGATAATTTTTTTTTTTATTACACCAATAATATTTTTAACCAACACTTAGAAATTAATTATTTTCAAGACACATAACTTATCAACACATCTTTTTCAACAAAATCTTCTTCAAACACAAATCGAATCTCTATTAATATATTTAAGAAATTCAGTTATTTATTGACTATCTGAAATTTATTTAATTGCTTAGATTAATTTATATCCTAAAGTTGCAGTGCTAAAGGACTTTAAAATCACTTTCATCTACACTGCTTTACAGAAAGTTATCCTCACATGAAATCAACATTTAATAATTAGAAAAGTCAACGTTATAATAAAACAACGCTTGAAAATGAATGCGAAAACAAAAGCCAATAAATTGAATCAATTCCCCCTTTAAAAAGTAAAAAATCTACGGTTTAAATTAATTAGAATAGAATAAAGTTAGAATTTTAGAAAAGTAATAATTTGTAGGTATTAATAATTTTAACGGTTAGAATTAATTATTCATACAAGTTGATTATATGTCCTTTTTTCTTTTATAAGACCAATTAAATCATCTTTATCTTAAGATTGATTTTGTCCGAATATAATCACCCTTTCCCTTGGTCCTAAATATAAAATTTTCAAAAGTACTTGACCTAGCTAGTAAAGTCACTTAATTTGTCAATACTTGGATGAGTACTTATCCTCCCTCCATTATTCTAACCACACAACACTTTGGATCATTGAGCAGTAAGTTTCCTTGAGAATCATTCTTGTGTTTATATATTCATATGGAGGTTAAGGATGTCAATGTGGTTATGGATAGGGGTATCACTGAGTGGAGTTTGAAATGTCATTGATCTTTGATTACAATTATCTGGTAATAATATTTGATAATGAAATATATAGATATTTATTTATAAACATTTAATAATTATTTTTAAAAATATAGATATACAACGATGAGAATGTTAAGATAGATGTGTGACTGGACACAATAAAATAAAATATAAAATGATTGTATAAGATGAGATATTAGGGTAGTACTTGTTTAGAAAAAAAAAATCGGTTAAGATAATTTAGATATATATAGAGGATGCCACTGGAGATACTAATAAAAAAATCTAGTGAAAAAGTGTAGAAAAAGACTAAAAAAATACTTAAAAATTATAAAAAAAAAAAAAAAAAGGTTCTCATAATTAATAATATTTTAAAAAATATAATTTTTAATAGAGACAATAATATCTTATATAACTAACCTCCTCATATGATAAGATAAAAGTTGTTGCTCTTGTAAGGAAAGTACATAAGCCAAAACATGATTAGTTGAGGCACACATCAATCATCAACGAGTAAAAGAAGAAAAAGGCTTACTACCAACAAAAAAAAAAAAAAAAGGAAAGGCTTTTGACTCATGAATAACTTTAAATACTAATATATAACTTTCACTATTATATATATGTATTTAGAATGAAGAAACCAAAAGTGAATTAGAATCATGAAACAACTTCTTGTTCTCTATTTCTAACAACTTTGCGAAAACACCAACTAATGGGGCAGTGTTATATGTGCAAGCCTCAGTTTGCATATAATTTTCCCTTTGGTCCTCAAAATTGTCTTCATTATCAGGCCCTCCAACCAGAGCGCCAACCAGAATATTAGGGTTACGTCCCTCCCTGCTATACCAATTATCATACCCTTGAGTACAGCCAATGAACCCTTTGTGCTCTCTGTAGGACACTATTGAGGCCCCTCTATGGTGCACCCTTTGGGGGAATTTAGGCCCATAACCCACCAAGTAACTCATGTTGAGTGGGTTTGATCCCAAAATGTAATCAACTTGTGATTTGACAAAACTGAGAATCTCTTCATGACTTAGAATTCCACCATTGCAGCTGAGATTTTGATTTGTGTTTCGGAGAAAATCAGAGTATACTGTTAGAAGAAATGTTGCTGTGGAAACATATTGCATGTTGTTCCATTGTCGAATGTATAATAATCCTGCTGGGGTTCGTTCCACGTTGTTGTCACCTTTGTTTTTGTTGAGACAGGAGCATATGTAGTACTCTGCTTTTGATTTGTATTGTTCAAGTATATCAGAATGCTTCTTGTGTTTTTCTTCATTCAGAAACTGCAAAATAATATATGCATGCAACTTGAGTAAGATTACATACCTTGCAATATCAAATGGCCCATAATAGAGAAATGAAAAATATTTAAAATGAGTTAATGATCTGGATTGATTATTTTTTGTGGCGATTTCTTTTCATACCCTCTCCTTTTCTTTCCACACCCTTCATTCCCCTTTTGGAAGTGTTAAGAGGTGAGGGTGAGAATTCTCTTAGCACGGTCCATATTTTCTAATCACACACCCCATATTTTAATCTCATAGAAATGTTCACTCAAATGCTAGGCACTCATAGGCATGGCATAGATCTATGAAAAATCTGTCAAGAAATAATTCAATGAAGCCTCAGCTTGGAAGGTGGGACACACAAGGTTGATGTTGAGACACATCAAATTGATAATGATAAGGACTCGGTGCAGTCCATTATGCATCTTATCACTTACCCATATCCCCAAGCACCGTTAAAAGTAAAATGCACTTGTTGGAAAGTAAAGTCATATATGCAGTGCTACCACTTTAAAAAAAAAAAAAAGAATTTTAAAATTATTTATTTAAATAAAATAATTTTATTAAACAATTTTTAAAAGACAAAATTAGCTCTTCTATAGGGTAAGAGGGTAATCTATTGTCTTAGAGTAATCACATAGTTTGTCCTAAAATATTCTGTTGATTTAATTGAGTTTAATATTCACTAAAGTTAATGCATGTTTAACAGCTCAAAAAGTACTTATAAATTTTTTGCTTAACAAAGTCTTCACGATAACTGTATTTTAACACTTTGGTAAGTAATAGAACCTTAAGGATTATTCTATTTATCAAACATTAGGAAAAAAAAAAAAATTATCCCTATTTTTCTCACTTGGTCTCAATATTTGTCAAACAACATCATTGTCAGAGGTTTTTCTTTTTTACTTCCTCTATTTCATAATATATATTGTTTAAGGATTTTACACAAATCTTAAGAAATCATCAATACTATCATCATTTGACTAAATTAGCTCTATATAATCTTTCTATTAACTAATTCTTCAACTTCGTATATTAATTAATACTACTCCATTAAGTGGGGTATAAAAGAAAGAAAAATATTGACAAAGCTTCGAGAATTTAAAACAACACATATTTTAAAACAAAAATAAAACTCTAAAACAACACATATTATAAATAGAGGGAGTATATCAAGAATATTCTTACATCCTTTAAAACTAATCTATATTTGAAGTAGGAGTTATATGTTGTTATCAACTGAGATGACTTTAAAATTTTTAATTTTTAATTTGAGATGCTTTTAGAATTCAATTTACTTTTATTTAATCAATCTCTTATTAGGTTCAAGAGCTACTTTCTCATCAAATGAAAAGGTTAATTTTGACTTTTCAAAATTATTTTTATTCATTGTACTTTGATTAAAATAACCTTATTTTTCTAAAAAAAGTTTATTTAATGTAGAAAATACTTCAATTACCCGCTACCTCCATTGATTCTTTAAACAATAGCCTCAAACATGAGGCTGCTCTGACCCAACCCAATTTAATTGTGCTGTCATGCACAGCATCAATTGCACATGGCCATTGTGCATAGATTAATTTTTCTAAGATTTTAACCCCACAAAATATACCCTAATTAATGGGTACTCCATCAATGTATAACCTTTACAAACAAAGCAATAGCAATTAACCCATGATTTCACATTTGAATTCAGCTTACCAAAAAAGCAAAACCCAGACAATGTTGGATAAAAATATGCAGCCACTCAGAGAAACTCCAAAAAAAAAAAAAAAATTGAAAAATAACAAAAGAATGAAGACTTTATGGGCCAGTCATTATATTTGACCTCTTTCAACATATTGAGGTATATTTTCTATTTTATTTTCTCTTTCAGTCTCTATTTCTCTTCATATATATTTGTAAACAATTGTAAAATAAGATTATAAGTATTATTAGATTTTAAAATTGACTAATTAAAAGAGATAAAAATAAATAATGATAAATTTGACTTAATTCATTTAGAATTATAAATCTGTTATTTCATACTAAGATAAATTATTTATTAATTAAATTAACTTTATTCATTGTATATAGTTTTTTTATATGTATGGGTATTACAATAATTGAACATTTAGAAGATTTCATGGGATAGAGAGGGTGATCCCCCTTCCTGTCTCGTGTAGAAATTTTCATTAGATCTCTTTTTTTATTAGAAAAAATTATCATTCTTAAATTAAATCATAAGTGAAACACAAAATGTTATCTTAAATATTAAAATTTTCTAAGGTAAATAGGGGGAGCAATTGAAGAAAACTTTACCTTTGAGGCAATAAGTTGGAGGCCAGCATATTTAACATCCCAGCTGAACTCTCTTATGGCCCAACCAGTGCCACCAAAGCTATGAGCCTTGGAAATTACATAATCAAAATACTCTTCCTTGTCGGTGGCCTTGTATAACCACATGGCTGCCCACAGCAACTCATCCATGTATCCACTCACCGACGCATAGTAGCTCTTCACCACTCCAACACTGGCATCATATTTTCCCCTATACTTGTCTCCAAACTCAAACAACTACACACAAAAACAAAGATTGCCCACAAAAGTTATCAAATCATTTGTTATTATTCTCAATCTTTGGCATTAAATTTTGACATAAAACTTGCTCTGACAGTCTAACAATGCCAATATTAATAATGGGTCCAACCAAAACTAACCCATTTCCAAGTTCAGAAAATGCACACTTTAATGGAAAATTTAGAACAATTTAGCATTAGAGTTCAAATTACTTGTTGGGCATGGTGGAGAAGTAGGTGAGACTGACGTGGGTTTGTTTTCCTGAACACTATGGAAGCAGCAGCCATGTCTAAACTAACCCATTTCCAAGTTCAGAAATTGCATAATTTAATGGAAACTATAAAACAATTTAGCATTATTAGAGTTCAAATTACTTGTTGGGCATGGTGAAGAAGTAGGTGAGAGTAATGTGGGTTTGTTTTCCTGAACACTATGGAGGCAGCAGCCATGGCTGCAGCTGTTTCTGCAGCCAGATCTGAGCCAGGACTTTTCTCATCTATCTTGTATGCTTGCCTTGATGTTGTCATGTCCTCTGGGCGTTGCCAGCAATAGTGGTCAGTGTCTCCATCCCCCACCTGAAAAACAAGCACAATTTGGTGAAGCTTCCACAGTTAATGCGTCAAATCAAGCAAGGTAGTGGCTGTGACAAAGCACCTCTGCCCAGAGCACATTTGGGCTTGTGTGAGCTTTGATGAAGTAATCTGTTCCCCATTTGATTGCCTCCATTGTGTGTTCTAATTCATCAGCATCTGCAATTTGTTGCCAATACTCTATGGCTCCCCATGAGAGCATTGTCACAGTGAATGCCATTGGTAAACCAAATTTGACATGATCACCTGCATCATAGTACCCACCCACCAAGTCCACCTGCAGAAAAATTGAACCAAAATTGAAACTTCTGAAAATCAATAAACACCCATTATGGAAAAACTAAGAATTCGATCAATTTGGGCAAATGGGCATTGAGCATTTGAGCTTACTGCTTGTTCTAACCCATCGGTGAGGCCAGAATGGTCTCGCCAAGTGATTCGCTGGTTGTACGGCAACCTCCCCGAGCGTTGTGATTCAAAGTAAAGAAGGCTCTTTTCAAGAGCCTCGGCATAATCAAAAGCTTGAATGGGAGTGAAAATGGTGAAGAAAAAGAGAGAGAGAGAGCAATGCTGTAAAATTCTGGGGATTTTGGAAGCACCCAGTTGGTGTTTCTGGGCTTCCTTTCTCTCCTCCATAGCCTCTTCTTCCTCCTAAACAGCTTTTGAGAAGATAAGGGAAAAGGGAACAGGGAAAAAGTGAAGCCTCTCACGCCAGTGCCGGGGTTTGTTTGCCTTTGAAATCTTGTGGCTAAAGTTCAATAGGCTCCTTTTGCAGAAAGAGTTTCACATTCACATGAGAATGTGAAGCTCTTTCCATTCCCACCACTGCTTTTTTTCAACTTCTCCCTGCTTTTTTGCAACTTCTCCCAAACAGGAGTGGTTTTTCTTTCAACCGATTAGATTGGATGACACTGTTTGTGCCAAATAAAGAAAAGCGGCCTCTTCAGTGAGAACGCTTCACTGGCATCTCAATTGGCTTTCTTTGCCCGCTATTTATTATAAGAAGCCTTGTATGATTACCTTTAGCCATTGGTTTAGTTGTAACTAAGATAACAAGCTCGTATATATATAAATAAATGCAACGTAAAATAAGAAATTCAAGCTAAACTTCTAAAGTGGATTGGTTCTTTACATGTTATCAAACTTAAAAAATTTAATATATAATATTAATAAATATGTCATATATAATATAAAATTATCTCTAAGGTCAATGAAAGTTAATCTAATTAATGATAATTGGAATTATACATTAATTCAAGTCTATTATTGATATGATAGTTTCATTTATGCGTAATTTATAAATATTTTTGTTAGCAATTTTTTAAGTTGTCCTCATATTAAAAAATTTATGTGAATTGAGTCTCAAGAGTTTATCAAAACCAAAGTAAGTCTCTAGAGATTAAAGAGAGTTTATTGAGATTTTTATAAATTATCTACTAATAAAATTCATATATCAAATTTAAGAGATATGAATGATGTATTTATCAATTGAAGTAACATTTGTTGACTTAAAAAAAAAAAAAAAAAAATTCTAACTCTTCACATAACAGCTTACTTTTTTTGTTGAACTGGTTCTTTAAAATAATGGCCTTTTTGTTTTCTTACAATAAAAGGAGTTGATGCAGAGGATTAGATATGCTAAAAATGCTATTTAAATAAATAAATGAGATTTAACCAAAAATAAATAAGACAATGAAGAAGATCTGTGGATATTCTATTTTAAAATAATATAAGAATCAGACCTTAGATTATATATATAAGGCATACAAGTTATCAAGTAGAAGCTTCCTAGATTAATTTAATACGACTCTTGGATCAAGCATTGCTAAGTTGGCTCCTTAAATGCTTCATCTCGAGTGCTCTGTTTTTAGAAATTCGAAAACGATACTAAACTGATATGCTTTGATCTAATATTTAACTATTTTATTTTATTTTTAGTTATGATTCTAAAATTAAATATATACAAAGTTTATCATCGCTTAGCCATAAATTATTTTAAATTTTTTTTTTACATCGTATAACCACTTACAATATTAATTACACTTTACTTTTTTATATATATAATGATAGAATTCTAATTTTAACAAAGAATTAAGTGAAACAAAATTATGTCAAATGTAGACATATTTAATCGACTTGCACAATTGTAAAAGAAAACTGTCTCTTTAAATATTATAAAGGATGATAGCTAGGTGAGATTTAAATTTTTTTTTTTAAAAAAAGAAGAAGCTATTTTACCCAAAAAAAAAAAGTTAAGTATCTTCAATGTAATACTCCTTCTCTTCTAAATTATTTACCTTTTAAAATTTTTGCAAAAGAATTGAAGAAGACAATGAATAATTATATAAATAATGTTATTTTACAAAATTAATCATATAAAATAATTATATGATTAATTCAAGATTAGGTATGATGATTGATAAGTATTAACATTAATTAATTATAAAGGGTAAAATTGAAAAAAAAATGTAATTCTCTTTTAGATAAAGAGAACGACAGATAAATTGAAAAAAAAAAATTCTCTTTATAAAATTTAGATTTGATACAGTTGGCAAATCATACGGTGATTGCAATCAACAAAATATGTGATGTTGAAATTTCATATAATAGTTTGGGTTGAGTCATTTTATAAGTCACATAAGTTATTATGTGTGAAATAGTAATTTGTCATTGTACACCAATTTATTTACTTTAAAAAAATGGTCTTTTCAAGGGAAAGTTGATTGTTGTTTCGAAGCGATGCCTCTGCCATGAGAGATTTCATCGACAGGCCTCGACCTAAGCCAAAAAACAAGAAAATTATTTGACCTAGAAAGAAACATAGAGTAGTATGGTGCATGTTCATTGCTCATAGCACATGCTATTCCATTATTATTTTTGCTGTTGCAGTGCTTTGATTTAAGAAACCGAACAAGGGATCCCCAATGATATGTTGATGATAACTCCCTTTTTCTTTTTTTAATTTATTATTTATTATATGTGAAATTTAGTATAAGAACTCACCCCAATTATTTACATACCTATTCTCAATGAGATATGATTAAGATGCAGCATAAATTATCCTAAGGAGAGGGACAGAATCTAGAAAGACTCAAGATTATAATGATACTTTATAGCTAGTATTTTTTATAATCATTGCAATCACTACTTCACTAGAATACTTTTTTTTTTCTTTCTTTGCTCTCTTTTTTGTTTTATTTTTATAAGAATTAATTGTCTTTTTTTATTTTAATTGTGGTAATTAGTTTCATTTTAAACCATACCCTTTCAAAAAATTAATGATAGAATGATTAAAAATCGAAATGTTTTGTTTTGATGGCATTATTTTAAATTTTATTAGTAATTTATAAAGATTACTAAAAGAACTTACTTATGGCATATCTTAATTTTAGATTTGATACTTTTTTCGTTCAATTCCTTTAATAAATTATAAGATTTCAAACTTAGAATCAAGTTTAATCTAAAACTCTTTAAGCCTCTTCTTCTTTTCTTTTTTTTTATAGATAATGTTTTCTATGGAGTTAATATCTTAATAATTTAAATTTTATTTTATGTATAATAACAAAGATAATTCCCTATTTCTAATTTTCCATTTCGAGTATCATAGATTCATACTACATAGAAATAATAAAGTAAAGTGATCAGACCAATTAAAGTAGTGCATTTTAAATTGCAAAATTTGAACATTATTTCTAATTTTATAATTTTAGACTATATTCTTTTTTCTTTTCTTTTTTTTTTTATCTCAGTAAAGACTGTATTAAGGTTGGATTTAATTATCAAGACAAATAAGTATATAACATTATCAATAACATTTAATTAATTAATTCAGTGAAAGCTTCAATCTAGCTAGCCTGGTGTTTTCCACTATCTTATTTAATTTCTAATTCAGTAAAGAATTTAGTCCATGGATGGATTAATTTTTCAAAGTATCCAAAATTCATTGAAATATTCTAGGACTTAAATTAATGGCGAAAAGACATATAACAATAAGACAATGGCTTATTCAAAAGTTTTGAATGATATACGTTTAAGTACATTTAGGAGGATGATTTTATTTAAGAAAGTTCAAACCCTCTTTTAAATTATAAACATGACATTGATATAATTTTAATGAGAATGAATGATTAAGACTCATAGGACAAGACAATGTCGTGTTAGGGACTATCATGATTGAATCTAATCCCATTTTTCATGTGGTAGAAAAAAAGTTCAATGTGAAAAAAGATTATTACATTGTAATTAATTTCTTTTTTTTTTTTTAATTATAGAGATCATAAAAGTAGGTACGATATTTTTTAAAAAAATTATATATAAGTATAGATCAAATATTTGTTAATATACTTTAAAAACTTAATTATCTACTAACCATACTGAATTTTGTTGGTATAAGTATTCAGTATCCATTTTTACTTATTTGTAAAAGAATTGTGGTTTCTTGTATCTATTTTGATTTCATATGATGATTTAATAATAAAATATTCATTTATTTGAAAACCAGAAAGAAAAATGTATGAATCCCTTTCTAATAACATAATTTTTTCAAGTAGGTCACATTATAAGTTTACAAAAATATGTTTGTTACCACTCAATTTTTCAAAAATACCTTTAATTGAAATAAAGTTTTGGGGGCAAAAACAAAAAAGAAACAAACAAGAAGCTCATGATGATTCTTAATTAATTACACTATTAATAAAGTCAAAATTAGTGGTAACATGCTGTATCAAGATTATAATTATAGCTATCTAGCCTCGAATTAATAAAAAGAGCAACACCCTTATAGCCAACTAGCTAGAGTGATTATGTAATGAAATGTCAAAAATGCCTAATTCCCTATGAAACAAAAGTGAAAAGCATGAAACCTAATTGCACACAAACAACCCCACATGCTTAATTAAACTAATAATCTATTGAACTTAATTATACTCCAATCTTTGACCCACCTTCAATTTAAAGTATCATGGAAAGCAGTGCAATGTTGCTTCAGATTGAGAAAATCAAATCTTTAGTTTGAATCTGAAAACTTCTTCCACACTTGAAAATTGCCATAAATGATTCATCAGATAACTTTTCTCTATTGTCATTTATATATAATATATTGAAAAAGTAATTTCGTGTAATAGTTTAACTTTATAGATAAAACTTTAGTATTTTTATACTTTAAAATTAAATTTAGTCTCTTTTTTATCAACTTGAATTAATATTAAAATGCCAACATTCTCATCTTATGACAAAAAAAAAAAAACTTTTATAATTTTAAAATCTTTTTTTAAAAAAAAAAATCAATTTGTTTTCATATATACTTTTATTTAATGTAATTTATCTTTTCCTCTTAATTACTCATATATTAAATAAAGATATTATATTTAATTATTACATTAAATAAAAATATATTTTCAATAATTTAACTCTCACATACTCAGAACCAACTCTAATCCCATGGGAAACTGATTTTTATACTACAAAAAACACTATTTTCACAATGGAAAATGGCTACTTCCACTCCACTGGTAGCAGTAATTGATAAGGAAATAGCAATTGATTACTGTCTAGTGAGCTTTTATATTTGCATGTTTACCCATTTCCTGGTGTCGGTGGTGTCTGCATGTGTGGGTGTCATACGTGTCCCCTTTTTAAACAAAGTTGGAAACTTTCTTTCTTTCTTTTCTTTTCTTTTCTTTTTTCATTTTTACTGAAATATATAAATTTGATATTTAAAAGGTAATTATCAAGCTAAGATTACATTAAAAAAAAAAAGGAAATATGAGATGTTGAGAATTTATAGATGTGCATGGACTAATATTGCACACTATATTGAGTCCTATAAAAACTGTTTATATGTAAGTCATTTTAATTAGAAATTAAACGGTTCTAATTAATTAAGCATAAAAACTATACAAAGACAAAACTCCTTAGCAAAATAAATAAAACAAATAACACTTGCACACCTTTTGGTGTGATCGTGAGAATTTCGAGACATTTTGTAATAATAATTTCAATTAAATCCAAATGTTTTCAAGAGTGTAATAAAATAAAATAAAATAAAAAAGAAGCAATATACACATTTTGTTGGAAAATTTGGAGTGTGGACCAGACTTTGTCTACTAGCCGACACCAAGGGAAATTAATTCAACAAACCAATTTTCAATTTCGACCTCCCAAAAACATAATATATACATGAGATTATATATATATATATATATATATATATATATATATATATATATATATATATATACATACTTTTCTATTAACCCTTTTCACAAAATATTATAAGACATGATTAATATATATGGTTATTATGCTTTGTATCTTTTTTATTATTATTTATGAGTATCTTAATTTATATTAAAAGTAAGACTACTTTTACTCGAGACAAAAAATAATTATAGTTATTTTTTTTATAAATTTAAACTCTTAATGTTATGTTCCTCAATTATTGAGTCATATTATATTAGTATTTAATTTGTTATTATTGGATATAATAATTACACACTTAAAAGCATAATTGAATGCATTCTTACATATCCTCACAACATTCACATTTTGAATACACATGCGATTTTTTTTTTTTTTTTTTTTTTGTCTTGCTATAAGTTTTTCATCATGAATCACAGTGACTACCAACGAGGGCTAACTTATTAGTCAGTGGGATTCAAACAATGTCAATGAAAAATGTTCAATTTGAATTCTATATGTTATCCTTAACGGTAGGCATTCACTAATTATAGTGTGCTTTGCCTCAAAATTGGAATGTATTCACATTTTCTATCCCAAATAATACTATAATTATTATTAGATTATAAAAAAATATTTTTTAATCAAACAAAGAAATAGGAAATAGGGAATGAAACAAATAATATTATCTCAACTCAGAAAACCTATTTAGCCATTTTTTTTTTCTTGGGTTATCGTAAATAATGAGCCAATATGCGATTTCTTTTTCTTTTTTTTTAAATAGAGCGATTTTATAGGAATTTCTTTTTTTTTTTCTTTTTAAAAATACATCATTCATATTAGTATTTTGTAATTTTTTTTTCTCCATATATGTTCATGTGTTCAACTTTTGGACTCAAGTTGCTTTCAAAGTTCCTATAATTGTCTCGTTAGCATCAACCCATGAGAAATCATACATGCTTTCACGTGTAGTGATGTAACCAAACCTTAGTATTAGAGTTACAAGTACATGCATCCTATTAATTAAGTACTTGCAACCTCATACACTTAATTTATCAAATCAATGCAGATTTATTCATTCATTTATCATTTTTTTGACTTAGCATATTTTAATATTCTTTGAATATAAAATTAAATTCTATTCAATATTGAAAAAGTAATAAATCTTGTTTAAACGAAGACAATTTTAAAATTTTGTATTCAAAATATTTAACCCGAAACACCTGAAATTTATTTCCAATAACAACTAACAAATATTATTACCAAAAAAGTATACACATTCATTAGTTAAATTACCATATTATTACTATAGACAATATTTGGATGGCTTCTCGTGCATGATTCATGCACAAAATTGAATTTATGTTAATCTTTGAGATGTGAATATACATATAAAATTTTAATGTAATATATTTCATTAAAATATTCAATGTAAACAAGACATCATTAAAGATGACTCGGTGTAATACGTTATTGAAAAATCAAATTTGATTATCATATTACATATAATTCTGTTTTGGTTGGCCCAATGGAATTAATTTTGAACCACATATATGCATGAATATGTTATTGACAGGTACGTAATTGGCCTACATGTTGAGTTAGAATTGTACTAGGAATTAATATTGGAGGACTCACCGACTGCTATATATTTGTAAATTTTAAGCATATATATTTATATATATATATAGCAGTTGGTAGCATATCGATCATCTACAATTATTTTTGACATAGACCAACCAATTTAATTTCAAATATCTTGTCTCTTCTTAAGGATCACTCCTCACCCAACAATATATATAGCTATTAGGACCAGATGAGAATTGCATGTCGAGAAAAACACCAACCTATAAAAACAATATATTAATGAATCGATACCACATATTAACTCAAAATTTTAAAACATGACGTTAATATTCTTTTACATCAACCTTGTTGCAACACAGGAACCATGCGCCTATGCCAGGTTTTGTTTCAACGTGAGATTTTGTTTTATTCTAACTTATACAAACATATTAGGCCGAATATATAGAAGCACTAATGATATGAGTGAATACAAACATATAAGGCCGAATATATTGGGTTTGGGACTTATTCTTATTGGGCCATTGGATGATGATTTGCCATGTATATTTTCATCTATGGGCCACAACAATGGCCAAAGAAAAGCAGAATTAATTAAGAATATTTGAGTGTATTGCTAATTATTTACTCGAAAATTTATACGAAGGAGGTTGTAATTAAATCTAAATTACGTTATTGAACTAGTAATAAATTTTTATTTTATAAATATTGATAGTTAAGAATCACAATTTAAATTACATTAATCTATTATAAGGATGTTAAAATTACGAGCCTCTCCACAACATCATTCAAAAAAAAACTTCACAATATCTATTACATAATCAAATACCTTCTTTGATAAATTAATAATTGGATGTAACTTGAGTAGGAACAAAATTTGCGACTAGCATTATTTGAAAAAAAATAGTTCAATTATGTCTTTTAAAAATGTTTCTTCACGAGAAATTTTTTTTTTTTGAGAAACTTGGCTATAATTCATTACGAAATAACATAAATAGAAATATGAATTTCAAGTGTATCTTAAATAATCAGTAAAAAATTCTCAGAACACAAAATTATGAAATGAGTTAACGGTAAATTTCAGTGAAGAAGTGGGGCCCACCCACGTTAACTATAATTTTTTTTTTTTTTTTTTTTTTTTTGTGGTATATACTTAGCTATGTTATCGGATCATGTGATAATTTCCTAATTTTTCTTGCTGCTTGCTGGATCCTAATGATATTAGAAAAACAAATTAAACATATAAATTATTAGAAACAGCAAACATACTTTGTATAATCAAACATATAAGCATACTTATCCTGTTCGTAACCACAAAATTGTTTTACATTATCCAAAACGCAAATTATTAGAAAAACAAAATTAAATAGACTTATTATTTTGGCTGTAAATTTGAGGTAAAAACAATTTCCTTCCCTCGAAAAGGAAATATAATATATAAAATATATAAATGATCTCTTTTTTTTATATATATATATATTTATTTATAAAGTTATAATAAAATTTTACCCATTCAATATGTATATAAAAATTAGGAGTGAGCAAAATTTAATTAATCGAACGAAACCGACCAAATCGAAAATAAATCGATTTAATCAGTCGGTTATGGTTTTGAAATTTGAAAAAATCGGTTAATGTCGGTCGGTTTCGGTTTTCTATTTTTCCTAACCGATGAAAACTGAACCGACCGATTAAAACATTATAAACTTTAATGTTTTCATATATCATGTTAATTAGTGATTCAATTATTTTATTAATTAATTAAATTACTCAAATATTATGTCATCTTGATGTATAAAAATAATTATATATTACTAATTTGATATGTACTTTAGTCTTGTGTAAATATATTTATTGAAAATAATAATTTTCTAATAAAGAAATTAAAAAAAATGTTACTTTTATTATGTATAAACATTTACTTATGTTAATTTTACCTTCTCCAAGCATTTGTGTATATGTTTAGAACCGAAAGAAGTTAGCTTCCATAAATATTTTTATATATTTTTAGGTTTGTTATTTATGTATTTTTATTTTTACTTATATGATTTTTAGTAAGATGTCATAGATATTTTTTTAAAAAAATAACTTATTTTAACTTATATAATAGTCACATTCTTAATTTACGATAAAATAATTAAATATATGGGTCCGTTTGATTTGCTAAAAAACAAGGGACTAGACAGCACAAATTTTTTTATCCCTTGTTTGATTTTGTAAAAGACCACAGTACTAGACAAAAATTTGTCCATGGTACTGGACAAATTCTTAAATTTTTGTTACTCACCAAACCATGGGACAAGGATTTGTCCAGAGTACTAGACAAAAATTTTAACATTGTTATTTCTCAAACTATCTTACAATTCTATATACTTTGACTCATCAAATCAATGATGGTAAGTCTTAACAACGGTTATCAACTGGCGAGGTATTCACAACAGTCGGTAACCGGCAAGGTACCGACAATAATTAGTAACTGACGATGTTTTTTTAAATTTTATATTTTTATAAATTACTTTAATTGTTATAAATATTAAAATTATATTATATATTTTTTTAAAAATAATAATACAAAGTATTAGTCTAAATTAGACACAAATAATATAAAAAAATTTGTCTAGTACATTAAATAACAAACATTGAACAGTACAAAAAGTTATACTGTACCTAAATTCTTTGTACTATATTGTTTTACTTGTGCTGTTTAGTACTGGTATCAAACGCACCCTATATTTAAAGTAGACATAACACTAAAATAAATATAAAAGTTTTTTTTTAAAAAAAAATGTTACAGTCGGTTAGCTATTAATTTATGGAAACAGACCGCTTAACCAATTAAAACCAAACTGTTAATTTTAAGATATAATCGATCAATTATCAATTTAATAAAATTACATAACCAACTAGTATAAATTGATTAAAAATATAATTAAAACCGACGTTAACGCTTACCCTAATAAAAATTACCCCTTACGAAGCGGGAAAACAGTGCTTGCGTGGCGAAGCACGTGCAGAAAACGTGACCTTCTCATTATCAACGATCTTTGACGGTCAACTGCAAAACGGAACTATCCGTCGTGAGTGATCCGATGTGGGTGGCGACCGTCCTTCAGCAAGGGCAACCCCTGTGCCCGTTGCAGGCAATTCTCACTGCTCCTCCAAAGACGAAATACTTTTCCTTCTCCAGAACCAAAGCTTTTCATAGTCTGAATTCCCCCTTCCGGCTTCGGAAGCTCGATGTCCCGGCAGCGAAGAAGCAGCTCCCTCCGTCACAGAGTAGTAACCGAGGTTTTATTATACTGTTTTCTTGTTACCAGCTAAATTAGTGTTTATTGCAGCTTTTATTTTTTATTTTTTGATAATTATGAACTTTAATGCTGCAGATGAGGAAAACGTTCCATTCCAGGAAAAGGGTGGTGAAGGACTTGATTTGGGATGGTTACCCGCTTTTCCTCATGTTTTTATTGCTTCATTGTCCAATTTACTATTTGGATATCACATTGGGTCAGTTTCTCTTTCTATTTCTAGCTCTTTTATTCTCACATGTTAATTAATGGTGCAAGAGAATTCTTGAAAATTGCCCTCACTCTCAGTGATATCATTGTCTTTTAGAAAAGAAGAACCCGGGTTTACTTGGAAAGTTAAAAGGTTTACTTGGAAAGTTAAAAAATTTACTATAGTTTTACATTTATATATTTATTGCTGTGTGGGTGTAAACTGTTGGATAAAAAATGTACTATCTTCAGTTACTATGTTATGTAACTGAATAAAGTATCGAACTTATTCAAGAATTATAAAAGTTTAATAAACTAGTAGTGTGTAGTTCAACTAGCTTATAAAACCAAGGATGATATGATTAGTATCAAGAGACATAATGAAAGTAAATTATCTGTAGTTTATATTATAAACTGATGCAAAACTTTATCAGTTTCTTTGCTAAAATTTTGGGGGGGATTCTGGTTTTTGAATCTCCTCCTTCCTTAAATTATCTGGAGCTGAAATGCTCTTCTTGCAGAGTAATGAATGGTCCTATTGTTTCCATTGCACGTGAGCTTGGTTTTGAGGGAAATTCAATCATTGAAGGACTTGTGGTCAGCATATTTATTGCTGGTGCATTTATTGGGAGCTTAGCCACTGGTTCTTTAGTAGATAAACTAGGTTGTCGGCGAACATTTCAGATTGACATGATACCCTTAATCCTTGGGCCAATTTTGAGGTAATCTAGTATGTTAGTTATATTGATTAGCAGCATATGCTTTTATCTAGTGGACCTTGAGATTGTCTAGTTGATATCTTAAACTTTTGATAAGGAATATTTTCAATTGCCATTTGTTCACCAAATTCTATCATTATTCATCATCTATTTTGATAGCTTTTTTATGAGTTTGATTGAATAAAGTATCTTCATGAGAGATGGGAAGTGTTGCGGCTTCTTGACAGCAGAGTTTCTTTATCATTTTCCATAATCTCTTTCATGCTTCAAGAGTTAACTGTAGCCTGCCAAAAAATTGTTTGATGTCAAAGTTTTCTTATTTTAAATCCTTCTGTTTTTATTCTCTTATTTACTTTTTTCCCTTGACTCTGGATTCAATCATTTTCCGTTTTTTAAATAATAGAAATTGTAATTTTGAAACGACTGATTTTAGCTAAGATAATGTCCAAGGCTATTTACTCTTGGGTATCTGTGAACTGGATTTAGATCTTGTTCAGTATCATACATTTTTCTCACTCTTTAACATTATTAGGTACCTTATATATTTGAGATTCTTAACCCATTTTCTCTTCAATAAATTGAAGGATTCTTAGTGCATTATATGGCTATATCGTTGTATAATTAATTAAATCTGCTACTAGTTACACTGTGCTCTAAAACACAGATTCTCTATTTATATATCGATAATCATGGCATACTGGATTTTTTCATTCGAGGACAGTGAATATTTAAATATCTCTCAAATTTTGAGCACTGTCATTTAAAGTTATAGTTGCATGCATCCCTGGAATTATTTTTGTGACTTACCTGTTCTAATTGTGACAGTGCAAATGCACAATCTTTGGATGAGATACTTGGAGGAAGATTTCTTGTTGGTCTTGGTATAGGTGTAAACACCGTCCTTATCCCAATATATATATCCGAGGTACTTTTTAGCATCAACTTTAGCTTTATATGTTTTGATTACTGATTTCCAAGCCTAATTTTTCTGAGTACTGAGTCCATGTAATATATTTCTACATTTGGTACTTATTCTGTGAATAGAATGGGACTAAATGTCTAACCATTGTTATTTTACAACTAACAGTAATAGTTGGAACATGATATACTTACTAAATTCTTTCTGCAATGTAGAGCATTAAATTTGAAGACAGCAATAGCAGATTCTTCTCACTGATTTCTTCTTACTTCCACGTCTGTTGTAGGTTGCTCCAACAAAATATAGGGGTGCACTGGGGTCGTTATGTCAAATTGGCACATGTCTTGGCATTATTGCTTCACTATTTTTGGGAATTCCTTCTGAAAATGATCCACATTGGTGAGGCTCTTTCAATTCTTTATTTCTTGTTGACTCGTGGGATACAAATAAACTTTTTTTTCAGTCCACTTCTGTTTGTGTGATAGATAATGAAAATGTTTTACTGGAAAAGTAAAAGATTTAGGACATGAAATAGCAGGAGGGGTATATTTGATGGAGATTTTATTGCATTTCCCAAGCTTGTATAAACTGAAATTGTGGAATATGCAAAAACATTTTTAAAGATAAATTCAGTTTTATTTGGTTGTGATATTTTATCATCATTCCTAATGTTTATTACATGCCAGTGGCCTGCTTAGGATATGTTTTGGTTTTAGTTTTACATGCAGATAGTTGAGCAAGCAGATCTTATAGTATTCTCATCTATGAATGGCTGTTGCTTTTAGGAAATGAAGAGAAAATGTAGACATGGAGCATATCTTTATTTTCTTTAAACTAAAAAATGTAACAAGAATGGCCTTTTTCTAATTTAGTTACTTGAAGCAGATATTTGTTTCCTTTAACTGAAAACTATTAATTGAATACCCTTTTCTGGCATTCAGTAAAATCAAACCTGCACTTAAATTCTTACAGAAGAAATTTTGAAGTTTTTTTTTTTTTTAATATGATTCTTCTGTCAAATTCTAATACCTTGTTTTTAAGAACAGAATTATTTTTGAAATAATACATATACAAATGTTCCAGGTGGAGGACAATGTTTTATTTTGCAAGTGTGCCTGGCTTCATCATCGCACTTGGTATGCAGTTTGCTGTTGATAGTCCACGCTGGCTATGCAAGGTAGGGCTTTGTTGTTTCTCATCCAACAATTTATTAGCCTTTCCACTCTATCTGGAGCTCTGATGTTTCTGCTCAGGCTGGAAGAGTGGATGATGCTAAAACCGTTGTACGTAACCTTTGGGGGGCATCTGAAGTTGAGAAAACAATTGAAGAATTTCAGTCAGTTAGCAGGAATGATGGTAGTGATTTGGACAACAGATGGTCAGAGATCCTGGAGGAGCCAAATTCTAGAGGTTGTGCTAAGGTGGTTTTGGCTTTTGCTTTTAGAGGGGTCTCTATGAATGGCATTGAAACTGTTGTTTTCCCTATGCTAACTATTTACACGTTAAGAGGAATATAAGCATATAAAAGTAGTGGTATCTGCTGAGTATTCTATCAAGCTGTCGGGATGCAATTTGGCTTCATAAATACACCTTTTTACTTTTGTCAGTAAGCATAGATTTTTGAGCATTACGTGCATGTGCCACATGAAGCCTAAATTCAGACTTGACGTCCTTGTACGATTGCAGTTGCATTGATTGGAGGAGCCCTTTTTCTACTTCAGCAGTTTGCAGGCATAAATGGAGTTCTTTATTTTTCTTCATTGACATTTCAAGATGTTGGAGTTCAGAGCAGTGCTTTGGCAAGCTTGTTTGTTGGACTGACCAACTTTGCAGGTTTGTAGTCTAGATAGTACTTATATGTTTTATCTCAAATAAGTTACTATTGTGGACTCTGATTTGCATTCCTATGAACTGTTTTATATCTCCAGGTGCACTTTGTGCTTTATACTTAATCGATAGGGAAGGGAGACAAAAACTCCTAATTGGAAGCTATTTGGGAATGGTATGTGTGAGATACACATGACTTATCCATATGAAATTACATGCAGACACATGAGCATGCACACATGTTTACACCCAGATGTTTTCAGTTTTTTCACACTAGACAGTTATGTTCATGTGGGTATTGTCTGTAACTTTTACTCACTGTTTTATTCGTGTAACCATCACACAAATTAACAATTCTTATCTTCGCAGGCGATTTCAATGTTTGTTGTGGTCTCTGCTGTCAGCTTTCCATTAGACGAACAACTTAGCAATAACTTATCAATACTTGGAACTATCATGTAAGAATTTACTTGCTGCTGCTTCTAACATTCTACTGATGTAAGACAGTATTTATGATATATGTTCTATTTTTTGGTGTAAGGGTAGTGCTTTCGTTATTAGAATGACCATGGAAGATGAAATGATATTTTCTGGGATTGCTTAGTCTTCTTTTCTGAAATATTTCCATATGGGTTGATGTCATTTCCCTGTATACAATCTCAGGTATATATTTAGCTTTGCAATTGGAGCTGGCCCAGTAACTGGTGTTATTATACCGGAACTTAGCAGCACCAGGACACGCGGGAAGATCATGGCATTCAGTTTATCAACTCATTGGGTGAGTAACAGAACATCTTCTCTTCTTTTTACAGATAAAAGCATTCCTTCATCATTAAAAGCCAATCCAAATAGTTAGACATATAGTCTCTGCATGCTGCTTTTGATTTTAAATAAGGTTCTGAGCACTTTGCCATCTTTTGTGTATCCAGGTTTGCAACTTTTTGGTAGGACTATTCTTTCTTAAGTTGGTGGAGAAATTTGGTGTTGCACCGGTATATGCCAGTTTTGGAGCAGTTTCTGTTTTGGCAGCACTGTTTGCCAACAACTTCCTAGTAGAAACTAAGGGGCGCTCTCTAGAAGAAATCGAACGGTCCCTGTACCCCAAAACTGGAACTGATTGATGATATAGTACTGTAGTTTATTCATTTTATATGTTTAAAAAATTTTCAATTTTCAATTTATTATAATTAATTGACCTAGAATCCAAATTCATCTATGTTAGTTTAGTCACGCGCGCTGGCTTTATTTTTTATTAGTCAACTCTATCAAAATCAAAGTCGCACTTTCATTTTAAATGCAAAATTCATATTCCCTCTTGTTTAGTCAGGCCGACTATGTAATTAATTAACTCTAACAAAGTCTTTATTTCTTCTTCTTTTTTTAAAGTAAAATTTAAGTGAGTTGAGTTGTGATAATTTATTAAGAATAAAACACGCATCAAAACTTAAAAAAATACTTATAAATTATTTATTAGTAAAATTCTCATATTAATTAATAACTCAGCAAAATACAAATTAAAATTTTAATGAGATATAACTATCAATTCGGTTAGCCATCCTTCCTTAGCAAGTCTGTAGTCCTTTTTTAGTGATTGTTGACTTTGTACATATTTCACATTAATTCACTTTGCACATGGCATATTCCCTCCATGATACTCGTTCTACTTCATATAAAAATTGTTATTTATTGTTTAATTTTTTCTCTATTTTATTTCTGTACGCAGGTTGAATATAAAAGCTTAAAAGAATATTTATATATATATATATATATATATATACACGAGCAGTATAAGCAACACAAGAAAAAAACCTCTTCACATCCTGTATATTCTGAGGTTTCTTGTGGTTTTCTTTATTTTCCTAACCAACTATACCATATTTCTTCCTAGAGAATAAACCTAAAAACCCTTCAATGGCTCCAAGTACTGCTAAAGGCAGCTCCTCTTCATTTTCTTCAATCCCACCTTGGAAATATCATGTTTTCCTGAGTTTTCGAGGTAAAGACACTCGCAGAGGCTTTACTGACCACTTCCCAGCCCAGCATGAATTCAACGGGCACACAAGTACAACCTTTATTGGAGATGCCTAAATACCATGTCCCGGACAATGAAAAGGAGAACGATCGGTAAGTACAAAACTATTAATTACAAAGGTGTATGTCATAGGAGTTAGTTGTGGAACGAGATAGGATGAGATTTTGCTTGAACTGACCCCTTCTTGAAACCTCATTGTCTCATTTTGGTCTCATTCTAAAGATTATTGTCTTGTTCCATTACTTTACTTAATATGTCATTGTTTTGACTTTTTTTTACAAATATATACAGGGGCAAGACAATAAAAAAACAAAAAAATTGAAACAAAAAAAAAATGAGATACATTTAGGACACGATAAAATGAGACAAGACATTGAGACTTTTTGGTTTTAGTCTTGGTCTTAATTCGAGACTTAAATCTTTATCCTAATCTTATCTTGTATCTTGAGACATCTTAGTGTGTGTTCACCACTTATGTCTAATGATATGCTGGTGTATAATTTATTGAGGGTCCGTTTGATTTGCTAAGAAACAAGGGACTGGATAGTACAAAAATTTTGTCCCTATAAAAAATCACAGTACTAGACAAAAACTTATCCATGGTACTGGACAAATTTTTGAATTTTTGTTACTCACCAAACCATGGGACAAGGATTTGTCCAGAGTACTGGACAAAAATTTTGACATTGTTATCTCTCAAACCATCTTACAAGTCTCTATATCTTGGCTCATTAAATCAATAGCGGTAAGTTTTAACAACGGTTATCAACCGGCGAGGTATTCACAATGATAGGTGACTGGCAAGGTACCGACAATGATCAGCGATCGACGACGCTTTTTTAAATTTTAAATTTTTATAAATTACTTTAATTGTTATAAATATTAAAATTGTATTATATTTTTTTAAAAAAATAATAATATAAAGTATTACTATAAATTAAACAAAAATAATATAAATTTTTTTATCTAGTACGTTAAACAACAAACAATGGACAATACAAAAAATTATCTTGTACCTCAACTCTTTGTGCTGTGCTGTTTTATTTGTACTGTCTAGTATTGGTATCAAACGCACCCTAAGAGAAATGTTTGCATGCATAACTTACTAAATTATTTAGTTCAAACTAATTAGATAGGTGATGATACGAGAGGGATTTTAGTAAAGGCAAGGAAATGGAAGAGATTCTTAATAGAAGTGAGTAGACTTCTATTATAATTTTATAACTACAAAAATGATTTACAATATGAAGGATAAGCATATTTTGTTGTTTCACGGGTTATATTTCATCCCCTTATAAGCCTGATTTTGGAGGGAAAGAATAAGAGTGGAGGGGAGGGATGCTTAAACCAAAAGGTAATTTAATAAAAAAAATCTTTTCTCTTCCCTCCTCTCCTAACCTATCAAACCAACCAATATCTACAGGTCAAGACATGTTTTGTTTTTCTTCTCCAGGTCTACTTCCGGGAACTCCAGCAGCAATGCACCGAGAATATCCGTTCCGATTCACCCAACAATAAATCATCAAAATTTGCAGAAATTTCCAAATGATGTGATTAGTACAAGGTACAAAGAAACATAAGTTCATTGCATGCAATCAAGGCATCTAAACTTTTCTTTTATGATATGTATGTGAACGATCACTTAAAAAATCATTTACACTCGTTTTTGCATTGTTGACATTTAAAATTTTCACCCTGTGTGAATTATATTTAAAATCTAAGCCCCATACAAAAATTGAATTTGAATCTAAAGCATCAAGAAATGTTTTGTTTTTTTTCTTTGTTCTTCAGCTCTTCAACAACGCCTCCTAATTCAAGCATGAAGGAAACCAGTTCCGATACAAGGTTGATGATCAGATTGCGCAATAGGAGCTGCATGTGTGAACGAAGAGCTGCCTTGAAGGTCTCACATGTTGGAAATTCCTATTATGTTTGCAATGATAATAAGTGCAATTACGTTGAATTGTCTTGCCCAGAGGACAGTGTTTTGACTAGCAAGAACCAAAGCTTTGAGACCTCTCAGGAACTCTGGATTTTAATGTTGACAAACTTTGTTTTGTCTTTATGTGTTCTTATATTTCTCTTTTTCATTTTGTTTGTTGGGAAGTACTAGACTAGGATTGACATGTCAATATTGTATCCCTTTTCATATTTTCTCTGTAAAATGTACTATAATTGTTATTTTTCGAAATTCAACTTAATTTGCTTGCAATAAAATTTATTTTCCAGAGTCAAGATTTTGCAGCTAAGAACCAAAACTACTTTAAAAAAAATTGAGTTAAAATTATTTTAAAACTAAGTTATAAATCAAAACTAAGTTGAGCAAAGTTTAAATCAAATTATTCAATTTGCTCAAACTAAATCGATTAATGCTGACACTAAACTAATTCACGTGGCATTTAGTTTGATTTGATATGAAAATTTCTCAAGCTGTTGAATTTAGTTTAGTTTGCAGTTTGAATAATTTTCAATTTATTAAAACCAAATACAACTTTAATATATTTATCATAATTAGATATGTTATTTGTATAAACACTTGCTTAAACAATAAGTATTAATTAATATTAAAAAAATATGACACAAACACATTTAGAAAATAATAATACAACACATAACATAATGAAATAAAAGTTTCAAAACACATTTACACAATTCAATTCTTCAACAATCTTTCCCCATTTTCTAAATTCCAAAAACTTTTAGTCCTAAGCTCTTCTCTCCCTCATTTTTTCGTTTGATGGTATCAGATCACTTCCCTCTCACTCGTTTGTCAACTCTCTCCGGTGCTAGCAAGGTGAGTAAAACATTCCTCTTTGCTTTCTCTATTGGTCTATTACCTATAATGTAAGTAAGGTAGTAGAGCACTTAGAATTTCAGATTTTAGTGTTTAATTGCTAGTAGAGGAGAAGCCAAGCTCTTAACAGATGATTGGTAAGGAGTTGTAGATGATTTAAAATAGTTGTTAATTCTCTTTATGTGAATTAATAAGTTAAATTTTTTATTAGACTATTAAATCTACTCAAGAGGATTTGAAGGAGATGTAATATTTCTCTAATAAGGATCTGAACCATATTTTACCATATTGTGGAGGACTAACATTTTTTTATTACTCTCAACCCCTATCCATAACTTATATCATATATTATATTATGGATTCTTCCGGACAATAATCTATTCACAAAATTTCAATTTATAACTTATTGTAGTTTGTTGATCTATATTTATAAATTATTATTGTTGACACTGTATTTTGTCTAAAGATTCATTTTATTATTTAGTTATTTTACTTTTTTTTTTTATTTTTCATCTTACCATTATTATTATTATTATTTTCTTATATATATATATATATATATATATATATATATATGTTTTCTTTAAAAAAAAAAAGAAGAGGAAAAAAAGGGAAAAGAAAAGAAATAAGATGGAGAGGAAAATAAAAACAATTGGCAACGGAAACAGAGAAAAGGAAAGGAAAGAAAAATAAAAGAAAAATGTTAGAAAAATAGAAAAAGTGGAAAAAGGAAAGATCTGGAAGGAGAATGGGAAAGCGGTGAGCGAAATTAGTTAGGGAGGAGGAGTGAAAAGCGGAAAAAGGGGAGTGGAGAAAAAAAGGAGGAGAGTGGAAGCGGGTGGAAGAGGATTGAAGTGAGAGAGCGAGGAATAGAAAGCGTGAGCGAGGGAGAGAAGAGAAGGGGAGGAAGAAGGTAGAGAGGGAAATAGAGAAGAGCTAGAAAGAGAAAAAGAAAACAGAGAAAAACGAAGAAGGAGAAGCCAGAGAGAGTGAGATGGAAAGCTTCAGGGAGAACAATCGAAATAAGAGGTGAACAGAGGGTTCTCATCTTTGAGTTCTGAGAATTAAGAGAAAATTGAAAGGAGAAATCGAAGAATAGAAGCAAGATAATCCTGTATTCTGCTACGAATTTGCGATACTCTAAGGTAAATATGCCTCAGTTCATCTTCCACCCTCCTTGAATTTACGAATTATTTGATCTGGCTTTCTGTTCTTTTTAAATAGGTAAATGAGTGTTTTAAAGTAGATTGATATATTTCGGTTAATTTTGTTTTGAATCTTTCCAGATTTTTTTCTGTGTTTTTCGACTCATGGATGGGGTTTTGTATATCGTTTAAGGCTGCTAGGATTTCACCCTTCTTGTTCTCTGTCGCTGGTTGATGTTACAGTATTTTCGGAATGCTCCCATATGCGCTATTAATTTGTTAATCAATATTTCCCACTAATATACTTCTAGAGTCTGTAACCCAAATATGGATTTGTGTCACTGATTTTTGTAGAGCAATTTGGATTATGGCAGTCACTGTGGATGGATATGATTTTCTTTTTTTTATTAGCCAAAAGTCTTATTGTATTTTGTGATTATGGTTCAAGTGAAGTTTGGAGATCATTCCCTTGTTCTTAATCCCGTGAATTTTGCTGCTGGTTATTAATCTGATCTCTGCTGTTACGTTAATTAGCTGATTCTAAATTTGTAGGCATTGATTTGTTCCTAATTGGTCCTGTGTTGAAGCTTGGAGTTCAATTGAATTTTTTGAAAATTATTCCCTTCTTAATTATGTGAATTTTGTCATTGGTCCCCAATTTAATCTCTATTCATCTATTAATTAATTGGTTATAAGCTAATTGAATTTTAATTTGAGTACGAATGTCTTGGTATTGCATCTGTTGGTTTTGGTAATCGGTGTTGTTCATTGCCTGTGTGAATGCTGTATACGCCGCTTTCAATCTGCACGTTAAGGAGCTCTGGAAAGAACAGATGGGGTAGAAAGTTGGCAGGGGGTGCAATTAGAAATCACAGGGTGTTGATAGAAATCGGTTGCAGAAGAAGGGGTGTGAATAGGGATTCGGGAGTGTTAAAATAAAAGAGTTGGTTCGGATGGGAGAGTGGGTGAGAAAAAAGAATTTTGGGGATGTGAAAAGAAAATAATTAGTTCAGCTGGAAGAATTGGGTGCAAACAAAACTGAGGGTGTGAGAACAGAAACGAGTTGGGGCAGATTAGAGACATGGGTGTGAATAGTAACTTTGAGGGTGAGAACAGAGAAGAATTAATTCAGAATTAAGGGCGAATGGGAATCGTGTGGTTACGGGAAGAATTGAATTGGGAGGTGTAAATAGAATTTGTGGGTAGGAATTGTGGGGGTGTTGATAGAAACCTGATTGCAAAAAATAGTGTTTCTTTTATGCTATATTTCCCGTTAGGTGTATCCCGCTCCCAAATATTAAATTGTAATTACTATGAATACACTTTAAAATATATTTGAATTTTAGGGATCCCAAGGCCCCTCACTTATTATGAAATTATAGGTAGTCTAATTTTTTATAAGACTGAGCTTATCATATCTAACTTAGGTGAGGATAAGCACCATCTGGAGGGACAGTTTATCTGTCTTTAAGGATGGAAAGACCCTAGGTTCATTTAAAAAATTCATGCACACATGTTTATCTTTCTGTCATTATTTTAAAGATTATAATATTTATTTTAGGGATCCCAAGGCCCCTCACTTATTATGGAATGATATGTAGTTCGGTCTTTTTATAAGATTGAGCTTACCATATCCAACATAGGTGAGGATAAGCGCCATCTGGAGGGACGATTTATCTGTCTTGAAGGATGGAAGAACCCTAGATTCATCTAAAAAACTGATGTCTACATGTTTATCTTTCTGTCATCGCTTTAAAGATTGTAATATTTATTTTAGCAAAGAATAAAATATAATTTCGGATCATATCTTATATTGCACAATCAATTTGGGTAATTGTCTTTTGACAAATGTTGTGAGGTGCCTAACACCTTCCTCACACATAACTGACTCTCGAACTCATCTCTGGCTTGCATTTTAGTGCATTTCCAAAATAAAATAAAATAAATATACAAATTTTGAAATAAATAGGGTTTCCAATTATACCCTAATTCTTAAACAATGTGGCGACTCTAAAACTAAATTTTAAAGTCGTTACATTCTTCGTCGTAGCGTTTTTACCCCCAAAGGGTACGTTATGACAACTATAAAAAAGATTCTCTCAAAATTGTAATTCCAAGGTCAAACTATATCATATAGTATTATATTAGCTAGTTGATCCATATGCACAAATTATATATTCAAAAATTCTCAATTTGCAATTTATAAATTAGCTAGTTGAGCCATATGTTAGTTTAGTCGCATTGACTTTTTTGGTTTGCATAATTTTAATTTTTTGAGGTATGAAACTAATCGTAATCATGATAAGTAGTAATAATTAATTAATCTCTCTTATTAAGTATGACTCTAAAATTTTAAACTTAAGATTATTGACGTAAAATACCTTAAAGAAACATATTTTTCACTTAATTAACACCTTGGTGGTAGTTATATTGACTTAATTTTTAACTCTATCTAAATCAAAGTCTGTATTTTCTTTTTTAAATAGATATGCAAAATTCATCATGTTCCCTCTTGCTTAGTCAATCTGACTTTGCAATTAATTAACTCTATCTAGCAAAGTCTGTATGTCCATATTTTTGGTGACCGTTGACTTTGCACATGTTTGCATATGACATATTCCCTCCACGACGCTCGTTCTACTACACATATATTCTAAACTATGAGTTACACACAACCTGTATTTAGAGGTTTCTTGTGGTTTGCTTTATTTTCCAGACCAAAACCACACCATATTTCTTCCTAGAGCATAAACCTAAATTCCCTTCAATGATCCTGAGTGCTGCTAATGGCAGCTCTTGTTCCTCATCGTCTTCTGCAATCCCACCGTGGAAATATCATGTATTCTTGAGTTTTAGGGGGGAAGACACTCGCAGAGGCTTTACTGACCATTTATATGCCGCATTGCAACGACAAGGAATGATATCTTTTAGAGATGAAGAAGAACTTGAGAGGGGAGAGTTTATTTCAACAACGCTCCTCAAAGCAATTGAAGATTCTCTCTCTTCAATTGTGATTCTCTCCCAAAACTATGCTTCTTCTACTTGGTGTTTGGATGAACTCCAAAAGATTATTGAATCTAAAAAAATTTTAGGCCGAGTCGTTTTTCCAATTTTTTATGGTGTGAATCCCTCTGAGGTTCGACACCAAAAGGGAAGATTTGCAGAAGCTTTCAAAAAGTATGAAGAAAGATTTAGAAAAGACAAAGAGAAAGTACAAAAATGGAGAGAAGCTTTAAAAGAAGTTGCCAATGTAGCTGGATGGAATTGCAATAATCAGTAAGTTTCTCATGCATAGATAATTAATTTGATAATCCATAATTGCTGTATTAATCAAAGGAAATATTTCGTTATTCACTAGATTTTCTTTTATGGAATTTAGAATTTATCATCTTCTTTTTGTGGTTATACTATTTATTATTATGCTTGAAACTTTTCAAACTAAAATGACACAAAATTAGAGGAAAGAATTTGCTCATGCCATAATAAGAGCACCGTATTATGTGTGTGTGTGTGTGTGTGTGTTTTTTTTTTTTTTAATGTTGTTGTTGAGCTATGACCTGGATTGGGTTCAAACTTGGAAAAAACCAAAAAGATAAGACAATCAAGTGAGATGGTTTGAGGCTCATTTTAATACTTAAGTCAAGACATAAACTTATCATTTCACATTTGTTAATGTCCCCACAAAATAAATTGTAAGTACTTAGCAATAAAAAAAAATGACTAGGATAATTATCCTTGGATAAATAAGTTGACCCTAGCACTTGGTGTGGACAAAAGTTGAAGTTAACACTTAACAGATTATGATAGACAGTACATATTTTCTTAGCTACTTGACGATCAATTAACCTAAAAATAAAAGCTATATTCATGATTGCTATTTCCTTCTATGTAGGCCAGAAGCAAAGCTCATTGAAGACATTATTGAATTTGTATGGGCAGAACTCTGTCCTAAATTGCCATCTTACAATGATGACTTTGTTGGAATTGAATCAGTGATACAAAATATTGACTTGCTTTCAAGGAGAACTTCACAAAACGTTCGCTTCATAGGGCTATGGGGCATGGGTGGCATAGGAAAAACAACTCTTGCAAGAGTCCTCTATGAAAGATCCCGTGCAAATTTTGAAATTGATTGTTTTCTTGACAATGTTTCTGAGGTTTCTAAAAGATTTGGCTTGGTTCACTTACAACAGAAGCTTCTCTCTCACCGGAAGCTAGGAAAATTCCACATTGATAATATCTACGAAGGAAAGAACATAATAAGTAGCATTTTAAGAAATAGAAGGGTTATCCTTGTCCTGGATGATGTGAGTCACAGAAGCCATCTAGAGAATCTAGCTGGAAACCAAGTCTGGTTTGGTCAAGGCAGCACAATAATAATAACAACTCGAGACTTGCACTTATTGGAAGCACATGGCATACATGAAACTTATAAGATTGAATGTTTAAATGCAACTGAATCACTTCAACTCTTTTGTCAGAAAACCTTTGGAAGTGATGAACCTAAAGAAGGATACCTAGAGTTGTCTAAAATTGCAGTTCAATATGCTGGAGGCCTTCCGTTGGCACTTTCAGTGTTAGGTTCATTTCTCTATGAAAGAAGTTTATCAGAATGGGAAGAAGTTTTGGATGAAATGAAACAAGTTCCACGTGATGATATCTTGGAAACATTAAGAATGAGTTATGATGGACTAGAAGATGCAGAAAAGATTATATTTTTAGACATTGCTTGCTTCTTCAAGGGGATGAAAAAAGATGACGTGACAAAAATTCTGAAAAATTGTGGCCTTAATGCAACCATTGGAATAAAGGTTTTGATTGAAAAATCATTGGTAACTTCTGATGGATGGACTTTGGAGATGCATGATTTACTTCAGAAAATGGGTAGAAAAATTGTTTCTCGAGAATCTTCAAATGACATTGGAAGTTGTAGCCGGTTGTGGTCTATAGAAGATATTGATCATGTATTGGGGTATAAAAGGGTAATTGCCTAGTATACTTAGTACATTTCTTTCGATTAATTAGATTTTAAATGTGAAGTCATTCAACTCATAATGTAATTTTCTTTTGTCAGGGTACTCCATTCATTCAAGGTATAGTTTTAGAGCCATCCTCTGAAGCATATGAAGTATATTCAGACCCTGAAGCCTTCTCAAACATGTGTAATCTCAAATTACTCATGATATCTAACTTGAACCTTTTCTTTGGTCTCACACATCTTCCAAATTCATTAAAAGTTCTTGCTTGGGATGGATATCCTTTGGAAGCTCTGCCATTGGGAAAGCAGAATGAGCTGGTGGACCTAAAAATGCATCATAGCAAAATCATACAACCATGGAATGAGACTCAAGTAAGAACTTTGTCAAAATCTTCTACATAATGTAATATATATTAGCATAAGATCTTCAATGGCTAACTATTTCATTGACTTTCTTTGTTCATATAGTTTTTCAGAAAGTTAAAATCCATCGATTTGTGTTATTCCAAAGATTTGATTCAATCTCCAATTGTGTCTGGAGCTCCTCATCTTGAACGGTTAATTCTTGAAGGATGCATAAACCTAGTTGAGGTTCACCAATCTGTTGGACAACACAAGAAGCTCGTTGAGCTGAATATGAAAAATTGCATAAATCTTAAAATCTTTCCAAGTAAACTGGAAATGGGTTCTCTCAAGGATTTCATTCTTTCTGGTTGCTTGGAAGTTGAAAAGCTTCCGGAGTTCGGAGAAAATATGAAATGCCTGGTGATGCTTGATTTGAAGGATTGTAAAAGTCTTTTATGCCTTCCAAGTACCATTAGTAATTTGAAGTCTCTTGAAATTCTCAACATTTCTGGCTGCTCAAAATTTTCTAGGCTGCCAAACAATGTGGATGAAGAGCAGCCTCTAGAGGAGCTTGATGTGTGTGGAACTGCTATAGGAGATATAACTTCATTCAATCCTATTCCAATGGATATGATTTTTACTACAATTTCACATTTACCCCTTTTGAAGGAATTGGATTTGAGTTACTGCAATCTCAGTGATGGATCAATTCCTTATGATCTTAGCGGCTTCTCATCGTTGTGGTTTCTATCTTTGAGAGGGAATAATTTTTCTTACCTACCTGATAATTTCGTGGCTAATCATTCTAAGCTACGTTTTCTTAACTTAGATAACTGCACAAGCCTTCAGAAGCTGCCTATAGTTCCACAAACTTTGACACGCTTAGTTGCACATGGTTGTGCTTCACTGGAACCAGTATTTGATCCACTGCAGTTGTGGAACTTCCTTTCATTAGATGACAAAAAGGTATGATTTCAAATTTTCAACTTAATTATCTCTGAAAAATTGTCAACTTTTGTTTGTTACCCACTTTGAACTAAGAGTAAATATATATTTTAGTTTTTCGTACTTGAAACCCTAATCAATTTGTTCTTTTGCACTTCAAGTTTATTAATTTAGTTATTCACACTTAAAACTTTAATTAATTTTGTCGCTCACACTTCAAACTTATCAATTTACTAGTTTCTCTCACTTCAAAATATTTATTAATTCTGTCATTTAAACTTACTAATTTAATCTATTACACTTCAAAAATATTAATAAGTTTAATGAATGAAATTGATAGAAATTTTAAAATGCAAAAGACTAAATTAACAAATTTGAAACGTGAGTGACTAAATTAATTAAAGTCTCAAATTTGAGGTACTAAATTAATTAAAATTTAAAAAATAAAAGGCCAAAATAAGTATCTATTCCATAATTAATTATTGACATGGAAGTTTAACTGTACAGATGGAATCTTCAGATCTTCCTCGTTCTGTTATTGCTGGGAGTGAAATTCCACCATGGTTTGAGTATCAAAATTATGTTTCTCTAGATAGAGAAGATTATGATCTTGATTCAATTATCTCGATAACAGTGCACATCCCTTACTATTACCGCTTGAGTGAATGGTGGAGAATTGATTTATGCTTTGTGTTGGAATATGTGACATCTGACCCATCAGAGGAAACCCTAGCTTCTGTTAATTGGGTTGTTTTAGCAACAGATCCTTCCTTCCCTTCCTATAGGGATTGTGTGTATACCCGCACAAATTATTTTCATACCCCTCACCTGTATATTACATCTTTGAGAGGTCTACAGGAACAGCTAAGAGATGATAGCAACCAACTTGAAATAAGAATTGGGACTAAGACTTATGTAGGACGTGGTAGGTTGAAAATAAGGAAGGGTGGGTGCCACGTGTACTGTAAGGATGATGTGGAACTCTGGCACAGAGCAAAGGCTTCCATTGATTATACTTCCAGTACTTATACTTCTAACTCCAGCACTTCTAGTACAGTGAGGGCATTATCCCTTCCAAGTGCCCTAACTTCAGCAGAGACAGCAAGTGATGATGCTATGAATTCAAGGGACACATCGCTACAACCTCAATTTCAGATGTCCAGTGAATACATCATTGACAATGAAAAGAACAACATAAATATTAATATTGATGATGCAATGAATTATTCAAGGGACATATCACAACCTGATCATGATTTACAGATGTCCAACGATGAATACATCATGGATAATGAAAAGGAGAACATGTGGTAAGTAGATAACTTACAAATTCATCTATCCAATGATATATATGCTACGTGTACGCTACACTTATTTTTACACTTTTATTTTTCTCTTTATATTTTTTTTACTTTTTATCTTTCTTATTTTTTTATTTACAGGATTATCTTTACAAAATAACTCCAAAGTAGAGGTGTAAAAAAGTAGTATACACTAACAAATATACTCAGAATTTCCCGTAATATTGTCGTGGATGCATAATGTACATGTCAAGACATGCATGTTTTGTTTTTCTTCTCTAGGTCTAGTTCAAGCATTGAGAAAATCCTTTCTATTTTTGGTAACTCCAGCAATCCCAGTGATGTGAGAATATCCCAACCGATTCATCCAACAACATATCATGAAGATTTGCAGAAACTTCCATTGAAAAGTGATGATGTGATTAATCCAAGGTACATCGAAAAGTAACTAAATTGCTACAAATTGAAGGGATATAAAAGATATATTAATTGTTTGTTTTTTCCTCTCTAGTTCCTCAATGCCTAATGCAAGCTTGAGTGAAACCAGTGAGATAAGGCTGATCAGAGTTTGTAATAAGACTTGCCTGTGTGAGCAAAGAGCTGCTTTGAAGGTCTCACATTCTGGAAAATCCTACTATGTTTGTGATCATAATCAGTGCAATTATGTTGAGTTGTCGTGCTCTGAGGACAATGTTTTTACCAGCAACTGCCAAAGCTTTGAGGCTTCTTGCAAGAAGGACAATGTGGAATGCTTCGATATATTGCAAGAAACACTCAAGTCTATCATGGCAGAATTTGCACGTGTTAAAGACGAAGAAAACCATGTAGAGAAGGAAAAGATCATGTTGGAGAGAAAAAAGTTCGAGTTAGAGAAGGAAAAGTTGATGTTTGATGAGATGCAAATCCTCTTAAAGGATACATCCAAGATGACAGAGAGACAAATTCAGGATTATGAGATATTATGTGTCATGATTAAAGAAAAATATGGAATGATTTAATCTAATGTTGTAACCTAATTTTGATTCAATTATACATTGGTATGTATTTTGCATTATTTTTAATATATTTTAATTAATGAAAGTTTTTTATTGCTATATTTTTATTTTTATTTTTTCAAAAGATACATTTCATTAGTTGAAATAAATTTGTTAGTTATAATTATAATATATTATATATTTTCCCTTTTTTGTTTTTTCAAAATTAAAATTGAAATGAGTTAAAATTTAAAGTTAAAAGAAAATACATATTAATGAGAATTAAGTAAGTTGGGTAATTTGAGTTAAAATTAAAAAAAAAAAAAAAAGCATCAAAATATTAAAACAATTTTTCAAATAACATTATTTTGGTAAATAATTTAATTTTTTACATTTTTTATTTTTATTTTAGCCGCATAACAGCCATCATTAAAACACATTCGAAGAAAAAAATAACGAGAATGACAACGTAGGCTCCCACGGTAAAGCTCACCTGACCTGACCGTTTAGTCATCACATTCAACCAGCATGCCACTGTAGTATTCTCCATTCCTTGTCGTCGTTCACCTTCTTCTTCCGCAGCAAATCCATGCTTGGCTTTCCATTCTGAATGTACAAAAAACAATGGCATCCGCAGAGTCAAGCGACGGAGATCATGTCGTAGAGCTTATTGTGCGTAATTCTGATGCATCACCAACTGATGCTGTTGCCGTTGCTGTTGCTGATACCGCTACGAATGAGATAGACCCTCTTCTCACGCAGGCTGAGAGGCCCAAGATTAACATTTTCACCGTTTCTTATCCGCGAAGAAGACCCAGAGTAAATTTTCCGTCTTTCTTTCTGAGTCGATGTATTCTTCTATTGCCTTTCAATCTGTGTCAATTTGAATCATCCTTTCTTTTCTTATGTTCATTTGAAAAGAAATTTCCATTTGAAGGGTCAATTTTTGTCCATTTTCCTATTTGTCCTAAATCAAAATTGGACAGATTTATTTCGGGTTGGGGATGATTTGTTAAAATTTGGTTCCTTCCAATAGTCTGGGGAAGATGTGTTTTAAGAACGTGGATATGGGTCAGAAGGACAATTGTCAATAATTAATGTTTGCTGGTTTCGCTAGGAATTTCAAAAGGGTATCAGAAAAAGCAGAAAACTGGAATTAAGTTACCTTAATAATTAGCAGCTGAAATGCTATTTATCAAATGATTCAATAAGACAATCTAATAGATGGTAATATCTATAGTTAACACCTTGGAGTAACTCCTTTTTTTTCCCCTTTCTTTTCTTCATTTTTAAAAATAGAAATTCGGGTAATAGAAAATGCTGAAGTGCAACTAATCTTTTTACCATATCTATGGCTGCAGGATGAAGTGACAAGGTTACTTGAGACAGAAACGTCTCCTTTGACTCAGTTTATGTTATGGGTGTGGAATGGATCTAGATACTCTGGTCTACTTTGTATGACCCTTTCATCTATCATCTACTTTCTCATGGAAGTTCTTGCCAATAGTTTTTCTGGTAAGTTTTGAACTGTGCCTTTTTGATATTGTTTATTTGCTGAACAACAGGAGCAACTTAAAGGATAAGCCTTTTATTGAGTTAGCGAGTAATTCTTATTGCTGTAAATGGTTGTCAATACTATGACATTCAAACTTTTATTAATTAAAAAAAAATACTATGACAATTAAAATCACAAAGTTTTGCTTCCTTTTTTTCCTTCCTTGTATCATTTATTATCTTTGACATTTGATGAACCAAGATTATATGTTTGTGAATTATTAAATCAATCTTATATATTCTAAATATTCAAAACAATCTGCTTTGTTTTAAACGTTAGTTGTCAACATACATTAGCCTAGATTCTTTTAATTGAAGGAACAGAGTTACAGGGCTTTCTATTTGCCTTCATGGGTTTCTTTTAATAAGGTGCAATATTTTTATATGTTTGATGAGATGATGAACGGAATGCAGGTATTCTCTTGCCTTCGTTCTTAAAATTTTTATTTTTCCTAAAGTTTCTTAATATATCTTTCTGTGTATATATATATTATTATATTTTATCAAGGTTTTTGTTATATTTTTTATGTGGAAGATCAGTGAATTTCTTTACTGAGACTACTATAACATACCAATATCTTGTTATCTTTTCATGTTTTTTAGTTTACCCCTGTTTGAATTTTGCAACTATAATTTTGATTTGGCAGTTCAGCAAATTCCTTTGTTTGAGACTGCTTTTACGAGATGTACAATGATCTTGATATTGTCATATGTGTGGTTGAGAAGGAGTGAACAACCATTTTTTGGAACATCTAATGTTAGAAACATTCTGGTTACAAGGGCCCTTATAGGCTATCTGTCTTTGTCCAGTTTTATATATTGGTAAGTGGTATTTGTTTTTTCTTCTCTCTATATCTTTCATTTCAGCACCCCATTTGTCATTAATGAAAGCTCATACTTCCTCTCTCTGAATTCTTCTTTTTTTTTTTTTCTGTATTCTTGTGTCATCTAGTTTTAGGATGAAGGAATTATATGATCTACTTGAATGCCATGAATTTTCCATTCAAGGCATATCACATAGAGCTTTCTGGTTTGAACAGTAATTGTAGTAGTTGCAAGCACAATATTTAATAGAGGTTTCAGCACGGAGAAAGAGGTCTATTATTATTGTATCCACAAGTCATTTCAAATGTGAAACTACTAAGTTAAAATTAGTTTAGTTTTTCTTTGAGTATTATACCATTCTTTCTATTAAAATCAGTCCAAAAATTGTTGGTGATTTGAGATTAAAAGTCCCCTATCCTATTTAATGAATGAGTACAGCACTCTTCATCACTTTCCACCACTTTTTTTTTTCAATTGTTCCTCACCTAGTGGGATAGAGCTTGTCATTGTTGTTCCTTAGTGTTCTTTGAACTCTGCTATAATTCTGGACTTGTAAAGCTTTATTAATGCTTGCATGTGAATACTACTTGAGGGATAGTATAATTGCAAACTTCTTAATAACAAGTATTTGGATTGTTTTGTTTTTTCCTCAGCATCCAAAGGTTGCCTTTTTCCCAGGCTATTCTATTAAATTTAACAACTCCAATTATGGCTTCAATTATGGCAAGAATCTTTTTGCATGAGAAGTTGAACATTACTGATATTGCCGGTAAGATATTATGGTTCTATATTGAAGGATTGTGCTGTTTCTGCTGATGTTTTTGCCATTCTATGTTATCAACTCTTGGTAATCAGAATTTTGAACCCTGATCATTTACTAACATAACTACATATCATCTGTTTAGCTACTTAAATTGTAAAGCTTGAATTTTGACAAGTTCAATTTTCTCTTTTTAACTTGATTTCTGCCTCCTTATCCATATATTTTGTTGTATGTCTATATGCTTCTTTTACATCTTGCATGTGAGGTCATATTCTCTGGTATAGAAGGCCATGTAGTTTCTGAAATGGATTTTATATACAATGCAACTACTGCTATCTTATATAATTTTATTTTAGTTTATGTTATTTTGATATTTTTGTTAGGGATGTTGTAATTGATAGTATAATGTCATCTCTATTCTAGGTATTGCTTGCAGTTTCTTTGGTGTGATCTTCATTTTCCAGCAAATGCTTGCTGAACAAGGTAGAGTGGTTTCCATTTCTAAATCTTCTCCTCCCCCCCCCCCCCCCCCCCTTCCCCTTCTTCCTTCTCCTGAATGTGTTATATCATAGATATAATTTTTTAACATGTCCCTTGAAGTGACAAATTGATTTAGAATTCTGTAAGTAATAGGTGCTAGTTTGAATTTACTTATTGGTATTTCAAATTATCAACTGGTTCCTTGACAGCGAGCTTTGGGCCTCTTGATAGCAGAATAAAGACTCTAATTTTATCTTGTTCATGCTAACCTTTATGTTTCTGAGATGGTTGACAGACAGAGAACTATATAGCCTGCATTCTCTAGTTTCAGCAATTGCAATGGATATACTTTAGCTTCTCTGCTAATTCTTTTGTTTGGAATTCCAGGACAGTTAGTTAAAGCTGAGGAATCAAGCAATGCAAATGGCAAGAGAATTTTACACATATTTAATGTCTTACTTGGTGTCTTTTCATCAATGACTGGTGGAATTAGCTACTGCCTTACAAGGGCTGGAGCAAAAGCATCTGACCAGCCACTGTAAGATTATAAAGTTGTTTGCTGCTATAAGTTTGACTATTCTGATGATCAAAACTCAGAGTCACAAGTGTTATTTTCCAGGATGCCTATCCCACTTCCTCTTTTCACGTCCACTTCTTACGTTTTATCACATTACCTCAACCTATGATGGTCTGTAAAAGCCTTTCTAGTTTTACTCATTGCTTTTGGTTTAGATTCCATGCGAATTAAGGTTTGGGATTCTTGAAGAATCTTTTAAGATATACTGAATTGGAAAGGTTAAAGATTCTAATTTTTATATGTATTGAAGCGCAACTAACTTGCTGAAAGTAGTGGATAAGCTGGCCTCTAAGAGGTTCAGGACTCAAAAGTAGTAAGGCTATAAGCAACTAAGAACTAAATTTAGTTTTTGAAAGGTTTTTAAACAAAATTGAATTCTGAAGTTTCTTTAGAGAAAAAATACATTTTCAGTGACCCTAATATTAAATTAAAATTACTTACAAATGACCAGACACTCAATTCTTGGACCAAATCTCGCTCATAGAAGTCTTCTGATAGATAGCTAGCTTTAACCTTTGAAGGAGGATATTCTTTCATACTATGTAACTTTCTCCATGAAGCTTTTTAGTCCATATCCTGCTGATTTTATACATATCCTATTTCATTTTATTTTTTTTAAATATCTAATATACAGTTACATATAAATTCTAAAAGATGATACAATGGTTTCACTTGTGGTCGGCTCAAGTGTTAGTGGTTTAAGACCAGTTCACAATATATATCTACTCCTGTAACAGAAAAGAATATCCTGAGAAATAAGTGGAGACATGCATCATTGTAGCTAAATTGTTAAAATAGGTTCTTGGCATGATGTATTTCAGATAGAAAGTATATCTATCTCTAATCTCTATGGAATGCCGCTTTTACTTCAGGGCAACAGTCTTTTCATTTGGCTTACTGGCTAGCCCTGCATCAGGGATATGCACATTCTTCTTTGAGGTAAATTCATGCTGCAATTTAACTACTATTTTCAATCAATGTTGAGCCATACTTCTCACATGAAATTATTGTCAGCAATGATTTATACCTGGGTGCTGGCCACCCGTATTTGAAGGATAAACAATTCACTTAAACTTCACATTGATAAGAATCCAGAAATCTCTGCAGTTTTTGATTTTCAATTTCTAAGTTAAACCTTCAGAAGATTCTCGGTGTAATTTATCACCATTCTTTTCATCTTCTTTCTCTATAATTGCATTGTGCATTTGCTTCTTTATGGCGGTCAATTTATTGTCTTTATAGTGGTCTTATCTGAGCAATATCAGATGGGATTGGATGGTTTTGTTGTGTTCAAGTTTTCTACTTTGTTGTTCTATGCTTTTTGTACTGATTTCAAGGTTTTCTTTGTAATGCACTTTCCCTACTTCTTTATCATTAGGTTTTCCACTATTCTAAAAGTATATCAAATGATCTATGCCAACCTGTAAGCGTAGACAAACTATATTTAGACTGAAGAGGCGTTCTACATTCACATATGTTTTCATTATTGTGCTTGTCGTCTTCATCTTTTTGGATTGCTAGAAATTATTTGCTATTCTATATCCTTCATTCCACAACATCTGAAATGAGTAATCCGACCAAAGTTCATTTCAATGTTGTGGGGCATTAAGATATCACTCTGACTCATTCAAACAGTTCAATACAATATAAGATAGAAAACTAAGTTTGAAATGTTCTAGCATATGTACATACATATGTGTGTGTGTGAAAATGTCAACAGACAAGGATTCTTCTCGTCTGTATCCATTTGTTCTTGCCTTCATCCGACACACACATATGTATGTGTGAAAATGGCAACAGATAAGGATTCTTCTCATCTTGTCTTTGTGGTGCAGGATTTTGTTCTTCCAGGACTCCAGTCAATTTTGCTTATGCTTTTAATTGGTGTTCTGGCCTTCTTTGCTGAGGTGCAATTCTAAACAATATCGTGTTCATTTTTTCCAACACCATAGTATGACAGACAGTTAGCATAGTTGGCTATTGGTCTTATCTTACTGCAATTAGAATAAGGACTTTGTATATGATCTTTGTAACCATGGCGGCAGCCAGTTGAGAGAAAACATGATGATAGGAGCAAACAATCACCTAGAATGGTTCTAGTATATTGTATGATTTGATCTTGCTATTGAACAATGCTGCATTAGTTCCTCTCATAATGCTGAACTTAAACTGATCTCAAAACTTCTATCTCCTAGCTCATGTAAGAAAAGATAACTTGTGTCTGAAAGACTTCTGACACATAGTTCACCATGAAATACATCGCCAGCAGTATGTTCTTGCACTATATTTCATGTTAGCAGTTACAGGCCTTCAAAACAAGAGATAAATATATCAAATCTCCCTCCAAAAAAAAAGGCAGCTTGGTATTCAAAAAATAACATACAAGGATGCCTTTCTTTGCACCATTATCTTTATTGTTTCATTAAAAAACAAAGTTACGATAATAAGCTTGCATATTTTTCAATGATATTGTATATAAATCTATTGAAGGTTTTGATAGCACGAGGACTGCAACTAGAGAGGACTGCCAAAGTTGCCAATGTCCTCTATATGGAGGTATCCCTCTCATTATACTGCTGGTTTTATTTTCTTTTGCAATTGGAATTTCATCATCAAACTCTCCATTTTGTCATAGCATGATACATGGGACAAAATTCGCTGCTCTACTTTCTGTTCCAAATCCTGTCTCATGGGTTTGGAATTGGTCCATAAACAATAAAATAGTGTTACAGGTGGGTTCAATTCACTTTTGAATCAATCCCAAGCCCATAAGACAAAGCTTGGGACAGAAAGTGGGACAGAGGATGTTGCATACTTTAGTTTCCCATGTCATCACTAGAAATGACAAAATAGACAGCGAAGTGTCTACAAGGTAATAGAATGCACTGCTATTTCTTAATGCCAGAGCTGTCTTACTGCCTATCTGGAATGTTTTCTTCTATGTTTCCTCGATCTGATACTTGAAATCATGTCATGGCGTCGATTGATTTTCACCTGCATTTCATGTTCCAGGTAGCACTGTCCCAATTGTGGGGTATTGCCTTTTTAAGAGTGGCTCCATCTTTTGGTCCGATCATTGGATGTTTACTAATTTTTATTTCTGTAAGTTGCACAATGTATATTGGGCCTGATAAAGAGACAGATCAACCTTAGAATGAATTGTTTATTTTTGGTTTGCAGCTAATTTGCTGCTCTCATTTTGTTGTATCCAACTGTCTATAGAAGCCATCTATGTTTCTCGTCATATGGCAGCTTAATTGAAAAGTCACTTCACTAAGTTTCTCTTGTTTTTCTCCTTTTCTGCCCTCTATTTTACAACCAGCAGTGCTATACGAGTAGATCCTTTTTGTACATTTACTCTTTATAATTTCTTTTTTTTTTCACATTTTTTTTATTTATAATTTTATCTACATAAACAATTACAAAATCTAAAATATAAAGGAGAGTATAAAATAATAGATGTGCACATATTATTTTTTATTTGTGTAAACTCATTTTTTACATTTTATTTTTTTATTTTTTATTTATAATTTTACTTCTATAATGTAATTAAAATAAATTGAATGTACATAAAGATATATATATCCGTAGATATGTATAAACAGATATGCAACTAATTTTTCCCTCTTAATGAGAATGCTGACAGTTCATTATGCATGATATTAGACCAATTACAAAATAAATATGGATTGAATGACTGCAAGAGGTAGATGGAGATTTCATACACAATTGCTCTAGGGATTTCTGAGAACGGTTAGGTCTTAGGTTTAAATTTTTATATTTTCAGGTTAAAATTTTAATTTAAAAAAAGAAAAGAAAAGAGGTAGATGAAAGTGACAACTCTATAAAAAAGAAAATATGTTAAATGCTATTCAGTATTGATCCCCATCATGGTACATGACAATAAAGTTATTGTCTCGATAAAATTAGTCTCCGATTATTTTTTGGCACTATGACACTCAGTAAATTTAAAAATTATTGTTCAATAATAATATTTTTTTAATTATTTAATGAAATTATTATTATAATTATAATTAAATAATTAATAAATTATTATTATTAAACAATAACTATTCAAATGTAACACTTAGTTTCACTTATATATACACGAGATTTAAACAAAAAAAAAATAGGCAAATTAATTATATGATTACTCGTTAAAGATGAAAAAGTTATAAATAATAAAAATATTTTTAAAAATTTAAACTCGTGATATTTTATTTATAAAACCTTAAGAATTAATCTATTTTCTATTGACTTAGGTAACAAGCAAATTATAAATCTAACCTATATCTGATTGTATATATTAAAGTAACAAACAAAAAAGTATAAATTCATTTGGCATGCAGTGCGCCCATCTTTATGTTTCTCTTGACCTACAAGGATCACTTTTTATTTTCATTTGATTCTTTTCAAAAGAGAAAAGAAAAAGAGAGGGATAGGACCATCCAGGAAACACCAGAACACCATCAGTTAAACAATACTATTTATACACTTCAAATTTATAGTATTTTATATACTTTGAATCTGAATTTAATTTATACATTATAGCTATTCGAGTTTACTTAAAACCTTTTTCAATTCTCTAATTATATAAAGAGCTACAATATATTAAATATCAATTAATTTAGTTCAAATTGAATAAGGTTATAAAAATAATAAAAAAATTTTATTAAATTTTAACTTAATTATATTTTTAAAATTCAAACTCAAAATATTTAATTAAATTAAAACTTGATAAAGTGATTTAAATACTATAGTTATTTTATTTTTATTTACTAAAAATTAAAATTAAAATTAAATTGATCTTTTATCAAATGTCAATGTGTTTTTCTTTTTTTAATCTGTATTAAATGTGATGATGACATGTCGCAATCCAGGCTATGCTATAAATGGACTGATTGCATTAACATCTGATGACAAATTGACTTGGGAAAACCTGTGCGGATAGAAAACTGCATGAACCCAGAAAAGGTAGCTTTAATTAGACCTTTCAAGTTCCGCGTTGTCTTTTAAGTGTTGAGTGCAAAGAGTTTCCCAACTTAATATAATAATACATGCATGGATGCCCAAGTTTTAGGTCCTGGTTGGACCCACTTGTTGGAAATGTGTATTCTCATATTTTACACACTTATATGGTATCATAACTTAAATTTGATTGAAATTATTTACATTTTAATTCAATATTCTTAACTTTCATTATAAATACAGTTCATAATTTTATATTTTATATTAAATGTTTAAATATCATTTAAAAAAGTATTATCAAAACATAATATTTCTTGAATACATGAGAAATGTGAGTATGTGTATATATAAAATATATGATTACAAAGAGATTTTGAAGAATTAATTTATTGCATATTATTCAAATCCCTTTCCACTGAATTATATATAGTGACTATATATAAAACTATATTAGAGTATAATAATACAATAAAAAAGAAAAAGAGATAAAATAGAATATTGTTTTGGTACATGTATTAAAAATAGAATATATGCAATTGTCACTAATTAAATCTATAAATCATTATCAAATATGAAAAATGTTTAATTTGTACTATTAACATTCATATTATATTACATAATGAGTTGACAAAATATAAATCATTAAAAAAGAAAATTATTTAGACATAATTAAATTAAATTTTGTTAATCATATGATTTTTTTTTAATTCCTTTCTTGGGCAATATAAGCATAGATCACCAAATTTATAGACTTGAAATATACTTATAAAAGTATTTTATTAATTGCCCCTTGAACTTTATTAGCAAGCTAACATTGTATTTTGTGATTGGTAGGAAGAGTTGAATTTAATTTTGCAGAAAATAAGATGGCTAGCCTCTGGGTTTTGCATTGGAAATGAAGTTGTGGGACAGAATTGTCTACAAATCCAATCCAAGGGTCCGTATGATTTGGTAGATGCTGCTTACTTTGAATGATTGAGCAAACGTAATCAACCCCTTTTAGTGGGCCTCTCTTTGCAGGGCTAGAGCTAGAGATAGTGATGTACCACAACAACATTTTTATCTAAAAATTTAACCTTTGCATTCTCTCTGATGAAGTAAGCATACTTCACACTTCACCAACATTTCTACCAATCTGGCCCACCTTATTTATAACCGTCCATACTATACATGCCTTAGCCAGTAGGGGCAAAATCATGATAAATAATTTACAAAAGTTTATTTCCTAGAATCATGTTTGCTGGGGAATCATATTTGATGTGTTCCCAATAAACAGAGTTAAATTATTGTTATATATATTTAAGCTATTTATTTACAACATTTAATAGTAAAATAATTTAAAAGATATATATTGAGTTGATTTAAATTATTTATTTTCTATTCAGTAAATATTTAATAGAAGATCCTTAGCATAAAAGCTAAATTAATTGTGGATTAAGGTCTTATGAAAAGTTAGGAAGCAATTGAACTTCAATGTCTCATTGACTCGCTAAGAAAATTGTGGGCCTAATGGCAGGATGAAATCATCTCTCTGGCTTTGGGATTAATGGAAAAATATTATTACTTTATTTAATGAAATTTTGATGAATCTTAATGTCATGACACAATTTGACACGTAGAGGAAAACAAAAAATTTTGTGTCAATAAAAGAAAAAGACATTTATCCAAAAAAAATATATAATAAGATTCACTAGGCAACACTATTTGTATTCTATATATTTCCGTAAAAAGAATGCAGATTTAATATGAGGTTGCACTATCTTTTTTTAACACATAATTTAACTAATTCATGAGATTTAACATAACCATTGTAATTTTAATTCTTATTAATTATTTAATCTTTTTAAAATTAGTTCAAGAATAAAATTAAATTCAATTGTAAAATATAAACATATAAAAATTTTATTTATTAAATTTATGTTACTGTATCAAATCACTTGTTGTGATTTAGGTATTTGTTTGTGAGAATTTTAAGGTATGTTGATTTTATTTATGTTATATATATATAGGCATAAAATGAAAAGGAAAAAAAAAAAAGCAATAGCCTTAGTTATATAGTTACATTGAGATATTTTAAGATTTAAATTCCTTTTATTTAACTTTTTTTTCATTTTTATCAAACAACTAAAATTATCCTCAAGTCTTTTTTTTTAAAAAAAAAATAATAAACATTCAAATTCGAAAACAGTAAAAGAGAAATATGTGTCAAAACAGAGAAAGCGAGGTACATTGTAACGAAGCAGAGAAGAGGAAGGGGTAGTTTAGTAAATTTCCTCACGGGTTCAAAAAACACAAGCTTGTTGACGACAGAAGGGGGCGGGGCGTTACTGAAAGCAGCACTTACGTTTTGTATAGTCTTACCCTTTTTTATTTCCTCTTGTTTGTTTATTTTTTTAAAATATATTTTTAAGTTTTCATGCTTTTGTTCACTTTATATCTACACTTTACTTTGCTATGAGTTCTTCTTCTTCCTCTTTTTCCTCCTTCCTTTGTTTCTTCTCCTGTCTTCTTGTGTGCTTTCTGAAGCTCCTCTCTTTGAGAAACTTCAACAATGGCAGACATCACCCATCCACCTATGGAACAGCTCCAAGACCTTGAGTACTGCATAGACTCAAATCCTCCGTGGGGTATGCTCTTTCTTTCTCATTTGGGTATCTCTGTTTTCATTGGAAATGAGCTTGTGGGTCTCTTTTTCAGTGTTCTAGTTGCTTATATCACTCATCGTGCTTCAACTTTTTTCTATCGATTTCTGTCTTCTTTTTCATCACCTTATGTCGCTATGTGACAAATATTGGTTCTCACCTTGTTCATTTAAAAAAGAGTGGAAGAAAGTTTGCAACTTTACTAGTTTTGAAGGTGATCGATGAAATTACCCTGACAAGTTTTTCTAGCATTTCAAGTTCAAATAGAATGAATAAACAATGGAAAGCTTCTTTTATTTCTTTTCTGAAATCCTTTACATGAAATGGATTTTCTTTAATGCTACATAACTTCGAGATTTTTTGTTTTGTTTAAAGATTCAAACTTTGATGATTTTGAGATAGAGGGGGACTCTGCAATTTTCTGTTTGTTCTTCTCCTTTCTCTTTGGCTATTTTTTCTCATCGAGGTTATCTTTTTTACTTGAAAATAATCTTGTATTATAACGTTCAGATTTTTAAATGACACCCTGATATTGCAAGTACTCTTCATTATTCATTTCCATGTGTCCTGAGCTACCAAACAGTAGTAACCATCTTAAAAGCAGACTAGCAATAATGGCACCATGTACTATTTACTCTTTTACTATTTTGTTTTTACTCGTCGAGGTTAGTGGTAACTTCTCTTGAATGAAAATTTAGTAATCACTAATGACATTCTAAAGTGGACCCCCCATATTAATTAATGAGTAAATATCTGTTTAATTAATAGGAAGGGAATGTAGCATAATGCATTAAATAATTTCACCTGTTACCAACAGATATTTTGTCGGGTAGTAGTGAATTTTCCTGAAATGTCATCAAAGCTAAGTAATTTCGACTTTTTAATTGATTTTTGTTCATTGGACCTCATTTCAAAAAAGAAAAAATATAGTAATTGTATTATTGATTCATTTCTATAATTAGGTTGCCAAAAAGAAAAAAAAAAAATTTCTAATCTTCATTCATTTTATGTAGAAGTTTTGTAAATATTATGAACTTTGTGAATATATTTTTATCCTTTAATTACTGATGTAAGAATAAACTGAGGCTTCTTTTGCCGCTTAGCTGCAAGCAATGCACATAGGAAATTTGGGAAAGTTCCGTTAGGGGAAGCCATGGAAGTTGGATTTAACAGGAAATCCACATGACCATATTGTATATTGCCTGATATCATTAGCACTATGAAGTTGTCACCTGTAAGGTTATTGTGGTTGTGAGAAGGGAGTGAGTGCAACTCGAGATTTCAAAAATGCTGAAGCAAATCAGAAATCTTTGCTATATTACCACGTAGCTGCATACAACTATGTTTAAGTTACACGATGCGGGAAAGCAAGAGGATTCTCTTATATGACATGAAACAAATGTATAATCTATGTTAAAAATGAAATATAGGATGTTCAGAGTTTTATACAGTAGGCAGGTATAGGTTTTTTAATGGCCAGATGTTTCCTTTCCTGTACATTCTCCTTTCTCTTTTGCTCATATTAAGTGTCTAATTTTGCAGCTGAAACTATCCTACTGGCATTTCAAAATTACATATTGATGCTGGGCACAAGTGTTATGATCCCTTCATTGCTCGTCCCCGCCATGGGAGGAAGTAGTGTAAGCTGTCCTTCTTCTGTCCTATGCCTTTCGTGTTTAAAAGTTGTCCATCCTTGTACCTAAAGTTCTCATTCAGGCATATATTTGTCTTGGTCTAACTAGGAGAGTAATGAAAATGTTTAACTCCCAAATTGTTCAGTCTCAAATTTAACTCTTCATTCTAAGATTCAAACATTTCGTCCTTTTAAAACTAACTACTTTTTCTTTATTTTTCTTTTTCGTTTTCAACAGCATTTATGGACTAAATCTTTTTAGCTATATAGGTCAAGGGTCTTGGCAGGTTTTGATAATTTGGTCTACAAAATAATTGTTGTTCTTGATAGATCTTTCTCGCCGATATTTATTCTGATGCTTGCTTATACAATCAGGGTGACAAAGCAAGGGTGATACAAACACTGCTTTTTGTATCTGGCATTAACACACTTCTCCAAGCACTATTTGGAACCAGATTGCCTGCAGTGGTTGGAGGCTCTTTTGCTTATGTAGTTCCCATTGCTTATATTATCAATGACTCTTCACTGCAACGAATTAGCAATCCTCATGATGTGAGCTTTCTCCTTCCATGTCTCCATTACTGAGAAGCTTGGATTCACATATATTAAACTGTGATTTTTTGTTTTTTGGCATTTGATTATTGATTTTACAAGCATTACCACAATATTAATACCTCTGTTCTCTCATGGATTTTCTTTGAATCCTAGACACCTTTATGTTATGAATCTGAGCGGGAAGATTTTAGGCATACAAGAATCCTAAATCCTAAAATGTCATATAAAGCAAGAATTTTAATGTACTCAACAAATGCTAATGTGGATAAATTCTAGTTGCATGATATGCTAACAAGTTGGTCACCAGGAAAATCCTTCTTACCAAGTTCATTAAATTCATGGTATGTGATTGTCAATGAAGTTGAAAGTTTAGAATCAAATGATTTTACGCAAGATCATATCAGAAAAGACCCAAACCACTAAACTTATTTTAGTGTCTAAAGATGTACTCACATGATTGCTTTAAACTCCAACTGAACATTTGAACTTGATATTTGAAATGATGACATTGGCAACCAACAATAACTTAGGATGTGCCTCGAGTATACTAGCTTTCTTTCAAACATACTTAAGTAACTTTCTTATTTGGTAGGGTATTGAAAGGGATCTTCCCATGTGATTGGTTTGCAGAGATTTATACACACAATGAGAGCTATACAAGGTGCTCTGATTGTAGCCTCAAGTATTCAGATAATCCTGGGTTATAGCCAAGTCTGGGGACTTTTCTCGAGGTAAACAAATTGCATTTTGAATGTTTGTAAAATGAAAATGATGAAAATTTGTTCAAACATTAACTGTTGTTCGAATCTTCTCTGCAGATTTTTCAGTCCTCTTGGCATGGCACCTGTAGTTGGATTGGTTGGATTAGGATTATTTCAACGAGGATTTCCCGTGGTAGGTTTTACTCTGAGCAGCTTTATATGATATCCATTAGGAAGACTGTGAGCGCCAACCTTCAGCCCAACATTTACTCCAATTGCCATGATGTTTATAGCAAAGCTTTTGAAAAAAAACACTCTATGCCATGTCATCATATAGAAGAAAGTTTGCACTAGATGCTAATAAACAATGACATTTACTTTTCAAGCTCTGAAGTTGTCTTCAATATTTCCTTATGTAAAATTCTTAAATTCACAATGCTCATACTTCCAAATTGATAGCTTGCCAAATTCTATTCATTTTGTGCTTTACAGTTGGGGGAATGCGTAGAAATTGGAATACCTATGCTGTTGCTTGTAATTGGATTATCACAAGTAAGTATGACTAGAATATAGTGCCTCGTATTACTATTTCTTTCCTTCAGACAAACTAATCAAGTACACATTGCAGTATCTAAAGCATGTGAGACCATTTCGAGACATCCCTATCTTTGAACGATTTCCGGTGTTGATTTGTGTCACAATTGTTTGGATCTATTCTGTTATCTTGACTGCCAGCGGAGCTTATCGAGATAAGTCTCAAAGGACACAGATTAGTTGTCGAACAGATCGAGCAAATCTAATATCTACTGCACCATGGTATGTTAAAAATATCATTTTTCTATTTCTTCTGATATGTCTGCTTTTTTCTGGGTTCTGATGTTTCTCTTAATGCCTAATAGGTTCATGTTCCCATACCCTCTCCAATGGGGTCCGCCGACATTTTCTGCCGGTCATGCATTTGCTACAATGTCTGCAGTTATTGTCTCAATGGTGGAGGTATCCATCTTTCAATTTTTTTTTTCTTTATTATATTGCTTACAGCTAATTCAGCAAGCTAAATGTCATTCTGTTTGGCTTCAAATTCTATCTGGTGCTAATTTCACTACTCCATTAGTGATCATTTTTTAACTTGCATAAGGAGTCACATTTTACATTTGGTGAGTTTTCAACAGTGGCTTAACTGTGAACTTTTTGTTTCAGTCAACTGGTGCATACAAGGCAGCATCTCGGCTGGCAATTGCCACTCCACCTCCTGCTTATGTGCTCAGTCGAGGCATTGGTTGGCAGGTAATTTTACTTAAAGAACAGAAACTTAGGGGCAAAACGCAAGGCTATTGCTTGAGAAGTTTGTAAACCAAGTTTTTGATCTCCATAAGGGAAATGGATAGCCGAATATGTCCATATGCATTTACCTGTCTTATGCCATATCACATTTCTGGATATCATGAGAATGTCAAACATGGGTATAATAATTTGATTTTAATTGCGCTAATGAGCTGAATTGCAGGAACACGCTCTTTCGGCATTGATAGGCCTACTAATAATGATAACAGGCAAGAAGCTTAATCTGTCTGAGAGCTTATTTGGTTTATTATTTGCAGGGGATTGGCATCTTGCTTGATGGTCTTTTTGGAACTGGCACCGGTTCTACCGTTTCTGTGTAGGTCACACCCTTTTGAGTGGTTGCAACTTAACTGCAGACTGCCCCTTGTTTATATTCCTCATATCTTTCAACATTAACTTGAAGAATGCCATGGCTGTTAATTTCAGAGAAAATGTGGGACTTCTTGGACTAACCCGAGTTGGAAGCCGCAGAGTTGTTCAGATTTCTGCTGGTTTCATGATATTCTTCTCTACCTTAGGTTGGTATTTAGACCTTTCTAACATAAATTTTGACTCCATCCAGAGAAAACATTTCCCAATCACTTAACCCTTTGTCAAAGTTGCTTAGAGAAGACAGTTTCTCTTACTTTGCTTTTCTCTTTTGTGATGTGCAGGAAAATTTGGAGCCGTATTTGCATCTATACCATTCCCTATATTCGCCGCGCTTTACTGCATTCTCTTTGGCCTTGTTTGTATGTCATCTGACTCAAGTGAGATTTTCATTACCACAATTCTTACTCTTACAGTCTTTCTTGTTTTGTTCAGCTTCTGTCGGATTGTCATTTCTTCAGTTCACCAACATGAACTCAATGAGAAACCTCATCATCACTGGACTCACATTGTTCCTTGGAATATCTGTTCCTCAATTTTTCAACGAATACTGGACTCTTCCTCGCCGCGGCCTCGTTCACACCAATGCTGGATGGGTAAGTTTTCACTGTTTTAAAACTTGGACTGGGCATTGGCCCAGAGAGGTCGACAGTTCGTACTAGTTTGAATCACATAGTATGTGCATAACATTATTCTTGCTTTGATCACATTTGCAGTTCAATGCATTCTTGAATACCATCTTCTCGTCTCCGGCGACGGTAGGGTTGATCGTGGCCGTGTTCCTGGACAACACTTTGGAGGTGGAAAGATCAAAGAAAGATCGCGGTATGCCATGGTGGGTGAAGTTCAGAACATTCAGAGGAGATAATAGAAATGAAGAATTCTACACATTGCCATTCAATCTCAACAGATTCTTCCCACCAACTTAAGCACATGTTCTTCACAAATATAACAAATGCTATTTTTCTTACCCCATCACTCAATTTTTTTGGAGGACCTTGTGGATCTTGGTCCAAAACAATGTAAAGCATTTCAATCTTAGCACCTTTAGATTCAATAAAGTAAAAATTTTTATTTTCTTTCCTTCATAGTTGGGACTTAAAATGCTAAACTCCAATTTAAAATCTAAGAATCACTTTCACATTTATTGATATTACTGCATACAAAGAGTATATCAAAAAATGTGAAGATACTCTTATACGAATAAAATTTCTTAGAGGACTAATTAAAATCTAATTTAATTTAATTAAATAAAAGTTAGTGAAGTGTAACATGAACTTTTTTGTTTATCTAAAAATATTAATGCATTTTTTATTAATAAAATACCTTAATAGTCTAATTTAACACATATTCTTCCTCTCAAAATTGAGAAAGTCATCAACTTTTTGTAAGAGTTTCATTTACTTTCCTTTAATATTTGTTAATTATCAAGATTGAAAAATAAATATAAAGGAATTGTCTGAACAAAAATAAATGAAGCCTCAGGTAGCTGTTTTCACATCAAGAATCAACTTCAGCCGGCACTTGCAACAAGCAATCATCACTGGCTTCACATTCACTTCCTTATAATTAAACTAAATTTAAAACGAAAAAAATTAATTAAAGTCGGAAAAAGGGTATTTTAGTCATTAGATCATGCATTGTACTGAGATCCACGGATACTGTCAGCATGCGAAACGGCAGATTCTATCTGGGTTCAATCATAGCATCGCCGGTCGTCGCTCGTAAGCTATTGGCGACGTGGCATCGGACCTTAACACCGTCTTTGGAAAGAATAACAACACAAACGATGTCGAGAAGAAAGATTATGTTGAAAACCAAACAAGGCTTAAATCTCAGAAGGAAAGAAACCTCAAAGACCCGTTTAAAATCATAAAGAGATAAACACCGCCGACCAGTGACAGAGAGCTATGAAACGTTGCCGTACCGAGGAAACGAAGTACCCTATCTGTTAAAATTCAAAATTCCTAGGTCAGAATCTGTCAAATACGAGAGCAAAAGGTGAGAGGAGAACGATGAGGCTGCTTAGTCTTTATATAGTGTCACTCTGAACTTAACCCTAAACAGCAAACACGTTTCGAGAAGTGTCAGGGCTGGCCCAGCTCTAATGGACCGGGCCTAATTTAATCGGGCTAAAAATTGAGAGAGTTTTTTTTAACACCCCATAATTTCTATTACCACCCCCAAATCTTTTTATTTTCAAGTGAAATGACGCATATACCCCTTTGTAAATTAAACCCTCATTGCCTTCCTCTCAACCCCAAAACCCCCCGCTCTCTCTCTTTCTCTCTCTAGCTTAGGTCCTCTCCTCCCATGTATCTTGCAACTTTCTCTGCTTTAGCGTTTGGTCTTTTATTAATCAATTTTAATGTGTGATTATAGAGTTCTTCTTAACGTGTGATTCTTTCCATTATTCAATGATTTGAGTTTTGTTTTGTAGCAATGTGAACTTCATCAATGCTCCACAATATCGGATGAAAAATGGTGCTTTTTGGCCTTTCCATTACATTCTTAGATTCAACTAGAATTGTACTTGTATGAATTGTTCTGATGAGCATGTGATTTTAATTTTATTAATGGTATTATTGTAGGGGCGCCTGATAACGCCAAGTTGATCAATTTAAGAGCAAGAATTACACCTATATACACGATGGATGGAGGTGGACACTTCATATGTGAGAAAGGAGATGAGGATCCAAGTCATTAAAGAGTAACTCAATGATAGCTTCTATTGTATATTTTATGATAGGTTACAACATGTATTCTTTTTATTACGTTTTAGTTCCATGTAATGGATCCTTTTGTTGACTCTTTCTAATGTTCATAGTAATGTTTATTCCAATTAGTTATATGTATTTACCTAGGTTATATTATAGATTATATAATTATATGATAATTTGTTGCTATATAAGCTTATATACACCTATACAAAACAAAACCTATATTATGCATTTTATGTTATGGCTTATAATATAATCAGTAAGATTAGAGTTTTACCATTATGAATCATATAATAATCTGCAGATATATAAGTTTATATACGTTCATACAAGTTGAAACTATTTTGTATAGTGTTATGGATTATTATATAATTTGTAAGTTTAGAGTTTACTATTACAAACTCTATGATAATCTGTAAGTTTATATATATTTATTTAAGTTAAAACCTAATTTATACATTTTGTGTTATAAATTATAATATAATTCGTAAGTGTTTATAATTTTATTATTACAAACTATATGATAATCCATACCATAACAAAAAACACTTTTCTAAGTTATTCATATAATCTGAAAACTTATAATACTTAGAAAAAAAAATTATAAAAAATGACCTTGATATTTCTCTCGTGATGTTATGACTTTTAACAGTAGAGAATTCATATCCAAAATTTTACTAGATTTTGCAGTTCTTACAAAAACAATTAATGACATAACCTTTGAACGCCCACAGGAACCAAAAACTATTGGCATATACCTATCTGGTTTTGTGAAGTATATGGATATGTAGAACTCATGACTCGATCATGTGTCATGTCTCTCTGAACTCAACTAGGAGACAAGATCATACCCACTATGACGAATTTTATGAAGTTGCAAAAAAGGAAAAATACAAAACAACTCACGACTTTTAATTTAATCAATTATACCCATTTTTTGTGAACATGTGTGAAGCCAATATAAATTATATTTCCCTTTGATACTCCAATTATTGAACAATAATTTACAAAATGGTTAACATGATAAGATATAAACGCATATCCAACCAAAAAGAGATATAAAGACATATGCCATTTACTGCTAATCTATGAACCAGATCAAATCTGACTTGCAAAACAACAACAGAAGATTGAACAAATTGGACAAGTAATTTGGACACTTAAGTCACTAATCTAACTTATTATAAGTAATAAATTAAGGTTCGAAGTTAAAACATACTTAATTTAATTGATAAATGAACTATTATATATATAAAGTGTTTAAGAGTAAATTAACCACGAGTGAACAAATTTTAGTGAGCAGAAAGCCTAAAATATAGCAATTATTAACTATGCTCATGTTTAGCTTATTTTTCATTTTTGGTCTTGAGTACTTGTATTTTTAGAGTATAAATTTATTATTAAGATTTTGAATTCATAATTAATTTTAATTTGGATTAATTGGAGAATTCAAATCAAAATAAAAATCTCTCAAAAGTATTTTTTACATACGTATAGATTAGAACATAGATTAATATACTTAAGTAACTTTGCCTTCTCACTACTAAGAACAACATACTTATTCTTCATTTTTCATCTAGCATTTATGGGTCACAAGCTCAATATAACCGAACAATATTCTTTGTTTCTTCGGTACTTCATCTCACAAATTTTTATTAGTCCAAAAAATAATAAAATAATATTATAAATATTGAATGTATATTTTTTTATTAATAAAAATTTAAGAATAAAATAATTTAATGTAATAAGACAACCTTAAAAATAAAATTATAATATTTTTATATTTTAAGATCAAATCTAAACTTCTTCTAAAAGTTAAAAGTGGGTATTAAAAAGCATAATAAGTTGAGATAGAAGATATTAAATTAATGATACCCACCGTTTAGTTTATTCTTTGTTTTACATCTAGCATTTCAAAATTATTTTTTTATTTTTTGCTTTTTTGGTTGGGAAGGAAGGTAGTTCTAGGACAGAGAAAAGTAATATTCTCCATAGTTTCATTTTAAGTCACTTGTTTATTAATCAATCATGATCAATCACACAAGTGTTTAAAAAAAGAATGAAAATCAAACATATCTCTAAAGATCAGAAGAATCCAAATAGAACTATTGAAAAGAAAAGCTTTGCCTAATATCATTGCACTTCCCCTTTAATCAGAAAAAGACAATACAAATTCTTATTTTATGACCAAGATCTATTGTTGCTAGCCAAGGGGCCAGCATAGGAGTCATCATCCACTATACATTGAGGAATGTAATTATTATTTTATTAAATAAAATAAAATAACACTTTGCTGATTAATTAAAGTAACCTTTTTTAGAACTTTTTTCCTTTCTAGACAACAAATCCATTCACAACTTGATGAAAGAAACAAATGAAGATTTTGGACTCATCTTGTAGTAAAATATATTTATTTTGAAATTATTAATTCTCCTAAGTAATCAGAATGTTAACATTATTCATTGGGACCCATGATCCAATTAGTCACATTACACCAAAGGAAAGAACACTAAAAACATATTATATTATCATCATAAAAATAATTATTATTGAAAAAACAGTAGAGTCCCCCTTACATGCAATGCATCATTCATGGGATTTCATTGTTGAACTTTTTATTTGATATTTTATAGGATATTGTTGAGTGATGTGTGATCTAGTTTGAGTGAATTTAATTAAAATTAAATATTATCATATTTGAAATATCATTAAATAATTAATATGATAATGTAAAGTACGATTAGTTCAAAAATTTCTTAAAAAATTAAGATATTATGTTCAAGACTTCGAATTGTTATTTTATCTTATCTCTAACTAAAAAATTTATAATTATCTATGACAAAAAAAAAAAAATTACAATAACTGATATATAGAGGTAATAATTCGATTTTTTGATCTGGTAATATTTCTACTTTTAATTAAGGCTGTTTTTGTAAACTTGTTAGGTTTAAATATTTTAAGAATTAATTTCAAATAAATACGTGATTTTTATTATTTTAGGTGATGAATTTGAATATTTTTATTTTCATTACGAATGAAATTAATTTTGTACTTAAATAAAAATAAAAATATATTATTAAATATATAAATTAATTAATATATAATTATTTTAGTTTAATTAAAAAATTTAAAATTAAACTTTAAAAATATAGTTACTTTAAAATTTAATAAAAAGTGTTATTACATTTATAATTTTGTTGAACTTAAATTAGATTAATTTGATACTAAATATGATAATAAATACTAACTATTTATATAAAAATAAAAAAAATGAGTTCACAAATATTATTTATATATAATATTTTGACAATAAATTTGTCTAAAGAATTTTTTTAAAAAGAAAATTCAACGACAAAAGCCATTTGCATGTTATCCAAGTCCCAAGTAACATGTTCGTTTGTTGAATCATATGGCTAGAGTAGATGTTGAAAGGGCCTACATAGCCACTTGAGAAGGACACAATGTACATCTATCTGTCTTGATTCCATTATAAGTGCGTTCTTTTCTATCCAACAGTTCCCGTTCTAACTACGAAACATCCACGTGGGACCCACCACCGAATCAACGAATAGGACCAAACCCCAGAACGTTCAAGTGGGTCCTACACTCTATCATTGTAATTCTTTCTTCCATAGTGGTGGGGACAGATGAGACGGCGGACCACCATACCTAAACGTGAATGCGCGTTCACGGCGTCTTTTCTTCCCATACCTAAAAATGTTTCCCGTACACGGTGATTGGTCATTTTCGTTTTTATTTTAGCACTTCTCATTTTTAAATTTTATAATTCTGATTTTTCACTTTAATTTTAAAATCATTATTTAATTTAAGGCTGGTTTGTCATGTACTATATTGAGTCGTGATTTAATTTCATCTTATAAAATAAATTAATTTTAAAAAAAAAACTGTTGTATATTTAATAGTGGAGTGATTATTACATGTATATATTTGAACAAGTGATAGATATATTTGAGTGAAGAAAAGAGAGATGCATATGGGAATGTGTGTAGTGTGATGAACATTAGAATTGGTGTAAAGAGAAGGAAGCGATAAGGTCGCCAGCTAGAGCGGCTGTCTCAGCTTTGACAAACAGTGAGAGCAAGACAAAGAAAGAATAGGCCAGCGGCTGCCGCGTATCTCACAAGAGCATATGCCATCTATCCCATAATTGATTCCTTCCTATCTCAATTCAAGGATCACACCTACACTCTTAACAACTCATACTTCTACACTTCTTATTTGAATCTTTATTAAAATCAAAATTCCCCATGTCTGTAAAACTAATTTTTAAATTTAAAATAGCATATATTACTTTTTGAAATTTAACAACTGATATTATCACGTAAATTTATTTATTTATTTTTTAAATCTTATGTTTGTATAATGACATTTCATATTCACTCATGGAGCTTTTATTACACATCAAAATACAAATGATGGTTTTTTTTTTTTCACTCGTGAGTCTATTTTATTACATTAGAAATATTATTATTATTTTTTACTAATATATGTTTTTCTTTTATCATTTTAAACTTTTAATATTGTAAGAACTTGTTGAGGAAATTATTAATGATTAACTTAATTTATTTATAAATTGTGTTAGATTTTATTAGTTGAGTTATTTGAAATTATTAAGGATTATTGAAGACACTCCCTTAGTAAAAGAATGTAACACACTGATTGAGAAAATGTATAAAAAAAATAAAAAGTGCAAATATTTTCTAAATTTTTGTACATAATTTAATAATAAATAATTGATTTTGTTTTGATATCATTCTTTGGATGTTTATCAACAAAACAACACTAATATTGTATTTAAAAAATAGCTCAATTGTACTAATAAAAAAAATATCTCAAGTGTGTGTATCCATATAAAAGCAAGCATATATTTTGGATTCCACATTGATGTCACACCATCTTAAAAACAACACACCAAAGAACCTTTTACATATCCTAATAATGCACCTATTCAATATTGATCATGCATGCAAAGTTAATTTCATTCTTAAACTAAAAAAAGAAATTTATTTTTATTCAGGTAGAAAAAATAATTTTATTTTCTGAATATATTTTATATATCTTAAATTTACTTATTTTGCACCATTTCAATTTGTTATATTTTTTATTTCTGATAAAAATTGAGGAAAGTAATAAATTTCCTTCATAATTTTCATGGGACCCACATTGGAAACTACACGCCACGCCACATCGTAACTACTACAATTGTCCACGCGCGTTGTCATGGCTTCCAGGTTCGCAGGCCTTCCAAAACATTGTCGTCTCTTTCTGTCTCTCCTTCGCTTCCCCCCTATTGAGTATTTGACCTTTTTCTTTTCTTCTCTTTCTCTCTCTCAGAAAATCTCTCCCAGATTCCTCCCTTCTCTCTGCAAGGACAACAAGGTCGATCCTGGCGGGAAGGATCAGATCCCCGCATACTCAATTTACCGTTTTACCCTCTGCCACTACCAACTCCTCCTTCTCCCTCTTCTATTTTATCATACAGTAATAAACCTTAACCAAACAATAAATTCATATTCAACCACTTAGAATTCGTCTTCTTCCACGTATCAACGTGTTCCTGACGAGTTTCGCATTTCTCTCTTTCTCTCTCTTCCACGCCTTCCGAGCCAAGCAATTGAATTTCCCTATCGGTAGCTTAATTCATTGCAACATTGAATTACTTTGGCAATTTATGTCTTGACCTTAGCTGCATTTATGCCTTCTGTGGGGGTATTCTTGTTTTGGTCTCTATGTCGTTTATTCTTTGTCCCTTTGATCTATAAAATTTAAGGAGGTTGCTTGTGATTACAGTAGGCACCCTTTACAGTCTTATGCTATAAAGGTGATTGCTTTTTTGTTATGAAGTTCAGAGGTGATTGTTTTGTCTTGTTCTCGCTGCTCTGTGTTAATTTTCCATTTTTATGGGACTCCCATCTCCCAGGTTGGTCTTCTTTCTCTATGCCTCTGGCTTGTATGTTTGTGTCGGATTGTCTAAATATTTGAGGAGGATTATGGGTTTTTCTGGGTTTTGGTGTTTGAAGCAGATTTTAGCAGTAAGAAGGGCATAAGAAGTGGTCTTGATGGGGAAAGGTGACGTTGGAAGTTGCGTTTTCCCTCTCACATACTTGCAAATTGGGTAAGTTTATTCGTTTTATTTCATCATATGTGGAATAAAACTTGCCTGAATTGATCATATGATATTGCTAAGCAATTACCGTCAATGGTATCGTGACTGAACCCCCTTCCCCAAAAAGAAAATTCTTATAGCGACTTCAACAACGCGGAAGGAAAAGAGAGTTCCCATTTTTTTAAGAAATTTCTTCTTGATCTTCTTCGATTTTTTACAGCTGAGGTTTAGCTGATAACACCTTCATGCACCTTCCTACTTCACTGTTATGAATGTAATTTTAGTTGAAGTTCATTAAATATTGCTTCATCTTCATTATCTGAAAATGTTGAACAATGTTTTCTTCATGTGCTAATGCTGCTTCCTTTCGACTTGTGAAGAAAACTTAATCATTTGAACGATGTGATTTGTTAGTTGAAAGTGGAACTGACGAAGCTTTGTGGTTCCTCAAGATCCAATGAGATGATGACCTTGTTCACTTTGGTCCCAGTTTAGTTCGGGTGTTCTGGTTTCCTTCAAATGAGAACATTTTGTCCAGAAGAGAATTAAGAAACTGTTGGCTGTGCAGCTGATTTTGCTTAAATGACAATGATTGAGTAATAGCTGAAAGATTTTTCAAAACTTATCCTGAATATAACTAGAAAATTTTAATAAGGAAAAATCAAACAATCATTTCATAGCTGGTGATTATCTATTGTAGTTGTATTGTCTGATTAAATTAGGTTAGCTATGGTGTTTTTGAAACTTCTACTAATCTGCTGCCTCTTTTGTGATGTATTTTGCAGAGACTTGCAGTCTTACCTCTCTGATCTTAGCCTTTTCCTTGCCAATGACAGTAAAAGGGAATATATTTTGGTGGACAACAGACCATGGTTGAGAGACCTTGGTGCTTCTAGAGCACACTTTTGGCAGCTGATGGTTACCAAGGTTGACGAGCCTATGTACTAGATTGAAGTAATTTGCTTGAAATTTCATGCTAGAATAGACGTTAATATTTTTTTTTATGACCAGTCAAGGATGTCTCCTTTTGCACACACCAAAGCTCGGAAAGCAAGAAAGGAGGGAAAGGAAGTTTGTTCTGGATCAAGCACAACCAAACCAAAGAAGCTTTTAAAATGGTTCACAGTGGTTGATGCGGCAATGTTATCAAAGAAGAGGGTTTTGCTGCCTGTAAAAAAACTCAGGAATTCTTTGCAGGTCAGCAGTGAATTGCATAGGACCTTGTATGGCTTCATTGTATTTGAAGTTGCATGGGCCGATGTTCGTGGAATTAACTACTTCAATGAGCTTCAGGTACAGCATCTCTGAGTTTGCTCTATACACCATCATGTGTATGCATCATCATGATCTAACCTTCAATACCTTCTTTACAGACTGATACTTCACTGGCTATAGAAGCTAAAATTATGCGAAGATGGGAATTCGACAGTATAGCTCAAGCTTCAAGCTGTATATCTTTGTGGTTCAGAGGAACAGACTCCGAGAGGAGGCTTTTGAAAGAGCATCTCGATTCTGCCACAGGTTGTAACATGGATTCTCACTTATATCTTGGTCTGAGTGTCACATGCTAAGGATAGCATTTGATAAGTATGTTCTAGTTTCTATAATGTTTTATATATCAAGCAAGAGAACAGGTTTAGAGTCATAGAGCCTAATTTGTTATACAATTTTGAAGTGTCTCCTCTTTTACCATGATTTTAACACTGATTTTAATGCTGCATTGGCTGCCTTCAGCAAGATGGCCTTTAAGGCCATGTTTGTATTGCTAGAACATGAGGTGGGATGGGAAAGCTAATCTTTTAAAGGCCATGTTTCATAACTAAGTCAAGGTTGGATGTGGGAAGGAAGATTGGTTTTAGAATCCTACCTAGAGCAGTAACCCAAAATTCAGGGGACCTCTTATCAGTGTTTTCACATGAACAGGAATGGCAAGAATCGTTGACCTTATATTCTTGATGCTTCCAAACAAAGAAAATATGATTGACATCAAAGTCACATTTCTAAGTTTCTCGTTGGTGGTATTGCAATAGTTGATCCTACCACTACCAATATCACCTTAGTGTGGCCAAGTGGCAGATTTAGGTATATCAAATAGGTGTTTTTCCAAGATTTCACTGTTAACTGTTTTACTTTATTTTTATAAGAGAGCTTAGCTGGTTAACTGAATTACACTGGGCTTTTCTAGGTGTTTTTCCAAATCTAAATTTCTTGCAGCTTTAATTGGGTTTCTTGTTTGACAGAAAAATCTAATCAATCCTGTAGCCTTTCCATGAAAATATATGAGTAGTCAAAAATCAAGATGGTGTAGCTATAAAATATTCAGATTATTTCTATGGTTCAAGAGTCCATCAGAAAGCTTTTTGCTCCATCAATGCGCTTGGAAGTTCACTATTTCCAACTGTCTGTGTGGGTATAGGAGATCATAAACTTGGGCTTAGGCTGAATAAACGGTTTTACATTTTCTTTCCATGTACAATGGCCATTGAGGTGCAACTGCCATGATAACATGATAAGAGGATGTAATCCCTGGTTAGATTTATACGATGTGTTTCTTTTGAAATACTTTGGCTTTATCTTATTTGTGATCGTTAGTTTTGCTTGGTGGTTTCTTTCTATTATTGATCATATGATTTGATTTACATGTTTATAATTTATATATATCATAAATCTATATGCTTGTGCTTGTAAGTGATGAATTTTACAGGATCCACTTGGTTGGACTTTTCTGAAATAGTTACATGTTTGAATATGTATTCTCTTCTATTCTCTATCTGTCTGTTTAAAATACAGCAATACATTCGTTTCTCTCTCAGATATAAAATTGCAATGTTGATTTCACTGTGTCACAAGATGGAAGCTATACCAATGAGAGGTTTCAATTAATATTTCTTCTGTTTACAATATTTTCAGGAGAGATCTTCTATGATGCTAGGGAAGACTTTCCTGGGACTGTACCTATTGATGATGACGATAATATCTGCAATAGTATTGTAACTTCTGCTAATAGTTCTGTTTGCTCCTTGGATAGTGATTTTGGTGGATATTTTGAGAACATTGAACAGAGAACAGACATGCTACACACACCGCCTCCTCCTTCTGGGCCTTACAAGAGAAGAAAAGTAATGAAGTCCCTTAGCACTGGACCTGAGGTTGATAACTATTCCAAGGAAATGTCAGCGGAAACTGAGAATTTGTTGCAATATTCTGAGACCTCGGCTAGTGTTTCTGAGAACGGAGTTGAAGCCACTCAGTATAATGATGTGTTGATATCAGTTAGATTTAATGACCGTGACCTTCCCTTTAAATTAAAGGAAGTTATTGTGCCCGATCTAAGATTGCTTACTTTGTTAGAGGCTGGCCTCCCATCTTGGGTCCTCTTCCTTCAATCGTACCCAGTATTCTGCCATCTATATCGCCCCTGGATGTGCCCACTGGCTCGTCTACTCTATGTGCTCATTTCATTTGTCACTGTTCTCATAGGATTCTATGATTTATACAAAAATGTCCCAGTTCTTAAGGCAACTGCAGCTCGTTTATGCGGGCCTCTTTTTGATTGGATAGAAACTTGGGAGATGGTTTCAAGGATCAAGTACTTAGGAACGATTCTGTTTCTACATAACTTTCAGAAAGCTATTAAATGGTTTCTTGCCTTCACACATACCACAAGATCCTTTTTCTCTATTCTTGTTCAACCTCTTGCGGAGACACTTATGGAATTCTTTGGATTTCTTCTTCCAAGTTTCAAAATGCTGTTTGAATTGGTAGAAGACATCTGTTCTGTTGTTTGGATTGCAATCACAACCTCTTGCAATCTAGTGGGGGATGTGCTAGAGCTTTTATTTTTACCATTTTGGTTTATAATCACTATTGCGTGGAACATTGGTAGGTCGTGTTTTTCGGTCTTCAGATATTATCTGATGTTTCTTAATTAGTCTTTTTTGTGCAATATCTTCTGCTGGTTGCCTTAATGTTCTTGTTTGCCGTGTATTGCAGCTACCACTATCTTATATCCTATCTTTTGGATTCTTTGGGAAATACTATACGTGCCTGTCCGGCTGGTCCTGGCTATATCCAATTTTGTGGCTTTCATATGTACCAGCATATGCACTATACTAGGAGATTTATGGATCTTTCTTAGTGGCATTATCCAGTTAAGATCATCTTCTGAGGCAGCAGTGAGCACTTTCGAAGTTTCCATTTGGCGCTCTCTTTGGAGCGACCTTTTTTCCCGGGTAAGGTGGTATACTCATGAATTTGGTCCTGTAGATGGTCTCGAAAGATAATTATCCTGATTGCTATCTTGTAATTTTGTCACAGATCTTCCGAGCTATCAAGAGTATACTATATGGATTTGTTGCTTTCTTTGCTGCCTGCAACAGGCATCGACTAAGGTGAGCTTACATTCCATTTTACTGGAAGAGAAAAAAAAATTTATAAAGGTTTAAGTAAAATCTTGGTTGTCTGATGAAGATGATTGACTGTTTTTCATGGCTTTAAAGAAGCACTATTCTTTGCTAGGATTCTCATATGGCATTCAATCGGTTATTTAGATCATACCCATTTTTTGTTTGGGATAGAATCTGAACAGAAGAAAGGAAATGAAATGGCAGAGTCAATGATTGTTTGTTCGATACCAGTCGAGCAACATATCCAGTTTATTGAGCTAACACTAGTTTGACTTGATCATATGCAGCATTTATAATCATCTTCAGGTGTTTCTTCGAAGATTATTGTATCGGTGCCCAACACGACAGCGAGCTGATTCAAGAGATTGTATGGCATATGGGAGGCAGAATTGGGTGAGTACTCTCAAAATTGTCTGGATATTTTGATGATTGTCTTCACAGCAAATGTCATTTCTTTCTTGATTTATATGGGAGATGCCTTTTTAACCTAGAGACTAAGCTATTGTGTCAAAAGCGAGCTTTGAGATTTGAGTAAATGATTTAGTCCATGTCCTGCAAATGTATAATTTTGAAGAAAGGTAATGAAAACAAGAGGAAATGAAAGCTGTCCTGATCACCTGATCCTGAAAGAGAATTATTAGAAGTAGTAGTGCAAACAATTGAACATTTTTGGCAAACTATGGCTTTTAAAAAAAAAATGTTAGGTACAGACGTAGAAGCTAAAAGGAATTTTTTTGACCTATGAAAGTGTTTTTCTTTCCCATAAACAATGATCTGTTTTTGCTTTTACTTTTTAGATGCGTCCACCCCATGCTTCTACCAAAAGAAGTCTTTTTAGCTTCTAAAATGCTTCTTTTTTCAAAATCCAATCCAAATACTCAAAAGTAACACAATTTTTTTTTTTTTTTTTCTTGTCAAAAGTGCTTGTGCCGGAAAAAGAAAATCCAAACTGGCTCTAAGTGGGATCAGACTCATGCACAAGCAATTTTGGAAGACATTTCATTGGCACTTTTCCATGTTCATTGTGAGAATAGGCAACTATAAGCACTTTTGTGAATTCATTTGTTCATCTCTTGGTTTTCATTTCCAGGCAGATGAGAAGAGGAAAGTTGACAGTAAATGTCAGTGAAGTTTTCTATCATGATGTAAGCAGATGGTAACTCTAAGTTGCAAAATTACTTTGACAAAGCTGGTATCAAGCAGAGCAGAGACAAGCACAGCATTCTGGCATAACAATACAGATGACCCAAAGAAATTCTAAATTCTTTTATCTCGTTACAGATTTTGCTGTGCATTCAGCTTCTAACCATGTGCCTCTTTGGATATTTACTTTTGGTTATTTTTTTTCTGTTTCCTGATGTTTTGCATAGTCAGAGTTATCAAATGTACATAGCATGTACAGGAAGGCTGTAGATTTTTCACGTTTCCAGTAGCTATTATTGTATGTAAGTATGTATATTAAAAGAAAAATAATGTTAAACGACCCCAGTTGTTGTATAGTAACTCTGATAGACAAAATTATACTGGTCTGCTATGTTATTTAACCCCGCATTTTGTTCAAGGATATATAAGGGTAAGAGTGGAATTAGCTTAATTGTTGGCTTTGCAAAGCTTTCTTCCTTGTGTTTGAATCTCTTAAAGTTGAAAGTTAAAATCTTAGAATATATCTCTTTCTTCTATAAAGGTTAAAAAAGAATAAGTAAATTTATTATTATATTTTTATAAGTAAAAAAGAAAAAAAATAAAATATGAGGCAAATTTGTCAAAATGGGATCCAATTTTGGTGGTGAAAGAATAGAAGGGGATTTTAGAGATAGGAATGAATCACTCCCTCCCCTCCAAATTCCCCCATCCAAACACTGCCTAACAGTTAAGTGCCAGAAATTATAGGAGAGCATACTAGAATTTTCAAGCAAGTTTTCCCTCGAATATGTATATGACAAATTCCACAATGCAAATTCATAGGTTACATTCACAGAATAACTACATAGTTTCAAGCATCATTCTTTTTCAAAGGAACGACCAGAACCAGATCAAATCATTGGAGCTCCACCAGTTTGGTGCAACATGGCATCAATTTCATCGCCATCCTCCATTTCTAGCTGAACAAAGAAATATCAAACAAATGAGTTATGTTGTTCTGACAGAAAATTATTTTTCCAGACAGTAAATTATATCAAACCTCTTCAGGAGTCTGCTCTGCTCGGAGACGGCGACCATCAAACAAGAAGGCAATCGAATTCATATCCACAGATTGTCGATCACAATATGCATTCATCAACTTCTTCAGTTGAGTGCTTCTTTTGATCCTAAAAAATACCTCGTTTCCATCCTATACAGAAATAAAAACTAATCTTAAAACATGACATATTCCTCAAAGAAAACAGATCCCCAACCTCGCAGAATAAAACTGATGATGAAGTCCCAATCAAAACTAAACCATAGACAAAGATACTAGGGGATGAGGTTATTACAAAGTGGGGAAACCTCGGCAGGCCACTGCAGGGAGGTAAAAACCTAAGACAATTGATTTATCATAAGTATAAATCCATAACATGAAACATGCATTATCCATCATTCCTAAGTATCTTGCCCATGGAGAGGTAAAATATCTAGGTGCAACATGTCTAGAAACAGAAGATCCCAACGTTGGTATGACAATTGAAAATCATCAAAGACTGCCAGCAATATGTACTGTCCATGTCTGAGGTTTCACATGAAATCTACAAATATCCAAAAATCATTGGCATCTCAAAATAAAATATGACAATATGAAGAACATAATAACAAAACTTGATGCCCAACAAGCACCTCAAATTTTCACATCCAAATAGGACTTGGCATGGCAAGAAAAACATAAGAATCTCTGATAGACATTTGAGATACTAAGGAATTTCGCATACCCATGTTAAAATAGTGGCATAAAGGTAACAAAAAGATCAACAATACAACAATTTTATTTCAGTACTGAATGAAAACCTTATAGATTTCATCTATCTTATAATTTTCTATAACCAGCTCAGTAAATCATTTGGGAGAAATAAAGCCACTAAAGCCAATTTTTTTTTTTTTTTTTTAAAAAAGGAAAACATCATAAGATACGGTCCCAGCTTAAATTTCCAACAGAAACTACAAGTTAGGAAGATGAATCCTTAATCAAAAAAAATATCGAGCATAGAGCAGACAAAGAATGAAGAAAACAGATGAACACAAAAACCCAGATAAAAAAAACGGTGACAGAACTCGAACCATGCAGCTAAAAACGAGAACTTTAAACAAGAACCGAAGACCCAGAAACAGTAAATTCAAGCACTAACGGAAAATTACGGAAATGAATTACACAGAACGAAATTTCGAAAAACTGAAAACTTCGGAAAGAAGGGACTGAACAAAACAAACCTGGCCTTTGACCTTCAAATTGATGTGTTGTTGATCATTGGGCTTCTTGTCCTCCTCTTGCTGCGCGTTGGGAGTGGCAGACATTGTTCTTCGTCTTCCTCTCTGTCTGTCTCAGAAATTAGGGTTTAATCTTGTTTTGTTTTCTCAGAGCTACTTTATTTGTGTTCTGGAGCACTTCTCTATGAAATGTTTTTGTCTTCTGTGTTTGTCTACAATCTAAGGACGACACGTCTCTCAGTTAATGATTAACTTTTTTTTTTTTATTGAACTGGGCGAAATAAAAAACAAACATTTCAATATAAATATAAAAGTAAATCTAAAAATAAGTATAAATATAAATAATTTATCGAGTAAAAATGGATATTTCGACTATTTATCATATATATATTTTTTAAAATTTTATTGAGTTAGTATGAATGAACCATAACATTATATATATATATTGTAAGATGAGTATGAATTTTTTTAATTTTTTGTTAGTTTATTATGAGTATCGTAATTATGATTGCATTTCATTTTTTTAATTTTAGTATTTAATTTTTTAAAAATAAAAGTCAAACTTTAAATATAATATTAAAAGAAAATAAATGATGTGAAAATTATTATTAAGAATTTTTTTTATGTGTGTTAATATATTAATTTTTAATTTTTTATTAAATCAAGTAATAAAAATTTAATTTTTAACTTCTCTATGAATTTTTAGTTTTTTTTTAAAATTTAAACTAAATTGCTCCGCAAATATCTAAGTGATTTGATTTGAAATATTACTAAAAGTCACCGGGCATTGTACTCACTCCTGATAAATTTAGAAAACAATTAATATAGCTAGAAGTAATATAATAATATTAATATATATTTCATAACTCAAAAACATAAATTCTTATATTATGTTTCGATTAATTCAACTAAAATCTAAAGTCGAGATTTTGTAGATATTCATTTACCAAATTTTTTTAATATTTTAGGACTAAGTCAAATATAATTTTATAATTATGTAAAAGGATAATTACTGTTAGAATTAATAATGAGATATTTTAAAATATCTTTCTTGATTTGATATTTATTTTTTCTTTTCTCTTCATGTAATTTCAAATTAGATGAGTTGTGTTGTGCTAAACATATATTATTATTTTTATTATCCTTCCTGATTCTCTAAGCTCACCAAACATATATTATAATTTTGAAAATGGAATCTAAATATTTCTGAAAATGATGTTTTGTGTACAAAATTTAATTTCTTGGGGCTCAATAATACCTCTCTACAAAATCCGACAAATCTCACGAGATGTAAAAAATCTTCATTTGTTTATTGTAGAAATTATATGCTTACCCATTAATGGTAAGGAAAGAGATGACGTAGTATCTTTGAGAAGGAATAGTTTGATAAAGGATCTTGGTCTGCCATTTTAGGAGAATTATAAATATTATATTATATATTAATTAATTTAAATTATAATTATACAAGATTACAAAAGCGATATTATTATACACGAATAGTTCGCATTTACACTTAAGCGAATGATAATCATATTTCAAAGAGGATATTATCTCTTTGGGCTGGGCTATGTTCTTGTCACTTGTCAACCATCTTTGTAAGTTAAATTGGGCTATTTGCAGAAATTGATTTAGAGAGTGTGATTAGAAAATATGGGGTGCGAAAAGAATTCATGCATTGTCGTTCTTTTTGCTGACTGATTATTAATGGACTAGTCCGCAAACCTATCCTATAGCTTTAGGCTAAACTAAACATTGGGTCACTTGTGTTCTTGCCATGTTCTCCTTCTTTTCTCACCCCATTTTTTCTTTTCACAACTCTTCACCACTTTGATTGCGGGAGTGAAAAGAAAAATGGTGGGTGCAAAGAGAGAGACAGATCTTAGCCCGGAAATTCAAGTAAGTTAATATTACATAGCATGTGTGAAAAATAGAACATAGAACCATGGTAAATATTTCATAACAACATATAATGCTCTATGAAGATATTATTGATTTTTCGCGATTACATAACTGACCATTAATTTCTCAAGATTTAGTAGATATCATGTAATAATTTTTTGGGGCTCAATAATATCTCTCTACAAGATCCTCACGAGAAAGTAAAAAAATCTTCATTTGTACGTTGTAGAAATCATAATGCTCAATAATATCTCTCTACAAGATCCCACAAATCTCACATAAATATTTCATAACAAAATATAATGCTCAATGAAGATATCATTGATTTCTCAATATTACATAACTGATAATTGATTTCTTAAGATTTAGTAGATATCATGTAATAAAGTAAAAGATTAAAAGCGAATATATTTGAGAAATTTGATTATTAATGTACAGGAAGTAAATCTTTATAAATAATATATTTTATAATTTTTTAAAAAATTATATTTAAATATACCTATTTAATACGAGAAATAAATTAAAAATTTTATTGATATGATTTTATTCTCACCATAAATAACATTAATTGACCTAACCACACTATATATACTTTTTTAATACAAGAAATAAATTAAAGATTTTGTCGATCTCACCATAAATAATATTAATTGACCGAAAGCACTATATATATATTCAGCAGCCCTCCAGACAATGAAACAAAAAGTTCGTCCAGCACTGTGTTCCGAGGGCCTACCGCGACGTCGACACGTAACATGATGGCAAGCCTGATTTTTTTTTTCCCTTTTTTTAATTGGATTTTCCCCTTTTTAAACCGTTAATTTTATTTTTATAATCTTTATTAATAAAGTACAAATTATAAAAAGAAGTGAGATAATATTTAGATTCCTTGTGAAGTTTCAACTATGAATCAATAATTATTTTAATAATCTTAGCCATGAATTATTAACAACATGATGATATAGAAAATCTAAAATTAATTCTCATAACAAAAAAACTATTTAGGCTCACATTAAAATATCATTTATAATATTACTAACTTTTTTAATACACACTCAAAACTAAATTTCATCCTTTTTATTTACTTAAACTTGAAAATTTTGTCATTCACCTTAAATATGTCGTGCCAATGAAAAATATTTTTATATATTTTTTTTATCTGATTTTTTTTATTCTCTAGCAAGTTAGTATCAGAGAATCTCATAGAAAATTTCTGTGTACGAAATTTTATTTTTTGGAAACTAAATATTTCTGAAAACGACGCTTTATATATGAAATTTTGATTTTTTGGACTCGATAATATCTCTCTATAAGATTCCACACAATCTTGTGAGATGTAAAAAAAATTCATTTGTATGTTGTAAATGCAAATAAGTTAATATTACATAGCAAATTGTGTGAGTAATAGAACATAAAATATTATTATCTTTGTTGATTTGATATTTATTTTTTCTTTTCTCTTCATGTAATTTCAAATTAGATGAGTTATGTTATGCTAAATATATATTATTATTTTTATTATCCTTCCTGATTCTCCTCTAGGCTCACCAAACATATATTATAATTTTGAAAATGGAATCTAAATATTTCTGAAAATGATGTTGTGTATAAACTTTAATTTTTTGGAGCTCAATCATATCTCTCTACAAGATCCCACAAATCTCACGAGATGTAAAAAATCTTCATTTGTATGTTGTAGAAATTATATGCTTACGCTAAGGAAAGAGATGACGTGGTATCTTAGAGAGGGAATAGTTTGATAAAAGATCTTGGTTTGCCATTTTATGAGAATTATAAATATTATATTAGATATTAATTAATTTAAATTATAATTATGCAAGATTATATAGCATGTTGTGTGAAAAATAGAATATAGAACGATGGTAAATATTTCATAACAACATATAATGCTCCATGAAGATATTATTGATTTCTCAAGATTACATAACTGATCATTAATTTCTCAAGATTTAGTAGATATCATGTAATAATACAAAAGATTAGAAAATTTCTCAAAGAAAATATATTTGAGAAATTATATTATTAATGTAGGAAAAGCAAATTTTTATAAATAATATATTTTATAATTTTAAAAAAATTACATTTAAATGTACTTATTTAATACAAGAAATAAATTAAAGATTTTATTTTATTTTTTGATAACAAATTAAAGATTTTATTGATACGATACAAACATTTAAATGTACCTATTTAATACAAGAAATAAATTAAAGATTTTATTTTATTTTTATAACAAATCAAAGATTTTATTGATACGATATTTAATACAGATTTTATACGATTTTGTGTCTCTTCCGAACCAAGTCTCAGCCTTATATATATATATATATTTAGCCTCGAGAGAACGAAGCCCAAAAAAGGTTGCTGCAGCGGAGTGTTCCGGGCACGGCAGAGAGGGGTTCGGGGCATCGACATGAGGGTGGGCGTGAAGTCCATCCCCATCCTGATCCTGCGACTCCTAAATCTTGGTAGTTGGGATCCCAGGCAGGAGAAAGAGGATTTATACCCTTGTGTTTGGAGTTGGTTATGGAATTCCGCCACTCCTAATCTTGGAAATCCAGCGATAGAGGACTGGATACTTCTCTTGGACAAGCTCTTTTTTCTGGGAACAATGTTGGCGATTCTTGATCCACCGATGCAGCAAATGCTCCAGTTTTCCATTATCATATGAGGCCGGAAAGTTTATTGGCACCAGGTCGGCACGAAGTGATTCATCATGCTCAAACATGAGGCGATCGTTCGTTAGGGACGGTTTAAATGAAAGCTCGCCGCTCGGCTGTATCTGGATGGGCTCGTTTTTCCTTCGATATGCGCGTTACGTATTCGAGGCCGATTGGTCCGGGCACGGCACAGAGGGGTTCGGGGCATTGACATGAGGGTCCATCCCCATCCTGATCCTGCTATTGCAATTGCATTTGGAACAAGTGGTCACTCGCCCAGGAGGTATTTCTGTACTACTTCTTGTGCCTCTAATCTCTATTTATGTTTCTGCTTTTGTACTAGTTCTTGTGCCTGTAATCTGTCTGTATTTATGTTTCTGCTTTTCCTTCCAAAACCTTTTCTTTTTCTTTTTTTAAAATATTCTGTTTTTGTTTTTTCTTTAATTTGAAAATATATTTTCAAAAGTGTTTTATTTTTTTAAAAGACTTTTTTACTGAAAATGATTTTTTTTTTGTTTTTGTTTTTCTTTAATTTTCGAAAGTGTTTTTTTTTTTTCTAAAATACTCTTTTGCTGAAAATGTTTTTGATATTTTCAAATTTTTTTAAAAGACTTTTTACCGAAAATGTTTTTTATTTCCAAAAATATTTTTTCTGTTTTTATTTTTACTTTTATTTTCGAAAGTGTTTTTTTTTTTTCTAAAAGACTTTTTTTGTTGAAAATGTCTTTATTTCCAAAAAGTTCTAAAATGTCGCTTACTTTTTATCTTAAAATTTATAATTTAAGTTTTTAAAATTTAAGTTTGATTGTGAATGTTTAGGTTATGGTTTAGAGTTAGTATTTAAAGTTAAGTTTAATGTTAGTTTGTTTAAAGTAAAGTTTAAGGTGAATGTTTAGGTTAAGGTTTAGTTTTTAAAAACTTTAAATTATAAAATTTTAAATGAAAAGTGAGGGCAATTTTTCTAAAAATATCTTTTTTTGAAAATATTTTTTTCAAAACTTTTAGAAAAGTATTTTTAAAAATGTTTTTCTTTTGTTTTCTAAAATATTTTATACCAAAAATATATTTTGAAAAATATTTTTACTGAAAATGTATTTCCAAAAATGTTTTATTTTTTCTAAAATTCTTTTTTTCCTGAAAATGCTTTTGATATTTTCAATTTTTTTTAAAATACTTTTTACTGAAAATGTTTTTTATTTAGAAAAATATATTTTGAAAAACCTTTATTTTTGCTGAAAATGTTTTTGACATTTTTAATTTTTTTGAAAAGACTTTTTACTGAAAATGTTCTTTCTGTTTTTGTTTTTTCTTTTATTTTCGAAAGTGTTTTATTTTTTTCTAAAATACTCTCTTACTGAAAATATTTTTGATATGTTCAAATTTTTTAAAATACTTTTTACTGAAAAAGTTTTTATTTCGAAAAATATTTTTCTGAAAATATTTTTTTTGAAAATATGTTTTTCAAAACTTTTAGAAAAGTATTTTTAAAAATGTTTTTCTTTTATTTTCGAAAAATATTTTATACCGAAAATATATTTTGAAAAATATTTTTACTGAAAATGTATTTCTAAAAATGTTTTATTTTTTCTAAAATTCTTTTTTTGCTGTAAATGCTTTTGATATTTTCAATTTTTTTAAAATACTTTTTACTGAAAATTTTTTTATTTAGAAAAATATATTTTGAAAAAGCTTTATTTTTGCTGAAAATATTTTTGACATTTTTAATTTTTTTGAAAAGACTTTTTACTGAAAATGTTTTTTATTTCCGAAAATGTTTTTTCTGTTTTTGTTTTTTCTTTTATTTTCGAAAGTGTTTTATTTTTTTCTAAAATACTCTTTTACTGAAAATTTTTTTGATATGTTCAAATTTTTTAAAATACTTGTTTCTGAAAATGTTTTTATTTCGAAAAACATTTTTCTAAAAATATTTTTTTTGAAAATATGTTTTTCAAAACTTTTAGAAAAGTATTTTTAAAATTATTTTTCTTTTGTTTTCGAAAAATATTTTTACTGAAAATGTATTTCTAAAAATGTTTTATTTTTTCTAAAATTCTTCTTTTGCTGAAAATGCTTTTGATATTTTATATTTTTTAAAATACTTTTTACTGAAAATGTTTTTTATTTCTGAAAATGTTTTTTCTGTTTTTGTTTTTTCTTTTATTTTCGAAAGTGTTTTATTTTTTTCTAAAATACTCTTTTACTGAAAATATTTTTGATATGTTCAAATTTTTTAAAATACTTGTTTCTGAAAATGTTTTTATTTCGAAAAAGATTTTTCTAAAAATATTTTTTTTGAAAATATGTTTTTCAAAACTTTTAGAAAAGTATTTTTAAAAATGTTTTTCTTTTGTTTTCGAAAAATATTTTATACCGAAAATATATTTTGAAAAATATTTTTACTGAAAATGTATTTCTAAAAATGTTTTATTTTTTCTAAAATTCTTTTTTTGCTGAAAATGCTTTTGATATTTTCAATTTTTTTTTAAAATACTTTTTACTGAAAATGTTTTTTATTTAGAAAAATATATTTTGAAAAACCTTTTTTTTTGCTGAAAATGTTTTTGACATTTTTAATTTTTTTGAAAAGACTTTTTACTGAAAATGTTTTTTCTGTTTTTGTTTTTTCTTTTATTTTCGAAAGTGTTTTATTTTTTTCTAAAATACTCTTTTACTGAAAATTTTTTTGATATGTTCAAATTTTTTAAAATACTTGTTTCTAAAAATTTTTTATTTCGAAAAAAATTTTTCTAAAAATATTTTTTTTTGAAAATATGTTTTTCAAAACTTTTAGAAAAGTATTTTTAAAAATATTTTTCCATTTTGAAAAAGCTTTATTTTTGCTGAAAATGTTTTTGACATTTTTAATTTTTTTGAAAAGACTTTTTACAGAAAATTTTTTTACTTCAAACTTTTTTTCTTTTTCTTTTTAATTTAATTTGAAAATGTATTTTCTGAAACTGTTTTCTTTTTTCTAAAATTCTTTTTTTGCTGAAAAGTTTTTGATTTTTTCAAAATTTTTAAAAGATTATTTATCGAAAATGTTTTTTATTTTTAAAATATTTTTTTCTGTTTTTTATTTTTACTTTAATTTTCGAAAGTGTTTTATTTTGTTTCTAAAATACTCTTTTGCTGGAAACGTTTTTGATATTTTCAAATTTTTTTAAAAGACTTTTTACGGAAACTGTTTTTATTTCCAAACATAATTTTTTTTATGTTTTTACTTTAATTTGAAAATGTATTTTTGAAAGTTTTTTTTGTAAAATATTTTTTTTACGTAAAATCCAATTGTTATTTTCAAAAATGTTTTCTTTTTTAAAAAAATCTTATTTTTCTTAAATACTTTTTATCGAAAATTTATTTTTGAAAAAGTTTTCAAAAGTTCTAAAATGTCCCTTACTTTTTATCTTAAAATTTATAATTTAAGTTTTTAAAATTTAAGTTTGATTGTGAATGTTTAGGTTATGGTTTAGAGTTAGAATTTAAAGTTAAGTTGAATGTTAGGGTGTTCAAATTAAAGTTTAGTTTTTAAAAACTTTAAATTATAAAATTTTAAATGAATAGTGAGGGCAATTTTTCTAAAAATATCTTTTTTTGAAAATATGTTTTTCAAACCTTTTAAAAAAGTATTTTTAAAAAGGTTTCTTTTGTTTTTGAAAAATATTTTATACCGAAAATATATTTTGAAAAATATTTTTACTGAAAATTTATTTCTAAAAATGTTTTATTTTTTCTAAAATTCTTTTTTTGCTGAAAATGCTTTTGATATTTTCAATTTTTTTTAAAATACTTTTTACTGAAAATGTTTTTTATTTAGAAAAATATATTTTGAAAAACCTTTTTTTTTGCTGAAAATGTTTTTGACATTTTTAATTTTTTTGAAAAGACTTTTTACTGAAAATGTTTTTTCTGTTTTTGTTTTTTCTTTTATTTTCGAAAGTGTTTTATTTTTTTCTAAAATACTCTCTTACTGAAAATATTTTTGATATGTTCAAATTTTTTAAAATACTTTTTACTGAAAAAGTTTTTATTTCGAAAAGGATTTTTCTAGAAATATTTTTTTTGAAATATGTGTTTCAAAACTTTTAGAAAAGTATTTTTAAAAATGTTTTTCTTTTGTTTTCGAAAAATATTTTATACCGAAAATATATTTTGAAAAATATTTTTACTGAAAATGTATTTCTAAAAATGTTTTATTTTTTCAAAAATTATTTTTTTGGTTAAAATGCTTTTGATATTTTCAATTTTTTTGAAAATACTTTTTACAGAAAATGTTTTTTATTTAGAAAAGTATATTTTGAAAAAGCTTTATTTTTACTGAAAATGTTTTTGACATTTTTAATTTTTTTTACTGAAAATGTTTTTATTTCGAAAAAGATTTTTCTAAAAATATTTTTTTTGAAAATATGTTTTTCAAAACTTTTAGAAAAGTATTTTTAAAAATGTTTTTCTTTTGTTTTCGAAAAATATTTTATACGGAAAATATATTTTGAAAAATATTTTTACTGAAAATGTATTTCTAAAAATGTTTTATTTTTCCTAAAATTCTTTTTTTGCTTAAAATGCTTTTGATATTTTCAATTTTTTTAAAATACTTTTTACGGAAAATGTTTTTTATTTAGAAAAGTATATTTTGAAAAAGATTTATTTATCTGAAATTTTTTTTGACATTTTTAGGTTATGGTTTAGAGTTAGAATTTAAAGTTAAGTTGAATGTTAGGGTGTTCAAATTAAAGTTTAAGGTGAATGTTTAGGTTAAGGTTTAGTTTTTAAAAACTTTAAATTATAAAATTTTAAATGAAAAGTGAGGCCAATTTTTCTAAAAATATCTTTTTTTTCAAAATATGCTTTTCAAAACTTTTAAAAAAGTATTTTTAAAAAGGTTTCTTTTGTTTTTGAAAAAGTTTTATACGGAAAATATATTTTGAAAAATATTTTTACTGAAAATGTGTTTCTAAAAATGTTTTATTTTTTCTAAAATTCTTTTTTTGATTAAAATGCTTTTGATATTTTAAATTTTTTTAAAATACTTTTTACTGAAAATGTTTTTTATTTTGAAAAGTATATTTTGACAAAGTTTTATTTTTGCTGAAAATGTTTTTGACATTTTTAATTTTTTTGAAAAGACTTTTTACTGAAAATTTTTTTATTTCAAACTTTTTTTTCTTTTTATTTTTAATTTAATTTGAAAATGTATTTTCTGAAACTGTTTTCTTTTTTCTTTTTCCAAATTTTTTTTTTTATGTTTTTACTTTAATTTGAAAATGTATTTTTGAAAGTTTTTTTTGTAAAATATTTTTTTTACGTAAATCCAATTGTTATTTTCAAAAATGTTTTCTTTTTTAAAAATTTATTTTCAAAAAAATCTTATTTTTCTTTAATACTTTTTATCGAAAATTTATTTTTGAAAAAGTTTTCAAAAGTCCTAAAATGTCCCTTACTTTTTATCTTAAAATTTTATAATTTATGTTTTCAAAAATATTTTACATTTTATAAAAGACTTTTACCGAAAATTTTTTATTTCCAAGAATATCATTTTCTGTTTTTGTTCTTATTTTAATTTAAAAATATATTTTTATTTTTTAAAATACATTTTTACTGAAAATCTATTTGTTATTTTCAAAAATGGTTTCTTTTTTAGAATATTTTACTTTATTATAAAAGTCTTTTTACTGAAATGTTTTTTTATTCAAAATTTTTTCCCTTTTTGTTTTTTCTTTAATTTGAAAATATATTTTCAAAACGTTTTTTTTTATCTTTTCTAAAATATTTTTTGCTGAAAATGTTTTTGATATTTTCAAAAATGTTTTATTTTTTAATTTTGGAAAATATTTTTCTGTTTTTGTTATTACTTTAATTTGAAAATATATTTTCGAAAGTGTTTTTTTTTTTTAAATAATATTTATTGAAAATGATTTTGATATTTTCAAAAATGGTTTTTTTTAAATGTTTTATTTTTTAAAAAGATCTTTCACTGAAAATGTTTTTTATTTCGAAAAATATTTTTTTCTGTTTTTTTCTTTAATTTGAAAATGTATTTTTGAAAGTGTTTTATTTTTTATAAAAGACTTTTACTGAAAATAATTTTGTTATTTCCAAAAATGTTTTTTCTGTTTTCATTTTACTTTAATTTGAAAATATATTTCGACAAAATGTTTACTTTTTGTTTTATTGAATGTTTTTACTGAAAATATATTTTTTAGAACTTTTTATTTGTTTTATGAAATATTTTTACTGAAAATGTATTTTTTATTTCCAAAAGTGTTTTATTTTTCTGTTTTCGTTTTTAGTGTAGTTCCAAAAATATTTTTCCTGAAAATTCATTTTCAACCATGTTTTTTTTTAGTTCTAAAATATCCGTTACTTTTTATCTTAAGATTTATAATTTATGTTTTTAAAATTTAAGTTTTTAAAAATAATTTTCCGAAAATATAATTCAAAAGTTTTTTTTACAAAAAATTCACTTCCAACTATGTTTTCTTTTTTTTTTTTAAATATTTTGTGATAATTCTAAAATGTCCCTTACTTTTTATCTTAAGATTTATAGTTTATGTTTATAAAATTTAAGTTTTAAGGTTAATGTTTAGGTTAAGGTTTAGAGTTAACATTTAATATGTTTAGGTTGATTTATGTTTTCAAAATTTAGTGTTTAGGATTATTGTTTAACTTAGGCTTTAGTATTTAAGGTTTTTAAACACTATCTTTTAATATATTTTAAAAAATGACTTTTTGAAAAATGATTTGTTGTCGAAACGTACTTTTTTTTTTTTTGTGATTGACCTATTTTAAAAATATTGCAAACTATTTTAATATCCGTGTATTGTATTTTTTGTTTTCCGTTGACTTTTTTTAAAAATATTGAAAATCATAGTTAACTTTATTAGTTTTTTTCATACTCATTTGGTGTATATTTCTGTTTTCCGTTTTAGTTTAATTTGAATTTTTTTTTACTGAAAATGTATTTACCAAAATGCTTTAATTTTGTTTTCTAAAAATATTTTTTATTGATAATATATTTGTTCTTTTGTTTTTAGCATATTATAAAAATATTTTTATTTTTTATAAAATTATTATTTATTGAAAATATAATTTGAGAAATCATATTTTTTAAAATGTATTTGTTGTTTTGTTTTATTTTTATTTGGTGTATTTGTAAAAAATAATTTTATAAAATCTGATTCAAGATGATTTAGGTCTTATTACTTGTTCTTATATATATATATTTTCTGTTTTAATGTATTATGAAAATTATTTTATGTAGTATATTTTTTTGTTTTATGCAATTTGAATTTTTTTTGTTTTCTAAAAAGTATTTTTAACTGAAAATGTATTTGTTATTTTGTCATTGACCTTTATTAGAAATATTTTTTTATTTTTTAGTTTAATTTGAAAAAAAAATATTTCTATTGAAAATATATTCCGAAAAATGCTTTTCTTTTGTTTTCTAATTTTTTTTTTTACTGAAAATGTATTTGTTGTTTTGTCTTTGACTTTTTTAAACATATTAAAAATAATTACTGTCTTTATTTACTGTACTTGTAAAATTGTTTGTACAGAATTGAATTCAAGATATTTTTAGCGTTATTAGCTGTCTTAACATTTATTTAATGTATTTTTTAGTATATCTTGAAAAATTATTTTATTGAAAGTGTATTTCCAATATTATTTTCTTTTTGTTTTGTAAAAAGTATTTGTTGAGGGAAATTATTTTTTGTTTTCTTATTAACTTTTTTAGGAAATATTAAAAATAAATTTTTGTCTTTATTTAGTCTAATTATAAAAATACTTTTACAAAATTTGATTCATCATTTTTTTAGTCTTATTACTTGTTTAGATATTCATTCCGCTTATTTTTTGGAAAGATTATTTCCAAAAATTCATTTTCTTTATGTTTTCTTAAAAATATTATTTAGTAAAAATGTATTTTGAAAATACTTTTTTTTTTGAAAACCTTACTCTTAAGATTTAATCTTTTAAAATTTAAGTTTTTGGGATAGTGTTTAGTTAGGGTTAAGAGTTAGTGTTTAGTATTTAGGGTTTAAAGTAAGTTCAGAATTAGTCTTTAAAAGTTAAATTATAAATATTAAATTAAGAGAGTAAGGGTAATTTTATAAAAAAGAATTCTGAAAAAATATTCTTTAATTTTTTTTTTGTTTTCTAAAAATATCTTCTATTGAAAATATATTTGTTTATTTGTTTTCTTTTGTTTTTAGCATATTCTAAATATTTTCTTCTTGTTTTCTGAAATCATTATTTATTGAAAATGTAATTTGAGAAATCATATTTTGTCAAAATGTATTTCTTGTTTTCTTTTATTTTTATTTGGTGTATTTGTAAAAAATAATTTTATAAAATCTGATTCAACATGATTAAGGTCTTATTAGTTGTTATTATATTATTCTATCTATTTTTTGAATACTAAGTCTAATATTTAAAAAGAGATAAAGTTTTTAAACTATAAAAATACCCTAATCTTATTTCTAAGATTACTCTACTTAACAAAACACTTTCTGAATTTATTACTCCGTATCTTGAACTTAAAGAATTATCACGTTAAGAAAAAGTCAAATGCAATGAATTTTATTAGACCCCACAAATAAACATGTTTCCAAGTGGTCATGTGGTTGTAGACGTTATACAGTAATGGAACCATGACCTACCCTACTGTTACAAACCTAAACTCTTCCGTTTTCTAAGGCTGTTTGCCTATTTCCCTTTTTCCCGTTCCAGTTTTTCCCTTCACTAGACCCAGACAGCCAACGTTCAAATTCCATTCCAGAAAAAGCATTTTTGCAGACACCAGCCAAGCAGAACGCACCACAAGTCCCAATCCTCACCAGTCACCATAAAAAAGAACCTTTCTCATGATCGAGCATCGATCAGACACGTGGAAGAATCAGAGCGGAGACCACATAACAAGAACGAATCAATCAGCGTTGAATCACAAAACGGTCGAGTTTCGTGGGGCAAAGTGAAATGTTTCCATTTAGTAGGACCCAATCAAAAGTCCATATTGGTGGATCACATCTTCTTCTTCTGGCAAAACGACATCGTTTCATCCATAGCCAGCTCCGCAGAGGCTGAGCCCATTTCTGTTCTTTTGTTACTGACGCTGCCACCTCCATGTGGGTCCCACCATACTCCTCGTTCCCTTCACTGCCCCCTGCATCAATACATAAACCCTTTTGGAGAGTCCAATTTCTCTCGCTCTCACACTCACTTCTCTCTCTCCGTAAAACATTTTCGCATTCCCAGAAACAACGTCACCGGAAACTCCTTCTTCTTTTTCTCATTCCCCCATTGTCTCATGTTCTGCTTCTCTTCTCAGAGCCAGAGCATGGAGCGCCGCCTCATTGTCTCTTCAATCTTCCTTGTCCTCCTCGTAGTTGCAGGTAATGCTTTGCTAATGCTAAACATTTTCTTTGTTTTTTCTTTTCTTTTACGAGGTTGTTGATAATGTATGGCATTGTTTGTTTTACAGATGCTGGTTCAATCGGAGTTAACTATGGCCGGGTAGCGAACAATCTTCCGTCGGCGGTGAAGGTGGTTCAGCTGCTTAAATCTCAGGGTTTAGACAGAGTTAAGGTTTACGACACCGACCCGGCAGTTCTCCGGGCATTATCCGGGACCGGAATCAAAGTTACCGTGGATCTACCCAATGAGCGACTCTTCGCTGCAGCTAAGAGTCTCTCCTTTGCTTTGTCATGGGTCGAGAGAAATGTCGCCGCTTACCACCCTCACACTCAAATCGAAGCCATTGCCGTCGGTAATGAGGTCTTCGTCGACCCGCACAACACCACCAAGTTTCTGGTTCCGGCCATGAAAAACATCCACCAAGCTCTCGTAAAGTACAATCTCCACTCTGACATTAAGGTTTCTTCTCCCATTGCGCTCAGTGCTCTTGGAAACTCGTACCCTTCCTCTGCCGGGTCGTTCAGACCCGACCTCGTCGCACCCGTTTTTAAACCAATGTTGGACTTCCTCCACCAAACCGGGTCGTACCTGATGGTTAACGTGTACCCGTTTTTTGCTTACGAGACCAACAGCGATGTTATCTCTTTGGATTACGCTTTGTTTAGGGAGAACCCGGGTGTGGTGGATCCGGGTAATGGGTTGCGGTACTTCAACCTGTTCGACGCTCAAATCGACGCCGTTTTTGCTGCTTTGAATGCTTTGAAGTACCAGGACATGAAGGTGGTCGTCACCGAAACGGGCTGGCCTTCCTGGGGAGATGAAAATGAGGTAGGTGCGAGCGTAGAGAACGCCGCTGCTTACAACGGCAATCTCATCCGTAAGATCCTCACCGGTGGTGGGACCCCCTTGAGGCCACAAGCAGATCTGACCGTCTATGTGTTCGCGCTTTTCAACGAGAACCAGAAGCCGGGTCCCACCTCTGAGAGGAACTTCGGGTTGTTCTACCCGGATCAAAAGAAAGTCTACGATATCCCATTTACCGCGGAGGGGCTGAAGGATTACCACGACAGAAGTTCACCTTCACCGGTCAGCGGCGGCCAAACTCACGAGACACCTTCGCCGGCACCGCTCAAGGGCGGGGGAGGAGTGTCAAAGAGTACGACGGCGAACACATGGTGCGTTGCCAATGCCGATGCCGGGGAAGAGAAGCTGCAGAAGGCTATCGACTATGCTTGTGGCGAGGGAGGCGCCGATTGCCGTCCGATCCAACGGGGTGCCACGTGTTACGATCCTAACACGCTTGTGGCTCACGCTTCGTTCGCTTTCAACAGTTATTACCAGAAAAAAGCGCGCGCAGGTGGTAGCTGCTATTTCGGAGGTGCGGCGTACGCGGTCACGCAGCAACCTAGTGAGTACCATATATGTGCCCTTCCTCTCAAGTATATCTTCTTTAGATTCAGATATGGCGTACGATAAAATCACACTACACTATTGCTAACGTGAGCGGGTGAGTATTGTACTTCCTTTAGCTCATTGCCCACGGAACATGGAACAATGGCTCACGATATTATGTCACTAGGTCAGTGTAAACGACAAATGGCACGTGATAGTGCCCGCAATAGGGAATCTGGCCTTTCCACGTGTCGTGTGTGAACTGGCTTGAGCTGCCATTTGTTACATTATTACTGGCTGTGACCTTGGTACTTAAAAGACTTTTGACTATTTTGATCTTACCTAGGGTAATTTAGTAATTAAAAATTTAAAAATTTAGTAATTAAAAATTTAAAGAGTATAAATAGAAAGCTAGCTGCTAGCCATAAAAAAAGTTAACTGAGTCAAAAATTGAGCTGTCTGATCTGAGTGATATCACATTGGATTCCTCAGAGTGAACTTTTTTAACTATAAAAAAAAAGAAGAAGTGTTCTTTCTAAATATTTTTATTAATCAATTATTGTTTTGTTTTGCAGAGTTTGGTAACTGTGAGTACCCAACTGGCTATTGAAGAGACTTGGAGTGTAGCTGAGGCAGTTGGACGATGAATATGGAATTATTGTAGAGTAATAATAATTTTTTAATTATTAGATAAAGTTTGTGTTTATCATAAATTTTATTTAATGATTAAAAATTATTATTATTAGACAATAATTATAGTAGATGTGTAAAGTAAGAGAGGGTTAGAGAGAGATAGTAATGGAGATATTCATTAGTCGTTGATGATGAATTTCAACATTTTTTGGGCTATTATTGAGTAGTTTAGCTGTTAGCTAATTGAATTAACTTGGAGATGTAGACTGCATTCCATTGATGTAATTTAAGTTTTTATGTTAAGGATATATACATATTTTATTTTATGAACTAGTAGTGACATGTTAAATTGTCAGAAGATTAAGGGAGGGGACTTCTCTTTTAAAAATGAATAATTATCCCAATAAACAAGTCAAAAGGTTCCATAAAAGTTGTTACTGTAATTGAGAATTACATAATGATTAATGATTATTGTTTGATACTTGTGAGAGTGGGAATTACCCAAAATAAACGGGTTTAGGGTAATGAGATGTAACTTAGTAAATAAATAAAAGGGTATTATTGAAAACATTACCATCATTTTGTTAAATTGAATTTAATAATTGATAAACTTTTACAATATCAATTATGAAACTTTAAATTTGTAAAAAAGCATATATTAATAGATTTTTGAATAATTATAATTGCATATCTAATATAAAATAATGTACAAAAAGATAAGTATCGTGGTTTCATTATGAGAGCACAGATAAGGTAACAGAAAAAGGTCAGTGCAAGTAGGCCCTAGCTGCTTGCAATTTGGATTTTGGAGAGAATCCCTTTTCAACAAATACTGCTCAAAGTTGCTTTGGATCCACATCTCTAACCAAACCTCTTTTTTCTACAATGAATATGTGGAATATCCCAATTCAATCCATTAAATTATAGGATTTTCAGGTTATATTGTGAGAGTAATGATAAATTTCTTTAACTTTTTCTCTGTACATTGCCACATAACGAGACAATTTAAATCTGATTAGAAAATTTATCTTAAAATTTAATAAAAAATTTAAATAGGATAGAATTTTGCTCATCCCTTTTCCATCTTTAACTTTGTTTGAGATAAAAAAATAAAATAAAAATAAACTCTTCTCTAAACTCCCTTTATCCTATCTTGGTCACATCATGATTCTATAAGGTCTTGGCTTGATCTTACTCTAATTTTGTCTTAAACATCATTTCCCAATTTGTCTTGGTGTTGTCCAGGTATTAAACATGTAAAATATTGTCTTAACACACCATCTCCTAAACTTGTAAGATGATGTCATTTTGACATATTTAATTTTGTAAAACATATGTTGAGACCATAGGACAAAAATGAGTGTTTTTAAGATGAGAATGAGATGCACCAAAAATAAGATTACATTCAAGATAAAATTAAGACAAGATGTCTCTTACCTTAGTCCTGTTTTAATTTTTACTTGAAACATAAAATTTCGTTCTATGTCTTCAAAATACAACCCTTTGAATAGAGATGAGATATTGAGACGTCTTGACATGTGTTTGTTTTTATTTGTGATTTTATTTAATTTGAATTTAAATTAATTGATGACAATACAATACCTAATATCATATGATTTTTATCAAAAAAAAATTTAAAATTAATAAAAAAACATTATCACTCTAAAAATCTTTTTCAGTTAAAACTAACTTAATCAATAATCTATACAAAAAATACGTCTGTCTTACTAAAACTCGATGAAGCAGCACCACTTCCTTACACCAATATTATATATTATCCCTAGGCTAAATTTTATTAAATGAATAGTATTTATTATGGCTTTCATTTTCATCATCTGCAAGTTGAGGCAATAAGTAGGAAAGGAATCCGCAGCCCTGCTGCAGCGGCTAATGGCAACAATTTTCAAAGACAAGGACTTCCAAAAGTTGCCCACAAGTTATGCAATCTACAGACATAGTAGTAGCAATGTGATACCAAGTTTAGCACATAAGTGTAATTCTTGAGATAAAATTTTAATATTTTTATAATTTAGAATCAAATTCAACACTCTACTTCATATATTTGAGTTAGTTGATACCGAAAACCAAAAGTGTTCTTTCTTTCTCTATTATCTAATTTATTTTCTTCAAGAAAAAGCTAAAAGCTTTTCCATTCCTCGGCTGGCTGGGCCATGAAGTTGAAACCATGTGAGAAAAGAGTTACCTACACAGTCACCCACTCACATTCTATATAATATTTAAGCATCTATGCTAGTTTGTGTTGGAAAAGTGATTCTATTTTTTTATTTTTTAATTTACAGAATCTGTTTTCAATGTATTCAATTTATGGCATTTAGTGGCCAAATTGTTGTATGCATGTAGTAGGTAGATCTCACTTTCAAGGTACATAGTTTGTGAAAAAAATGTTAATTGGATGATTATAGCTCTAAAAAGGAATTAACATGATAATCTATTTGTAAAATACACGATAAGGCTTTTCCTTTTTGCCCTTAATAAAATGCATTAAAATCACATCACATGTGCATAGCCAAATTAGCCAATTAAAGAATTAAACAATTGTTATAAATTTAAAACATTAGAGTAACTCTAAATAAGATCAATTTACTTAGTTATTAAAATTTAGATGCTTTCTCTAATTGAACTCGACCATAAAAAATTTAGGTTTTAGAATATATATTAGTTTTATATTTAAAAAGTATAAAAGATACCCTAATATAAATTAAAACCAAATTAAATAACAATGTGTATACAAAATTAAATTGCTCAAACTCTAACCTATGATACAGATGTCTTGTAGCCTACTAACGAAGAATTAACACATTTTGTGCCAAAAATATTTTGATTAAGGCAGTTTAAATTTATCAATTAAACCAACTTGGTCTTATTAGGGCATCCAGTGAAAATCTTAGTAAATTTACCTGTGAATAAATATGTGAAGTGTAAAGCAAGAAAAAAAATAAAAAAATGTACTGGGCAGATTGACAGGACATATGTATTAGCTAGTGGGGCACTCGGCATACGTCGATGCTCTCTTGAAGTTCCAAGCACTATCTTGGGTGGCAGAATACAGATTCTCTCTGCAACCCACATTGTCATTTACCACCATGTCACATGCTCTGTCGTTGCCTCTTTAGTAACTCCAAACTTCATTTATGTGGGCAATGTTCCTTTCCATAGTTTTTTTTTTTTTTATTATAAATAAAATGAAAACTTGAGATTTATATTGTTAAACGTAAGTTTGATGACATACCCAAAGGATTGCAAAGGTGTATATTAGATTTGTGGCTCAAGTTTAACTTGGTGATCTATGTCAATGACTTAAAATGGGGAAGGACTTGAGTTTCATGCAGATGTTGATGTGTTATATGACAATAATTATGTACTTCTAACAAATTAAATTTTTTGTTTAGTGGTAAGTACTCTTAGTCATATTATTTGAGTCCCTTTTTTTATGTGAAAATTTTGTTGATAGATAATTTATAAAAAAATTTGTAAATATTTTTTGAGTCTCAAGATTCAACTCATTTAAATTTTCATGTATTCTATAAATAAAATAAAGACATAAACCTTTTAATATTAGTTTAAGTATTTTGGGAGAAGTGGATATGAATGATGTCAACGTGTTATTCTTGAGTTTCTCCACTGCTCTGAACCACTCGCTTGTGTCTTTCCATAATTGCTGTCATTGATCACTCACTAATGCATACATATGCGGAGAGTACACAGTATTGAACAAGATAAAGGGCATTTTATCCTCATGATATTAGGTTTGCATTTCTTTGTCCAGCTTGGATCCACTATAACTCCAATGTATTCAGATCTTGGATCTTATCTTATTGTCTGAGTCTTTTCTCTTTTCAGAGTAAGAGATATGATGACCATGTGTATTCTTCTGAATCAAAGTAGACACAAGTCACTACAAGTACAAGTTACTCCTCATAACATGATGATTAATAATGATGCCCCATTAAGATCTTATTGTTTAAGGTAAAGTGTTTTGATGTGCTTCTCAGTTTTCATATTCTCGAAAAGAATAAAAAAAATTAAAATAAAACTAGAGCTGCATTCACACGTCTAATGGATTCAGAAAATTGAAAACTAGATTAGAGTATAGAAACAGAACCGCACAGGATTTCTCACTAACAAGGAGTTTCCCCCTTCAATCACACAGGTCCACCCCTCCTTTTCTAGACACCTCCCCACATGGACACCCCTGAACCTTAGACACATGGGTGTGTATCTAGAAAAAAAAGGTGTGCCACAAGAAATGAACCACGCACCATGACTATCTGCCATTCAAACAGTAGTAACTGCCTACCTACTCATGAATGTCTCTTTCCATAGTTGTTGTTAATGATCAAAGACTAATGTATATATATACAGACAGTACACATTAAGAACAAGATAAAGGACATTTTATACTTCATCATATTCGGTTTGCATTTCTTTTTCCAGCTTAGATCCTCTGTATGCTATGCAGTCAACCCTAATATATATATATACATTCAGATCTTAGATCTTATTGTTTCTGTCTTTTATAGTAAGAGAGATACCATGATAATTAATGATGTGCATTAAGATCTTATATTGTTTATAAAGTGGGATTTGACTTAGTAGTAATGTTGCCCCTTAAAACTTGTAGACTTTTTATACCTCGCAATCGATCTCCTCACAATCTCCCGTTGAAATTCTTAGTAACCAAGAATTGCACACAAATAGGATAAATATACTGATAGATTTATAGTTCAGAAACAAAACCACGCAGGGTTCATGAAAGTTCTTGTGTCTCAATACAACTGTAAATAACTATTCTTATTCTCTTAAATCTTGCTATCAATGTCAAACCTATCATCTACTTCCTAAAAAACAAGATGAAAAATGCGAAATACAAGAACATAAAGACGAAATAATGCTTGTTAGCAATGAAATCCATTGTTCATGAGAGGCCTCAAGGCTTTGGTACTTGCTTGTGAAAACAGTGTCCTCTGGGCACGCAAATTCAAGGTAATTACACTTATTATCATCACAAACATAATAGGATTTTCCATCATGTGATACCTTCAGGGCAGCTCTTTGCTCACACAAGCATGTCTTATTGTGGAATCTGACTGGCCTTGGGTCACTGCTTTCGCTCATGCTTGAATTAGGCATCGAAGAACTGAAGAAGGAAAAATCAAAACATTGGTGAAAATTTTATATCAACAGTGCAAAAATGAAGTGTAAAAGATGTTTCATTAATGTACCTTGGATTAATCACATCTTCACTTTTGATTGGAAATTTCTGCAAATTTTGATTATCTGTTGTTGGGTGAATCGGCTGGCATATTCTCATTGCATTGCGACTGCTGGAATTCCCAGAAGTAGAAGGGATTTTCTCAATGGACCTGGAGAAGAAAAACAAAAACATGTGTCTTTATATATAAGCTCTACTTACGCATGCATGCATGCAACATTTCTCTGATAAATTACACACTAGCATTATTGGATATATATATATATATATATAAATGCCTCTTTGTAGTTATCTATCTATCTACTTACTCTATGTTCTCCTTTTCATTGTCCCAAATGTGGTCTTCAGAGATCTGCAATTGAGAATGTTTTGCACTGTGCCAGGGTTCAACATCATCTTTACAGTACACATGGCTCCCACACTCCCTTATTGTCAGCCTACCAATTGATAAAAGAGCCCTAGTAGAAATTCTTACTTCAAGTTGGTTGCTATCACCTTGTAGTTGTTCTTGTAGGCCTCCCAAAGATAAAATAAATAGGATAGGGGGATGAAACAGATCTATGTGGATGCAAGCATAATCCCCGCGGGACGGGAAGCCGGGTTCGGTAGATGAAACTGACCAGTAAACAAAACATGGAGGCCGTTCTAATGGATTATATGACACAAATTGCAACCCAAGACATAAATCAATTCTCCACCATTCACTTATGATGCAATGGAGAGGGATATCTACTCTTATGGAGATAATTGAATCTTCATTGTTCAGAGAAACATAGTTTTGACTCTCAAACCATGGTGGAATTTCACTCCCTGTAACAACAACATGAACTTGGGCCAAAGATTTTATCTGTAAAAAATCAAACTGCTGCCATGTTAATAACTAGTAATAGTAGCAGGTTCAAGGTTAATAATAAATAGCTTTAGAGATTGAAAATTTGATAGAGAGAGACCTCATTGTCATCTGAGGCTAGGAAATTCCATAACTTCAGTGGATCAAATGCTGGTTCCAATGAAGAACAAGCTTGTGCGTTTAACTGACGCAAATGTTGTGGAACTATAGGCAGCTTCAGAAGGCTTTTGCAATAATTTAAGTCAAGAAAGCGTAGCTTAGAATGATTAGCCACGAAATTATCAGGTAGGAGAGAAAAGTTATTCCCACTCAGAGATAGTCTTCCCAATGATGACAAGCAGCTAAGATCAAAAGAAATGGATCCATCACTGAGATAGCAGAAACTTAAATCCAATTCCTTCAAAAGGGGTAAATGGGAAATAGTAGTGAAAATCATATCCATTGGAATAGGATTGAAAGAATTTACATCTCTTACAGCAGTTCCACTCAGAACAAGCTCCTCAAGAGGCTGATCTTCATCCACATTGTTTGCCAGCCTAGAAAATTTTGAGCAGCCAGAAATGTTGAGAATTTCAAGAGATTTCAAGTTACGAATGGTACTTGGAAGACATAAAAGATTTTCACAATCCTTCAAATTTAGCATCACAAGGCTTTTCATATTTTCTCCAAACTCTGGAAGCTTTACAACTTTTGAGCAACCACAAAGAATGAGATCCTTGAGAGAACCCATTTCTAGCTTACTTGGAAAGATTTTAAGATTTATGCAGTTTTTCATGTTCAATATAGTAAGTTTCTTGTGTTGTCCAACAGATTGGTGAACCTCAACTAGGCTTGTGCAATCTTCAAGAATTAATTGCTCAAGATGAGGGGTTCCAGACACAATTGGAGTTTGAGTCAAATCTTTGGAATGACACAAATCAATGGACTTTAACTTTCTGAAAAACTACATGAAATAAAGCAAGTCAATGAAATAAATCAGCTTTTGAAGATTTTGTGCCAATATTAAGTTATGTAGATGATTTTAATAGAGTTCTTACTTGAGTTTCATTCCATGGTTGTATGATTTTGCTATGATGCATTTTTAGGTCCACAAGCTCAACCCTCTTACCCAATGGCAAAGCTTCCAAGGGATATCCATCCCATGCAAGAACTTTTAATGAATTTGGAAGACATACGAGGCCAGAGAGGAGGTGCACGTCAGAAATCATGAGTAGTTTGAGATTACACATGTTTAAGAAAGCTTCAGGGTCTGAATATACTTCATATAGCTCAGGTGATGGCTCTAAAACTATACTTTGATTGAACCGAGTACCCTGAAAAAAGAAAATAACAAAGTTGAATGACACGGGCATCTAAAAAGCTAACATTAATATAAATGTATTAAGTATACCAATAATTACCATTTTATCTCTCAAAACATGATCAATATCTTCTATAGACCACAAGCGACTGCGTCTTCCAATGTCATTTGGAGATTTTTGAGTAACAATTTTTCTACCCATTTTCTGAAGCAAATCATGCATATCCAAAGTCCATCCATCATAGGTTAACAATGATTTTTCAATCAAAACTTTTATTCCAATAGTTGCTTTAAGGCCACAATTTTTTAGAATTTTTGTCACATCATCTTTCTTCATCCCCTTAAAAAAGCAGGCAATATCTAAAAATATAGTCTTTTCTGTATCTTCTAATCTATCGTAACTTATCCTTAATGTTTTTAAGATATCATCACGTGGAACTTGTTTCATTTCATCCAAAGCCTCTTCCCATTCAGATAAACTTCTGCCATAGAGAAATGAACCCAACACTGAAAGTGCCAATGGAAGGCCTCCAACATATTGAATTGCAATTTTAGACAACTCGTGATATCCTTCTTTAGGTTGATCACTTCCAAAGGTTTTCTGACAAAAGAGTTGAAGAGATTCAGTGGAATTTAGGTGTTTAATCTCATACGTTTCACATATTCCATGTGTTTTCAGCAAGTGCAAGTCTTGGGTTGTTATTATTATTCTGCTACCCTGACCAAACCAGACTTGGTTTCCGGCAAGATTTTCTAGATGGCTTTTGTCAGTCGCATCATCGAGGACAAGGATGACTCTCCTATTTCGTAAAATGCTACTTATGATGTTCTTTCCCTCATAGATATCATCAACATGGAACTTTCCCAGCTTGCGATGAGAAAGAAGCTTCTGTTGTAGGTGAACCAAGCCATATCTTTTAGAAATCTCAGTAACATTGTGAAGAAAACAATCAATTTCAAAATTTGCACGAAATCTTTCATAGAGGACTCTTGCAAGAGTTGTTTTTCCTATGCCACCCATACCCCATATTCCTATGAAGCGAACATCTTGCGGAGTTCTCCTTGAAAGCAAATCAATATTTTCTATCACTGAATACATTCCAACAAAGTCGTCATTGTAAGATGGCAATTTAGGACACAGTTTTGCCCATACAAATTCTGTAATGTCTTCGATGAGCTTTGCTTCTGGCCTACAAAGAAGAAAATAACAGTCTTATATTTTTTTTTTTAGGATAAGTGTTGGTAAAGTAGTTTAGAAATGGCAGGTTGAGTGCTATCTTCTTTTCAATCTTAATTATTTCAAACATAGGTTAAGGGAGAATTCTGATTTTTTGGAGCTCTAATTCAAATTATTTAATCGTATGATTTATGCAACCGTACCAAACTCCCAAATGCGGAGAACAAACTTTCAGTTTCAACCAACAAAAAGAAGATAACAGCAACAATAATAATGATAATATATTGCAAAATTCTGGAAGTTCTTACTTGGATGGATAACACTTTAGTGTCAATGTTAAGAGTTAATCTAAAATGTCTACGAAATTTAGTAGTCTGTAAAGACAATAAATTGTCTAAAAATATCTTTAGTGTTTAGTGCAAATATAAAAGAAACTTTACAAATATGTGTGTAAAAATCTTGTCTCATCTGTAAAATATCATAAGTTCATAATTTAGTAGAATGCTGTGGTGGCCTAAAATCGACTTGGTAAGTATATATATAAGTTAGGATTCAAACATTTACCTTGTAACATGAGATTGAATAAGCATAGCATAAGCAATAAACTAATTCTTTTATTTCACTCTCCAACCTATCTCTTCCCGTTTACGTTTTACCATTTCATTAAACAATAAACATTCCATTTTTCATAGCTAATGGGGAAACACGTTAGTTTAGTATAGCTCTCGCCCTACTACCATCCCTCTAACCCTCGGATAATATTATACAGAACACTTTATAAGAAATTTAGAAATAAAACTAAACTCATATATGATGCTTTATTTATTTTTAATTTTTTAGTATATTTCCTTCTATTAATATAGTAATTAAGTTATCAAAAAAAAATAAAAATATAGTAATTAAGGCTTACCCAAACTAATTGTCTATATACTCATGAAAAACTTACTGATTATTGCAGCTCCAACCAGATAAATTGGCAACTTCTGTCAAAGCTTCTCTCCATTTTTGTACTTTCTCTTTCTCTTTTTTAAATCTTTTTTGGTGCTTTTTGAAGGCTTGCTCAAACCTTCCTCTTTGGTATCGAACTTCAGAGGGATCCACACCGTAGAAAATTGGAAAAATATCTTGGCCCAAAACTTTCTTAGATTCAAGAATCTTCTGAAGCTCATCCAAACACCAATAAGAAGAAGCATAGTTTGGGGAGAAAATGACAACTGCAGAGAGAGAATCCTTAATTGCTTTAAAGAGTGCTTCTGAAATAACCTCCCCTCTCTCAAGTTCTTCATCATCTCTAAAAGTTATGATTCCTTGTGTCTGCAATGCGGCAAATAAGTGGTCAGTGAAGCCTTTGCGAGTGTCTGCACCCCTAAAACTCAAGAAAACATGATATTTCCATGGTGGGAATGGAGAAGAAGACGAAAGGCAGCAGGAGCCGCCATTAGCAGCACTTAGGGCCATGGAAGGGAATCTAGGTTTGTTCTCTAGGAAGAAATGTGGTTTGGGTCCTACAATAACGTGAATGAATATGTTATCTGTAATTAATGAATCCATTAGCTAATATAATATATGATATGCTTAAAAGTTAGAATTACAATTTGGAGACTGTGAATTATTTTATAATAAAAGACAATATATTACCTTACACGTAGTGGGTGGTTGTACTATTTACAGTTGGCACACATACACTTGATCAACCAAAGTATAAGGTTTTGGTATTAAAAGTTAATTAGTCGGGGTATACTTACATAATATAATATAGTTAATATTTTTCATGGAAGTATGATTTTTATCTTACAGTTATTTTAGGTTTTCGTAGTAAGGGTATTTTTAGGTAATTTTTCGCATTAAGACTGAGTCCCCTTGATTATCTTAAGGAGAATGCCCTTCATCTAGTGTATTCTAAAGAAAATTACCTTGACTGTGTCACTGGACATTACCTAGCTATTTAAGATGTCTTAATTTTGAACATCTTGAATGTATTTTTCTCCATTCTGAAGTGGAATATAAACTTTATCACCTTTACATGGTTTCTCTCGTAAGGAATAGAAGAACCTTGCTTAAAAGGCATTAATCAGGGTTTCTACGCTTGGCCTGGAAACATTTATTAAGGAACCATAATTTAAATGTTAAAATTATTAGAAGAATGATGTGAACTTTGGCCATAAATATTAAGTGTGGGCGTTACAAGTTCAAATTTTTTTGGTAAGCCTTTGTCTTCCTTTTTTTTTTTTTTTGGATATATCTGTCGACATGTCACTATAGTATTAAAATAACTTATCTTTTTTTTTTTTTGATTATATAATTGCTCGGCATCAAGGTAATTATCATAGGAAAGAAACATATTAGAATAACTCGATTAATGAAAGATAATGATAATGATGATAATGCTAATAATAATGATAATGATAATAATAATATTATTTTCAGCTGGCCCACTTGCATTATTTTTTTTTCTTTTATAAGAAAAAAAAAAAAAGAAAATGTGTTAAGCACTACCCTAAAAAGAATTTACTCCCCTAAAAAAACCTATTCCTAGTGAGGGAGGGAATGAGAGTATAGTTGATATTTAATGTAGTTGTTTCTTAAGAATTTCAACAATTTTGAGGCCGATGAATAGTTGTCAGCTAATTTAATTTAATTAAGTTGGGGGACTTCATTGATGTAATTTAAGTTTCATGCTAAGGTGTGTGTGTGTGTGTATATATATATATATTAAGAATAGTAGTGGCATGTTAAATCTACTCATATATTTAAATTTATTTTTCTACACTATTTTTTGAGTTGATCTCTAAATTTTGAGGTGAAGATAGCTTTTTATGGTGCTATCACAGACGTAATCTTAATTATAAAAATCCTTAAATCCCAAGAAAACTATGTAATTATGCCTTGAGGTTTATATTAAAGGCTTGGAACATCTCTACGAATGAGTATTACCGGCTTGGTATGAAGCAATCATTTTATTTTAAGATATATTCAGGGCTTATGTAAACCCCCTTTGAATAGAGAGTAATTATGATTAGTTTTCTTTTCAACATATACTTTCTTATGAACTTGAATCACTCATATTATAGAAATCCTTCAATTAGGTTAGTTTTCTTCTCAACATATATTTTCTTATGAACTTGAATCTCATATTATAGAAGCCTTTCAATTGAATTTAATCTATTTACTAATTGAGTTACATTGTATGGATACACATTCATTTATTAATTGAGCTACATTGTATTGATACACACATTCATTACTCGTGGTATTCTTTTATTAAAAGTTAATTAATTAATCCATTGCATTATAATCCAAATATTAACATCTTACCACATCAGTGCTGCTTTTAAAATAAAGACAAATCGGAATAATAGACACAACTAGATAGAAAACATGAATGACGACGAATAATCCTTTTTAATCAACTATATTATGTTGTGTTATTGAGGATTGAATAGGGTCTAGAATTTGGATCTATCTTCTTCCGATTTTCAAATATTGATCACTTTAATCTTTAGCTAGATTAGCTTAGCACGTGCATTTTAAATATTGTTGTCACAGACGTAATCTTAATTAAGAGAAACCTTAAATCATAAGAAAACTATGTAATTATGCCTTTAGGTTTATATTACCGACTTGGAACATCTTTATGAATGAGTATTCCCTGTTTTGTTAAAAAAAAAAAATGACATGTAATAATCATAAACCCGGATTCCATAACCATTTCAGCAATTTAGTTTTTCCCCTCGATCTACTCCAAGATATGAAGCAATCATTTTATTTTAAGATATATTCAAGGCTTATGTAACCTCCCACCCAAAAAAAAAAAAAAAAAAAAAGATAGATAGATAGAATCCACAGTTATTTCAGCACTTCGATTTTTTATTCTTGTACCAAAGGACGCATATTGTCTCAATACTCAGAATAATAGAATTACCAAATCAGAAAACTAAGGAACATTTTATTTAGTAAAAATTGATAAATATCCGAGCAATTAAACGTAAAGTCAAAAGGTTCAGTAAAGTGGTTATTGTAAGTGATAATTACATAATGATGAATGTTCATTAGTTATTTCATACTTTTGTGAGTGTAGGAATTTTTTGGCGCATTGAATATCATATTATCCTTTTAATGTCATATTAGCTACTATCTTCATTCTATAATATGTGTTACTTGAGGTTTTTGTTGTAACTCTATTCATTGATGGGAGTGGAACTGGAAGGGGCATTCTAAATGTAACCCTTCGTGTGTGCCAGAGTTCCACATCTTCCTTACAGTGCACATAACATGAACACTGCAGATTTTTCAACTGATGATAGCTTCCATAAAATTTAGTAAGAAAAATATCACTTTTAGGGTTACTATATTTATTCTACATATAAACGACTTTTGGACTTAATAATATTAACTTTAGATTCATAAAAATTAAGAGTAAATATTTATTTTGGTCCCTCACACTTTAAACTCTTATCAATTTGGTCCCTCACACTTTAAATTTATTAATTTGTTCCCTTACATTTGAAACCTTAATTAATTTCGTCTCTCACATTTCAAATTTATCAATTTAGTCATTTACACTTCAAATTTTTTTATCAATTTCGTCCCTTAAATTTATCAATATTTTTAAAGTATAAGAGATTAAATTGATAAATTTTACAAGTTTAAGAGACTAAATTGATTATGGTTTTAAGTGTGAGGGATTAAATTGATTAGGGTTTTAAGTGTAAGGGACTAAATTGATAAACTTGAAGTGTGAGAGATCAAATTGATAAACTTAAAAGTATGAGAGACCAAAATAAGTAATTACTCTAAAATTAAATAATCAATTTTCTAGTTAGCTTGGCGTACTGTGTAAGGAACAGAATGGCATTCAGCTGGTTGCTTGGTTGAGAAAAATTGGTTGTATTAAGAAAATGAATCTTATTACTCTTTATCTTTTCCTCATTGTACAAATCTGGGTACCACAATTTCAGACTGATTGCACTACTTGTCTTGATCATTACTACAAAAAAGCTTCTTTATTTATCTAGAAATATTGTAAATTTCTCTCCACCGTTTTATTGATTCTGGGTTTTTTCCCGTTTTCTTTTTTACATTATAGGAATATTCCCATCAAATATTATATGCCGTTGTGATAGAAAATACATTTTATTGTGAGCAAACTAAATTAAATTAGAAAATATAACAAATAGTACATTTTACTAAGAAAAAAGGTAAGAAGGTTACAAAGAGATGCTTTTATGTTCTCGAGAACATTTAAAAAGAAAACGAAGGCGCATCATTCTCATGCCAAACCTCATCTACTTCCCAAAAGAAAAAAGAATGAAAATGAAAAATATAAAAACGCATAAAGACAAAATAAAGTTCGTCAGCAATAAAATCCAGAAACCGTGAGAGATCTCAAAGCTTTGGTACTTGCTAGTGAAAACGCTGTCCTCTGGGCACGACAACTCAATATAATTGCACTTATTATCATTGCAAACATAGTAGGATTTTCCAGCATGAGAGACCTTCAATGCAGCTCTTTGATCACACAAGCAAGTCTGGAATTTGGGCATTGTTCCACTGGTTTCACTCAAGCATGGATTAGGCATTGATGAACTGGAGAAGAAAAAGAAACATTTCTTTGCTTAGACACAATTAAATACTTTGCATATCGTTTAAATTTTAAATACTAATTCACATATGGTGAAAAATTTTAAATCATCAGTGCAAAAATAGTGTGAAAGATGTCTAGTTAGGCAAATGTCATGTCAATAAATTATACAATAGTATACATCATTTATATACATATAACAAAAGCAAAGTGTAGATGCCTTTAAACCAATTAACTTACGTTTTGATCTCATCACTTGTTATTGGAAGTTTCTGCAAATTTTGATCATCTGTGTTTGGGTGAATGAGATTGGATATTTTCAATGCATTCTGCTTTCTGGAGTTCCTGGAAGTAGAAAACCTTCTGATAGGCCTCATGCTTAAACTAGACCTGGAGAAGAAAAAGAAAACATGTTCTTACATGCAAGTTATGCATGCAATGTTTCTCTCAAGAAATTATACACCAGCATATTATATGCATATTATAAAAGCAAAGTGAAGATGCCTTTATAGCAATTAACTTATCTTTCGTTGTACCTTGGATAAATCACAGCATCACTTCTCATTGGAAATTTCTGCAAATTTTGATGATTTTTTGTTGAGTGAATTGGATCCGATATTCTCAACCCGTTGGGACTGCTGGAATTTCTGAAAGTAAAAGGGATTTTCTCATTGAACCTTCTGGTTGCCCTCACGCTTGAACTAGAGCTAGAGTATAAAAGAACAAAGCATGCATGCCTTTGTCAATAACCAACTAAATCATTAGGTCAAAGAGACTTTAATACCATATTAAGAAATGAATTAACTCAAAAGCTTAAATTATTAAGTGAAAATTAGTGAAAGGTTCATTATATCTAACAGTCGTGACATATAAGTAATGCATGCAACATTTCTCTCAATAAATTGTATAGTAGCATATCATTAGATAGATGCACAGTTATCTACTTACAATATGTTCTCCTTTTCATTGTCCAAGATGCGGCCTTTGGACACCTGAAGTTGAAGTTGTAGGGTCGTGTCCTTTGGTTTTATTGCATCATCACTAGTGTTCTTCTTTTCATTTTCCAAGACATGGTCTTTGGATGTGTCCCTTGAATTTATTGAATCATAACCAATGATCTCCCTTTCATAGTCGAGGATGTGATCATTGTTGGACATCTGCAGTTGATGGAATGAGTCCCTTGGTTTCATTGTATCATCACTTTTGTTCTCCTTTTCGTCGTCTAGGACGTGGTCTTTGGACGTTTGAAATTGACGTTGTAAGGTTGTGTCCCCTGGCTCTATTGCATCAACATTAGTGTTCTTTTCATTGTCCAAGATATGATCTTTGGACATATGCAATTGAGGTTGTAGGGATGTGTCCCTTGAATTTATTGAATCATCATCAATTATCTCCCTTTCATAGTCCAGGATGTGATCATCACTTGTGTTCTCCTTTTCATCGTCTATGTACAATTGAGGTTGTAGAGATGTGTCCCTTGAATCCATTGCATCATCACTTACGTTCTCCATTTCATTGTCCCTTGAATCCATTGCATCATCACTTGCCGAGTCTAATGAAGTTAGGAGATTTGGAAAGGATATTCCCAGTGTAGTGGAATAATCAATGGAAGCCTTTGCTCTGTGCCAGACTTCCACATCATCCTTACAGTACACATGGCAACCACACTTCCTTATTTTCATCTTACCATTTTCAGAAGTCTTACAACCAATTCTTATTTCAAGCTGGTCACTATCACCTCTTAGTTGTTCTTGCAGGCCTCTCAAAGATGTAACATACAGGTGAGGAGTATGAAACTCATCTGTGGGGATGCACACAAAACCCCTATGCGACGGGAAGCCGGGTTCGGTAGCTAAAACTGTCCAGTAAACATTCGCTGAAGTGTTTTCTAATGGATCAGACGTCACATATTGCAACACAATGCATAAATCTATTCTCCACCATTCACTTGTGAGGCAATGGTGAGGGATGTGTACTCCTATAGAGATGATTGAATCAAGATCCATATGCACAAATTCTCTATCAAGAGAAACATAATTTTGATACTCAAACCATGGTGGAATTTCACTCCCTGTAAAAGTAGAACGTGGAAGAGATGAAGACTCCATCTGTACAATTAAACTCCCATGTTAATTAATAATTAGCAAGAAAAGAAAGTGACAATTTGATAGAGAGGATGAAATCACACCTTGTCATCTAATGCAAGGAAGTTCCATAACTGTAGCGGGTGAAACACTGGTTCAAGTGAAGCACAACCTTTTGCTCTTAACTCACGTAAATCTGGTGGAAGTATAGGCAGCCTCTGAAGCCTTGAGCAATGATTTAATTCAAGAAAACGTAGCTTAGAAAGATTAGCTACGAAATTATCAGGTAGGTAATAAAAGTTATTTCCATTTAGAGAAAGGCGCCACAATGATGAGAAGCCGCTAAGATCATAAGGAATTGATCCATCACTGAGATTACTGTAACTTAAATCCAATTCCTTTAGAAGTGGTAAATGTGAAATGGTAGTAAACATCATATTCATTGGAACAGGATCAAATAAAATTATGTCTCTTACTGCAATTCCACTCACATCAAGTTCGTCAGAAGGCTGGTCTTCATTCATATTGTTTGGCAGTCTAGAAAATTTTGAGCAGCCAGAAATGTTGAGAATTTCGAGAGATTTCAAATTGCCAATGGTACTTGGAAGGTGTAAAAGATTTGTACAGTCCTTCAAAACAAGCATCATCAAGCATTTCATATTTTCTCCAAACTCTGGAAGTTTTTCAACTTTCGAGCAACCAGATAGAATGAAATCCTTGAGAGAATCCATTTCCAATTTACTTGGAAAGATTTTAAGATTTATGCAGTTTTTCATATTCAATTCAACAAGCTTCTTGTGTTGTCCAACAGATTGATGAACCTCAACTAGGTTTGTGCAACCTTCAAGAATTAGTTGTTCAAGATGAGGGGCGCCCGAAACAATTGGAGTTTCAGTCAAATCATTAGAATGACTCAAATCGATGGACTTTAACTTTTTGAAAAACTATATATATGAAAGGAAAATAGTCAATGAATGTTATAGGTTAGCTAATATAAAGATATGTAGAAGATCTTGATGAGTTCTTACTTGAATTTCATTCCATGGTTGTATGATTTGGCTATGATGCATTTTAAGGTCTACGAGCTCAACTTGCATGTCAAATGGCAGAGTTTCCAAAGGATATCCATCCCATGAAAGAACTTTCAATGAATTGGGAAAATATGTGAGACCAGAGAGAAGGTGCACTTTAGATACCATTAGCAATTTGAGATTAGGCATGTTTGAGAAGGCTTCAGGATCTGAATACGCTTCGTATGTCTCAGGCGATGACTCTAAAACTATACCATGAATGAACAGAGAGCCCTGACAAAAGAAAATAACATTTTAAGTTGAATGGCATAGGCAATTAAAAGGTTAACTATCAAAATGTATTTAGTATACCAAGCAATTACCCTTTTATCTCCCAATACATGATCAATATCTTCTATAGACCATAGTCGGCTGCGTCTTCCAATGTCACATAGAGATTCTTGAAAAACAATTTCTCTACCCATTTTTTGAAGCAAATCATGCATCTCCAATGTCCATCCATTAGAAGTTACCAATGATTTTTCGATCAAAACTTTTATTCCAATGCTTACATTAAGGCCACAATTTTTCAGAATTTTTGTCACGTCATCTTTCTTCATCCCCTTAAAGAAGCAAGCAATGTCTAAAAATATACTCTTTTCTACGTCTTCTAATCTATCATAACTTGTCCTCAATATTTCTAATATATCATTATCTGGAATTTGTGTTATTGCATCCAATGCATCTTCCCACTCATATAAACTTCTTCCACTGAGAAATGAACCCAACACTGAAAGTGCTAATGGAATGCCTCTAGCATATTGAACTACAATTTCTGACAACTCCAGGTATCCTTCTATTGGTTGATCACATCCAAAGGTTTTCTGAGAAAAGAGTTGAAGAGATTCAGTGGTATTTAAGCATTCAATCTTATATGTTTCTTGTATTCCATATGCTTCTAGCAGGTGCAAGTCTCGAGTTGTTATTATTACAATGCTCCCTTGACCAAACCAGGCTTGGTTTTCAGCTAGATTTTCTAGATGGCTTCTGTCGCTCACATCATCCAAGACAAGGATAACTCTTCTATTTCGGAGAATGTTACTCATCATGCTCTTTCCTTCGTAGATATCTTCAATGTGGAATTTTTCTAGCTTGCGATGAGAAAGAAGCTTCTGTTGTAGGTGAACCAAACCAAATCTTTTAGAAATCTCGGTAACATTGTCAAGAAAACAATCAATTTCAAAATTTGCACGAAATCTTTCATAGATGACTCTTGCAAGAGTTGTTTTTCCAATGCCTTCCTTGCCCCAAAATCCTATGAAGCGAACATCCTGTGAAGCATTCTCTGAAAGTAAATCAATATTTTCTATCATTGAATCAATTCCAATGAAGTTATCATTGTAAAATGGCAGTTTAGGGGATAGTTCTGCCCAAACAAATTCAATGATGTCTTCGATAAGCTCTGATTCTGGCCTACATAAAAGAAAATAACAGTTATGTATGTAGTTTTGTTTTTAGGTTAAGTGATGATAAAGTAGTTGAGACTTCTAAACTCTTGTAAATTATAAAAATGTCTTATTACTAGAAAATGTAATAGTTTTTGCATGCATGATTTAAAAACGACTCAACAGTTTTTCCTACATTCTAATTATAATAAGCCTGGTTCTAACCCAAAATTTTCAGACTATATCATCGACAGACGACATATATACTATTTTATACTAGCAATGGCACGTTGAATAATGTAGTCTTCTTTTCAATCAGGATACTCTTTTACTTTGTGTAACTTTTTTTTTAACGACTAGTAGTTTGGATTGGAACTAAATAAGTTCACAAGAGTTACTTTACGTAATAAGTATACATATTTATTTTATGTATATTTTAAAAACTAAAGAGGTTTTATTTTGATATAATAAAAAATTATTAATTTGGTGATCACATATCTTGTACTTGTAAGGACCTTTCTATGTAACTTAATTAAAAGAAAATTGAATTCTTAAATATAAAATACTATAATTTATCATTTTCTTCCAGTTTTGTTAGAAAAGGGGTGCTACAAAGTCTTCTTCGGGCTTATCTAAAAGTCAGAATTCTAACAAAATGAAATGCTTTAAAAAATTGCCAAAGTGCTAGTCAATGTCTGAATCTTAGCTTGCATTCATAGGGAAATTTCGTTTTGAATATGGATTTAAGATATTGACTTAGTGGGTGCGCAAAAGTTGACCTTAATATAATTTCACTCTACAAACCAAAATATAAAAATATAACTTATTCTTCCAAAAATATCAAAATATAAAATTGATTATTAAAAAATATATTGTTCTATAATAAATTTTCTTTACATTTCATTTTCTACGGCTAATCAAAAAACGTATTTGCTTTATATCACACACTCAATTATGGGATAACATCTTTTATTTTAAAAAAATATCTCATTCTTTATTTTATTTTTTATTGTTCAAAAAATTTACTTTTAAATTATTTGATAATTTGTTGGACCTAACGACAAGAGTAAGATAAGATAAAAATAAAAATAAAAATAAAAATAAAATATTGTCCACTAACTACCATCTAATTGACCCACATACAAATATAATACAAAACACGTTATATTCAATTTGGAAATAGAGCTAAACTCATTATACCATACCTTATGGCATCATGAGCAAAACTTTTCCTCTAATTCTTTGTCATTCTAGCCCATTAATTTATAAATTGAATAGGTTGAAGCATAATAAATACTATAATGAAGATGATAAATTCCAAATTTCATTAAAGAAAATCTAGTGAGTATAAACTGCATATTTCCTTTGATAAATCTAGTAATTAGGGGTTATCAAGTCAATCATCTATACATGTGAAACTTACTGATTATTGCAGCTCCAGCTAGTCAAATTGGCAACTTCGTTTAAAACTTCCCTCCATTTTTGTACTTTCTCTATGTCTTCTCTGAATCTTTCTTCAAGTTTTCTGAAAGTCTCCTCAAATCTTCCTCTTTGGTGTTGAGCTTCAAAGGGATCCACTCCATAGAAGATTGGAAAAACATCTCTTCCCAAATTATTTTTAGATTGAAGAATATTCCAGAGCTCATCCAAACACTGAGTAGAAGAAGCATAGTTTTGAGAGAGAATGACAATCGCAGAGAGAGAATCTTCAATCGCCCAAAGATGTGCTGGTGAAATAACCTCCTCTTTCTCAAGTTCTTCCTCATCTCTGAAAGTTATCATTCCTTGCCGCTGCAGTGCAGCGTATAACCGGTCAATAAATCCTCTTCTGATATCTTCACCCCTGAAACTCAAAAAAACATGATATTTCCAAGGTGGGATTGAAGAAGATGAACTGGAATAAGAGCCTTCCATTGAAGGGAACTAAGGTTTATTCTCTAGGAGGAATTGTGGTATAGTTTGGTCTGAAAAATAAATAAAACCAAAGAAACGTCAGAATACAGGATGTGGAGGGGTTTAGTCGTTGCGTTGCTTATATAGCCGATATTTTAGAATGAATATATAATGTTATAAATCTTTTAATATTTTAGAAAATAAAATAAAGGACGTACCAAGAAAGAAAAGAAAAAAGAAAAAAGAATCTAACTATTTCCCTGTAACTCTGCACTGAATTGTTTTTAGATTGATTTTCGGATAAGGTTAGGGTGTGTGCATACATACATACAGTAGATTATATTATCCGTTAGTTGTGATGACTAAGTTAGAGTTCCCTCATTATATGAATGGGAGAAGTTGAAAATTTGATGTGAAAATTAATTTAAATTTGGTATAATTTGTTTGGAAATTGGATTTGTTATAGTACACCGAAGTATGCAATTAACTGTTAGTTGTATGGTGAACGTATATTTGTGTTGTTTGTATAATTATATATCAATTGAATGATTGATAATCAATTACATGTTGCAGTTAATTGTAACAAATTCAGATTCATTTGTTTGATGCGAATATTTTTTTTTTAAAAAGATAAAACTGAAAAGATACTACTCAAGGAAGAATTAAATTGTGAGAATACGAAAAATGATATATACAGTAACTTAATTACATGTATTTGAGGAAAATGTACGCTAAGTTTCTGGTATCTACAAATTTTGGTTTCAGTGCACTAACGGTTTGATAATTTATCCCATGTAATTGGTGAAATTGATAGAATCTCGCATATGATAAATGTTGAGTTCCCACTTTTCTTCTTATTCATAAATATATCTTTATAAATTGTTCTATGAAGACAAAGTTTTCCCTACCTTTGACATAGGCATCCTCTCGCTATAAAATTTTCATTACCAAAAAAAAAAAAAAGTTTGATGATTGTGTGGAGGTCATCTCATTTTTCCACCGTATACCAAATAAAAAGTCTTCCTACAATAATGTGGAGGGAATATGTCATGTGCAATGTGAATGTATAATATGCGCAAACTTAGAAGTTACAAAAGAAAAATGAAATAAAGATTTTGTTAGATGGAATTAATTAATTGCATAAAGAAAAATTTATCCTACGAAACTAACGTGGAGGGAACATGTGCCATGTGCAATGTGAATGCCAAATGAGTGCAAATTCAACGTAGTTACTAAAAATAAAATAAAAATTCCGTTAGATGGAATTAATTAATTGCAAAAAATTACCCTACAATAATGTGGAGGGAATATGTCATGTGCAATTAATGTGAATGTCAAATATATGCTAAGTCAACAGTCACTAAAAAGGAAATAAACATAAGGAATTATTGATTAAAGTTTAAATAGAATTAGGCCTTTGAATTAGGGGTGGGCAAAATCCGAACCGATCCGAAGTGTATAGAAACTGATCCAATCTGATTGACTAACGGTTTGGATTAGATTACAAAATTGTCAATCTGATTACAGCAGTTCAGTTTTCGGATTTGGATGTTTAAAATCCGAACTAATCCGAACCGACCGAAAATTATATTATATATATATATATATTATATGATTTAAATATATTAAATATAACTAAATTTTATTATATATTTATGAAATAGTTTATTATAAATATAAATTTATATTAATAAATATAAAAACTAGTAAACAATAAATATTTAACTCACGATTTCCCTTTTCGAAATCAAAATCCCTAAGTTGCTTTCCCTTTCTCTTCTTCGCCATCGTCTGCTGGTCGCTGCTTGTTGTTGTTTGCTAGTCTCTGCATATCTTACTACTACTCTGACACTATTATTTGGGTATTGCAAATTTGCTTCTTCTTTGATCTAGTTTTTGTGGTTGCTTCGAGAGAAAATGAGAGAAACCGACACTTTAGAACTTTGAGTTTCCTTGTATGGTCAATGGAGTAGGCATAAACCTTTCTCAGGGATTTGGCTTGAGTTGTTCTTAGTTTGAAATGAGTCTACATGTTTTTATTTTCTTTTTGTCCTGCATTTGCAAATTGCAAGGAAGTGAAATTTGTAACTGATGAAGTTCAGAAGAAAAAAAGGAAGAAAATGAATATAAATGGTATGTTATGTTTATTTATTACTTAAATAAAAATTATAATTTATTTAAATTTTTTATGATGATTTTGACTTTGTATTTGTGTATATATGTGTGTGTGTGTTTTTTTTTTTCGTAATATTATTCACAAACCGATTAAACCGACCGAACCGAACCACATTTGAGTGGCTTGGTTTGGTTTGAATTTTTTTTAAAAATTTGAGAAATCCGAACCAATCCAAACCGAAAATTATTTTGCGGTTTAGGTTAAATTTTTTTAAAAATTCAAACCAAACCGCCCGATACCCACTTCTACTTTGAATGTTTGAGTTTCTTCAACTACTGCTTCTAAACAAATACTCTCTTTGTTCCTATACTATAGCTATTTAAATTTTTTACATAAAAATAAAATTAAGAATTCAGTAATTAGCATATTAATGTTTTTATTTAATTTAAGTTAAATTATTCTTTCGATCTTTATAAATTTTTAAAAATTAAGTTTTAGTCGTTATATTTTTAAAATTTATAAAATAGTCCTTATAATATTTTAAAAAATTAACATTTCATCCGTCCTATTTAATACATTTTTTTTCTTGCAAGCTCTCTCATGTCTCTCCTATATATGTGCTCTGCTTCTCTACAAAGAAAGCCATATCTTTTCTATTTCTTAATTTGGATGCACACTTATTTATCTTATTATGCATCCTAAAGGTACACAATTTTTGAAATTGTATAGTTACTTGGAGCGATTTATTATGTCTTTGGATTTGAATATTACAATTGTGTGGTTTGGGGGCTATTACAAAGCACAAAAATAGGAGAGGCACAAGAGAGCTTCCATAAAAAAGAGATTTTTATTGGACGACAACGATAAAATGTTAATTTTTTTGAAAAATATAAAAACTATTTTATAGATTTTAAAAATATAAAGATTAAAACTTAATTTTTAAAAAACTATGAGGATTAAAAGAATAATTTATTTAATGGAGCCTTAATAGATATTAATGGTAAGAACAAAAATTTAATTTTTTGAAAACTATAAAGATTACAGAATAATTTAACCTTTAATTTATTTATTTTTAATTAATTATAGTGTGATTAAGAAAAAGAAAATGAGTTAAATAAGAATATATATATATATATATATATATATATATATATATATATATATATATATATATATATATATATATACATATATATATTTGACAATGTATTAAAATTCTAAAATAGTTCAAGTTTAAAAGAAAAAAAACAACTTTCTATAACTACTGAAGTTTAGAAATGGAGGGTGCATGTTGTTAAAGTAATTATTACCATAAGTTCCCATTAGTACCTCTAAATTATTGTTATATGTCATTAGGTGTAGGATAACAATTTGATCCATATGTGACATGTCTTAGCATTATTAGGGTTTAGGGTGGTGACTTAAATCTAGTTATAAGTTTTTTTAATGTGGTTCATATTCATATAAAATTGACCAATATGAATCTCAATTGATCTAGACTATAAAAAGGGTAATCAAAATTATGTAATAACCAATTTAGGAACTATTTAATCTCCGATGACTATAACCTCATCCTAAAATTTACTTTAGTTTAATTAATGGAGATTTAGTCAAGATTTTTCAATAACCCATAAATTTTTTACTAGAACACTGATTAGCATATCAATATGGCTAATTTATAAGAGAAATATTCCTATTTCAAACAATAACCCACAAGTGACTAGGAATCCTAGAGCAATTTTAATTGTTTATAATATTTTTGTAAATTGCAAGTGACACAATTTTTTAGGCAACTAAAACAATTTAAACAATTATCTTCATTCATTAGGAGTACTGTAGACTGTTGTAACTCTTCATTCATTAATATCTCATTTACTTTGATGGAACAAGTTTTAAGTATAGAAATAGAAAGAAGGAATGAAGTAGGAATAGAAATGAGTACGCAAAGGAAACGTCTACCATATTTAAGAGATAACAACTGATCTCCCTCGAGAGATAGCTCATATGTTCAAGGGAAACAACTTTTATTTGAGATGAGGGAGATTCTCCTCCACAGTAACAAAACAAGGTTTCTGATGAATTTTCTCCCACTCCATTCCATCAAAACAAGGTTTCCGATTTCGTTGAAGAATAGAGATGATTCTTTTTTTCTTTTATTTATACTATGTTTACTATAAAAATTTGAATAAATTATTTTAATTTTAAGGACATTTCAATAATTGTATATATTTACTCCCTCACTCTTTCAAATTTCCCTATTTTTTTCTAGGTCATACCAAACAACATTTCTGTAAAGAGAATTCCTTTGTATTCCTTTTCCTTTTCTTATTCTGGTTGCTTCTCCCATTCTTTTCTCGCTTGTTGTTTGTACCAAATGGGTTGTAAGACTGTTGGAATCACCTGTTCTTTGTACCAAACGAGCTATAAGACTGTTGGAACTTGTGGAAGTAGAAGATTTTCCTAAAAGACTGCTGGAACTTGTGGAAGTGGAAGGGGAAGTAGAAGATTTTCCTATAAGACTTCTGGAACTTGTGGAAGTGGAAGTAGAAGATGAAAATGAAGGGCAATTCTCAATGTAACCCTTTGCCCTATGCCAGAGTTGTACATCTTCCTTACAGTACACATGGCACCCACATTTCCTTATTTTCAAATAATGATTGCCTCCATGAGTTTTAGTGAAAAATATGAGTTGAAGTTGATGGGTTTCACCTCTTAGATGTTCCTGTAAACCTCTCAAAGACGTAATCCATAGGTGAGGGCACTCAAACTGTTTGTTGATGTAGACGCTATCCTCATGGGAAGGAACTCCTTGTTTGGTACTTTCAACATTCAAATGAATGGAGGCAGAAAGGTGATCTGGAGAACTTCCTCTCATGGAAGAAGACGCCACAAATTCCAGCACAAGGCATACATCAATTCTCCACCATTCACTGGAACGACAATATTGAGGGATGTATACTGATATTGACATAATTGAATCGATACCTGATTGCTCAAGTCTCATGTCATGGAATGCATAACTTTGATGCTCAAACCATGGTGGGATTTCATTCCCTGTGATTATACAGGAAGGACGAAGCGAAGATATCATCTGTGACAATGAAAATTTCATGTGATTAACAACCATACAAGACTTTAATAATGTAACACTACAAGTTCTTTGATTCAGTACAATAAATAATGTTGTGTAACATAAACTGTCAAATAAATAAAAGAGTATATTTTATCATCTAATTAACGGTTCACATTATGTTATATCATTAATTATATTGATTATATCTATTTTATTGTAATGTATCTAAGTTCAAATACAATAAAAACAAAAATTCCAACTTTTTAGTTAGAATTTTGACCGGTTCCTTTGGAATTTTGACAGGAGAGTCAAATCATGTAACATTTCAAGAAAGTGATGGATGTATGGAAAATTTACCTTATGGTCTTCCAACCCGTAGAGATTCCATAGCTGCAGTGGATCAAGCAAAGGTTCCATCGAAGGGCAATTTCTTGCAAATAACTGATACAGATCCTGTGGAAGGATAGGCAATGTCTGAAGCATAGGGCAAGAATTTAGGTCAAGATAATACAGATTAGAAAGATTTGCTATGCAATAAGCAGGAAGATTAACAAAATTGTTCCCACTTAAATTTAGCCTCGACAATGATGATAAGCAGCCGAAATCATCCGGAACCAATCCACCACCAAGATTACAGTAACTTATATCCAATTCCTTCAAAAGGGACAGATTTGACATACGAAAGAATGTTTTCAGTGGGAGTTGGAAACCTTTTGAGTTGGATGAAATCAAATCTCTTACACTAGGTCCACTCACATCAATCTCTTCAAAAGCCTCAGTCTCATCTATGTTGTTTGGTAGCCATGAAAATTTTGAACAACCTGAAATAGTGAGAGTTTCAAGAGATTTCAAGTTACCAATGGTATTTGGAAGACAAAGAAGATTTTTGCAGTCCTTCAAATTAAGGATCAAAAGACGTTCCATGTTCTCTCCAAAATCAGGAAGCTTTGTAACTTGAGAGCAACCAGATAGAATTATTTCCTCCAGAGAACTCATTTCCAGTTTACTTGGAAAAATTTTAAGACTGATACAATTTTCCATATTCACTTCCACAAGCTTCTTATGTTGTCCAACAGATTGATGAAACTCAACAAGATTTATACAACCTTCAAGAATTAACCGTTCAAGATATGGAATCCCAGATACAATTGGAGTCTGAACCAAATCATTGGAATGACTCAAATCGATAGCCTTTAGCTTTCCAAAAAACTGAAATTAGCCAAAAAAGTTAATGATGTTAGCTTTTTTAAAGACCTTTTGCAAATATTATGTAACATTAATGATCTTCAAAATTGAGAAGACAATATTGTTTGTCTCATAATTTGTCTTAAATCATGTCTCACTCTATTTTTATTGATAAAAATATTAAAATAAAATCATAAGTATTAATAATTTATTTAAAATATATTTTTAACTAGTGAGACAAAATTTTCAACAAATTGTGAGACAAGGAAATTTGTCCCTTAACTGAGTTCGCTTACTTGAGTTTCATCCCAAGGTTTTGTGATTTTGCTATGATGCATTTTTAGGTCAACAAGTTCATTGTGTAGACCAAGTGGCAGAACATTCAAAGGATATCCCTCCCATGCAAGAACTTTTATTGAATCAGGAAGGTATTTGAGCCCAAGGGGAAGATGCACATCAGATATCACGAGTAATCTAAGATTACACATCTTCAAAAAGGCTTTAGGATTTGAGTAGACTTCATATTGCTCGGATGACTCTTGAACTATAGCTTGAATTAGTCTAGTTCCCTGATGAACAATAATAAATTGAGGCAAAAAAACATTTTAATCATAATGAGCAAGATAAATTCAAAATGAAAATGTAATAATAATAATACATCAAGAAATTCAGGTACTTACCTTATTAGTTCTTAAAACTTGATCAATATCTTCTTTAGACCACAATCTACTGCGATTTCCAACATCATTTTGAGATTCTTCACAGACAATACTTCTACCCATTTTTTGAAGTAAATCATGCATCTCCAAAACTGACCCATGAATAGTTACTAGTGATTTTTCAATCAGAACTTTTATTCCAATAGTTGGATTGAGACCACAATTTGTTAATATTTTTATCACATGGCCTTTTTCCATCCTCTTAAAAAAGCAAGCAATATCTAGAAATATAGTCTTACAACCATCTTCTAACCCATCATAACTTACTCTTAGTATCTTCATAATATCATCATCTAGAACTTGTTCCATCTTATCCATGGCATCTCTCCATTCAGGTATACTTTTTTCACAAAGAAATGAACCTAAGACCTCAAGGGCCAGAGGAAGGCCTTTAGCATAATTAACCACTCTTTTTGACAGCTCCAAGTAACCATCTTTAACTTGATCTCCTTTGAAGGCTTTTTTGAAAAAGAGTTGAAGAGATTCATCAAAATTCAATGCTTCAATCTTGTGTGTTTGAGATATGCCATGTGATGTTAGCACATGCATATCTCTAGTTGTTACTATCACAATGCTCCCTGGACCAAACCACTGTCTGTTTCCAGCCAAATTCTCCAATTGGCTTCTAGCACTAACATCATCAAGTACAAGAAGAACCTTTTTTTTACAAAGAAGATTGCTTATTGTCTTCTTTCCTTCATACATATCACCGATATGAATACTTCTTATCTTGAGATGGGAAAGTAGCTTCTGCTGCAAGTAAAGCACACCATCTTTTTCAGAAGTTTCTCTGACATTGGCAAGAAAGCAACTGATCTCAAAATCACCACGGATTCTCTCATAAAGGACTCTAGCAAGAGTTGTCTTTCCTATACCACCCATGCCCCATATCCCCATGAAGCGAACATTGTGCAGTTTCATCCTTGGGTAATCAATTTTTTCTATCCTTGAATCAATTCCCACAAGTTCATCATTATAAGATGACAATTTAGGACATAGTTTTTCCCATACTAACTCTATTATGTCTTCAATGAGCTTTGCTTCATGCCTACATAGAATACATAATCATTTTTGTTACCATAAGTATGATTCAAAATCAATTAAAGAAAACTGATTCAAGTTTTCATACGTTTGATATTTGAAATCTATATATTAAATAGCCGAAACAACCATTACCAAAAGAAAAATGGCTTAAACAACCAGACCACATCTTAGAAAATGTCAACAGCGGCACCCAAGCAGTGAGAACCGCTGAAATTTACTTGTAGAGGCCACTTATAATATTGAAGACCAAAACAAATGCGCTTTAATCTTGTTTGATTGACTAAGAGCCTCTCTTGATTTTTTTTTTTCCCGACTGAAAGTACTTTATTAACAATTTTTTTTTTTTAAAAAAAAGATGGGTGCAAACACAGATCATCGTTCATGAAAGAAGCATCTCAAAAAACTAAAAATAAAAAGAAAATGCTTTAGCTTTTGCTTTTATATCACCAAAGCTCTTTTATTTAAAGTCAGTCTAAAGAAACTCCTTAGATTATACTTATGCTCCATGTTCACCCAGAAGAAGTTTCTTTAATAATTCACTCACATTTTTGTAGTGAGTAAAAGTAAAAAGTTGGATCCCACTAAGACTATAGCAAGTCTAAAGACTCAAATTTCTTGTGGGCTATAGTAGATATTTTTATAGATTAACAACCAACAATATATTCATATTAGCAACAAAATTCAAACCTACGTTCTTGGGAGATATGATTCTAGTTTTTGTCAACTAAACTAATCTTTGTTGGTTCACCCATGTTTTCTGAATGGAAACACATAAAAGAATAGAAAGCTAAACTACTGACTTGGCATGACACTCATGACAAAATTTCTTGTAGACGTAAAACCCAACTCAATTGATTACTCAAATTATGCAGAAGATTTACATAATGATATCAAGATTTACGAGAAAAATTTTAAGAGGGCTGGTATAATTAGTAATTACCAATATGTATCAAAAGAAACTATACTTACCAGCCCTTAGAATTCCAGCCAGATAAGATTGCAACTTTTTTTAAAGCATTTCTCCATTTTTCCACCTTCTCTTTGTCTTTCCTAAATCTTCCTTCATGTTTTCTGAAAGATTTTGCAAAACTACCTTTAAGGTGTCGAACATCAGATGGTTCCACATCATAAAAGACTGGAAAAACTTCTCGAGCCAGAGCTTCTTTAGACTCAAGAATTCTTTGTAGCTCATCTAAACACCAAGTAGAAGAAGCATAGTTTTGAGAAAGAACAACAATAGCAGAGAGAGACCCTTCAATTGCTTTAACAATTTCTTGTGAAATAACTTCTCCTCTCTCGAGTTCTTCGTCATCTCTAAAAGTTATTATTCCCCTCTGCTGCAACGCAACATATAAGTGGTCTGTGAAATTTCTGCGGGTGTCTAATCCCCTGAAACTCAAGAAAACATGATATTTCCATGGTGGTGTTGAATTAGATGAAGAAGAGCAAGAGGGGTCTCTAGCAGTACTAAGGGCCATTGAAAGGTTTTTGCTTTAGTGATTCTAAGAAGAAAGGTGCTATGCTTTGACGAGCACAACAATGAAAACCCGAACAAAGCACAATATACAAGATGTGGAGCTATGATTTCATAGCTGTCTTTCTTATAACTTGATGGAAGCGTGAACATATTGTATTTGAGGCTTTCCAGGAAAAGCAATGAATTTTACGTATCGTTTGTCTCAATTTTAAATATTCTTTAGACACCAGAAGCTTCAGAGAAATAACAACTTAATTGCTGTGCCTGTACATGTCATACTTCTATTATATTGTGTTAAACCTTGCGGCTATCCTCTACTAATTGAAGTCGAGATTTTCCTTCTTTTTTTTTTTTAATGAAAAAAGTCAAGAATAATCCACCATTAAACTGTGTTGGTCTAGAGGGATTTACCAAGTTTTCACTGTTCTGGTATATCTCCAACGAGAATTAGTCTTTTGTCAGAAGAGTATAAAGATATCTTGGCTTTGGTGAAAATATATTCTACTTTTTACAAAAATATATTTTTAAGCTTTTAGTCCTTTTTAATTTTTTGTTTAAAGATAAAAAAATTCTATCTAAAATTAAAATGAATAGTATAAAAATATAATATTAAAGTAAATAGTGTAACAGTATAAATGTTGAAGATAAAAATAATAAATCATAAACTAATGAAATAAACTCATCTTCCAAACATATCTAACTAGCCAAATACACACTCCTTGTGTGTAAACAAAATCGTGTTCTCGTATTGACTATTGTAGGTGTTTCTAGACAGCCTTATTTGGGATTAGAATAGAAGCTTCACCGAACGAGCAAAGTCAAAGAGTCACCAACCAATTTAAAGTCGTTGGTGCCATTAAATGGAATGTGAAATTTCAATTACGTGATCATCTTGCTAAAAAAAAAGTATTATGAGAATAGAAAAAAGTACAACTTGAGGTTATGAAACAAATATATTGTAGCCGAATAATTAATAACTAAATAAAAAGAGTAAACCAATTGGTAGAGTTGATAACTACTTACCAATGATTTGTTGACTTAATGAGAAGTAAAATATATGCTAAACAGTAGCATAGGCTTATTGTACTTCTCATCTTGAACATCCATATCTACATATAAAAAGAATCTCCAATTCTTAACAAATTAAAAGGCCAGGTTTGCATACATTTAAAGCATATTTTATTAAATAAATAATTTAATATTAGGTTGTGTAAGCATTATTCATTGTTTTAAATAAATTATATTAATTTATTTATCCAAGAAATTGTTAGATTGTTTTTTTCATTTTTGAGATTTTCTATGTTATAATTGCATGAAAAAGTCAATAAATTTTTCACTCATAATTATCAAAATACATAATAGAAAATTTAATTTAGAGCATAGCGTCAGCATTCAATTATAGTACACTCAATAAAAAAAAAAAAAAAAACCATAGACTTATCATGAAAAAATAAATAAAAGACAAAACTGTAGTTGATTCGCAGAAATGTTTCCATGAGAATTGTACAAATTCTGAGAAAATATCTTGTGAAAAAATGGTTAGGACTTTTTTTAAAAAAAAAAAAAGTCACGGAAATTCGAAATTTTTTGCAAAAAATAAAATATCTTTAAAAAGGTTAAAATATATAACAACATTATATTATAAAAAAAATGATTCCTCCCTAATAAAATTAGAACAAGGAAGAGCATTGATATAATATTTCCCTTACATCACCATACATTTTTCTAAGTAGAGAAGATCATAAACAAGTGGCAAACAATCAGAAAAGCATGTTCAAATATAATAATGCTACTTGCAGTATTAGTTGACCTCAGATTATGATATGATAGCCATGTGGGTACTTGCATTGCTCGACTTTCAAATCATAAAAGGTCTTTGATTCTGATCACCAACCAAAGAATTCAAATCATCAGAAAAGCAGACTTTTCCGAGCTGCAATAAACGCAAAACCACCAAATGGAGCAAATTTCCCATATTTTCTGTCTTCAAGGCACAACCCTCTTTTATTACTCTCTTCACAGGTGCTTCTATCGACTTCTTTTTGCCCACTACGACCGATTTTTGGAAAATTGATTGATGTTGCAGTATTGCAAGAAAAGCAAAGGTTGTGCCTGCTTATATCTTGGACGAAAGTTTAATTTCCCTCGTTTCATGTCAGCCTTGGATTGTTGATAATTTCTTGTGTAAGTTAAAAATGGAATTTTGATTAGTTAATGGAGGATTAGGGGCTAAAAAATAAAAACCAAGTTTATGCAACAAATTTGATATGCCAGTTATCAACAAATTGATAATTTATGTAAACATAAACTTTTAGAATATCACATAGCATAATAACCTTTGTTTACAATAGAATAACTGTATATATAACAAGAGATATAGTCACTAAATTATAAAATTATTCCTCCCTTATAAAATTAGAGCAAGGAGGAGCTTTTATATAATATTTCTCCTAGACAATGACAGCTATGGGAGCTAGCATAATCTTAACTAGTATGCAAATAATATAAAGATGAAGAACTTGCTCGACTTCCAAATCTTATAAGTTCTTAATTCTGATCACAAACCAATGGGAGATCAAATCATCAGAAAAGCAGACTTGCCCAAGCTGCTATAAACGCGAATCCGCCAAACGGAGCAAATTTCCCATATTTTCTGTCTTCAAGGTATGCCACAGTATAACACCTGGAGGAGATCAAGAATAAGAGCAGTTCCCAAAATTCCAAGCAGCAAGGAAAATTAGAACTCTAGATTCTAATGGAAGACCAGCTGGAATTATGCAAAAGAATGAAACCGTTTTAGAAGTGTTAGATATGATATAAAACATGTCCTAGGCTTTCTCATAACAGCTTAAGTTGTTAGGATGAATCAGTTCCTAACAAAGGGCTTTTATGCGTAGGGACATGTTAGATATAATATAAAACTTATCCTAGGTCTTCTCCTAACAGTTTAAGTTTTTAGGATAAATTGATTCTTCGCAAGAGTTTGTAAGGGACAGAGGAAAAAAGTCATTTAGGAGGAAGTTCTGTAAGAGTGATGAAGAGTAGCATAAAAAATACCCAATGTGAAAAAAAGAAGAACAAGGAGATGAACCAGACATTTCTAGTTATCAATCACGTATTCTGATTTCTCAAAGCCTAGATTTGTTTAAGCACAAGAATCTTTGTAGATTTGACATTTCTGCCATAAGGAATATTAATCTAAATGGCTGTTCTTTGTAACAAGGACAAAACGCCTTAAAAGTTGGAAAGTTCATAACATAAAAACATGTATCTAAGAACAGAGTCAATAGACATCCATCACTCTAGATCTGATAATAATGTTCCAAAAACATATCACAATAATACCCACAATTACATATTTTCCCCTACTAATGGAAAGGATAAGAACTGACAGATAGAAATATTAAAAGAAAATGAACTTAATTTAATCCAAATCTCCTATGCAACCTGAATCAAAGAAAACCTATATTAATCTCCATGTAACACTTCATGAATCCACATGATAAATAAAAGGCCAGATTACCAAAACCACTTAGTATTCCATAAAATAACGGTTTCCAGCTAGCTGGCCAGCACAAATAAGTTTTGACAATTTGATTGATTCCGTTCTATTTTGGTTATAACAAGTTGAATGGAAAGTGGACACATTTATCTCCTAATTCATGGTTATTTGGTCAAAGTGACCATCTAAATGTTAGAACAACGATTTTGATACCATCACATGCATGATTCCCATTTTCTCTCTTCCTTCTAGCAAAGTTTTTCTTGGTGATGTTCTGGCGTTCCCATTTTACCCTCACCTTGAGGAGTTTTTTCACATAAATTTGGTTTGTCTCTTGATTTGTATTCTGCAGTTTTTTAACTAAATGACTGGTTAACAGTACTGTTGTGGAGATATATGTGGTTTTTATTTATTGGCACAAGCATGAAAGTGGTGTTAGGTGACTGTCGGCTTTGATGCTTAGTGTGCACAACCATTTTTCCTACCAAATGGAATCAAAGCCCATGGTCTATCTTCGTGTAAACATAGCTTTGTGTTCTGGCTGTTTAGAAGGACTGAGAGTAGAACTAGGAACAGATATACCAGGAAGAGTGCAGAATGAGCCTCCATGAAAGCGGAGTGCAGAATGGACCTTCTAGTTTTGTATTCCCATGAATTAAAAGAATATTCATGAATAGGAGAGGCAATGAGCATCTCCAAAAAGAGGCACATGATGGAGTCCAATTAAGGGGCATGTATGGATACTCAACACTCACGGAGTGGGAAGAACTTTAGGTATATTAATTGCAAGGGATGTGAGCATAAGCAATGTAGAAGATAGAAGTTAAGAGAAAAAGAATAAGAGGTAGCACATACAAATATCGATCACAATTATCCTTGAACACATTTCTTCATATCCACCCTCCATTGTACTGTTTCACTTAAAGTTTATGCCCATAGGCATAATGCAGCTTTGTAACTAGTTGCCAAATAATGAGGAACTTATGCTGAATTCAGTGATGGTTCATGAGACTAAAGCTATCATCTAGTTACCTAGAATAACTTGTACATATTTCAAGGAAATGAAAATTTTCCTCAGTTGCCTCAAATAAGGAGATTAGAACACTATCTTTTGAGTCATCTATTGCATATAAAAAGATACCATCATTCATCATGAGAAAATATACCAAAAACACTCTTCGAACAATATTGTTTTCTTCAGATAAGGATTATAATTAGTTAAATGAACCACATGGCACAAGAATTTCCATTCAATTCTCACAATAGTAAAGTAAGAAACAGCACTTACGACCCAGAGAAGGCAAGAATTCCGGCAGTTAAAAGGCTTCCAAACTGCATAAGATAAATAAATGGACAATAACCAAAGAGTTCAATCAACGAGAAAATTAAAATTATATACTAAAAAATACAAAAGCAAAGCTCAAAATGAAAACTGAGAAGCGAGAACTTACAGTATTGGGATGTTTTGCCATTGGAGAAGCAACTAAGGCCGCTGTATGAACCAAATGATAAAGCGATGCTGTCTGCCAAACCTTCAGATCATCTCAAATTTCCAAAAAGAATCAAAATTTATCATGAGATGAAAACAATGCAAAATGGGCAATGAGAGAAACAGGGGAAAAAAAGAAAAAACCTCTTTGTAAGAAGGATTTTGAGGCTTGAAGCCATGGGCGCCATAAGTGCCCAATGCAAGTGCTGCGACTCCTGTTTTAGCAATTTAGTGACAGTCATTGAACTGGGTTTTCTCAGATGAGCAAAATAGAGAAAAGGACACGCAGATACGCATGAGAAAGAAGAAGATATAGCAAGTAATTACCAGAAATCCCAGCGATTTTGTGCCAGACCTGAGGATCCATTTCAGTTTCTTCCTATTCTAACCTTGCAAAGTTCAATACTTCAACGGAGAGAAACGAATATTCCCACCGAATAGTTGCGCTATTTATATTTATTTTAGTGAATACCCCTTATGAATTAAAAAAAAAAAATCTTTTTTTTTTTTTATCTGAATTAATATCCTTCATTTTACATATATTCTTGTTCAAAACGAAAATAATAACTAATACATTAATTCTACTTTATTACCATGAAATTTTTAGACAAAAAAAATAATAAGGGAAACCCAACCAAAAAAGTTATAATAGTGAAAATATCTTAAATTAACTTCATTAACAAAGGAAACTTACAAGAAATGGCGAAATAATTAATTGATGTTTAATATATTCTAACAATATTTATTATATTGTGATGATTTAAGTTATATGTATCAACGAGAAATGGCAAAATAATTAACTGGCGTTTAATCACTTCAAAATTACATACATTATTTGATAGCTTTAAGTTACCTGCTCCATCAGAATCAGAATACCCCAGTATCCATCTGCTTAAGGAAATAAACTTTAACTTGCAATGCCTATCACTATCAGCTCATCAAATTTCTTCACCTCATATAATCCAGGGGCCAATGAAAAGTCATCATAATACACAAACCAGAGCTAATCAATAATTCTCGTAGAATCACAACTGAGCATATTCTGAGAATCGATCCTACAAGTCTATTATCTGGGCAAAATACAAGTTTTCAGAACAAGATAAAACTAGAAACACAACCCCCTAGGGGAAGTTTAAAGTAAAGATAAAAACTCCAAAAAAAAAAAAAATACAAGATAGTGATCAATGAGCAGAGTGGCTTGTGGTTGTTTTCTTAAAGTCAATCTTGTCAACCTTAACCTCTCCATCAATAAGTTCATATACATAGACCACAACACGCAGGCCATCGATGTCCATGAGGACAAAACTAGGGTTAACATCATAGGTCATGCCGCTGTAGGCACCGGTTGCCGACCCTGGATTGATAACAACACCACCCTCATGTTTGTAAGCTGTGAACTGATGAGTGTGACCTGTGATAAGGATGTCTACATCAAGCTGCCTCTGAAGCATTGCTAGTGAGTCTAGGTCTCCCCATGGAATTACCTTCATAAACATTAAGCACAAGACATAATCATCATTTTGCACTTTTCTAATTTACTAAACTAATAATGGTTCCTTAAAATTTGGTTACATTAGTTAAGAGACGGTTAAATGGAAATCTGAGAAGTTACTGATGCTGCAATAAACACAGAGACGTATTCGATAAAAATGTAAGAGAATCATTGCACATGCTAGTAAGCATGCAACATAGCGCAGCACAATTAGATAATTCATCTAACTCAGATTTAAGGCGTGGCAAATCATAAAGTGACATGACATAAAGCTAAAGGTAAAAATGAAGCCCATATACTGAATGCTTGGTAATCTACACAAATGACTAAAGATTGCTCCCAATGCCCCCCCATTGGCCCATCCAGATCATCCATTTTGGCCTACACAATTAGCCTTTGATCATGGGAACCAGGAGTGCAGAACCCTTTTCATGCCAAGGGATTAAGAATCCTAAACTATCAACATGATGGTGCCCGTGTGTATCTAGAAGTGAAAGGAAGAATTAGACAAAGAAAAACAAGGGGGGAAGGGGTTGGAATAACATCAGGTTCAAAGGAAAATCATACCTGATGACCATGGCACAGTCCTAGCTTAAATTGACCAATGGTTAATGTTTTGGTCTCAGGGTATCTTGTCTCTTCATCATATTCACCCCGTGTTATATGCAAGTCGGGACAAAGAGTCTTCAAGTAGTCATGTACTTCCTGAAAATAATTAACACAAATTAGCTTAGAAATTTAAGCTTTAGAATTTTATCTAATTCTGCACCAGAAAACTTAAATTGAAGACAGACTGTAATTCTTATCAAGATCATAGAGTCTTTCCTTTAGAAGCAACTTCCACCAGTCAATGATCATTCATACTGTCTTAGTAAATATACAGAAGAAACCACTCAAGGAAATCTCAAAAAGAGGATATCCTACTGAGACAAGACGAAACAAAGAAATTTTCAGTATCATCCATCTATTTAGTTTTCTAAAGAAAAAAAAAATCTCGAATGTAAAGCAAAAGTGTAACAAAATGAGCATTAGGAAGAAGATGGGGGGAAAACAGAGTTGAGACAAGCAACATTTGGACCCTCTTACCTCTCCCCCCCTTCATGTATCATAACAAAGCATTTGAAAAACATAAAGCAAAGCACACAGTTTTAATTGTACTCCAACAAATTAACATGGAAATGTTTGAAAGATCATAATTACAATTGCACAATTGATAAAGACAATAGAATAGACATACTTTAATACATAAATTTCCAGTGCAAATAATATGCTGGATCTTTCCAGGAACGAGCATGGATTTGAACTTTGCAGGCAAATCAGCTGCCCTATGGGGAATGTGCAAATCCCCAAGGGCTAAGACCAACACCATCCTCAAAAAATTAAAAACTCAAAACACAGTTAGGAAACCTGCAGAAGAAAGGAAATGACAACAAATACAGAATCAATGATTACTGCAAAAGAATTTAAACTTTTCTTAGTAGAACGAATATAAAATAGCATGAAACAGGATATAAAGTTCCATCATCATATAAAATATTATTTTTTTTAATTTATATAACATAAGAAAATGAAAATGAAAAAAAATAAAAATAAAAAAAATGACTGCAACCAACCAAAATCACTCCTCAACTAATTTGTCTAGTAACTTTTCAATCCAGATTATTTCATTCTGAAAGCATATCCGGGTATATCCAATCAATGTTTATTTGAAACTTGAGCAAAAATATTATCTTTGTCATATTTATGTGCTGTTCCTTAACTATGACAGATAATTATTAACTTAAGAATAAAACTCCCAGAATTTCTCTAAATATTTAGTTAACTAAACTTTCAAGTCACATATATCTATTTTATAAAATTCCTAATTTAACCCGCTCAACTGCTCCTTTATGTTACAATTTTCCGTCTTTCTTTTTTAGTTTCTTTTTTCACTCTATACTTTAGGTTCTCTATCCATCCCTCTTTTTTTTTTTTTTTTAATTTAAATTTGATACCTTTCTATCCCTATGCGTAGCATTCTGCCCATCTAAAAACATCAAGCTTCAAAAGTATTTCCTATACATATTCTGTGTTCCATCCTCCTTGCAAAATGAAAATACATCTATAATCTTAATTGAAAAGCAATAACCGACAACAATTCTTTCATCTTTTTTAGTCTGACTTTTTGAGCAATACAATATTTAAAGCTGAAAAGCAAAAGATCAATTTTTATCAACCAAATGCACATAAACATTAGCTATAAGTTGAGTGGGGATGTTGCAAATATAAAGCAATAGCAGACAGTTAGGATTGCATGAACTGAAACCGGGAATGATATCTTCTAGGCGCCAGTGTTTGTAAATTGACAGACAGAGGTGGTGGAGCAAATAAAACATATCTCTACAATGAAAAAGTTGGAAGTACAGAGAGGTGAATTCCCATATTCAAAGATTAAGGGAAAAAAGTCAAATCCGGCCCAGACTGAAGATGCCAACTGCTAAAAACTAGTCTGAGATCAGCATTTGACAATTCATACTCTCAAAACACCGAAAAGTTCCAAGTTTAAAACTTGAAATTAACAGGGATCTCGATCATGCATTGCCTTTTAAGCGAAGCCTCAAGCTTTATCAGACACGGTTTACCATTTAGAGCTTATATCAAGTTAGAAGCTTTGTATTATATAAATTGATATCATCTATCCAGAAGCTAGGGTAATTCATAAATGCTAAGGGAGACCAAGCAAAGGGGTATCCAAAGAGTGGGAGAAATTTTCGATTCAATCCCATTAGAGCAAAACCAGAACAGATTACCCAAAATAAGAGAGAAATGAATTAGAAAACCAGCAAATTCATATAGGGTGAAGAGAGGGAGAGAGAGAGAGGGGAGAAGGAAGGGTATTGGGATGATCGTGCTCAAAGAGAGAACCTGAGCGAAAGCTGGGGTTGTACCACGCGCCACCGTCGTGATCGGTGATGGCAGCGGCGGTGAGATCGCTGGCCGGAGAAAGAGAGCACAATTGGGGCTTCCGGGAGACGAACGACCTGAACGAAGCTAACCGGGAGAATCAGAAAGCGAAGAGGAAGATCAGCAGCTGGAGTCGCTGATGGTAGCAAGACAGATCAACTCAGAACTATGGTTTAAGTGAATTATTATTTATTAACCAATTAACTAATAATAAGACCTTTTGCTATAAAATTGAATTAAATTAATATTTTTATATGAAAACTAATTTAATCTTATAAAAAAGTTAAAAGATAAATATATAATAATATATACTAACTTTTTGCGACTTCCTTTGTACAATCTACTTTTGAAATAATGCATAACATTATAATAAATCAATTTTTCAATTTCTGACGTATCAAAAAACTTATATTACTTTTAAATTAATTTATAATTTTGAAATTATTATATATTTTAAATAATTTAAATTTAATTATAATTAAAGAATATTTGTATTCAGTATTATTTAAATATTTGTTAATCATATTAAAAATGAAATTAATTTAATTTAAAAAATAATTACTTGTTAAAACACAATTTATTTATCAATTAAGTAACATTTTATAAGTAATATTATTCATAAATGTAATTATATTTGAATCATATCCAATATCAAGTAATCTAATCCAAATCAAATGATAAACGTAATTAACAAAATTCTTATTATAAAATTTAAGCAAATATATTCCAAAGACATCAGTTAAGCTGCAATAGCTACATTGCATGTTCCATTACGTGTATCAAAAAGTTATTTCTCAATAATTTATAGACATGAAGTTGAAGATGAGGCACGAGAATTACCCAAAAAGAAACGATGAAACAACCTCAAAGTTCTTCCTCCAATCTCCACTCTGAGCCAGCAATTTTTCCCCCTAAATTTAGAATCAGATGAGAAGAGATGTCCACATTCTCTCTCTTCCACCTCTCTCAAACCAAAAAAGAGTTCCCATCAACACCTTTCCCTCTTACCCAACCCAGAAAAAGAAAGAAACTTGGAACTCATGCATGCTCAATACTCATGAAATCTAAAGGAGAAAAGGAGAAAATTTTAATCCACCATGCCAAGCAAGCTTAGAAAGGCACTTGGAGCAGTAAAGGATCAAACCAGCATAAGCCTAGCCAAGGTATCCAATGCAGCCAATCTTCAAGTCACAATCCTCAAAGCCACAACCCATGATGAAATTCCCATAGAAGAACGCTATCTCAATGAGATTCTCGAAGCAGTTTCCTCCAATAAAGTCTATGCTGCTGTTTGTGCTAATTCCATTGGCAAACGCATAGGCAAGACTAGGAATTGGGTGGTTGCAATCAAATCTCTGATGCTTATTCTCAGAATCTTCCAAGATGGCGATCCTCATTTCCCAAGAGAAATCTTCCACCAAATGAAAAAAGGTGCAAAAATTCTCAACCTTTCTGGCTTTAAGGATGACTCCAGTTCATGCCCCTGGGATTATACTGTATTTGTTAGAACATTTGCTCTGTATCTTGATGAAAGATTGGATTGTTTCCTCACCGGAAAGCTCCAACGCCGGTTCACGTATTTTAATCAAACACGTGGTAGGCATCACGGAGAAAAGAGATCCGTGGAGCCAGGGATCAAAGACATGAAACCCACAATGCTGCTTGACAAAATTAGTTACTGGCAGAGGTTGCTGGACAGAGCTATTTGCACAAACCCAACTGGGCCTGCAAGAACAAACCGTTTGGTTAGGATTTCCCTTTATTCTATTCTGCAGGAAAGTTTTGTTCTTTACAAGGATATTTCAGATGGGCTTGCTGTCCTCTTAGATAGCTTCTTCCAATTGCCATATCAGGCAAGTGTTAAGGCCTTCCAAGCTTGTGTGAAATCTTCCAAACAATTTGATGAGCTTAATAGCTTCTATTCTTTGTGCACATGCCTTGGAATAGGGAGAACCTCTGAGTACCCTAGTGTGCAGAAGGTATCTGAAGAGCTTATGGAGACATTGCGAGAGTTCTTGAAAGACCAAGCTCCGTTGCCTGCAAACAATAACGGGTATCATTCATCCCTTTCCAAACAATTGAGCTTACCAAACCAAAGGGATTCCAGTTCGAGTTATGGAACACCAGAGAGGTTTTTTGACGCAAGATCCAAAATTGGGTCTAAATGTACATCATTAGAGGATCTCATGTATGCTACTGATGCTGGGATTAGCCCAAGTAGGTCTATTGAATCACATGATGATGGCTATGATACTGCAAATGATTCTGAATCTTCACAATCTTTTCAAAAATCCAGGTCAAGTTTGGAGATGGTGAGCTTAGATAGTTCGCCACAAGTAGAGAAACAAAAAAAAATGGAAGAAAAGAAACAGAAAAATGCTACATTGGATTCCAAGAATGGCAGCAGAGATGGTTGGGAAATAGTGTTGGCAAATACAGTAACCAAACCAGAGCAAAACTCAAATGAGTCTGACCCATTTGTTGTTCCCACCTTATTTGATCAATACAATCCATTCCTAGAAGATGTAGCAACAGCAAATGTTGCTCCTTCCACCCCCACCTTTTCCACTGCAGGCAACCAAGCTGATTTTACTGATCTTTTTGATTCAGCACCCACATTTCAGGCTGTGGCACCAGAGTTTTCTGCTCAGAAATCCATTGAGCCAACTATGGCACCAACCTTTGATGTTCAAAGTTCTGGTTTTGATCCCAATTTGGCACTAAATATCAGTGATCTAAATCCAAATGGAATGGCAATGGTTCCAACCTTCAATGCTGAAACCGAAAAGGCACCAACATTTCATGTTCAGAATCCAAATAGATTGACTGCAGCACATTCAACACCAACGTTTCCAGTCCATTATTTCAATGAGATGAGCATGGCACCAACCTTCAATGCTGAAGCTCCAGAAGACAATGGCTGGTCACAAACATTTCATGGCCATAATGCTAATATGATGAGCACAGCACCAACCTTCAGCATACAAAATCTCAACATGACAATGGCAGAACCAGCATTTAGGACAAGACATCTTCATAGGACGATGACAGAACCAACATTTGATGCTCAAAATCGTGATAAAATCTTGGTTCCTCCAGCCTTCCATGCACAGAATTTTGGTGGTGGAATAGCTGCAGCACCCACTTTTAGTGTAAAGGATTCTAATTATACAACATCCATTGAAGAAGATCCCTTTGGGCCATGGCCTAGTGCAATGGCGAATCAGCATGCATCAGGGAGTGTATTACTACAGCAAAAAATGTGGTTGGAGCAGCAAAACAAGATCATAGCAAAACGTATGGCTTGATTTCCACCAATAAAAAAGAAAGAAAATAGAAAAATAATGAAATGAAGCTTTGTAAACCTTTTTATGCTGTATAATAATTAAATTAGTTTATTACTATTTTTATCTACTTATTCCTCCTATGTTTATCTTTGATATCTTCACTTATTGTTTTTGTGTGATACGAAGGCTATTACTTTTTCTTTTAAGTCTTTGGCAAAGTAATTTTTTCTCCAAAGCTAAGAAGATAGATTTTATTAATTAACCATTAAGCAATAATAAGTAGGATTATGACTAATTTTTCAAAAAATTAATTAAAGGCTATGAAATTTTCAAAAAAATTAAAATAAATAAAATAGGATTAATCTCAATATTAAGTCACACTGTTTTGCGGTAGTAGAAGAATAAAATTTAAATATCCACAAAAAAAAATTTCCCAAATAATCAGAGTCAGAGCTGACCCGCCCACCAAACCGAATGAGCCGTTGGTTCGGCCCACTCAGCTAAACCCCCAAAACCCTCTTTGTACCCCATCCCAGAATTGCTGCCTGCAACAGAGGAAGAAGAAGGAAGGGGCAATTCTTCGCCAATTCAAAACCCATTAAAGAGAAACAAAAATGGTGAATAAAGCATGGAAAATCATACCAAGACCACTTCTAGAAACCATTCTGAACAACCACGTTCAGCACCACCGCGTCCCGCAGCCACTCATTCTTCACGGCCCCAGAGGCGTTGGAAAAACCACTCTCATACTTGAACGTGGGTTCTTCTCTCTTTGCCCGTTTTTCTCTATCTGTTGAGTACTAAATTTAATTCCTTTAACACTTTCAGGTTTGCTCAGTGAGTGGAACAAAGGTCCTCACCTCACTGGGTACGTAGATTTCGCTGAATCCATCAAAGGCCACCACCCAAAATACAATCAGTCATTTCCATGGACTTCTTGGTCGAATTGCCCAAAACCCAGTTTGTCAGATTGCCGAATCCAGCTGGAACAGTGCCTCGAATTCATGGCGGAAAAGGGTGTTCGACTCGGAACCATTACCTCTCATCAAATATTCACTACCCTCAACAAATGGCACGGTTTGAATACAGCTCTTAGGCGCATATTGCAGAAGAATAATGGCATGAAATCCGCGGTTACGGATAAAGTTTCCCTCTCCACATTGTGGGATCGGGCTGTATACACGCTATCTGCTCGATGTAATGCCGCGGAGATTGATCGTGCTCTGGGATTGAGTGAGAAGGGAAATAGTATGTCCATTGAAGAGGTTTCATATTTCGAGGAGGCAATAGTGGCACTGAAATTGGCAAAGGAAATAATTAAGGTGCAACAAGGTTGGAGAGCTAATGCCATTGCTCATCTGAATAGGACGGGTGGATTTTCAAGGTCTTTGGCGAATTCTTGTACCGACTGGCCCTGTTTGTTGTTAGAACTCTTATCACAAGCTGCTGAAATTGATCATTTTCAGGTAATTATGTTATAATATGACTGTTCATATCCCATTGTTGGCTTCTTCTATTTTGATGTTAGTTTAATGGAATTCTGCTGGCTTGATGTTTCAAAAGCTGAATCTTTTAGGTTACATTTTATTGCATGCTTTATACTATAGGATCAACTAGATTAATTAGTAGTGAACAGTGAAATTCATGTTGCTAACATTTTCATAACATCTGCAGCCAAAGTTGGTTATTAATAATATTGAAGTTCTAAAGCATGCAACTCTAAACGATGAGTTATCGGTCAATGGACCACTATATCACGATAGTTTAATATGGAGAATAATTGCTTTGGGTGCAAACGAGCGCTCTCTGCCTGTCATTCTTGTAACATCTGATAGGTGAGTTTACTCAAGTTCCATTCTTCTGGGTTCATTTCAGCCATCTCTTATTCTTTTATCACAATTTACAATATAATATTGTTGTCAATGTCTAATTATAATTTATGAAGTATTTTGTCATTACAGTATGTAATTTTTTGTTTATGATATGTATTTCTTTTCCAATAAAAGGGCTCTTAGTTTAAGAAAAACCGTGTTTTATCAATTATTTTCCTTCTGCAGCTGCTTGAGGACCTGGGAATGAGCTTAAATGTAATTAAATATTCATCATAGCTTCTCCATATAAAAATTCTTAGACAACTTAAAATAACATGCTATAGAAATCTCATGAGTTGGCTTTGACATACGATATCTTCTATAACCCCTTTGTTTGTTGACTTTTTCATTCTTATGTGACAATTCAGTTGGTTGGAATACTTAATGTGACCTTATCCAGGGTTATTGTAGTTTCTTTCTGTTGAAGATTTTTCAATTCTTGTTTGTCTCAGCTATTATTCATATAAAGCTTTCTTGGAGTTTGGATTCATTGATATATTCATCTCCCGTGAGGTATTTGAATCAAAACGATTTCCCTCCTTCTACCTCTCTCTAACACACACTTAATTACATGCACCTACATGTCGTCTTTAACTTATTTAGTGCTCAATGTTCCCATTCTTGATATGTTAACATTGTGGGTGGCTAGACCATTGTTGGGACAAATGTTAGTGGATCTGAGTATCTTCTTAAGTGCATGTAAATTCTCCTTTAAATGCTTTCAATTAAAGTTTTAATTAACCTCCTTGAAGTTAAGATCATTGAGATTTAATACCCTTGTTGGTAGCTTGTATGTGATTTGACAATGAAGATATGTTTCTGCATGGATGAGTATTAGTTTATGCCATTCTCTCAATGATGTCTGGTTGGCAGAACTTTGGATGGGCTCCACAACAAGCTCAATTGCACATGGTCACTGATTACTTCACTAAATCAGAAGTAAGGAGACTACGTTATCATACTGTAAATTTTCCCTTATTCACTCCTTATTTAGTAATAAGGAAATATTTTCTTTTTGCAAGTTTTAACTCGGGGTTTGTAAATTCCAGTGGAAAGAAATTGTTGAGTTATTTGGGTCAAATCCTCGACATCTGTTTGAACTCTATGCACTCAAACAAAGCAATTATATCCAGAAGTAAGAATTGTTTGAGGTTTATTTTTTTTGGCGTTCTTATCTAGTATGCAGACTAAGTAGTTTTACACTTTTAAGCATCATGTCTAGGTGCTTTACATTACCACACAGGCTGCGTAATCTTATATGTGATTGTTGCTATATGTTTGATTACAGTATCACTCATATTTATGTTTAATTGTAGGATTACAGAAGACAAGGATAGTCCCTTTGAGGACATACTAGATGCCTATTTAGCATATTTGCAAGTAAGTTCCAGAAACATACAAAACTAAATTTTCTTTCCTGATCCTAATAATGTCTTTTACTAAGGTGGAAAATTTCAATTAGTTCATGATCCCCTTGAGACTAGTTACTTGGTTGGTGTATGGCTGATAGATCACATTCATGTCTTGCAGTCTTCTACACTTATCTGTGTTTCTAATTTTTTGATGGATATATTTGTTTTTAAATTGCATTAATGTCTCTACATTTCTACATGTAATGAGTCAATTATTATATAAAGGTCAAATGCCAAAAAGAAGAAGATGACAAAGTTCCTAAGTTGTCTAAACCCTGGTTCATATTCAAGTTCTATGTATTGGTGCTGAGTGTGATAATGTATGGTGGGCTTATGAATCTATATATAGTGCCTATCTGGAGCAGTAGAGGGTCTTATAATAATTTTGTCATTGAAACATAAAACATGGATACTTCGTATTTGATGCATAGTTAACAAGTCTCCAAACTACTCCATACACAAAAGTTTTTTCTGCATTTTTCTGGTCAATGATCTTTTATTTTTATCCAACTTCATTTAGTTTACAGTTGTGGATCCTGCCATGGATAGAGCATTGGAGATAGTGCAAAAGTTTGCTATCGATGTACGTAACGGAAAGGTGTCCAAAGACAAATTACGTTTTGGTGCACCTTGGAGGCATCCTCCACAGTCAGATGACCCCACAATTCGCAAGGAATGGGCAAACCTTCAATTAATGGATTTTGTTCAGTCTCTATTCAATGCAGAATTTGGGGTAAATTTGTTTATCTCTTCAATTTCTTCCTTGTACTTCTGTGAGAAACTAGTTAAAGGAAAATAAGCTGAAGCCAAAACTATGCATATCTTTCTATGTGTCCATCTATTATTAGTAAACACAAAAAATGCATGCAATGTAAAAAAAAAAAAAAAGCATCTTATCAAAAACCAACAATGAATAAACAAAATGCTGATATTGTTTGCCTGGAAAGATTAAGTTCTTTCAGATACCCTTCTTCATTTACATCTTTATACATGAACTATCCATATGATTGTGTATTTTCTTGAGAATCATGTCAGAAGAAAGTAGTTTTTAGTTTATCTAGTCTTAATTACCATAGACGTTTTCACAATCTGATGCGTGATTATGATTGTTATCCTGATGCAGGTTAATTACCTAGCAGATTGCAGTCTAGAAATATTTGATGATCCTTCTGCTGTTGCATTAGTGGAGGTACAATACAAGCTCTTTGTTTATCTGCTTTTGCTTCAGGAAAACCGTTTACCTTTAGTTGCTTCCTTGATTTAGAAAATTCACCAACACTTTGTGTGCTGAGACATTTGATTCAGTAAATTTATCCTTGCCCTGTTGGCTTCTGTAGGTGGGTTTGCTTTATGCTCAACGAGATCCATCCTTTTTTCGACCCATAACTAGAGGAATTCAACGATGTCTTCTAAGATGGTATGCAAGTTTTTCTCAAGTTTTGTCAAGAATTAGCTTAACCCAAAAACTTAAGTTAGATGAAAGCTTGAGAATTATTTTATATTATATTCAACACTCCCCACAAGCTTGAAGTGTTTACAAAACACAGGCCTATTCACACCTGAATTTTTTTTTTTTTTTTGGATTCAATAAAGAAAGTAAGGTGATATGTCAAGAACTAATTTAACTGTGAAAGTTTAAACTGATGAGCTACTGCAGCCTTGAATTCTTGATATTACAAAAGTTCATCTACCACCAAACTTAATTTATTCACTGATCGATATTTGTTTACAGGCTCATCAAACGGCGGATGCGATTGAGTTTCCGAGAAAAGATTCTTTATTTTTGGCATAGAACAATTCGTGGGCGTAGCTATCGCCATCTAATGTTGCAAATTGGCTACAACAAGAACTGACAGTATGTACACCATAGATATAATGCTTTTCACTTTCTGTGGCTAATTAGCCTGATTGACCACCTTCATCAACGGCATTTGCCCAGAGCATGAGGTTGGTTCAGTATCGTAATATAGGTACTCGATGGTAGTTGTAGAGCTCATCTGGGTTTTCTGCATGTAGAGATAGAAAGTGACAAGGCCACGAAAGAAAAGATTGTGTTGTAATAAATCACTGTACAGTGCTATTTGATTAGGGAATTTGTTTTGGGGGTGAAATAAGAGACCTCAGTACAAAAATTGTGCTATGAAAAGATTAAAACTGATTTTTTTATTACAATTTTTAGTGTGAATATAGAACTTGCTGTCTCTTAAAACAATCTTAGTTTATTTCCTCGATATTTCATTCTTTAATCTAATTTATAAATTTAATTTATCAGTTTTAAGTTTAAAATTTTTGAATTATACTTTTTGAAAGAGATTTGATAATTATTATTATTGTTCTTAGGAATTTAAAGTATAATGTTAAAAGTACAAGATATTCACAATTGACCGATAGTTAAAGAAGATTAGTAGTTGAACGTGATTAAAAATTTAATAATTTTTACACGTTAATAAATATTAGTCTTTACTCTTAGAGTATATATATTTATTTCGAAAAGGCAAGCTGAAAAATCATTGTGGAAAGTTATGACGAAAAGACTCCGTTGAAGAGGACATTTTGACTATTATGCTAACAAATATTTGAATCAAAAATTGAAAGAAAAAAATAATTTAAAGATGAAATTTTCATATGTAGAAAAGAGTTGCAGACGCAAAAGAACAAAACAAGTGACCGACATGTTAACTTATATTACACATGATTTTTCTTTCTTGTGAGGTTGCTTTTGGTCAAATGAAACAAACATATTCTTCCATGTTTTGACTTTTTCCCTTCTCCTGTTGACTCACACAATGTAATTTGACTGTTTACCTTAAAGCATAGACCTTTTATTACCATTCTTTATTTTGTCTACCCATTATTTACTTTCATTAAGCCCTGCATTACACATCTCACAATAATATATATATATATATATATATATATATATATATATATATATATATATATATGACTATGTTTATTAAAATTTTCATTTGAAAACTTAAACTTACAAAATTGTACAAGTATAATGATAAAAAAAGAAGTAATAGCGCATTAAACCCCAAAGTATTATATGTTGAAGGTTTTGAATTCGTAATTTTGAAGTTGCCATTGTTAACAGGAATTTATTAACTACTGTCTCAATTTGAAATTAATTTTGGGAAAAAAAATTATAGAAGCAGACATTAAATTTTAATGAAAACTGACATCTCCACGCAATGATTTTGAATTGATTTTAAACCCTGATGTACGAATTTTCTTAGAGACCCTTTTTTGTAAGTCAAGCATGTGCACCCTTATGCTACTTCTTGGTTACTTCCTTTGTTCTTTTCACTAACTAGGCTAAGTTGGGAGCCCTCGAAGGAAGGAGAAGAAATTATTCATGATAATAAATTTGATTAAATTAAATATTAATTTAATCTTTCATATTTAAAATTCTAATCAATTTAATCGTAGTCACTTCAAAATCCTTATCAATTAATGTTAGAGAAACAAAATTAATAAAGATTTTAAAATATAAAAGTTCAAATTAATTAGGTTGCAAATATAAAGAGAAAAAAAATTATTTGATTCAATTTTTTTTTTAAAAAAAATGATGTAGTCATAGATCTTGTATTAATATTTTAACTTGTTATAAAGCACCTAACATATATTTTGTCTATATTGATTTTTGTTCATTAATCAAAGTTGATCCCTTCATTAGAATTTGGGGATGATTCATGTGCCTATTATGCAGTAGTTTACAAACTAAGAGTAAACAAATTGGGAGTTGGCTGCCATGTGAAAACAATAGACAACAGGAAAAGAAGATTGGAAGAAAGAAGGACATGCCATGATCACTGTGCATTATATCAATTAGGATTTGGGGATGATTCATGCATGTAAGGCCTGTTTTCTGTTTCTGCTGTGCTGGCCATGAATTTCTCATGTTTTTTTGTGTTACAAGCAAGTCCCATGTTAATGAAATTTAGAAAAGAACATGTGATTGGTTGGTACCATGATCCTGTTGTTCAATGGAGTCATCAAACAGCTAACACATAGAAGAGTATTTTGAGTATTGAGAGAGTCCCTTCAACGTGCCATCAAGGTTTTAGGTTAGTGATAACAAGTGAGTTTCAAGACATTTCAATTTAAAAGTTCTAATATCAAAACACTGGAGTTACCTTCCTAAGAGGGATCTTATAGTTGTTTCTATCTCGAACAAAGATTAGTTAATCTCATAGATAATACAACGAGTGTTAACTTGGAAAAAAAAAAAAAAATCCCTTCCATGAGATAAAAGATGCAACTGCTTTGCACATAAATAGAAGTAACAAAAGAAACTGAATATGGCCATAGAATTTAACAAGTCAATTATTCTCAGCCATATAAAACTAGAGGTGAGAGTTCGATTACATTTAGATTTTATTTGTGTTTGTGTATAAAAACAAATTAAATTATACTTTGCTCATAGAATATGAAACAAGTTTGAAGATAATTAGTCTTAAATACATTAAAAACAGCAAGACATTGATAGCTAGTGTCTCACCTTCCAGGAAACCGGTATCAGAATATCCAAACCAAAACAAAGAAAATAATAAACAGTGCTTGGCAACTTCCAGATAACTCCAAACCACACACACCAAAGTAGACATTTGAACAACGCAAAGGAAATTGAAGCTTACTGGAAGATGGTAGTTGTCCGTACAGTTTGAATGCCTATAAATACCACATCACTAAGCTCACAATATGCAACTCAGAAACACATACATTTTCCAGAGAAACAAGAGAACAGCATAGTCTTTTAGCCTTTTAAGAGATAATGGAGAACTTTCCAGTGATCAACTTGGAGAAGCTCAATGGTGATGAGAGAAATGCCACCATGGAGCAAATCAAAGATGCTTGTGAGAATTGGGGATTTTTTGAGGTATCCCATAAACCAAAACTAAATTTTTTGTGCTTAGAATTACTATATACCTTCAATTTTTTCTCCCTATGTCGGCCATTTTACTGTCAATGATGTTGTTTGTTTCCTGATTGTAGTTGGTGAATCATGGGATATCCCATGAGTTTATGGACACTGTGGAGAGGTTAACAAAGGAACATTATAGGAAATGCATGGAGCAGAGATTCAAAGAGTTAGTGGCAAGCAAGGCCTTGGAAGGTGTCCAAGCTGAAGTCAAGGACATGGATTGGGAGAGCACCTTCTTCTTGCGGCATCTCCCAAAATCCAACATCTCTGAGATCCCTGATCTCACAGATGAGTACAGGTAACTCAAAATAGAAAATCATATAATTAACATCAGCATGCATATATAGGTGCAGATTCTAAAGCATTTCAGAAAATGATGCAGAGTGGTGATGAAGGAATTTGCCAAGAAGATAGAGAAACTAGCAGAGGATCTGCTAGACTTGTTATGTGAGAATCTTGGACTAGAGAAAGGGTACCTCAAGAAGGCTTTCCATGGGTCAAAGGGACCAACTTTTGGCACCAAAGTCGCTAACTACCCTCCATGCCCAAAGCCAGAGCTTGTCAAGGGTCTTCGTGCCCATACCGATGCCGGTGGAATCATCCTTCTCTTCCAAGATGACAAGGTCAGTGGCCTGCAGCTACTCAAAGATAGGCAATGGGTGGATGTGCCCCCCATGCGCCATTCCATTGTCGTCAACCTTGGTGACCAGCTGGAGGTAAATCCATTATCCACTGACTAAAATGCCAAATAGACAATTTGTCAAACGAGTTAGATGCATGATTATAATTCTCACATGAAACACTTTGGAATAACAGGTGATTACCAATGGGAAGTACAAGAGTGTGGAGCACAGGGTCATTGCACAAACTAATGGGACCAGAATGTCCATCGCATCATTCTACAATCCAGGCAGTGATGCTGTAATCTACCCAGCACCAGCATTGTTGGAGAAAGAGGCAGAGGAAACGTACCAAGTTTACCCAAAATTTGTTTTTGAAGACTACATGAAGCTCTATGCTGGGTTGAAGTTCCAGGCCAAGGCACCAAGATTTGAAGCCATGAAAGCAGTGGACTCAAATTTTAGTTTGGCTCCAAAAGCTGCTTAGTAACTCTTTCACGTGAACAAAAGAATGCTCAAGACAGAAGGACAAAATAATTGGTTTATTTTCTTATTCTTCCTATAGTGGATGATTTTTTTTTTTGGTAACTTGATCATTTGTAATTTTTAATCAATTTCATACGAGAAATGAATATTATTGTTATTTTTTTAATTCTACAAAAATTCACAACTTATGTTATATTAAGTATTAACTAAATTAGTTTAAGACATCACAATAACAACAATAATCACCTTGCTTTCAAGGTTTAAAATATTCTTTTTCAAACTCTAACTGAAAATAACAATAATAATATAACTAATCAACATCGTACATTTAAGCTTGAGTATGCGAGAAAAGATAGTTATAATGTTTTTCACCAAAGATATTTTGGTTATTCAAATCAAATATGTTAAAAGACTAATCCTCCTTTAGAGAATCAAATCGTTGAAGAGAAACAACCTCTCCCCTCAGTCATTCATCTCATGGTAGTTTGTTTATGATGATTTTATCCAATTAAGAAAATGCCAAGTAAAGTGTTATATCCAAGACTTTGGCTACTAGAGTCTGGACCACAATCGTTGTGAAATAACCCACCTCTATGTTTCAGTAATCATATTGAAATTATTTATTGTCAATTTAACTTAACCACCGCTGCATGGCCATTTTGACTCTTTCTCTGCTGGACTAGTTTCCGAGAAACTCACAACACTTCTTTTTCCTTAATTTTCCACCGCGATTATGAAAATGGTAAAAGAAAAAGAAAGCAATATTTGTGATTTTTCTATTCTTTTGGAACACATTCTCTATTTTTTATGTTAACATTTGCAAACTTATTAAAATTTTAAACTTGTGTTACACACGAAATATAATATTTATTTGTATAAACTTGTTTCACTCATTTAAATATAATATTTCATATCACAAAAGTAAGTGTGAGTTAAGGTTTACAAGTTAGTGTATACGAAGTGTCATAACAAGTGTCACATGTTGACATAACAAATAGTGTTTGCTAGGATATACAATTTGGCAAAACTCACATAGGTTCTTTAATTAAGAGATAGATAGATATTTACAACTTGTCACATACAAAATCTTATCGTGCTCTACCTAACCAAGGGGTTTAAGAACACACCAACATAATCTAATGCGTTCAAAAAATCCCTCTCAATACTATCTCTAAAATTCCAATCATACCTATGAAAGAAATTCAAATATCAATAAGGGCTGACTTATTGGTAGTAGTCGACTCTCAAAGTATTTAATATTTAAAATTTTGAATTTAAAATTTTAAAATTATTTTCAATAAATAAAATTTATTGAGTTTGACATATTAGTAATATACTAAACTTGATAAGATAAAGCCTGATAGGATAAGATTTAACGACGTAATCTTAGTACTAGCTCTATAGGACAGAGCATGCATGGAATGGTTAGCAACCACAAACTCTCCAACTCAACTTTGTGGCAATTAAACTTACAAATTTTATAGTCGCAATCATGCACTGCCCAACAACACACTACTTAAAAGCAGTCAAGGTGGTCCTATCTATAGCCTTCTCTTTCTCAAATATCCAAACTTTTTTTTTTAAGGTCCTCGATTCTCACCAAATTAATTACCTAATTATAATATTAATAACCTAATAATTCATTAGTGTTTTAGAAAAAAAAAAAAAACTTTAATCTGGATCGCAAATCTATAGTGAAATACTCTATACGACACAGTATAATCAAATCATCCTGAATGAATTTTGAATTAATAATTGTGTATTAATATATGATATTATAATACAAATAATTTATTTTAAATTTAGTGGTCCCATGTCCAATTGGATAAACAAGCTTTTCAAAGTCACATTTTACCAGCACTGGAAATTATTCTTTATTTTTCAGTTTGAATGAAAATTAATCTTATACTTAAAAATACCAGCATATTTTAAGTTTAAATCAAATATATATCTTTGTTAAGTATATGTTATCAAATTTCACATTTTTTGACTTATTTTCTTTTAATTGATATTTTTTTAATTATATAAAAAAATTATTTTAATAGTTTTAATAATATTTATAATATTATTTTATAATTTAACAAATTAAATAGATAAGAAATAGAGAATAAGATAGGCTATATGGATTCACGTGTTTTATAATTTAACAAATCAAATAGATAAGAAATAGAGAATAAGATAGGCTATATGGATTCACGTGAATATTATCAAATCAATTTGTTATTGGCGATCAGGGAAGAAAATTTCTCCCATTCATTAGGGCATGCCCTTGTGGGTGGGGAAGGTGATGATCACACCCCCACCCTACAAGAATTTATAAAATATTTAATTAATAAAATGTTTTATATAAAATAAAATAATATATATGAATAACTTATTAATTTATTAATAAATAATTTTTTACATAAAAATAAAAAATACATTTATAATTTCAACTCATCTAACTGAAATTTGTGATTATTTATTAATTTAAATTATGATTTTTAAATGTTTATTCGCATTCATTTCTATCGATGCTTAAAATAAAAAATTTGTTTTAGAAATTATTTAAAACATTCGTTTAATAAAAGAACGTGCATTTAAAATAACATATTAATTAAGCAAATATGTAAAAAAAAAATGTGTTAAAAGCACTTCTCTTCTTATTATAAAATAATTCCGATGAATCTCGTTTCCCACGGGGAAGAGTACATAAGATAATTTTCACACCTGTCTGGTCCGTTGCCACAAAAAAAAAAAAAAGGAATGTCGGCCTCTACTCTTAAATAATAAAAGGCAAGCTGAAAATCCTAATTGTGGAATTTGAGACGTAATTAGGATGAAAAGACTCCACCGAGAGGACGCTTTGACTATTATGTTGATAAATATTTGACTCAAGAAAAAAAATAATTTAAAAATAGAAATTTTCATGTGAAAAAAAAAATTGCAGACACAAAAGAACAAAATAAGTGTTCAAACATGTTAAATTACACATGATTTTTTTTCCTTTCTTGCAGAGTTGGTCTGAACAGATGAAAAAGAAACAAACCTATTCTCCCAATGTATTCACTTCTCTCCTTATTCTGTTTACACACACTGAGAAACTTGACTGTTTATCTTGAAGCATAGACTTCTTTTTATTATTATTATTATTATTTATCTACCATTAAAATTACATTAAGATCTCACTAAACTAATTAATTTGAAAACTTGAAATATTTTAGTGTGAGATAGTGTATGAAAATGTCATTTGTAAGTAATTACATAGCTTTCAAATGTATAAACTTACAACATTGTATGGGTAAAATTATTGAAGTAGACTAACGAGTTATAGTTTGGTAATAATAAAATAAGTCTTAAGATATTTTAAGTTAAAAATTTTGAATTCAAAACTTTAAAAGTATTTGTCGATTATTGTCATCATCTTGAATAAAAATCAGTCTTGTATCAAGACTATAATATATGAATTTTCTCTTCAAACAAACAAACATTTTGAAGTCAAGCATGTGCACCTATATGCTACTTCTTGGTTTCTTCCTTCGTTCTTTGATTCATTAATCTGAAGGTGATCCCTTTATTTTCACTCATTACCAAACTAGGAGTAAAAGTCTAATGCAGCCACTTCCACGGTATTAACAAATTGAAAGTCAAATTGGATTAGTTTTTTCTACTAAAAACACTTCTAGCTGGATTTTAAAAAAAAATTATATAATTTTTAATGTTTGGATTGTTTTTTATAGAAAGAAATTATTTTAAAAAATACTTTTAACATAAACATATAAGGTTAGCTGTTTTTAAAAAAGAAGAAGCAAAAATAAATTACTATTCTAAAAAAAATTACTTTTAACTATGTGCTTGTACACATTAAAAATACTTTTTTAAAAAATAAAAAGTTAATCTAAATGGCTAAGAGTAAACAAATTAGGAGTTGGCTGCCATGTGAAAAGAATAGATAACAGTAAAAGAAGATTAAAAGGATGCCATGATTCATTCATGTACCTGTTTTCTGTTTCTGTTGGCCATGAATCTCTCATTTTTTGTGTGTCAGACCCAAGCCCCACCTTTCCTTTTATCTGATTGAAATTTAGAAATGAACATGTGATTACTTGGTAATCATGATTCTGTTTCTTGATGAGGTTACCATACATCTAATATATACGTGAAAGCAAACTAATTTTTAAGATATCCTCGTATTAAAATTGAGAATACACTAAAAATAATTTTTTTTAAAAAAAAAAAAGTCACTTCCATGCCGTATACTTGGTGTGTGTGTATATATATATATATATATATATATATATATATATGTTTTACATGGAATAGAAGTAACATAAGAAATAAAAAACTGGATATGGGAGAAATTAATGAGTCAATTACCTTAAATGAATTTTGAGAGAAGATTTTAATTTTCAGCCATATGAAAGCTGATGGCTGGTGTCCCGCCTTCCAAGAAACTGCTATCAGGACATCCAAATCCAAGTTAAACAAACCAAAGCAAAGAAAAATAAGCAGTGCTTGGCAACTTCCGGATAACTCTAAACCACACACCAAAGTAGACAATTCAACAACGCAAACTAGAAGTTGAACCTTACTTGAACATGTTAATTGTCCGTATATTTTGAATGCCTATAAATACCACATCGCTGAGCTCGCAATATGCAACTCAGAAACACATACACTTTCCAGAGAACAGCATAGTCTTTTAGCCTTTTAAGAGATAATGGAGAACTTTCCAGTGATCAACTTGGAGAAGCTCAATGGTGATGAGAGAAATGCCACCATGGATCAAATCAAAGATGCTTGTGAGAATTGGGGATTTTTTGAGGTATCCCATGAACCAACACTAAATTTTTTCTATGTAGAATTGCTACATTTTTTTCGATGTTGGTCATTTAAAGGTAACTGATGTTGTTTGTTTGCTAATTGTAGTTGGTGAATCATGGGATATCCCATGAGTTTATGGACACTGTGGAGGGGTTAACAAAGGAGCATTATAGGAAATGCATGGAGCAGAGATTCAAAGAGTTAGTGGCAAGCAAGGCCTTGGAAGGTGTCCAAGCTGAAGTCAAGGACATGGATTGGGAGAGCACCTTCTTCTTGCGGCATCTCCCACAATCCAACATCTCTGAGATCCCTGATCTCACAGATGAGTACAGGTAACTCAAAATAGAAAATCATATAATTAACATCAGCATGCATATATAGGTGCAGATTCTAAAGCATTTCAGAAAATGATGCAGAGTGGTGATGAAGGAATTTGCCAAGAAGATAGAGAAACTAGCAGAGGATCTGCTAGACTTGTTATGTGAGAATCTTGGACTAGAGAAAGGGTACCTCAAGAAGGCTTTCCATGGGTCAAAGGGACCAACTTTTGGCACCAAAGTCGCTAACTACCCACAATGCCCAAAGCCAGAGCTTGTCAAGGGTCTTCGCGCCCATACTGATGCCGGTGGGATCATCCTTCTCTTCCAAGATGATAAGGTCTGTGGTCTGCAGCTACTCAAAGATGGACAATGGGTGGATGTACCCCCCATGCGCCATTCCATTGTCGTCAACCTTGGTGACCAACTCGAGGTAAATCCATTGACTAAAATCCTACTAGACAATTCATCAAACATGTCACATGCAAGATTATATTTCTTATCAAACACTTTGGTAAACAGGTAATCACCAATGGAAAGTACAAGAGTGTGGAGCACAGGGTGATTGCACAAACTGATGGGACCAGAATGTCCATAGCATCATTCTACAATCCAGGCAGTGATGCTGTCATCTACCCAGCACCAGCATTGGTGGAGAAAGAGGCAGAAGAAAAGAACAAAGTTTACCCAAAATTTGTGTTTGAAGACTACATGAAGCTCTATGCTGGTTTGAAGTTCCAGGCAAAGGAACCAAGATTTGAAGCCATGAAAGCAGTGAACTCAAATCTTAGTTTGGCTCCAACAGCTGCTTAGTAACTCTTCAATTGAAAAGAAAAAATGCTTCAAAGCAGAAAGACAAAATAATTGGTTCATTTTCTTATTCTTCCAATAGAGGATGGATTTTTTTTTTTTTTCTTTTACAACAATGGTGGATGGATTTAATCATCCATGTTTTTTTATTTTTTTGGTGAAATGGTCATTAGTGTTTTACTAAATAATAAACAATTTCAATTGATAAATGCATGTTCTTGTTATTTTCTGTAGATTTTTGGTAACCAATCTCTCTTTCTCTCAAACTCTTCAATTTGTGGTACCTTGACTAATTTAAATTTATACTATGTAAAGCTAGCAATGAAAAAGAGCAAACTAGAGCTAAATCAAATTAAACTGAGCTTAAGTTCAATTTGCATATAATTTATTAAATTCAAGTTTGATTATTTTAATTAGTGAATCAATTTTTCAATTCAAACTTTACTCATTTCAAAGTTTGAGAGTTAAAATAAATTCATGAGGTGGCATAATTAGACAAATAAACATTACTCACATTCTTTTAATAAAATAAATAGAAAGAATATTTTAAATTATAAAATATAAATACTAAACAATAAATAGTTATAATATAAGAGCTAAATAAGTAGTTATGAATTGGGAAATTAGTTTGATAATTACGACAGAAATTAATCAACAAAGAGAAGCTAAGATACAAATTAAATCTTATGATATCTCGAATTCAACTAAGAAGCTACTAAGCAATGAGCTTTTATTGTGCTTGGAAATTATGAGAAATCTTGTGTGAATATTCACAAGGAAAATTAAAGGTCCTCACCCTTGAATGAGAATCATTTTGATAGATTCACACTTAGCCAATTGGAAGAAAGAGGTCTCATTTATAAAATGGGAGTTACTCAAAGTCAAAGTACTCCCATACAAAGTTGAAGTTATGAGTAATATAATAATGAAACCCTAAAGAAAAGATAGCTCGGCGAAGTTGATAAACTTAATTCAGCCTAAAAGTTAAGGTTCTTTCCTAAATCAATACTTAAAATTAGACATTTGCACCACCAAGTGGTAGGACTTTTTGGCACTAAATAGAAATAAATGACACACAAATTGTTTGTCATTGTTAATGAAGCTATTTGTCAGTTATTAGATAGAATTGTATTATATACAAATCATCTCATTTGATAATTCTCAGGTTCTCATGTTAGTAAACGTAGTATAATAGAGTATAAACAATTTGAATCCAAATAAAAGTTGTGAAAGATAGAAGAGTTAAAATAAATAAATAGAAGAATTTGAATCCAAATAAAAGTTGTGGAAGATAGAAGAGTTAAAATAAATAAATAGAAGAATTTGAACTATTCATAAATCAATTCATCCAAAGAGCTGTTGAATTGTCATGAGTTATTATTATATGGTTGAGTACAGGCAATTTAAATCTATATAAATGTTGGTCTATGAATGATTATAGAGAAAAAAAAAATTTTTAAAATAGTTTTTATATCAAAAAGAAAAAACGAGAATAAAGATTTATTATTTCTATTCCGAATATAAATTAGTTACAAACACACTCTTAGTGCAAAAAAAAAAAAAAAAAAGGATAACATGAGAAGAAAAGCAGAAGAGACTTCTCAATTACACCAATAATGTGGTAGAATTCATGTAGTACTGTACTACCAAAACTCATTACCAGCAATCAGTTTGGTGATTTGGTCTTGAATGAAATTAAGCTTTTGAAAAAATGGAAATTACATGTTATAGACAATAATTAAATGATCTCCATGCTTTCATGATACAACCCACATATATATTAGAATGATGATGCTACTCTATATGATAGCATCCTACTCACAAGATTTTGAAAGTTAGACTTAGCACATATAGGTAAGTCATATCTATGGGGCACTAGATTAAATATAAATTATGACCACAAGAGTTTTGTTGTCTTTGTAGTTTTGTTTAATTTGAATTAAACCGGTCAGTATTTAATGTGATATTAAGTACTAACGATTTGTACAAAAAGAAAAAGTTATATTAGAGTATCTTGGATAAATAATAAGAGTTTGATCATTTTAGCAGTTAAAAAATATTTGTAATATCAAATGTTCAACTTCATAAATAAAAATATATTAGTAGGAGAAGAGATTGTAATTACTTTACTTTTTGAACGAAATTAATTTTATTTCTACTGTATATAATATTTTTATGTAGTTAAAAAAATAAAATTTCTCTTTTTTATAAAAAATGTTAAAAAAAGAAAAACCCTTAAAAAAACTCATAATGATAATGTCCCACTTAAGTTGTGGCATGGAGGGAAAAGTTAAACGTTAGAAAGAAAGTTTTTCAGCCATTTGTCAAGGTTCATGAATAAAGCTATAACCCTATAACTTTTTACTTATTTTTTTTTATGATTTATGAGATAGTTTAAATTCAAGTAAAACAGAATCACAAAGATGATAAATATTAATTTATTAAGTTTTAACATGATTCAAATTCTTGATTTTATGTGAGGACTTATCCTATGTAGAGTTTGATTTGCCAACTAAGTCATACTCTTAATTTTAATTAAATAGTTTTAATAGAAAGTATTGTCATATCATTAAAGTAATCTGGAAAAATTTTCATACATGACAGTATAGTATTCAATAATTCTTTAAAAAAAATTAAACAACTAATTGATCAAACTTAATTCAAAATTTTTAATAAGGACAAATAATGCACAACCATAAAATTGTGCACGTTTATCACTTCAACAAAACAAGAATATTAAAACACTCAACCAAGGAATTCGAGTGAGAAAAAACTTCTTTCAAACGTGTATTGGTTGATACATGCATGTTGCTAAGCATAGGAAAAAACAAATCGTAAAAATTGACTTCAACTCTTGGAAATTTTTAACATTTGATTTCAAACTTTTGAAAAAAATCAACCTATTCTACTTTAGGAGATATCTGGGATAAGATCAAAATGCAAAAAATTAAATTATTTACTAAAATAGAGTAGTTATTAAATTATTTCTCATTATATAGTAATTTTAGCCATGTGAGTAGGGCGGCCATTTAGAATGACACCCTCAAAAGAGAATTTTCACGGGACACTAGATTACTTGGCACTCTTGACCAAATTTTATGTTTAAAAAGTGTTGTTGGTAGATCAACATAGAAACAATAACTTGGTCTTAGGTAAGGTTAGTTTGGTCTTGGTTGGGTTGCACTTGGTCTGCAAAGAAAGAATATGGATAAGTCGGGATTATATTCCGACGCCTAAGTTAATACTAAAGTCTAAAAATTAAAGAGTCAAATTGAAAATACTAACAAATCAAGGTTTTTCTTGCTACTTATCTCATTAATAAAATCATTATTTATAATGTCTTAGTTATAAAGACATTTTCGTTATTCTTGTGAAGGGTGTGCATAGAGATGAGCGTTTGACTCTTGAGCCTAGTTTAGTGTATCATATAAGCTGCACTCGCTAACTTTAGTTCATATGAAGTATAATTTTTAACTAATACGTGACACGCGAAGTTTTAAATATACCGAGGACGTCATTCTAAATGGTGGTGCCATAAACATTTTGCACTTGGGAATGATCTGTTCGTGTTAGTGCCCAACTTTACAATATACTAGTAAAATATTTTTAAACTACATTAAGAAAATGTTCAATTAATTGTATATTTTAACCATACTAGACATGAGTATTTCCCTAATCCTTTTATGTTAGAATACAAACGAGATAAAACACCGCCAAATCCCATGGCTTTATCAAGACGTGTTAGGGTGAGATTAAACTGCATTACCCAATAAAGATATATTTTATAACTTTATACGATTTGAATTTAAATTAAAAAAAATACTTTGATTTATTTTCTTACTTTTATGGCAGTCGGAGTTGTGCGTGAAAAATTGAAATAGCAAATTGATTAGACTATCCTTACCTATACGTAATGTTCTTGCTTGTAACTGCTAATGTCACCATCAGCTTTCTAAACCAGCCAAACTTTGAACGATCGAGGCATCAATCTTCATTAAATAGTAGCCTCAAATCTTAGTCAAATGTTGTTTTTTTCTATAATATCAATTCATGAAAACTCAGAAAAGTCTAACATAATATCTGGACAAGAAGTTCTATGCCAAATAATTAATTATTAGAAAAAAAAATATTTTTTTCTGATGACCAAATCATAAATTTAATGTCATAAGTTGTATTCTCACCGTAGACATTTCAATCTCTTTCTCTCGTGATACTATCTAATAACTATTTTTCTTAGGGCAGGAGCTAAGCAGCTCATATAATGATTGTTTTGTGCATTGCAACTACATCTAGAAAATCCAATACATGTATATTACAATTGTGCCATTGTACAAGTTAATATTGTAAACGTAAATGTAGTTATTCCCCCACATTTTAATATGAAATAATTATTTTTGCCAAAGAAAATTTTAAAATAAGGGAAATCAAGAATAGAATATATCACAAATCTTAAAAATTTTCAATAATACTTATAAATTATATATTGTTTAGAGGTGGATGAAAATAAAGAGACCCTGAATTGTCACAATCTTTCTAAATTTTTTTTTTTTAGTATTATATAATTATTATGTATTTCACCTTACAAAATTTATATACAATTTATGTTTAATCTCTTCAAATATTAACTCTTAATTTCAGCCCCTTAATCATATCGTGGTTACACCCTTAAGTTTGCTAACATTAAAATTTGAACATAAATCTTATGAACAAAATTATTACTAACTAAATCAACTTTATTGGCATAATGTCAAATAATTCATAATTAAATAGTATTGAACTTATCTTCAAAATTTGTAATTAAACGCAGCCCAAAAAAAAAACTCAAAGATTGATGCCTAAAGTTTTATCAAATTTCAAGAGAAATTTATGAGACTTAATTAACCTCCAATAATTTGAACCATATATGATATTTTAACACCTGTAAAGGAAACACTAAATCTCCAAATTTGTAGATCATCAAAGATTTGCGGCCAAAAAGTGAAAAAATATGCTTCTTTTTGTGATCGAGTAACAAGCAAATCGACAGTTGAGATTGAACTTGTCCACATATCCTTGTTGAATGTAACTACTGAGATTTCCCTTTTATTTTGTGCAAAAGGAAAATCTTATGAGAGGATCTAACAAGTTTTGGAATCATGGCTCCAAATTGATTCCATGGATAGGATAAGATTTGTTCAAAGAGAACACTTTCATTTTATCATTATGTGGCACTAATGCATAATATTCCAACCTTGTTGATAAGGCACGCATCTGTTGTTTTATATTTTATTTTATTTTTTCTTGTACTTCTAATTGTCTACTTGATTTTATATTTAAATAGTAATTAATCAAAAGTTTTTGAAACATAAAATATGATATGTTATAAAATAAAATATGTTATTTTGAAATAGGAGTTTAGTCTAACAAAAGAATTAGTCACTCACAATGTGATGAATTCGAATACAAATCTCTACTGAAAGGAGTGTCGATAGTGTCTCAAATAAGATTGCTTCTAATGAGATGATACGAAACTAAAAAAACACACCTTGAAAATCAATCTAATGCATTCAAAATACTAACTCTAAAATTCAAATCTTACCTTTGAAAAAGATTCAAATATATATAAATAATGTGTTGGCTCATCGGTAGTAGTTCAATTCCAAAATGCAGATGTTCTAAACTAAAAGTCTTGAATTTAAAATCTTAAAGTTGTTCCAAATAAAAAGATCTATTAAACTAAGATTAATCTAGTTAGTAAAAACCAAAATCCCGCATATAAGTGACTTAATCTCACGCTCTCCCTCCCATTGAAGAACTTGTTAATTAGTAAATAATTTGTAATACATTAGTTAGATTTATTGTAACTTTGTTAAACTTCTAAAACTCAATTGACTTAAATTTTATCATTAAAATATATATATATAACAATCAAATCATATGTATATACATGTTATCAGCCTTTTGAGTTTGAGATATACTACTAGTACACTCATATATAGACACTCATTTTTATACTTTTCTTTTTATTTCTATATCTCTCTTATTTATTTATACTTTTACTTTTGAAAATAAGAAGTGTATAAATGATGTAAAAAATAGGTGTATAATTAACTTTTCCCTTTTATTTTATAAGGGTTCAAAGTTTTTCAAAAGAAAAAGTTTTCTTACCACCAAGCATACAGGTGAACTTAGAAAGAATTATTTTAGCGTAACTTGATTTAAACTTTATAAATGTAGTTGTATTAAAATTTAATAAAAAAAATTTAACACTCTTGTAATCTTATTTAATTTAAATTAATAACAATGTAATACTGGATAATATGTTTGCACTTAAGAAAAAGAAGCTCCATCCACCACCTATCTGAAAAAACAAATGTAGAGGTAGTACCTTTTTATCCGAGGGACTGAACAGCGCGCCCACTCAAAGTATCAAGCGCATGCATGCGTGAAATGGCCGCAACCACAGCGTCTCCAACTTTGTGGCAATTAAACTTTGTCGCAATCATGCACTGCTCGCCAAACACTATCTAAAAGCAGTCAAGTTGGTCCTATCTTTACCCATGTCTGTCTCAAATATCCAAACCTACCTTTTTGTAAAGTCATCAATCCTCACTAATTTAATTAACTATGAAATACTTCAACAATTTGGATGACAAATCTATCATGTAATACTTTACACAAGAGATCATCTTGAATTAATTATTGTGTTTAGTTTTATTAATATACATGATATTATTATACCAATAATTTCTTCTAACTTTAGTGGTCCCATATAAATTTGTGTAAAACATGACTTTTTAAAGTTGTAATGTATCAAAAATATCAAGTTTAGAGAATGTAACTATATTAAAATTTAGTAAAAATAACTATGTCGTATTTGAATAATTAATCGATACTCAATATAATATTTAATACTAGTAATTTATTAAAAAATATAATTTACCATCTTTAAAAATTGCATTTTATTTTTATTTTAAATCTAAATTTATCTATGATAAAAATATTAGATTCAAATCAAATACAATCAGTCAACTATGCCTAATAAATCCCATGACTCAAATTAAGCCATCGGAAGAAAATCTAACAACAAAAATTTGTTAATTGAAATAATTGCATGATTGACTGAGTACATCTAATTCGAATTGAGAATATCCCAAGTATGAACTAAAATATATGTATTAGTTTTATGTGAATATTATTATGCAGGCCTAATTTGTGACTGATGATTAGCCACGTATATGTTTGGAGTCCACCCATGAGTCATTTTTCATTTCTTTTACTAAAAAATTTCTAGATACTCTTTTTTTTTTTTTCTTTTATTCTTCTCCAAAGCACATGAAAAAAAAAAGTAAAATAAAATAAAATAAATAATGAAATGAGGGTACATTCACGCACGTCAACAGTTCCTTTCATGTTCCCCACAATATGGGACCAAATTAATTGTTCATATCCAAACAACCAAAATGTCCTCACAAACAAATGGGAAAACAAAATAAATGCCTCTGAGGTTTTTTATGTCTTTCTGTTTAATGGTCCAGAAATTTTGGGAGGGAATTAAAATAAAATAAAATAAAATAGTTGAGTTATTTTTATTTCTTTTTTCTTTAAATTTTTCATTGGCTTAGCAAATTGCATGTTCAATTTTATGATTGAATACATTGCATCTTGTTAGCTTTCTATTATTGCTGTTGCAAAATATGCAATAGAGACACGTGATGGCAAAGTTTTTATTGCCTTTATCCTATCTTGAATAAATTTCTATTTCTAAATGCATAAAATAAAATAGTGGTTATTATTATTTGGGAGTCGATTCAGAGTGAATCAACATTCTTATATTTGGTAAAAAATAAAAATAAAACAATTATTTTATTTCAAACTTAATTTTATAAATGTAAAATTCAAAATTTTCATTTTGAGACGTCTAATTGTTAATTTTTTTTTATCTTAATCACTAACATATGTTAAGCACGAAGACATTATCAAATTTGTGTCTTCGGGTCAAACTAATTTAAGGATTCAAATAGAATAAAACTCTCTCAAAGACATTTTATGTTTGATACTTATGAACTCAAACTTAAATCAATGTATTTAAATGACTCTAACTTCTTAACATTAAGACTAATATTAGTTAGTTACACCTACACTTTTGAATTATATGAAAATGAAGTAACTTTAAGTTACTTTTTTTAAAAATGATGATTCAATTCCACGTTAAACATTATATCAAGACTAGACTTGATAGGGATAGAAAGATAAATTAAAGGGTACTAGGGATTTTTGTGGTTATTATTATTTTGGAGTGGATAAGGATACAGCTATATAGCATTTATTTTCCTAATCATAATAAATAGCATAATTGACATAAAGACTAAAAGCTAAAAACACAGTAAGAATGTTCATAGTAGTAAGCAGCAGTAAACAAATATGAAAGTCCTCTAACATTGCTATCTGGGCTCTGATGCATTTAAAGAACATGGGTGCATTGAACTGAGGAATCTAACTCATTTGTCTATTGAAGCTAAGAAGACAGTAAATCAATCCTGTTACTAATCAAACATTTCAATGCAAGATGAGAAAAAAAAATATTTTTTGATAAAATTCAATGTCTAATATTCAGTATTATATTAAACATCAACTAATCTAAAAATAAAATAAAATTACTCGTACAAGTAATGCAATTCACTTGCCAGATATCCTCATATTATTGCATACTTTAGACACAAATTTTAACTGGACCCACTATTATATATTGGATATATGCCTTGGATTTTGTGTAAGAATCATTTCCCCACTCATAATCTTCCATCTTCTCCTCATCACTTTTCACTCTGTAAGATAAACAGGAAAGAAGTTGCATTATTATTCCTCTATGAATGAGATAAGATCTTAAGCAAATGGATAAAACATTGGCTTAAAGAGAAAGAAATGACACGGAAGCTTTCAAGGAGAACCTTAACTTTTTGTCATATGCTATATGGAAGCTTATGGATGGAAAGGATGATTTTGTTGAATTAAGAAGAAGAAAACCAAAAGGGTAAGCTTTCACTAATGCAGAAATGCCTAATCTAGCTGAAAATGCAAACATATAGCATTACCAACAAAAAAAAAAAATGGATCCGATGCAATTAAAACCTTCTAGTTTGTTAACATGGTGCAATATGATCCATTAAATAAATTATCTCTATACTATCTAACAATTTACATTGTATCAAAATAACTGGCTGTACTGAATCCATGTCCCTATTAGCAACTATCCCATTTCTCACGTTTTCTGGCCTGTCTGACCTTTTCCTTGGAAGGAAACAGAGAAGGGGTAGTTTACAGATAGGCACAAAACACATGTCATCTGTCTAAACTTGTGTGATATTTAAGGTGGGGAAGCAATTAGATTTGGAATTGAAATTGCTTGGTATCTTCCTAGATATCCCTTTCAAGATTGCCTACAAATAAAAAGAAAAGTAAATTAAAGAAAATACATAAACGGTGGAGGCAGCCTTTCTCAAATTTGGTCAAAGTTTAAAGAAGAGAATTCAGCCTTCAAGTGGGGCCAACCAGCATTTAAATGGCAATACAATTCAACAACGTAACCAAACAGGGCTTAGCTGTGTTTTGGACTAAAGCTAAGATAATGAGGCTGCAGAAAGCCAGCAATTAAAAAAATTATTACAGATTTTTTTATTGAAAATTTAGTTATTTCTGTCCCTAGTCTTAAGCTAAAGGCCTATAAATACCACCCATCACCCAACACAAATCTGCATTGAGAAGTTTAAACTACTAAGAAAAGAGGTAGAAACTAGAAAGAGAGAGAGTTTTGAGAGATGGAGAACTTCCCAATAATCAGCTTGGAGAAGATCAATGGTGAGGAGAGGAAAGTTACTATGGAGAAAATCAAAGATGCTTGTGAGAACTGGGGATTCTTTGAGGTAGATGACTCAAAAAAGCTCACAGAAGATTTTCTTTACTTCATATTAGTCTCCTCTAAATCTCTCTCTATATGTGTTAGTTATTGTGATTTTGTTTGGCATTTCTCTTTCTCATTATTTGTTTTCAAAACTGTAGCTGGTGAATCATGGGATTCCCCACGATCTAATGGACACTGTGGAGAGGTTGACCAAAGATCACTACAGGAAATGCATGGAACAAAGGTTTAAGGATTTGATGGCAAGCAAAGGCCTAGATGCTGTACAAACTGAGGTCAAAGACATGGACTGGGAGAGCACCTTCTTCTTGCGTCATCTCCCTGTGTCAAACATTTCTGAGGTCCCTGATCTCAGTGATGAATACAGGTTGAAATCACATCAAAAACTTACAATTTTGTGCATAAGATAAAATAGTAATTAGCACTCAAATCAGAAAAATTAGACCAAAACAAGAAAGTTTCTATCTTGATGTATAAATTGACTAAACAGATGCGATATAGATTACCATATTATTACTCCAAAATTGAAAGATGAACTTGATCATGTCACAATCATAATTGCATTTTTCTCTTGCCAATATTGTATTCTAACATTTGTGAGGAAATGATGCAGGAAAGTGATGAAGGAATTTGCTTTGAAGTTAGAGAAACTAGCAGAGGAGCTGCTAGACTTACTGTGTGAAAATCTAGGATTAGAGAAGGGTTACCTCAAGAAGGCCTTCTATGGATCCAAGGGACCCACTTTTGGCACCAAGGTAGCTAACTATCCTCATTGCCCCAAGCCAGACCTTGTCAAGGGTCTACGCGCCCATACCGATGCCGGTGGGATTATCCTTCTCTTCCAAGATGATAAGGTCAGTGGCCTGCAGTTACTCAAGGATGGGCAATGGGTGGATGTGCCCCCCATGCGCCATTCCATTGTCATCAACCTTGGTGACCAACTTGAGGTAAATCCTTTGACCAAATCTCCTACTTAGACAATTCATCAAACATGTCATATGCAAGATTATAATTCTCATCAAACATTTTGCCAAACAGGTAATCACCAATGGGAAGTACAAGAGCGTGGAGCACAGGGTGATTGCACAGACTGATGGGACCAGAATGTCCATAGCATCATTCTACAATCCAGGCAGTGATGCTGTCATCTATCCAGCACCAGCATTGGTGGAAAAGGAAGCAGAGGAAAAGAACCAAGTTTACCCAAAATTTGTTTTTGAAGATTACATGAAGCTCTATGCGGGGTTGAAATTCCAAGCCAAGGAACCAAGATTTGAAGCCTTCAAAGCATCAAATGTCAATCTGGGTCCAATTGCCACTGCCTAAGATAAAATTTCCTAGAAGTAGAAAGATGCTTGTTTAGGAAAATGTTGACAAAGTAAAAAAGTTTTCTGTGTGCTGAAACATGAGCAAAATTTACTATATTGGGTGACTGTAGAAAAAATGTCAGTTAATCATTGTATTATTTAATAGGAAAAATACTAGTTATTGCCTTTCCCTCTCTATCTCTATCCCTGTCTCTATCACCTTTCCTCCTCCTTTCACTAGTGGGATTTGAGTTCCAAGTTGGGTAATGGACCACCAATAATTATTCTACATGGGACTAGAATGTTTATAACTTATATGGAATGGAAGGATTTATATGGTCAAAAATCTTTTAAATTTACCAACAAAGTGTTACACAAAAGTAACCATATTGAATTGAAATTTTTGTTATTGGCAAGAATTCTAAATTTGAAATGATAGAATTTTTTTATTAGAAAAAAGTTTACAAATTATTAGTCTTATTTTAAATAATAATTAGTTTCAAACTTAAGATATCTCAGTGTAAATTAAAACCAAATTATGCAATTTTTTTTATTCACACTAAAGATACTCTTTTGATATAAAACTAATTTTTATTTGAGATGAAAAATAATAAAAAGTAATTCTTTCAACAAATATGACTATAAGATTTTGAAGTCAAAATTTTTCACAACTTATAACTTACTAAAACTTGCAACTTGTTGGTTATGTAAAAAAAAAAAATTATCAGCTAAAAGAGTTATTTTGATTTTTCCATTAAAAAAATAAAAATACTTTCCTAGGCTAATCATATTCTTTATTTTTTTTCATGGGAGGTTAATCATATTTTTTAATATGGTCCATTTAATGTATTTTATTATAAATCATATTCTTTGATATTATCCTTAAAAAATATGCATCTAAAATGTACATTATGACACATCAATGCTTTCTCTCCAACTCAACCTTTCATTACCGTCATCTTTCCTTTTAATGCTAGATAGCTAAGAGGGAATAAATGAGAATTTCATGAGATCTTAGATTAAATTAAACATAAATAAATTTAATATAACTTATTCGTAAATTTTAATATAACATAAAAACACAAATTATAACATATTTATATCAATAATATATACGCATCGAAGATTATATCTATTTTATTTTCTAATCACGTCGTGTTCTGCATGAAAACACAGGGAATATTTTGCTGACAGAAAGGAATATAGAATGCAAAGAGGCACATGGCAACTGGTGAAGGTCCAATTCAAAATAACTAATGTTGTCTATTTATCCAAAAATGATAGAAGGTGACAATTTTTATTGTTTCGGAAAAATAAAAATATATTATCTTAACCGTTGCCTAAAACCACTTATGTTGCCAATGGGATTGGTTTAATTAGCAAATTTTTAATTATTTCACTTATAAGAGTTAGATTAAATTATAATTTATCTGTAAACATTATTATAAACTTATAACATTCTCCTAAAATAGAATAATTTCTTCAAGAATATAAATTAGTTAAAGATAAAATAAAAATAATTAGGAAGAAAAATTAAAGTTAAAAATTTTAAATAAAATAGTCCAAACTTTAAGAGATGTTAGGGCTTAAATCTAAGTTGTATCTATTATTCCACAAATTTATGATTATGATGATATCCCACTAAATGATTGGTTTCTTTATGACTTAGGAGCTATCCAATTAACTTGATAAAGTGGAGAGCCCCCACTTTATACAGTAAATATTTATTATTTAAATCCAAACCATGTGTAGAGATATTATGAAAAATTCTTTCTTTGCTGATAATTACAACATTACCTAGAGATTGTCTCAGCAAAGAGAGACAGCCCATAACACTAGATTGGACACACAAACATATACATTAAAATACTTATTAGTGAAGCACTTGGGTCGACTCACAAACTTTGCATCTTTAAGAATTTATTTATAAGCCGTAAGTATGTATAGTGGGAAAGCCACTTTTTTTCTATAAAGGTCAAGTGGGAAAACAAAGGGCATCTCAATCACTTTAAACATAGACATGTTATATCTATATACATTTATTGTTACATTTTTTTTTATCTTTTACTATTTTCCTTAGTTTTTATATTTTTTATTTATAATTTTACTTCCTTAAATAATTATAAAACTCAAAGTATATCAAAAAGTATATAATTATAATTATATGCATAGCATTTCTTCTTTAAATAGCTGCTCGAGTATGATTGGTTTTAATAAGAATAAATATAGAAATCAATCAAAGAAAAAATAACATCTTTTGTCCTTGACTTATCTCAAGAGACTCAAATCTTGCTTTATTAGTTGATATTGATAAAGAATTCAATTTTTATAGTCTTTTTGTAGTATTATTTTATTAATTTTTAATTAATTTCAAACTTATAAGATAATGTTTGTGACAGATTAAAGGTAGAGAATATTGTTTCATTAAAGAAGGGTCAAAATTTTTCTCTTTAGACATCATTTTGTTTAGAACTTTTTACCCAAAAGAGAAAAGATAATTTCACATTAATGTCATAAATTCATGAATTATTAGCCAATAGTTATTATTAACAAAATATTCAATCATTTATTTCAAATAGATAAGTTTAACTATTTAGAAAAATGTTTTTGGGCATTGGAAACACTGTTACAGGAACTGCAATAAAAGTAAAGCATCTTTGAAACAAAAGGTAAAGAATAAGAAAGAAAAACATGATAAAGTTCTCATTTTGTTGCAAGATATGATTTTGAAGTGCATTTTGAATGTATATAAAGAAAAGGAAAGTTTTTATCTGTTTTAAAGTGCTATCTTTGTTGGCGCCTTTGTGGTTTTTTTTTCTCTTTTTAAACGCCAGTTAAAATAGTACATTTAATATTTCTTAATTTGTGATATATAAAAAATAATTTTAGTTAATAATATTTTAATAAATAGTTTTATTTTTATATTTTTTAAAGAAATTAACCTAGAACTTTGACCTTCTACGTACTATTCAAAAGGCAAATCAAAAAATCAATAGTGTCGACATATGAATGGACCCATTGACGAGAGAATAACACTGACTATTTTATGTACCTATAAATGAATGAATAAATAAATGAAGAGAAATGAAAGGCAAAGAAGCTCTTTATTTATCATATAACCATTTTATGAACTTACAAAGTCACAACCATGAATACTTTGATTATTATTATTACAAGAAATGAATCCCACGATGTATGGTAAAGAAAACAAGGCCAAGCATAAGTGAGTCCTCGTAATGGCACAATCCCTTAAAGTAAAGGTTTTCGCATTATCATATCTCATATACATCTAAGCCCGTAGTATATATAATAATAAGAAGAAGAAGAAGAAGGCTTTAGACAAAGCCATACATCTACCTTAACTTCCAACTAAGCATAAACAACTTCACACTATCATATCTATGAATAACTAGCACTTAAGCACTTCAGTTTGAACAAGATTAACATTTGATGCTCTCAAGGCTTCAAATCTTGGCTCCTTGGCGTGGAACTTCAACCCAGCATAGAGCTTCATGTAGTCTTCAAAAACAAATTTTGGGTAAACTTGGTTTTTTTCCTCTGCCTCTTTCTACACCAATGCTGGTGCTGGGTGGATGACAGCATCACTGCCTGGATTGTAGAATGATGCTATGGACATTCTGGTCCCATCAGTTTGTGCAATCACCCTGTGCTCCACACTCTTGTATTTCCCATTGGTAATCACCTGTTATTCCAAAGTGTTTCATGTGAGAATTATAATCATACATATTTACTTGTTTGAGAAATTGTCTATTAGGCCTTTTAGTCAATGGATAATGGATTTACCTCGAGTTGGTCTCCAAGGTTGACGACAATGGAATGGCGCATGGGGGGAACATCCACCCATTGCCCATCTTTGAGTAGCTGCAGGCCACTGACTTTATCATCTTGGAAGAGAAGGATGATCCCACCAGCATCGGTATGGGCGCGAAGACCCTTGATAAGCTCTGGCTTTGGGCATGGAGGGTAGTTAGCAACTTTGGTACCAAAAGTTGGTCCCTTTGACCCATGGAAAGCCTTCTTGAGGTAACCTTTCTCTAATCCAAGATTCTCACATAGCAAGTCTAGCAGTTCCTCTGCTAGTTTCTCTATCTTCTTGGCAAATTCCTTCATCACCACTCTGCATCATTTTCTGAAATGCTTTAGAATCTGCACCTATATATGCATGCTGATGTTAATTATATGATTTTCTATTTTGAGTTACCTGTACTCATCTGTGAGATCAGGGATCTCAGAGATGTTGGATTGTGGGAGATGCTGCAAGAAGAAGGTGCTCTCCCAATCCATGTCCTTGACTTCAGCTTGGACAGCTTCCAAGGCCTTGCTTGCCACTAACTCTTTGAATCTCTGCTCCATGCATTTCCTATAATGCTCCTTTGTTAACCTCTCCACAGTGTCCATAAACTCATGGGATATCCCATGATTCACCAACTACATTCAAGAAATTAAAGCAAATAAGACAAATATAAATGAAATGATCAGCATGAAAATAAGAAAACATTAGTTAGCAAATTTGCAGAGATGAGCATAAAAAAAACTTTGGCCAGGTTCATGGTGTACCTCAAAAAATCCCCAGTTCTCACAAGCATCTTTAATTTTCTCCATGGTTGCCTTTCTGTCCTCACCATTCAGGTTCTCCATGTTGATTACTGGGAAGTTCTCCATCTCTCAAATTCTTCTTCTTTTACCTCACTCTGATCTCCACAAGTTTCTCAGTGCAGATTGCAAGCTTGGATAGCCCTATTTATAGGGTTTGTAAGCTGCTGTAACAAGTGAAAATAAAAAATAATACAAGCTGTGTTTTTCTAAAGCTATTGGACTTCCTTTGGATTCTATCTAGGTCGGCTGATCACCATTGGACTTCATAAAGTTCTTAGCTTTTCGTCGTTGAAATTGGCTTACCACTTTGGCATGTGTTGGACCCATTTGAGTTTTTCGGACCTACCTGGCTGGCTACCACTATGGTATTGTTTTGGATCCAAGTAAATTGCCTGAAAACGATTATAATACAATCGTAGACATAATAATAATTTGTGAGATGGAATTAAATTGTACTATTCATTCACTAAGATACTAAGATTTTATAACTCATGAATAGTCACGTTATTAAGTGTACTACAACCGACTATAGCTAATTCAGATTGGGTACGGACTTACCTACCCTATCTGGCTAGCTGAGTAATGAAGTCTTCTGTTGATTTTGGCCAAGGTCAGGTGACTTCTACTGGTGCTTTGTTTATTTAACTAAATTCACATAAAGGTTGATTAAAATATTTACTACAGGTGAAATTTTCCACTTTTCTTGTATAAGATGTGAAAATTCTAATTCCCTAGAATTTTTACATACCAAACTTTCTGAAAGTGATATGTTACTCTGTCAAGCAATTGCCCCTGACTTAACAGCTTTCCATCTCCAGAAGAATTGGAAGTTTCTGGAACTGATTGGTCAAAACAGGTGTCTCCATGGTTACTTGTGTTTGGGTTTATTCTCCAACCATTCCTTATCCTAATAAATATGGTTTACAATGAGAAACCAGTTTGGCCGTAGTTGAGCCACTTGAAGCTTGATATGTAAGAGACAATCAGAAATAGCACCTTCCTCACATACAAAGAAGATTTGTGATTAGTTTTTTTGACGTGACAGTATTAAGTGTTTTATAATTTGTGTCACTTGTTATATTATTTTACTTAAATATAAATTAAGTAATTATTTTAAAAAAAAAATTATATCTAAGTAATCTTATACTCTTTTATAGGACTTATTCATTACATAAATTTCTTTCAATAAAAATGACTCAGATTTTTTAACAAATGATTTTTTGCCATTTATATTTGAATGACTAAGATTAAATATTTTACTTATCTTACCCACCAAGTACAAACATGTTGTTAAGCTTGGAACTTGATTACTCTGGTTGTAATATAAATCTCTTCTCAGTAACCAACAAGGGAGTGTAGATGTAGCTTTTCTATTAGGTATATTTTGTTAAGTAAAAAATAGATGACTTAAATTAGCTCAACACATATATTTTAAATAATGTTATTTTTGAGTGTTTTAAGTAAATAACTTAAAAAACCAATTTCAAGAAGTGACCTATACATGGAGTTGCTAAATCTTCAATGAAATCCATCACGTGTGTTGGATGCTTTCTTCAATACACTGAACCACATTTGTTCAAATTCTTAGATCTAATATAAGTTGGTTGGTATATACTATTAGTTTAGGGCTGCTATGGACTTGAATTGTTTTTGAAAATTCTCTCTTATATTCTTTGCATTAGCTCTTGTCTATTTTTCTTTTTTTATTTGTGACATTAGCTTTTTATTTTTCTATTTTAATTGTGCTCTTATTGGACTCGTAATCGAATAAACAGAAAATAGATAGAGAAACATGAGGGAGTCTCTTTCTATAATGCCTTGCTAATTAATCTAGTCTGTACTTTTCAACAGGAAAATAAAGCATAAAGATTCAATAATTCAATGGAAGGAGATAAGATGCTTCTTGTCGAGAAAGGATCACCACAGCCCATGTTGTGGGGAACTAAAAAGAAAGGAACATATAACTGCAGTTTTCATGGACCACATGAGCAAATTGATTGCATTACAATTGTTAATATAATAATTTATAAGTAATTAGATAAATAAATTTATAACTTCATCTAATAATTCACGAATTGTCGTGTCAATAACTGAATTATAATTAATTACATATTGTGGTGGATCACCTAAACTCAATTTTGCATCTTTTGTTACTTTTTTATTATTATTCTTTACTTCGTTACTTTTTAATTGGTTATAAATTATAAAATAATTTTATCAGTAATATTAAATTATCAAAAATAATTTTTTTAACTAATTAAATAGGAACAAAACAAGAAAATGAGATAAAAAAAAAAAATGTAAACTCTCTAAGCTTAGGTAGTAACTACTATACAAGATAAGTTTTTTGTTTTATTTTGTTGTTTAATGGCTGCTAAGCTATATACTCAAATTGCTTTTGCTTATGGAAATTTTATCTTATTCTTTGAAATTAATTTTTAATCTATTTTCAAGTTGCCATTGTTGAACTTGATCATACACATATAGAATATAAAGATGCAAGGGCAAGTTCTTTCTTTATAGAATTCTTAATTACATAAAGACAAGAAGTTTTTTTTTTTTTTTTAAGATAAACCACACTTGGATGTGGAATCACACAAAAATGAACAAATCTATGCCAATATTATAGTTTATGCTTTGTTGAATACATAAGGTTTACAAATTTATCTTTCTTTAATTTTGAAATTCTTCATCACTAATTTTTATGTTGATTGGATTTGACCATGCCATGTCACATGATTCATGTTGAAGGAAAATGCTCATAAGTTTTAAGTTAAACACCTAGTTTAAAAGAACTATACACAAATCATTTGGCATGATCAAATTTGAATATCTTCAAATTTTTTATTAAAATTCCATACAATAAAATATCTCAATGGAATATACAAAATACTAGAAAAAAATAAAATACAAAGAAAATTGTAAATTCATTTAAATTTGCTTTTAAAAAAATTAAGGCATAGAAACAAAAAAAAAAAGAAGAAGTTAAAAACAATTTTTTTAATTATGAAAGTATTTTTTTCCTAAACAATGATTTATTTCTTTTTTTATGGTTTGTATTTGAATAATTATGAAAAAAAAAAAATAGGTTACACAAAGGGGGAAATGGATTGTAGAGACACAATAGAAAGCTTCTAAGAAGTTACATATCAGTTTTTTTTTTTTTTCATGAGAAAAAATATTTTTCCTCTTTTATCACGTGTGGATAGAATTTGACCAAAGGGGAAAAAAATAATAAAATAACAAGACATTCTTGTACGTGCAATTTGTCATTTTCCTTCTCAAATCAAAGATGCGTAGTCAAAATTCAAAGTAAGACTCTAAACCTTACTTTATTTTCCTTAATAATTAAAATTTGTTTATCAGATTGCTTATGAAAACGTCATAGCAACGTGGAAAGCAGAGTTTCATTGACTAAGGGTTTGTCGCATTAGTTTTGGGTTCAATTTTGGCCAGCTTCTAATATCTAATATACTAGATTTTGCTAAATTGGTAAGTCTATTTGAAGAAATCATGAAAAATGTTATAAAATTGTCTAAATTTTATTATTACTTGATCAAATTCAATCATGTTTGAATGGTTAACAGGAAATTTGATCTGGCTTGAATTCGGTTTGGGCTTGGTCCTACCTGCAAGTGTCACAAAGAAAAACAATTTAGTCAATAATACTCCAACGCTCAAGTCAGAAGTAAATCTAGACAAAAATGAGAATACACTTCAAGAAGATAAAGATTAGAGTTGTGTGGATTATATACCTTTTTCTTCTCCGTTTTCTTTTTTATAATATCATGACCCTTAAGATATTTTTTCTATATAGGTGGAGGGTGTGAACTTCCTCTTAAACTTTGCCATCCTAAACCCAATTTTGCATTGTGAGGGTAAAGTCTAAGTGGACCAGGTCCACATCAAATCCAATTTAACTGACACTTAATGCAATGGTTAAAATCTAGTTTATATATATATATATATATATATATATATATATTACTTGTTAAATTGAGCTTATAAACCCATCAGATGTGGGCATATTAATAGCATGCTAAGCCTTAAAGAGTTTTTGGGCTAAAAAGTTGAGTTCTATATTTTAAGAGTTGTGTTTGTTTAAAAAGATATTCTCAAGTTAAATAAAATTATAAGAATAACAAAACTTTCGTAATAAATTTTAATGCAGCTGTATAATTAAGTTAGAAAAATCTAACTAGCTAGAGCAAGAGATCTTATTTTAAAATATAATAGGGCTTTTGTATTTTTTTTTTATTTGGTATAAACTATGAGTATTTGGTACCAAGTTGACATCGACTAATTTAATTCAAGTTGAGCAAGATCATAAAAATAATAAAATTATTTTTATTAAATTTTAATATAACTATATTTTCAGACTTAAACTCAAAATTTTTATGTGTTTTAATTTGGTATTTAAATAGGATTACAACCGATATATTTTTTCGAAATAGAACTCATGGTAAAATTGTAAATACAATATTGTTACTTTGCTGTATTGTAAAAGTTAGTTAATCCACTTTATTTAGAATTATGTAAAGAACGAAAGTTCAGAGTTGAAGAAAATAAATAATTACAGACAACGATTCGGAATCTTTATGCTCGTTCTATTCTGTTTTATAGAGAATTTGTCCAGTTCCTGTCCTAAGCTCGCAGCACGCAAATCATTATCTGTGAGCCCATGGGCCTAAATCCTGGTACTTGCACACACTGGGTGAATTCTTTTGGCACATCCCTTCTTTTCTAACCACCCACATCATGTAAAACAAATGGAGTTCAAGATGAGAGGTAGGGGTGTGTTGTTAGAAATCATGGTGCATGTCAACCGAATTCACCCATCGGATACTCATGGCCCAAGGCATATTTCAAGAGGATCCTTTTTGCACCACACAGTTTTCACACCATCAACATTTGGAAACTTCATTTTCCTAAAGTGTATTTTACACATACAAAAACATGTTCCTGTTTTGGATTTCCTGGCGTTGAAGTGATAGTATGACCCATATATTTGCGCCCCCCGACCCTCCACATGATGAAGTTTATTGTCTCAAGATAAATATACCGAAATTTTATTTGAAATAAAATACAAATAATCACTTAATAATTAGATAATTTAAGTATTTATAAAATTAAATTTATATTAAAAATATATTAAATTAATAACATTAAAAATATTTTTTAATATAAAATTAATCTCATAAATATTTAAATAATGTCAAAAATTTAATAAGTATTAATTTAATAATATTTAATATTTTTATTTCACAAATATTAAATTAGACATTTACCCTTTGCTTAATCTCAAAAAAGCCATATATGAAAAACTTGAATTTTTATTAATGAATTGTATATTAAAAAAACTTTTAAATCAAAAATAAAATAAGGTGTGAGATGTTATCCCAATCGGTAAACAGAGAGAAAGAGCAATAGAAATTTGAGATTAGTGCATTGAGTAATTCTTTACCTACTTTGTTCCGGCAAATCCTCAAAGCTAAAGAGTCACAATTCGCCAGTTGCGAGTGCTATATGAGGGAAAGCGTTAATGCTATACGAGGATGGCAAGGTAAATGAAATCTTAAGCTTCGTAGTAGTAACTTAATATATTAATATAAATTTAAATTTATACGTATGTTGAAAACATTTTAAAAAAAACTCGAGCTTAAGGTAGATTAATTATAAATTAAAAAATTAATAATAAATTTATATCTCACATATATCGGTCAAACACCAAAAAATGAACGTGATTTAATAATTATCATCTTCTTAGCAAAATTCTTTGCTAACTTACACAAAAATCAAATTTCCCAAGTATCATGTTGAAAACGTAAAATTCCCACTCTCCCTAATACCTATGACCAAAAAAAAAAACCCCGTACCTAGATCCCTTGCAAGGGATATCAGAATTGAACTGATGCTAATAACTAAAAAAACTCACAGCAAGCCACACAATGTTTAAGGTTAGGGATTCTCAGGAATTTGGGGTAACACTCACCACAAGAAAATTGATACCTTCCCAGCATTTCCCATCACAAGTATCTACCATGACATGTGCAATAAAGAGCTTCTCATCAGAAACCACCTTAACGTGTATGCATTCTCACCAAACAGATCAACAGAATGGAAAACGATTGAAAGTCAGCTCACCACTTTCAACTCTCTTTCCATTTTCATAGTGTCCATTCCCTACATCCCTAAAGTCACTTTGTTCTTGTGCCAAAATAAAATCAACCCAGAAAGCTATTACAGGGAATTAAGGTTAGCATTTCAACCCTTCCTCTCCATCACAAATTGGATTTTGCTGCAGTCCGTTTCGTGCCATTCGATCTTCATCCAACAGCTAAAATGGCCATATGCATAGCTGTTAGCTTTTGATCAGACTGACTGCAGTGACTGGACAAAAACCGACTGCAGCAAATCTGGATTCCTCCATCACATTCCACCAGATTGAACATAGAATCTCAGATTGTCGACACCAAACAAAATGCAGACTAGTTGTCTGATTCTTATTCCAAGAATAACATCAACACATCAGTAGGTGCAATTAACATTACAAGTTAGAAGTAGAACCCTTTATGATGGATTTGGTGGATTTGGATAAAGTTCTCAACTTCAAATGCAATGCAGACTAATTCTCTCATGAGAGCTAAGAAGCAAGAGGAAGCAGAATGTAATTTATTTTTCATCTAATCAAGGATAATTTTTGTACAGAAGAAGATTAAGAGAAAAAGGGAAAGAAAAAAGTAAGGTCTAACTGCTAAGAAGCAGATAAAGAGACAGAACTTCCAAATAAGATCCAATGCTATTGGATAGGATTCAAATAACTTACAATGCGCAGCCCATAAAGATGATGAAACCTTCAGAGATGCCATAATCCATGTTCTATTCTACAAGATAATAATCTAGTCAAGTGGATTTTTCTTTTTTCTTTTTTCTATTTTTTGTTCTTTGCCTCAACAGCGTGGGATTCAAAAATTAAAATTAAAAAGAGAAAATGGTAAGAGCATTCTCTTCATCCACCCAGTGACCCCCACTTCCTGAAATCATCATTTTCCTGAGAAAATACGAAAGTAAGCAAATGATACAGACCATCATTCGTCGTCAGAGGCACAAGGCAGTGGCTTTGAAGTCATCGGCGGTGAGATCGTCGTAGTCCATTGGTGGCGGCCGGTTCAGATCGAAAGGTAGGATTTTGCGGAATGAAGAGGTGAGTACGCAATCTTCATCATCGATCACCGAAGAAGAAGAATCGCAGTCACTGTGACAATCCTCGATCGGGACCGGGTTAACGGGTCTCCGGTGGGTCCGAGGGACCGATGGAATCGGATTCGAAACCCTAGGTCCGCTGAATGATTCAACGGTGCTGCTCATGCTGCTAGTGGTTGGCCGATTAACGTGAACCTGATCGAACTTGGAAAAACCATGATGGTTATCTTCAAGATCTCGCTGATACAGAGGAATCTGAGACATACCCGATTCAGGGTTCGACAAAGGGAAATTGGTCTTAGCCTTGGGGCCACGAAAGGAACGAGCAGCAGCGTCATATGCACGAGCGGCATCCTCAGCCGAATCGAAGGTACCGAGCCAAACCCGAGCCTTTTTCCATGGATCTCTGATCTCGGCGGCGAATCGACCCCATGGACGCTTTCTGACGCCTCTGAATCTGATTTCCTTAACTGGGATTTTGGAATCTTGATGGATTTCTTTGGCTGCTGTCGGATCTGCTGCGGCTCTACCTCGTCGCATGGGTGGCGATGAAGAACGAGAAGGGGAAGAAGATGGTAGGTGAGAGAAAAACGTTAAGCCTTTCAGATATGACCAACCTCACCAGTCACCACCTCCTTCAAGGGGAATCGTTAATCTTTGATCTCCATATCTGCGTCTCTGTATTTTTTATTTTTTATTTTCCGGGAAAATCTTTTCTTTTTCTCTCTGGGGTTTTGGTTTTCTGATCTTTCTCGATTTCCTGTGTTCCTCTTCCGGGAATTCCTTTTTCTTTTTCCTTCGGAACGAGAGATGGGGTCCCATTCCTTCGTTATCATTTTGCCTAATTTATTCCTATGGCTATGGCCATTAAATGGAAGGTATAATGACCAAACTGCCATTCATCTTCATACTAGCATGTGGATAGTAATGGAGAACTTTGTAATTTCACTACACCCCAAATATTAACTTCTGCTTGTAATTACATAAAAAGTATTAGCCATATATGCTTGACGTAACGATTATTATTATGGGAAATAATGCATACTTTTTTTTCTTTATATTTTATATTTTGTATTGGGCTTAAGTGGTAAAATTATAAATATAAAAATAAAAAATAATAAAAATAAGTGTAATAATATACACATAACATTATTATATAATTAATATTAATAGCAAAGACATATTACATGGCCATAGGCATTATTAACTAAAACACATAAATTTGAGCCTCGTTTATAGATATGTTATAGGAAAATGTTGTCTTATGAATTTGATATTAGTCAAAAAGTATAATTAATTTTTTTATAATATTATTTATTAATTTTAAATCAATCTTAAACTTATAATATATGGTTCAAAATAAAAAATGCAACAAACAATGTTGTCCAAAACACTTGTTATTGCTTTTGTCACATATAAAGAGGTGTAAAAGTACTTTGTGTAAACTAATAAATATATATATTACATTTACTTTGGTTTTGTATTTTTTTTTTTTTAATTTCTCATTCTTAAGCATAATAGAATTGTAGGGTTTAGAAATGGGATATCCAATTGGATGTCATCTCATTCGAGATCTACAAGATAGCCAACTATGGGATGGGATGCCAATAAGCATTGGCTATTTACCTTTGAAAATGATGTAGTGATTGGTAATACATCAACAATAAGAGACTGTATTTTAGATCAAGTTATCTAGTTTAGTAAAGATTTGGAATTTTTTTACAAAAATAAGATTTGTAAATTTAACATTTAAACTCAGTTATAATCAAAACCTAAAAGAGAATGTCAAATTATAGGATTTGTGTACTTTTCTTTTGCATTATTGTATAATAAATTTAATATGAATAATGTGACAATGTTTTAAAATTTGGACTGAACCAAAATAGGTAATTCAACTAGTTGATTTGCTACCCGGAAGCACTTGAACCAATGAATCTGTTTTATAGATTTAAGATAACAAACAGTTCAAATTTTTTACCAAGTTTAAAACTGTCCAATGAGAATCTGAAACTAATTTAATTATCAACAGCTCTCTACTTTGGTTTAATGTTTAGTTCAATTTGTAGGTCCATCACCCTGAGCTAACTTCAAAGTTTCAGTTTGTTAAGTGTGTAAATCTTTCTTCCTTATATAATTTACCTTTATGCTTGGGCTTAATATTTTAACATTTAGTATTTTCTACTTTATACAACATTAATCTCGTACTTAAAAGATATAAAAATACCTTATATATAAGTTAAAGAGTGATTTGTTTAAGAAGTGAGATTTAATTTAGTATTTACTGCCTCCTAATAAGGGTCTTATTAACTTTTTTATCTAAATTTAAATCCCTCCGTAGTTACATATTGAAATTCCTTCATAATATTCCCTCCTTTCTTAACTATGAAAAACAAATGGCTTGTTTATAAGTAGGGATTGTTACAATGAAAGATTGATTTGAACGTTCTTGAAATAATCAGAGAGGGTTAATTATATGTTAATCTAGCATGAGTCCAATTACTTAGAGGGTGTTTGATAGAATAATTTTTTTTAAAAAAAATTAAGAATCCTAATTGAGGATTTTTTTTTTTTTGCATTTAGTATAAATTTTTTAAAAAATAAAATTCTAACAACATATTTTCTAAGATTTTTAATATAATTTCATTCAAAAGAATTTTATAGGAAGAATTAACATTTTATTTTTTTTACTTTTTAATAATATTTTGTGAATATTTAAATTAATTAAACGCATTTTAAAATTTTCAAAATTTATAAATCTTGATAATCTAAATATTAAAAATAAATTTATTTACTAAACACTTAAAAAAAAATCTTTTAACACATTTCATAATTTCTAATCACACGCCCCTTCTCACCCTCACATTTTGTGTCACGGGCATATCGTGTCTTATATTCTTTTTATGTGTCAACGTATAATAAAATAGTATTACAAGAATTAATAAATTTATTATCAATAAAAAAAGAATAAAACAGGTATGATAGGAAATATAAAACAAAATATTCTCTCTCCTCCCCCACCCTAAAACCCTAAGCCCTATTTCTAACTAAATTCTCCTACTTATTCACCTTCACATTCAAGCTTGACGTGCCCACATTCCATAGCATTGACATGTTTGGATGGATTTTCAAGATAACGCAATTCTTTGATTATCATCCTAATCCAGAGGATTAATGTATTATTTCCTGACCTAACTTTAACAAATGTATTGCTAAGAAAAATCAATAGAATGTGGAATGATAATAAAAAAAAATTGGTCTTTATTGGTCATCTGAACATCAAAAGTAGCATAATTAATTATATCTCTCTAGAATTAAAAAGGGTATGTTTAAGCTTACCCTAATTTCTAAATGTCGTGACGTGTGAAGCTTCAAATTATTTTAGGTATTATTAGGTACATGCTTTTTATTTTAAAGACAAATGTTCTCGTTAATAGATTTTATTCAAGAGACAACCTAACCTAACTATTCCATGCTTTAGACTTTTGGGTTACAGAGAAAAAAGCACATGGGAAATAGATATATGTTTCTCAAATTACTATTTAAGGTTTTTTTTTGGTCTCACCCTATGTTTTATCCATTCTTCCACTATATTTTAATTTTTTAATCATCTGGGTTTGCCAAATTAGCCTCAATGTTTATGTCACCTCTTGCAAGTTTGTAATGGCCTAACCCAGATGATTTATTGTGGTGGGTCTGCATTGCCCAAAGAGACTGGCCTCAATGCAAAACTTGGGCTTTCTCATAAATTAATCACTCCAAAGGTGATTAAAAAAAATAAAACATAAAGATATAAGATGTGAATCCGTCCCAAAACGCTGACGTTTGGTCACAATTTACAACTTTCTTCTATCATCTTTTTAATTTCTTATATTGAGAAGAAAAAAATAAGAAATGCAATATTCTGAAACATATTTATCAAAGTTCAAAAGAGTTTTGGAATATATCCCATCCAATCGCTTCTCTGACGTGAGCATAGATTACGCAAACAAAGCATCGAGACTATGATAAAATCTCAATTCTAACAAACCAGAAAAAAGCTTGAGTTGAACACTACAGAAGTTTTGAAAGAGAGCAAGAAAGTAGAAGAACTTATTCTGTCTTATCCAAACAACACCACCAACATAATAATTCCCATGAATTGTCCTTTTCCTTCAATTTTCTTTTCCATGCTCTAAAATCTTTAGATTAGCAAACCAGAATCTTTATTACAAATCATCATGTTTCACTTTTCTTACACAAGATCCAAACGACCACAACCTAAAAACATTTCAAGCAAGTTCAATAAACCCAGAAAAAACAAAACAGCAGTAATCCAAATTTTAAAGCACTGTGAATAATTCTTACGATCTCAAGAGGACATCATCCCAAAATGAAAGTATATGGAAGTTTAAATTTTTTTTTTAAAAAAAAAAAGTGTCAAACTTTTCACCTGCACCTTATTCTCCACAAAAAATGCCTTCAATCCCCCCTCATGCTATTGATCATCACATAAATCACTGAACAAACTATCCAATTCCACAGAATGGCAGGTGATGGGGGAAAAGAAGGTAAGTGTGATATATCTCTCCTTGAAATGAGGAGTGTCCAAAAGAAACAAAAAAGTAAATTTCCACCTTCAAGAGGCCAACCAGCCTTCAACCAGTTTAATCCTGTACAGACTCCAACGAGGCTGGAACGGTGTTTGATGCGGCATCGGCTTGATTTGATGAATCTTCTGTAGCTTTTGTGTCAGCGCTTTGAGTCTTGTCGCTTGAGGAATCTGATTTGGGAACCCAGTCAGGTAATTTTGATGATTTGGATTGAGATGTCTCAGAAGGCCTTGACAAGCTTCTTGGATTACATGTGATAGATTCACCAAGCAGAGGCATAGGTGGTAAATGCAAGCTATAGTTCTGAGGGATTGCCATAAATGGATGATCAAATTTGCATGTTGGACCATACTTGCATATGCCATACACTTTGTAGGAAGTACAAATAGCTTGCCCCTGCATATGATAAAGCCAAGATGAGAATGAGCAATAAAAATAGTGATAAAAGTAATAGCCCCCAGAGAGGACAAAAACATCTTGATCTTTTATCGACAACTGTGGCGCAAGAAGCAAAGTAACCAGGCACAACGTAGAAAATTGAACTTAACAGGTCTCATGGGAAGGCCAAGTGGATTAATCACTGATTGGGCTACTCTCTCTTTTGGGTGGTGGAATTTGCAATCAGATCCAAATTTGCAGGTCCCAGTGCTCATAAAGTATCGGCATTCGGGTTGGTCAGGTCTCTCAGGGAGAGCTGGCATTGTTGAAAATAAATTAACCTGTCCACCAGAAATCGGCTCTCCCAGATTCATGGAGTGGTAAAGAAGATTAGACCCAAGAAAATTGGCAGACACTGCAGGGTTCATATTTCCCTAAAATGGAGCACAAAATCAGAGTAAAAACAAATATAATAATTGTATTCAGATAAAGGACCTACTTCGCACAATATCAAATCAATGATCAACAGAGCAACATATGAAGAAGCTTTACAGAAGAAGAGACACATTCTACTTCAGATATTAATCTATATATATAAATCTTGTATTCACTCTGTGATTGATATTGAGAAAATAATGGAGAATGTAAAAGAATGAAATGGCTATCATAAAATAACTAATGCCTGAAACGTGTAAAACATAACATTCAAAATAAACAAGAACTACCATGTAGCCATTCCAGCCCTGTGCATAGCCTTGTGAAGTAGGCAGAAAAGCAGGCACATATGATTGAAGTCCCTGTCCAGATAAATATGGCATTCTTGGCAATGACCATGCAGGAAGCCCACCTACATATGGTAAACCAGATGAAGGAATAATTGCTGAGGCAGGAGAACCAGTCACTGGGGCAGCTTCCACAGAGGCAGGCTGTGGATGATTAAACTTGCATGCAACTCCAAACTTACAAGCCCCATTTCGCATGTAATATGGACATGATTTTTCCTCCTGAAAGCAAATCATCACAAAAAGGTTATATAAGATGTATATAGCTACAAATTGGAATATAGGTACAGCTAAAAATGCAAAGGAATATGCAAACCTGACGCATGGGAAGGCCTAGAACATTAAAGGATACAGGACTAGCACCTCGCCTGTCCCTTGGATGATGATATTTACATGTTGATCCATACTTGCATGTTCCCGTCTTAAGAAAATACTACAATGCATATTTCAAACAAAGTTACAGCTATTGCAAAGACTATGTGCCAGAAAAAAAGTGTCAAATGCCTTCAGCATAAAAAATGGAATCTCACATTCTCAGATAGACCTCCAGATTAAGCTTCTTTCATGAGTTTTAGTTTTAACCATTTTAAATAAGTATGCTATGGCTGACACCAAATGAAATTTACCATCACCATAAAGAAGTCAGGACTATACTCTTTCATTACCATCATTATCAACACCACCCTCAAGGGACCAATATCCCAAGACGTAAGGATGGAAAGGAAAAGAACACAATGGACAAGCATGAGGGCAAAAAACAAGTGAAAATACCTCTAAAATGATATTGTACAATCTGAAATGGTAATGTTTGGAAATACAAGATCTTTCAGTACAACATATTAAGGAAGTTTTCATAAGTGGATGCAGCTTCATTTATGGTTTTACTCATAAGAGAAAGCTTTCATAGATGGATGCAATTTAATTTATGTTTGATTTAGTTACAATATTCTCACAAAAACACATTTACTCAAAAAGTTCAAGAAATTCATTCTGTTTCATCCTCTTGTACAGATTTATATACTTCCTCATTAATCAGAATAAGAATTGCTATTTACTCAAAACGGGCACCAAATTCATCATTTTGTCCTCTTCTGTAGATATTAGTGTATACTTTCCTCTTGAATCAGAACAACAAACAGATTAGGAACAAATGCTATTTACTCAAAATGCACAACAAATTCATTCTGTTACGTCCTCTTCTATAGATCTTAATCTATACTTCATCATGAATCAAAACAAGGAACACATTAGGAACAAATGTACTTTCATTAACAACAGCAATATCATACCCCGCAATCTGGTTGTCCAATCCTCTCAGGGAGATCTTCACCATATAAAGCACCCTGAAAATCTAACAAAGCGTGAGAAGCTTCCATCACTTGCATAAAACTACAGTACATACCAGAGACAGAATTGGCCAGGAAAAACGAAGGTTGGTGTTTCAGAAAATACAAATTTGTTAAAATTACATCAACAAAAAGGCAATCCTCCACCAATAACTGAAACAAAAATTATGACAAGTAAACAGATGAAAGAGCTTCATTACAAGTGAAACATGCGCAGGATGATTATAACGGCAGTTACTACCATAACCACATGACCCAGTCCTCAAGTAATATAAGCAATCAGGTTCACCAGGCCGATCAGGGAATGGGGTTGATTGAGCAGCAGCATCTCTGTCCCGATTATCATTGATTTTCAATCGCAAAATGGAATCTATAAAACAGAGAAGAAAGGAAACAGAAAAATCAAAATCCCATGTTAGCATAGTCTAAATATGCGTTTCAAAACCCAGTTTTTGGCACACAAAGGACGCAAGCAAATTGGATAAAGAATATAATAATTTCACCCCGTAGAGCACATTATCTGGCAAAAGATTTCAGGTTAAAACTCCTAGCCTTTTCTTTGTTGCATCATCATTAAAGCAAAGTTCAAAAATTTGTAAAACAAGCACAAAAATTGAAGATGGGAATAGAATAATTTCCAATATTTTTTTTACCCATACAAGTTATTGTTCCAAAAATTTCAAAAATAACAACGAAGGCAAAATCATCAAGGCCCGCACAATACATTGTAATCACTCATCAAAGTTCTTCAATCTAGAGCTCACACACTCTCAAAATAAAACATCAGAAATGAGATACAGCCCAACATTTCAAACTAAAACAGCGCAGATACATCAGAAAAAGGATTATCAGTTGCACTTAAACCGTGAATAAGAATCAGTAAATGCAACTCAATAACAAAATCATAGGAAAAAATTCTCCAGAAAAGTCTGCATCACCTTCAATGTTGTCCCCGGATTGATTAGAACCAGCATTCTTCTGAACCTGCCGGTTTTCTGGCATCGGTGACGTAAAAGTGAACAGACCCTTTTGTTTTCTTCGCTTCCCAAATCAAACCCAGAAAACCCTTTGAAGGATTAAGTAGAAATCAGAGCAGAAGAATCACAAATTCACTGACCCAAATGGAAAACGATCATCAGAAGTGTGGAAATTGACCCAAAAAGACAAAGTTTCGGGAGAAATGGAAATCTGAGGGAAAAAACAAAAGGTGCAGAAAAAATCACAGATAAATTGTGAAGAATCAAATGTGATCCAACAAGATATGTATTCGTATTCGATTCGGTAAAATTCTGATCAATTTCTTTTCCTCTCTTTCTTTCTCTCGTAACATATGGGATCTTTGATGCGCTCGTGTGTACGAATAATAAATTCTGCATCCATTACATTCCCAAAATACCCTCCACGTGGCGGGACCACATTACTTGCACCTCGGCGTATTCATTAATCTGGCGCGTGTTACATATTAAGGCAAATTTAATACTAGTGTCAAGTAACCCATATTTTCTACATTTTGTTTGAGAATTAAAATAGAAATAAATTAAATATTTTAAGTTAAAATAAAATTTAAAAATATAAGGTAAGTTGGGGGATTTATTTTAGAAATACTGTAAAGATATACCATTAAAATTAAAAGTTGAAAGAAATATTTTCTAATGTATTTTTTTCTAAATTTGCATTTTTTAAAAAATAAATCCCCATAAAAAATTAATTAAACTAATTGATGGAAGCATCATGAATTTTTTTTATTTTTCTTCTGAAAAATTAATTTCACAGCACCTCATATCTAATTACGCTAGGAGAAAAAAAGAAGAAGAGTGATGATATTTTATATCATTATTAGTATCCTAACAATAATACATTATATTAAATAATATGCATCTAAATTTTAATTAGATTCACTTTTCTCTTATAATTTTATATATAAACAAACTTTTGCGTCAAATAGGATTACTTTATATTACACATCACTATTTTTTCTTGATACTTTTATTCAGCTGTAATAATTGTTATCAAATTAATATGAACTTTGTGAGCTTTAAATAAATATATAGCCCATCAGATCAAAAATTAAATAAATATATAGCCCGTGATCCTCTGTTATTTATTTCATTTATCGAACGATGTAAAAAATTTCCCAAATTTTCACCAATTTATATTATTGAAAAAACATGTCTTTAGAAAAAAAAAAAATGATGGGTAGCATATTGACAGTTGATTTTTTTTTACCGAAGTGGTGGAGCTCATAATTGTTTTTCATTGTATAGATGAGCTTTTGTCGTCATTTAGGTCTGAATAGAGTCGGGTTTGACTAGTGTAAAGTAATATAAGGACAAGAAGGCAAATTAATACTTAATTCATGTATAAAAAAAATTCATTGGTCAATCAACATATCAAGTTTAATAATTAAAAAAAATATAATGTTAAAAATTTTAGCCAATAAAAAATATATATTAATAACAAAATAATCTCATTTCTAATATGAAATAAAAATATTTATAAATAAAAAATATAGTGAAAAAATATTTTTTTTATTTTATTTTTTATTTTTTAAAAATTAAAGATCAAATTAGCAATTTGGCCCTCTAATTTTATTCAGAGATGGTGGGATCCGCATTATGGTTTTCTTTAAAATCCAACTACTATTTTGTTATTCATCCCCAAAAACCAATACGACGGTGTTTTCTCTTTTCTTACGGTCTTTCTTTTGTCCATGGAAGGAAATTGGGAATATATTGACCGTCCAAGGAAGGGCGGCTGAGGGAAAAGCGGGATTGACCGTTCGATACAATTTGTGGTGGGGCCCAGATAAAGCTAAGTATACAAAAGTCAAATTTACCGTGCTGTCCTGATCTCTTAAGGATAGTAAAGTAATTTCAGTTTTTCTTTTTCGTGCGAAATATCTAATTGGAAGCAGTCATTCATAACGTAGCTTTGTGGAAAATCGTCGCCGTTAAAGTGAATGGGAGACGGACGTGGCTGAGATACGGACCATTGGATTTGATGTCAGTGATGGGACGCGAAGATCCTTGGGTGCAGGAAATTTTAGAAAGTAGAAAAAAACAAAAACGTGGGGCTCTCTGATTCGAGATTTTTAGGGAAAGCGACGCGAGGATTCAGTCGGTGATTTACTCACTCGACGCATCGATGTGGTCCATATATTCCGATCCGGGTCGGGCCTTAAGCAATTGATTCGGGACTGGTTTCGGATCAGAGTTTAGCAATTTATTTTGCTGACATAGTAGGGTTTGGTTAGAGAGTTAGTGGGGAGGAAAATGGATGGGAAGAAAATTTTCCTCCTTTGCTTCTATCCCTCCCCCTAAAAATGAGGAGGTTTTGGAAGAAATTTATGAAATAATTAAATTATTATTATTTTCATTTTATATATATTTTTACTTATAAGTCTATACTAAAAAACTAATCTATTTTTTTCTCTCTCATTTCCATTAAAATTCTTCTCTTTCCTTCCCTGTAGTCAAAACTCTTTTTTTCTTTTTGGTTTCTTAGTAATTTCCTTCCATTAAAATTCTTCTCTTCCCTTCCCTATAGTCAAAACCTTTTTTTTTTCCCTTGTAATTCCCAAGCTACTTCTTCTTTCTTCTTTGAAGAATAATCTTAATCACCAACCCTTATGTGATGGGAGGAGTTTTAAGACGAGCTGTGTATAAAGTTGACTTTTTCTTATAATTTTGATATTAAATGATTCAATATGTCAAAATTTTGAATTTTTTTAGTAGAATTTAAATTTAATAATGTTAAATTTATTATTTGTTATTTTGTGTAATTTTTTTTATTGAGATAAAATTGTCTATCTCACTTTTTATATTAAACCTACCTTGTCTTATGAATTTAATAATTAATCTAATTAATAAAATAATATTATAAATAGGATCAATTTCACTTTTGAATTAATACTAAACTAATGAAATATGATTAAGGATAAGAAGTAAGACAAACAACACTATCCTATTTGGTTGACATTTGTATAACAATATATATTTTAGAGAAAATCATAGTAACCTTCCTTGTAGCTATCTTGTTTTTCACTTACATTTTCTCTTTTTTAAAAACTTACACTTACCTCTTTTGTTATTTGAAAAATGATATACTTAAATCTAATTTCTTAATAAACAGTTAATAAAACTAAAATATCTTAAATACCCATAAAATGATAAATTTTATCTCATTATTTAACTTATTTCATTTTTTATTACTTATGTTTTATTTAATTTATACTTCATGATTTTAGTTAAAATGATTTAATACAAATATAGCAGTACACACACAAAAAAAAAAAATGACAAAAGGCTGTAATTAACTATTTTATTGCTTAACAAGCAAGCACAGGAGCAATTTTGGTTAATTACAATTTTGTGTCAAATTTTTCTTTAAAAAAATAATAGAAAAGTATCTAAAGAAAATATAAGTTATTAGAATAGAAAAAATGTAAGTAAAAAATAAGATAATGATAAAAGAAGTTGATGCAATTTACTCTATTTTTTATTAACTCAAAAGCCAATTTTCCCACACTAAAAAGTTGATATTAGTTTACTAAAAGTTAGTTATTTTAAATAAAGTTTTGAATTTGAATTTTTAAGTATATTTATTTTTTAAAAATTATTGTTATTATTTTTATTTGAAACAAGAGGAACTTGTACCTACATGCACGAGAGCTGGGCATTAAAAAAAAAAAAATCTTCTTCCTAAATAATCATGTTTAAAATTTAATAAGTTTGAACTTACTAATTATAAAAACACTATAATTTTAAATAAAAAATAATAGAAAATAAGCAATAATAAATTATTGATAACAAAGAATTAATAATAATAGGCTAAAATTTAATAAGAAAAATTTTATTATTTTTTATCGTGTCTGTGTCTGCTTGGATGTAAATTTGGAATGAATTAAAAAAAAAAAAAAAACAGTTGTCAAATAACAAAAGATGAATTAGCAGGAAAAGATAATCAAGGGCACAATTGTCTAGCTAAATCGTGTGGGACCCAAAGTAAGTATAAAATAATTGAGGACCCTTGGAATAGTGAAAAGGATAAGATGGGAATATGAGGTGAATTTTGGCCCAAGAAATGTGTCCAGTCTGGAGGCACGTCAAGAGGGCTAGTTCGCTTACACATTCGAAGTGGGACCCAAAAAAGTTATTCGTGAGACACTCAGCCAATAGGGTGCGAGAACCCACGCCAAAATTTCCAGTCTGAGTCTTCAGTCTTCATCGCAGGACGTAAGATTTGATGGTCCTGCATGCGTCAAAACCTATTCGTCAACAAGATTGTATATTCGACACGTGTCACCTTGAGATAATCTGCGAAATCAAAGGATGTTATTGGTTACTTAGATTAACTCAGGTGGTCTAAGAAACAGTAGATCTAACGTACCACAGCAATTTTTTTTTTTCCTTGCGCTGTTACGAATTTTTAAAAATTATATTTAAAATTAAATAAAATAAATTATTACATTTTAAGTTATAAAAAATAAATTTTTTATCTGAATTTTTTTAAATTGGTGATAAAATAAAGAATTTTTCAATAATTATAAAATTAATAAATGGTTAAATAATTTTTTGTTTGGAGAGAAAGGAATGACCAATAAATAAATTTCTATCCGAATAAACAATTAGATTTGGATTATGCATTTTGACGAGAAATTTTAAGAAGAAAATGCGTTCATTTAATTAAGAAAATTTGGACAACATAAAATGCACTCCGTAACACCATCCTTGTACCGGAGAGTGTCTTGAGTACTTTCCCACGAAGTCATCATTGTAGTTAAGATGGAATTTTTCGCAAATACTACATTCTTTCCTCTCATCTCTTGCAACAATTCCTTAACTTTCCCTTTCTCGTTAATTAGAAAATTTATTTTTAATAATACTTATAATATTTCTAACCAACTGCATGAAGTGGAAATGGATAATTTATAAAAATAATATTTAAAATTTACAACCATATATATAATTAACTAATGAAAGTGAAACAGTTAATTGGGTTCCATTATTAAAGCAACTTCACACTTGATTGTAAAAATGAATTTATTCGTGTTCTTATTATATTTAATAAAACACAAACATAATAAATAATAAATAACTTAAATTAAAATATGATAATTAGGGATTACATATTCATGCCGAAATAGAAGGCACATAATCAGCAAAATGTATTTTTTTGGTTCATTATTTTATTATTTAATACTAAAGGAAGCACTAGCAAGTTGGCAAAGAAGTCAAATTAGGTGATGCAAAATTGTTAGAATAAGAGTACAAGACAAGGCATTGAATGTCAAAGTCTATAGTTGCTCCATTGACCATTCTCAACTATGTGCGTCAACTAATAATGCAACAACTAGTAGTAGTAGTAGTAGTAGTAGGGGATGTTTCTGTCCATCTATTTCTTTTCCAAATCAATCAATCACATTCTAAAAAATCAAACAAGACATCAATTGGTGGACTCATTTTTGGTCTGTGCAAATTGAATTTTGTGAACAGAAAAAAGTTGGACGTGTCACTGTTAAAGAGAATTGGAGAACAGTAATGTAGAGCAGGATGCTGCCCCCTAGCCCCTCCAGCACCAAACTGCCCTTCTTCTTTGGGCACATTTTTTGCCCACTCATTAAACGTGTTATTGCTTTTGACCAATTAATTAAATTATTAACCAATTAGAATAGTGGCACACTTTAATAATCAGTCTCATTTTGAAAATTCATTGGAATGCAAAAAATTAACTCGATCCCATTCTAAATTTATTCCTATCGAGCCATCTCATCCCGGCTCATAAACATTTCGGGTCAACCCAGCCCAAAAATTGCTTTGCCCGACTTTTGGCCAAACCGGATCAGCCCATTTGACAATCCTAAATAGAAACACCAGTTTCAGACCCAGCAGAATTTATTTGGAAAGTTTAATTAATTTATGATAAACTAATCAACATGCAGAAAATGCATTGCTATCATATTCCAACTAAATAATATGTTTTTGTAATCAATTCAAGCTCTTTGGATATTTAATTCCATCAAAGTTTGTACTCAAATGTATGGATTGTGCATAATTTATCTCTTAAAAAAATGGGTGCATAATTTAAATTTAAAAGCTTAGGTGTGCAAATAATTTTTCTTATTTGCGTCTCCGAATATAATTTTATTTTATTTTCTACTAGAATGCATTCTAGATTGGATGACGTGGCATTTCGCACTTAGCTATCACGTGGAATTTCCTCATCCTCACAAAGCAAGAGCCGGCCCCACAGTTTGGGTCTTTACCTCCCTCCCGTAACCTCTCTTCCGTCTTCTAATCCAAAACTCCGAAAGCTCATTTCTCTTTCCCCAACTTCAATTCCAGTTCACCACCACCAACACCTCCACGATAAGCTCATGGACGAGCTATCCGCGGGGCCTCTGGTCCCCGCCGTGAAATCCGAGTACTTAAAGCCCTCCGCGGCGGTATCTCAGCAGGATCCCGGCGCCGGCGCCTACGCCGACCCCGCCCCCGCCCCCGGTGCTGCTGTGGAGGCGGCAGTGCCGGAGGAGGCTGGCATGTATGAACCGGACAAGGACTTCTTGTGCCCGATTTGCATGCAGATCCTTAAGGAGGCATTTCTTACAGCTTGTGGTCACAGCTTCTGCTACATCTGCATCATCACTCACCTGCGCAACAAGAACGATTGCCCCTGTTGCGGCCATTACCTCTCCAACAATCACTTGTTCCCTAATTTCTTGCTTGACAAGGTTCGCTTTAGTTTGCAACTATTTATTTCGTGGTTAGTTTGTCAATTCAGGTGGAAAAGAAAGAAATGAAGTGAATTATTCATGCTCGGAGTTGTATATGATATGGAACCAACCGTGATTAATGAATTGGGGTCTGCTGGTTTAAATTTATCCTTTGATATTTGAAAGTGGAAATTCGACCAATTTATACCACTATAGAGCTAATTTTCTTTTTTAAAAAAGTTTAGTTTTTAGTGTAAATGGAGTGCGTCTAATCAATTTTGGGGTCAGCTATCCTAGGCTGGTGAAGGTAATTGATATTAATGCATAGAAAAGAAATTGGAGTCCATTGAGCTTCCAATTTTTTCTATTTCACTTCTGGTAATATTAGCGGGCTAACGGCATCCTTTTGTGAGTAATTTTTAGTGTGGAAGTTTGACCATCTGATATGAGCATGATTTGTATCTTGAAATGATCTACTACTTCGAAATGCAGCTTATTGTTATACGGTTTCTGTACCACATGTGTAGCTACTAAAGAAGACCTCTGCTCGTCAAATATCAAAAACTGCCTCCCCTGTGGAGCATTTTCGGCAGGCCCTACAAAAGGTTGGTTTTAATCTTGCTCTGCTTTCGTCATTTGAGTTTTCTTCAGAACATTTATTTGGTTTTGAAACTAACACCTACACGTTATGGTGTTATTGCTGATTTTGATTTACTTTTTGACTTGTTATCCACTTAAGAAGATTTGTCGTGCCAATGTGGAGATATGCTATATTGTTGGTACACCACATTTATCGAATGAATGCATTAGGTAATTATAAATTTTTTAATGGGACAAAAGAAAGCTGGACAACTATTTCATTCATTTGTTGTGATCCCTGACCATATTGTTTTTACCCATTCTGCTATATCAACATGGGGTGTATATTGAAAATGTACTTGTTTAATTGGATTTTGGCTGGTCATCTTTCTCCTCTGTGCTCTTTGAATATAATACCATAATAAAGTTTCCTCATGTAGCGAGAAAATTGTTGAAAAAGAATGCAGCTAATAGTCCTCCCCATCCCTCTCTTTTTATTTTACTTTATTTATTTGGGGGTGGGGGGTGGGGTTCCTTGGCGTAACACTTTACTTGCTATCAGTCAAATGGTTGTTTAATTCTCGTTACATTTCTTATGGGGAGTCATTTATCAGTATTCCATAAATCTTTATTCCTTTTTGGAGCATCAAATGAATTGCACCAGACAAAAGTAGAAGTAGAGCTGTTTTTGACATTCTTTTAAACATGATTTTAATTGATGAATGTGTCTTTGTAACAAATGTCTCTCTTATTTGTGACCCAAGACCAAGGACTAGAAGCATTGATTTCAAGGATTGTCTAGTGTACTCTCCTAACATACTTATGAAAGGGTTTTAATGAAGTTGTGCATTCATCTGTTATTAGGTCATGTAAAATTCATGCAATTTAATTTGCTGAAATTCAGATTTTCTCCTTTCTACAATGACTATATTATTTCCCTGTATTGTGCATAAAATAATGGTCAAGCTCAACCATATTTGTTTTTTGATTAGAATTTGATGCCTTATTTGGATCTTCTTACAGGGATGTGAAGTGACAATCAAGGAGATAGACATCCTTCTGTTACTCCTTGCTGAGAAGAAAAGAAAAATGGAACAAGATGAAGCTGAGAGAAACATGAAAATTTTGTTAGACTTCTTGCATTGCTTAAGGAAGCAGAAAATTGAAGAGCTGAAGGAGGTGTGATACCAGCAGTCTGTATTTATTTATTTGTGCTTGAATTATTACTCTGTAACTCTTGTTTTCGGCTATATTATTTTTTTCCACAGTATGTTTAATGTCCCCCCCGCACCCCCCCCCCCCCCCCCCAACCATGTTTATTGCTCATTTTTGTGTACTATTGTATCATTTGTAGGTGCAATCCGACCTCCAGTGCATAAAAGAGGACATAACTGCTGTGGAGAAACATAGAATGGATCTGTATCGTGCAAGGGACAGATACTCTGTAAAACTACGGATGCATGATGATTCTGGTGCAAGAAAATCATGGCATTCATCAATGGATAAGAATAGCAGTGGCCTTGTATCTAGTCCTCTGAATTTGCAAGGAGGATTGTCTTCAGGTAGTCTTACTAAGAAAATTGATGGGAAGTCCCAAGTAAGCTCTCATGGAGGCCAGAGAAAAGATGCTATTGTTGGATCAGATTCACAATATATAAATCCATCTGGTCTTGCTCTAGTTAGGAAAAGGCAGGTGCATGCACAGGTAATCTTGGTTCCATCTTTTGGAATCTGTACATTGATTTCTTAATATTTATAGTTTCTGTGTCTGCGAGTAACTGATTTTGAAGTTTCCCGCAATGTGAACTTGGTTTTGAAATTTATTGCAACCTCAAATCTTGTAGGAATCTGGCATTGTTATTGTTAGATAAACTGTTCTTGGTTTATGATCATGTTTGTCGCTGTTTCAGACTTTAGGATTGAAGTAGCAGTTTGCAAAGGAAAGACTCAGGTTTTAACTCACAAACCTTTTAGTTCTACAAAGGTTAGAATAACAGAAAAGAAATTCGGATATGGGGAAGCTTACATATGAGTTCAATTATAGGGAAAGAGTAGAAAACTTGGTATTTGAATACAGAGTCTTAGGGTAGGGATGATGTCTAATTAGAAGGATGCCAGGCATGGATTGAAGTGAGGCTGCAGGGCTGCTTTGATCTATGATTGTAGATTGTTAATTAAGGAGTTTGAATGAGTCTGACACATGTATAAAAGTAAAAGATTTGGAGTTGTGTAAGTATCTTAAGGCATTTGGCCTGGAAAACTGATTAAATTTAAGCAGGACTTCAAACATAGGAAATTAGATCACTGAGCGGAAGAAGATTATGATCTTTGACTCATGTTTTTAGATGGAAGTGTTGACCCTCCATAGAAAAATTCTCCGTGGCTTACGATCTGAAATTCTCAGTGAGCTTCTAAACTCTGGATTTCCTACATAATTAAGGTATTAAATTGGATTCTTTAAGGCTTTGATCCCTACTTCTAATTCCATAAGGGTTTACAATTTTCTTCCATTAAGATTGGAAGTATGATGTAAGTAGCATAAACAAAACTCCATGAGACCTATAATAACAAAACAAAGGGCCAATTGCAGCCTCATAGCATTCATAAGCATTATTAACGTAGTCCTTAAACCAAACTGACTTAGCGACTAAATATGATTCAGTAGATATCAATTAGCTTATAGAAGAATTACAGTGGAATCTGTATCAAAGTGACATCATATTTTAATGTCCTCCTCTCCCCCCCCCCCCCCCCTTCTTTATGTTTATGTTTCCTTGCTTATTTCTTATGTCATTGATTTATAAGAAATTAATTTTGGTGTATGCCATTGAAAAGTTTTCTATTGTATCTATCACGAAATCAGAATCAGTTTTTTTTTTTTTTTTTTTTTTGTGGGTCATATCTAAATTCCATTATATTTCCTTCTTTAACTGCAGTTCAATGACTTGCAAGAATGTTACCTACAAAAGAGACGCCATTCAACGGATAGGCCCCATAACCAACAAGAAAGAGATAAAAAAGTCCTAAGTCAAGAGGGTTATGATGCTGGTCTTGCAGATTTTCAGTCAGTCTTAACGACTTTCACACGATACAGGTATTGATGTCAGAAATAATCAATTCATAGATGCATGTGCTGGACTGATGATGTCAATTACTTTATGCCTGAGTCAGCCTTACATAATATTCTTCAACCTTTTGTTCAATTTGAAACAGTCGATTGAGAGTCATTGCGGAACTTAGGCACGGGGATTTATTTCATTCAACCAACATAGTATCAAGGTGAGTTCTCTTGGAATTTCCTTTAGAACTTCAATACTTATCTATTGTGTGTTGCCACTGTTGTAACTTGTGAGTCTGACTATGAGGAAATAGACTACCAGTTACTTTTTGTTCCAACCCAGTAGTAATTAAGGTGTTATGGTTGGCTTCTTGAAAAAAAAGGTGTTACAAATGGGATAACTTTTTAAAGCCATGCTTTATGTCAATGCCTCAATGTTGGTTCTTTATTAATTCAATCTGTAAGTTCTCCACAATATAATATGAATAATTAGAAATGCAAGACCATTTTAATGCTAATAATGTGGTTGAAAAGCTTTTCTTCTCTTCATTAAGTCTTGATAAGGTTTGGGTGCAAAGGGATTTTAGCCTATGTCTATGGAGAGGGCTCTGACTAACTAGACAACTTCAAGTTTCTCTCTTCATCATAAGTGTTCCGAAAATTCACTTAAATGGCACTAACCTTTATCTTTTGGTATGATCTATAAACCCCTTTTGGTAACTGCAGATTTCACACACTTACTTGTGCAGAAGGATATGGTTATGATGATGACTAAGCATATTAGATTAGACACTATTGTACAAGGGTGCCTTAGAGGTTTTGTGTTTTCCTTGTGCCCTTTTGCTCTTCTTTTGCCATTGTTGTTTCAAAATGTGTTCCTTATGTTTCTTGGTGGTACACCTTTGAAACTATATCTGGATTCCACATTTATTTGTTATATTGCATCCTTAGCTGTGTGATCTAACTGACTATAGAAATGAGCCAGAAAGCTCCTTCCAGACATTACAAATTTGATAAACCCTATGCCATCTGACTAGGTACAAAGTTACACAATCAGTATTAGTCTTCCCTCTCCTCCACTTCAACATCAAACACTTTGGCTCAAGAAGAAATTTTCACCACCTTTTACAAAACTAGGTTTAGTTTGCATCAGAAATTGTTTGCCCTGGAAAAGATCCTGAGTTGATAAGGCCTTGTCTACTTTATACATCATTTGTCATTACATGCAATATTCTGGGAAGTGTTAGATCATAGCTTACACTTGCAAAGTAGAGTCAGTGTGTTATTATAGAGTGTTATAGGTTTTCTTTGGAGAAGATTTATTACCTAACGAGATGTGGCATTGTCCATTGTGTAGATTTACCTCATGCATTTCTTCAAGATATCACTGCTTTATTCTTCCATTTTATTTTGTTTTCCCTTTTGAATTTGTGGAGTATGGAGTGATCTTTAACTGAGTTTACATTGTTGTCTTAATATCAGGAGTAAACAGAATAAACAGCACAGGAGAAATATAGTTGTCCTGTTGAAATATTGGGTTGTATTTTAATACTTGGAGTATATTAATAATAGAATTCACTATGCTTATTGCAGCATTGAGTTTAACCGTGATGATGAGTTGTTTGCTACTGCTGGAGTTTCTCGGCGCATAAAAGTCTTTGACTTCTCTGCGGTAAAACAGATCACCTTTCTTTTTGCTACCAGTTTTGATTTTACAGTTTTGGTTGGTAGTTAGTGGATAGTTGAAAAATTCTTTGTCTAGGATCTCGTGGCAGGAGCGTGTATCTTTTTCTCTTGTGGTAGAAAAGATTGATGATAATTATAAACAGTAAGGACCAGGGCCATTGTTATTATTATTATTTTTTTCCATTCATCTCCTTTAAATGATTTGATTCAAGGTATTTCTTATCAATATATATATATATATATATAAGTACATTTCACCGGTACATCCAGGGTGATGAATTTGGATGTCAGTGATAAACTGATATCAGATGGCTATTTATATATCTAATAGTACATATATCATGGTTACATAAGGTGTAATATTGCCTCATCAATTTGTAGGATCCCTTTGCTTGATGATTTATCACTAAAATTAGTAAAAAAAGGTTATTTTCTGTGTCTGGTCATGGCAATATGAATACAAGATGACCATTCCCTGTGGCATTGCCTTCCAGGTTGTGAACGAACCTGAAGATTCTCATTGTCCTGTTGTGGAGATGTCTACACGTTCAAAACTGAGTTGTTTGAGTTGGAATAAATACTCTAAGAACCACATAGCTAGTAGTGATTATGAAGGAATAGTAACTGTTTGGGATGTAACCACTCGGCAGGTGATTATTGGATTGCTTTTGGTTAATTTGATCTGTTTTATTTTATTATTATTATATGATTGGTAAAATGCTTTCTAGTAATTCCTTTTACTAATGAATGTCAATTTTCCTTAAGTAGAGTATAATGGAATATGAAGAGCATGAAAAGCGTGCATGGAGTGTTGATTTTTCAAGAACAGAACCCTCTATGCTTGTCTCTGGTAGTGATGACTGTAAGGTACTACAGAACATCTATTATAAATTTATGCCAGTTCTCTCAGACTTGCTTAGGTAATTTGTGATGTCTGTAGAATGTTTTTCCCCCAGAACATTTTTATGATGTCTCTGATGATAAATGCAATGCAGATCATACTTAAATTATCTCTGAGCTATTAATATACTGGATAAACGGTCTTTTGCTATATTATCCTGATTAATAGTTATTTAAAATGCTTGGTCAAATTTAAAGTTAGTGCTTCCTCACTAACTTGCTTGTGTTTGTCACTGTTGATCTGAAAAATGCTTGAGGCCTTGGTTGTTTGGGGCACTTTACAAGCTACTCTCACAGGGTATTTGTCATTTTTTACTCCATGCTCTTTTTTGGTGTTTCATTTATATGGAAAAGAAAAGTATATACATATAACTTAGTTGTTAGTAGCATAGGCAAGCATCCGAGTGTTATTTAGGACCTAGAGAAGGAGATTTAGTCATACTAAGCTATAATGACATATTCATATATGACATACAATGAAATTTGTACTTTGACTGATTCACATTTTTTTTTTTTTTTTAAATGAAGATTTCTTCCTGCATAAGTGATAGTTTTTACTACTAATAAGCATGCATTTACTACAGAAGATTAGAACATAATGCGTTTCTTTTTAATGAGCAGGTCAAAGTTTGGTGCACAAAGCAGGAGGCCAGCGTCCTAAATATAGATATGAAAGCAAACATATGCTGTGTCAAATATAATCCTGGATCAGGGAATTACATTGCAGTATGTACCTTCTTTTTGTTTAGAAGACAATATAGGATGTTAGTGCTTTATGATCCTCATCCTATGCAGTATCTTATGACATACCAATCAGGAGTTAACTAGTTACTTTACTAGGAATTTCAAAGCAAAGTACTTTACACTTTACTATGGTAGTATTGAATTTGTCTACGAGAAATTCTTTTCTTTTAACAGAGTGATAATGTGTTTGTCATTCTATGCTAAAGGATTGGAAATTTATCAACTGAGATTGATTGCAATTGGCAAATTAATTATCATGCACATCACCTGCTTTGGTGTGGTAGTCAACAATTTAATAGGCTTCCTTACTTGCTTATTCTTTTTTAAAATTAACATAGCTTATCGGGTAGAATCTTCACATAATTTACAGGTTGGATCAGCAGACCATCACATCCATTATTATGATTTGAGAAATATCAGTCGCCCGCTCCATGTGTTCAGTGGGCACAGAAAAACTGTTTCATATGTGAAATTTTTGTCTGATAATGAACTTGCATCTGCATCAACGGATAGCACATTGCGATTATGGGATGTGAAGGAAAACATACCAGTGAGTAACCTGAGCATAATGGTTTCTTTTAATGCTTTTGATTATTCCTAGTTAAGTCTATTCTTCATTCTGGGATTGACACGTGTTATTATTGTGTCTGCAGGTTCGAACTTTCAAAGGCCACACGAATGAGAAGAACTTCGTTGGTCTCACAGTAAACAGCGAATACATTGCTTGCGGCAGTGAAACAAATGAAGTATTTGTCTACCACAAGGTTTATAATCTCGAACAATAGTAATGCTTTTGCTTGCATTGCATATACCCTGTACAAAACTGAAGCTCAATATCCTTTTGCAGGAAATCTCCAAGCCTGGAACTTGGCATGAATTTGGGTCACCAGATATGGACGATGCCGAAGATGAGGCAGGTCCTTCCTTCATCAGCGCAGTATGCTGGAAGAGCGATAGCCCCACGATACTAACTGCAAACAGTCAAGGCACCATCAAAGTGCTTGTGCTTGCAGCTTAAATGTGTTTGTTTTCATATGAAGATTCAGAGAGAAATTGTTTGTATCATTTCTTCGTTGTACATAATATTCAAGTTTATATAAGGGATCCTGAGCTGAGCATGCATAGTAAGCCATTGTATTGTAATTGTTTCAATTCAAAGAAGCACTAACTCTAGCTATTTTTCAGATTACTGTGATACTTCTATCTTCAATGCAAGAATCCTTTTGTTTATATCTCCGTCTTGTGTTATTGCTTCTAGATTGTCATCACTTCAACGAGGAAATAACACTTCTATGTATGTGAATATTTGCACGGCGTGTGTTGCTTCATTGTAGGGGAGGGGAGGGGAGGGGAGGGGAGGGGAGGAATAAATTTATTATTATAACTCTAAATAAAAAGAAAATATATGATATGAAAAATAATATTGTAATTTTATAATTTTTTTTAAAAATTTTCTATTTTGGAAGAGAAAGAAATGAGAAAAAATTAAGACATTTTCTGCTGTTAACTTTTTTTTTTTTTTTTCTCTTATAATTTAATGAAACGATTTACTTAAAAAATTCTCTCCGTTTTGAATCTCTCAAACTATAAACACTCTGTGAGTGTGGTTTGGTTGGAGGGGAGAGAAAGTGAAAGGAGAGGAAATGAAACAAAATTACTTTGATAATTTTACCATTTGATATTTGAGTAGGATAATTTTTTCATTTAACTTGAAAATCATCCTCGTATCTTTCCCTCTAATTTTTTATTCCCTGGATCAAACTAGGGGAGGGGAGAAAAATTCCACCCTCACATATTGTAAATGTTGTCAATAAAAGCATGCATCCGTACAATGCTGAAAACATAGGTTGAATTAAAAGAGCAATAAATAGAATTAGAAAGGTTGTCAATAAATGAACTTTTACTGCTCGGTTCAATCTGTCCTTTGCACCTGATCTCAGAGAACTTAATTTAGCAAATCGCAATACGTTTCCACTTACATATTATGAGTAGTGTTTATGTATTTGTGTTTTTATCAAATGCTATTCTATTATCACAATAAAATTTGACTGGTGATGTTAATTCGTTAATATATATTAATAAATTAATTCAAAATTAGTTTAATGATAAATATATAAATTAATTAATAAATAAATTTTAACTAATTACATAATTATTAAACAGTGTTTACCACATAAAGTGAGGAAAAAGATTTTTCTTTTTTTTTACAATAGTGATCTCCTGACATGTCTCGATGTATTAAAGGTTGTATTTTGCAAATATAAGTTCAAGAAACCTTATCATCAATTCCTCCTTTTCTTTCTTTTATTCTACATGGAACCAAATAAAGAAGATAATCATATGGCAAGGTAGATGAAACAGCAGTAAAAAATGACAAACTTCAAGTAGGTCAAGTATAAAATGAAAGGCAATCCATGAATCTTTTAATGAATAGTTACATTTTAATTTGGATAAAAAACGTAAAGGGGCAATTTGTGTTTAAGCAGGTAGCTTAGACAGAAGCACATTGAAAGTACAGAGATGGCATCCTTATTCATACTGTGAACTGACGAATACATTTTTATACAAAAGAGATACATAACAACATCAAACATGATGTTAAAACCAAAACCACAAAGCTCAAGAGGGATAGCAGGAAGGGGAGAACTTGCATGAATCTAGAAAGAAATGTTTACATGTTAATCCTCTTAACAAATATTACAAGTAATCTTAACCTCGATCGTTAAGTTTTTGGACTTGCAAGGTCAAGAAAACTTGAACATTCTTCATGAAGTTCAAAACAATAAAATACAAACATAAGAAGAATAAGCTCAGGAGAGATATCGCCGTAGCCTTTACCACGTTCCCATTTGTTTCCAAATGTTGCAGCCTTCACCTTGAGCTGCCATGGCAAAGCACACTAAGGCAGTTTCCTGCAGAAGACAATGCATGATGAAAACCTATATTCTCGATGAAGAAGGAGGGTTTGTTTAAGATTGGAATCCTAAACAGTGCCATGAGATGAGGGAGAGAATGCAACTATTTATAATGAAAACCAGCATGTTCCAGCTACTAACTATGAACCATTAAAAAATGAAAATAATGAATGGAAGCAAACAAAGATCTAATAAAAGACATGAAACAGAGGCAGAGGGTATAATGATTACTACCTGCTTGACGTAAAATAGGGTTTGATAAGTCACTTTCCAGCGAGCAAGAGACAGAAACGATAATGTGAGATTGTTTTCTTGAAATACAAAAAAATGAAACCATTATTCCGGGCTTGGGAAATGATAGTATTACACCCACTCTTTCACAGGTATTTAGTTATGTGGTGAAGATAAAATTATAAATAAAAAATTAAAAGCTATAAAAAATAACATAAACGTAAATAGAAAAAAGAAATAAAAATAAATGTACAAAAATAATTACGTATATAGTACATTCTTGTTTAGACCATCAACTCTATGAGAAAAATTATTTGTGCATTTTTTAATGTACATCTTAATGTATATCTATTATTTTTATTTGTGTTGTAAAATAAAATTATAAATAAAAAATAAAAAATAAAAAATATAAAAATAAGAGAAATAAAAAATATATAAACCCTAAATATATAAAAATAGGTGTGGATATATTACACCTCTAACCCTAAAACCCACCTCTCTCTTCATCCTTGCCCCTTGCTGACATTCTTGCAGCCAACTGCAAACAGATTTGATTTGCTTTTAAAACTCTCTATCTGTTTCCTTTGAGGTTATTAATTACGTAACATCAGTTTTCCTATTTTGCGGTAAAATATTTGTAGTATGCATGTTTTTCTAATGATCATTTATGGTCTGAAAATTACAAGAACGTTATACTTTCTTTGCTGTCGGTTGACGTATTTTACTATTCAGCTGGTTGGTTCTTCTTGATCAAGTTTTGTATAGTTGTAGGCTTAGGGCAGACTTCTCAAATCATTTATCAATTTCATCAGCTTTTTGCATGTGGTTGCCTGATAATAGTGTATATCGTTATATACTTTTTCTCACATATGTCCACAAAACTTGATTGTATATTATTGAATTAAGAAGAAGCACATGCATCGTTGTTATTATTATTATTATTATTATTATTTCTTTTTTGATTTTGATAACATCAACTTTGGGATTAATTTTAAGCATTAATATTATTTCGAATTTTTGCTATAACTTTTATCTTATTTAGTTTGCTGAATTTTAAGGTTTTAAAGTTTATAATTTAATGAAATAAAATTGAAGTATAAAAATCATATGAAAATGCAAATCGTAATGCAAAGCATCTTTTTATTTGAATTTTGTTAGGAATTAAGTGTAACATTAACACTTGAAATCAGCTCTAGGGTTTATGTTTTCAAAAATTTTTTTTTAAAAATTTAAAATACCTTTATATATATAAAACTAATTCTTATTTAAAACATAAACAATAATAAATAAATCTCTTTCAACAATAAGTTTAGCTTTCTTCCACTAAGTCAATAAGATATTGATAAATTTGATTCTAACAAAAAATTGCTATACAATTCAGTATTAGATTAAATTAATGATGTCAATAATCCTATTTCAATTTTTAATGCATGAAGTGTGAGCAAATGTAATATTTTCTTTTGCCCATAAAATCATTGTAGCTGAGATACTCCATCTTTGCTGACCAGAAATTAATAACTTATTAGGTGGTTGATGTAGAATTTTGACAAAAGAATTGAATAAACTCTTCTGCCAGTTTTTAACCTCTCCTAAACCAGCAAACCTTTTCTGACCAATCCAAGAACCATCCACCTCTTGTGCCCATTATCTGTCTGAAAGAGAAAGAACGTAAAAGCAAGCCCCATGAATTCTTTAGCTACAAAGGGATCTTACCCTACCACCCTTACCTTACTGATTGTTGCGTTTGTCTTTCTCCCTGCAACTTCCAAATTCACACAAACCAAAACCCAAATCCCTTATTCCCATGTCTTATGTAATAACTCTATTTTGCAGTTTCACAATTGAGAGGTCAACCTCAGATGGGGTTCCTCTTCGAATAATGGTCCTCTCACATGGTACTAGAGAAAGTGCTAATTATTAATTTTGAATGGAAGTAGTAAATACGTACATAAATACATATATTGTGTTAAAAATACTGTTGTTATATATTGTCTCTTATATTTTTCTAAGTTAAATTTTGCACCATTATAAATTCAAGTTTCAACTATGTATTTTAACCTTTTTTTTTTTTTTCTCTCTCTTAAACTATTCTGGTTGGTTTCTATAACAATGAGAAATGAACCAAATCAGAACTACACAGGAAGATTTAGCTAAAAGAAACCAAATGATAGCTTTGGATGCTGCCCTAGTTTGGTTTAAAGAAGGGTTTATGGTTAATAATTATGGAAATATACTTGTAGGAAATGAAAAGTATCAAATAACAATACTAATGGTTTAATATGAGTCTTCATAAAATTAAGTGGGTCTAGTTTAATTTTTTTTTGAACTATATATAAGGCTTTAGCGCGCGCATATATATATATATATATATATATAGAAATTTTCATGCCTTAAACTCTATCTCCGTTGGAGAAAAACATTGATTAAAACTAGTAACACTATTCATAAAAAAAAAAATAGTAACACTTATTTGCTTACTACACACTAATATTCAATTTTAACTCTTACTTTGATAAAATTAATGAAATTTGATCAGACAAATTAATAAATAAGTAAATAAATTTAATTAAATGTGAATTGAATCAATAGTACATCTGATATTTGGTTTCAGCCTGTATGTAGGGACCAGTTGCACAGCACAGAGCAAGTGTTTGCTATTGTTAGGCTATATATCTAATTGCTGAGACTGAGACACTGACATTTTTGGATTTCTGGACTGTAAATCTGATCAATTCAATATGCCTGAGACACTGAGGAAGAATTAAATTCTATACTTGAGTGCTCTAACTGACACCATCTTTTTGGTTTCTGCATTCAACATCGATCTGATCATATCATAGCTCGTGAAGTCATCATGAAAATTTAACGTCGTGCTAACCGTTAGGTCAACCCACACAAGATTGGTGGTCCAGTACCAGTTTAGACCAACAATTCATATATACACCAATCTTGACTCGGCACATTTAATGCAAATTTTATCACCAAAACCAACTGGTATCATGCATATTTTGCATGTTTCATTGTTATATTTTTTATGATTAAAAGTACCTTAATTATTACATTTAACTTTGTTTTATTATCTCTGGCATATGTTGAGGTATTTTGATGGATACGCATTTAAAAGTGAAATGGGAACACAAAACTGAGTAAAACAATAAGATAGAAGAGGTCTTTTGATAAGCCGCGGTCACGGCTTAGCCATAATTAGCTACTAGAATTTTATAAGTATTGTCAACGTAAGACGTGACCATGTTTTAAACCCCAAAACAAAAAAAGGGACTTCATGTACGATCCATACTCCTCTTGGACTAGGAAAGTAATTATTTGGATAATTATTAATCCTAAGATATCTCTTCATTATTTTTCATCATTATCTAGCTTATTTTTGTAATTTATTGGGCCTCAAGACTTGTGAATATTAATATTTTATATTTTTTAGGTTGGACTTGAGAGGATAATTAAGAACTCCAGAACATATAAATTTAGGTTAAAAACGCTGCAGATAAAGCAGCAGTAGTGGCGAGGATTCATTCACGTTCTTCTTCAATTTTTGGTGCATAAGCATGACTTTCTTCTTCTGCATTCTTCTCTCCAGCCATAGGGTAGTCAAGGGATTGGTTTCATCCAATTTGTGAGATCTATGCATAACTTTTTCTTATTTTTCTATTGAGTATTTATATATTTTCAAATTCAATACCTATTATTGTTTGGTTAGGTGCAAAAAGGGCCCTTTGTTAATTTAACTTGGCAATATACAACCAATTAGAGCTTTAGATCCATATTTGTCTAATTGTTCTAATAATTGTGGTTATTTAGTTGGATGTGCAATTTGTATGTTAAGGGAAGATATAATTTGGTTTAAATAGACATAGCTTCTATATTTATTGGCTTGAATTGGGTTCTTAAATTAAATCTTATGATCTTATCTAGGGTTATTTATTAGTAAGAGAAGCAATTTAATGATTTTATCTTGATTGCAAAAACAGTAAGAAAAGATTAATAAGTTGGGACGTCTTAGTTAACTATAACCAATTTATTTAATAGGGAGAATGACATAAACTCTTTAAATCAATGATTAGTTGAATAAACCAATCCTTGGTTGGGCTTTTTCCATAATTGTTCTTTTCTCAATTTAATTATTGTTGCTCTTAAATTCTGCATCATTTTATTTGTTTTACATTTTAACTAAAACCTCATAGTTTAATTGGCATCAGAAAATTAGCTTACCAATCCATGTAGGTTTGACCGTACTCCTACTATATTTATTTTAATTTAAGAGTAAAAATTTAATTTGGTTGGTTTGACACACCATCACCAACTCAACCATATAGGACACTCTTTTGCCAAATTTAATCAGTCTATGAATTAAGGACATCAAAAGGTTGTCCTTTACAAACTATACGACTTATTAAATACTGGATAGGAGAGTTAATAAGGTTGGTTCAGGTAATAAACATTAAATGTTTGAGAAACAAAGAGTTAGTGCAGTGGCACACATTAGGAGCTTAAGGCTCTTAGTATCATTAGCCTTGGGCTCAAATTTCGGCACACGCACTTTCCTCAAATATAAGTTGAAATCCTTATATGTCTCTCTCTACCTATAATAAAAAAATATTAAATGACTTTACTTATAAAGTTTAAATTTAAATTTGGTCAATAATACGTAAATATCACATGAAGCCATTGCTAAGGCCTATGATATGTTCTAAATTTATAATAGAGTAATTTTCCCTTATTCTAAACTTTTAACTACCAAATATATATGACGAGTATTTATCAAGCTCATATATATATATATATATAATATTACTTTTATCACGTCCTTTTATCTTGTCTATTCTTATTTGACTACTAAACGAGATACATTATATACAAACTGTGTAAGTGAACGTTATATATAACTTTAATTTTTGAAGCTAATTCATAAATATATGATCGATAGATAACTAATTGTAAATTAATTGTTCAATATTTCTGAAGCTTTCTCTGGAGATATTAATGGAGCTTTCAGGATCAGAGACAGACAGAGAGTAATCAGGAAGGTTGAGAGGGGAATTTTATCTTTGCTATCACTTTTTTCACATATATGGTAACAAATATTTGTTACCAGCTGAGGTAAAGAGTTACCTTGTTGTGTTGTTGATGATATAGATTCATTTAATTGGAGGTAAAATATGTTACTTTTTTGTTAATCTAAAATTTAACACAAGCTGGTGAGAGAGTTGGGCAATAATAATTTCATGGTCAACCGTATATGTAACAATTTATGAAACATTTATGTGTAAAAGCTTGTGAACATCGGTATCTGTCAGACTGAGACATTGGCAAAATTAAGATTGTACCTGCAATCTGTTTAATGTTCCAAAGATGGAACATATTGAAAGAAATGAAGTTGTTTTCAATCATCCTAAATCGAGACCCTGTAATTGTTAGTCAAATGAGAGCCCTTATTACACAACATTGTGTTGCCAAATATGGACATAATATATGTGTAAGACCTCTTTAAATTATTTGTTTCACTAATACGGATTATTATTAAGTGTTTTATTTATATTAATTGATTAAAAATTAATTTAGTAATAAATAAATTTTAATAAATTACAAATAGAGAGTAAGATCAAAACTTTTATCCCCGTTTAGTGTAAGTAAATTGAACTATAATTTTAGAATTACTATTGTTAAAAGTAATTCATTGTTTATCATTCCTTATTTGGAACATAAATTAACCTTATAATTAAATGGTGTAAAAATAACTACTTAAACTAAAAAAATTATATATTTTTAATCAATTTACATCTATATACATGGAAAAGGAACCTTTAACTTAATAAAATGATATAAATTTTCCTATAAGCTTAGCCTTCCTTTTTCCCTAATTATTGGTTTTAAGCACAAAATAGCATTGGATCTTTGATGCTTTGAACTTTTGACTCTCTAATTCTTTTTGGGCCATGTTGGGCTCTCTAATTGGGTATCCATATCCACATCTCGGGCTGCAAAATCATAACTCGAAAGTAGAGACTAGCTGAGTAAAACTAAAACGTCAAACATGCACGTTAAAGAGGGCAATTAATCTTTCAAATCTAGCTAAAAATTTTCACTTCCAATTAGTAATTTGTTTTATAATGGGTTACTTTTTTGCTTTGACAAAAAGGGTTATTTTTTATTTGACAGAGTTGGATCAATGTATATGTGGCTCTTATCAGAAATGGATCAATATTGTTGCTAGATTTAAAGTGTCTAAAAATCAAGAATTGCTATGCACAAGATTGCCGCTAATGAAGAATACTTATCAATAGCAAAGCTAGAATTTGAGTAAGAAAACCAAGATAAAAAGCTAAAATTTGAGAGATTATAAGTAAAATTTTACATAAATCTTTGGAGAGACATATGTATATTAAAACAAAATTAAAAACTTGAAGTTGTAGGGATGAGCAAAATTTAATTCACTGTTAGTCAATTAGTATCGGTTTAATTGGTCGGTTATGGTTTTGCAATTTGAAATCGGTTAATGTCGGTCGGTTTCGATTTTGTATTTTTCCTAACCGATGAAAATCGAATCAACCGACTAAAACATTATGAACTTTAATGTTTTCATATACTATGTTATTTAGTGATTCAATTATTTTATTGATTAACTACATCACTCAAATACTGTATCATCTTGATATATAAAAATAATTACATATTGCTAATTTGACATGTACTTTAGCCTTGTGTGAATATATTTATTGAAAATAGTTTTTTTTTTATTAAAGAAATTTAAAAATGTTACTTTTGTTATATATATATATAGTTTATGTTAATTTTGCCTTCTTCAATCATTTGTGCATATATTTGGAACCGAAAAAAGATAGCTTCCATAAATGTCTTTATACATTTTTAGGTTTGTTATTTATGTATTTTTATTTTACTTATATGATTTTTAGTAAGATGTCACAGATACTTTAGAAAAATAATTTATTTTAACTTATCTAATAGTCATATTCTTAGTTTACAATAAACTAATTAAATATGTATTTTAGATAGACACAACACTAAAATGAAAAGCAAGAGCTTTTTTTTTTTTAAAAAAAATTGTTACTGTCGGTTAACTATTAACTGATTGAAATCGACTAAAAATAGAACTGTCGATTTTAAGATATAGTTGATCGGTTATCGGTTTGACAAAATTACACAATCGGTTAATGTCGATCGGTTAAGAATATAGTCAAAACCAATCATAACCAACTTAAGAATATAGTCAAAACTAATCATAACCAACTGATGCTCACTCCTGCGAAATACCATGGCTATGAGAAACCAACTCGGTCATTTCATACCTTTTTTTGTTTTGTTTTGTTTTTTTTTTTTATTTGCAAAGATAAATAGGGAAATCTCACGGGATTGAACTTGGGTGCTGGAGATACAATACTAGAGATAGTACTAATTCAACCAAACCCCATTTATCTATTTGATATCAGTTATGGGCCCAAATATAAGATGACATAAAAGACAACAATAGCTAGTTGTCAAATTAAAATAGAGGGTTAGAATTTCACTAACAAAACTGCTGTGTTGAAGAGCAAAGGTGATGACCCATAAAACAAACATTCTAGCTTTCTCATTTTTAAGGTTTGAGTTTGGTTTTTTTCTTCGTATGCTTAGGTTAGTATTTAAATTTAAAATCTTAATGTCCTCATTTTTTCTATGAAAAAGAAAAAAAAAATGTTATAATGTTTCTTATGACTAAATGATGATGAGCTCATTTTAGCGAAACTAAATGTCAACACAAAATATAAATTCAGAGTTTATATTGAAGAAACTTTTACATTCAGAAGACCTAAATGCAAAGTTTCAATTATTATTTTATCTTTTTCAACACGAGAGTTAATTTATCAACAATGCCAAGTCATGAAAAGTATGCTACGTACCTTGGTATTCAAGAAATTAAATTTTCTAATCCTCGAATAATCTGGGTGAGTGTTAACTTTGAGTATACGTTTCCCGGTAGATAAAGTCCAAAACCAACGCATGCACATCTCTAGCTCTTGGACTTTACGTGGTCAAACTATGCGGCACTTTGCAGCATAATTGACCCCAAATGTACCTAAAAATCTTGCAAACTTATCACCAAACGTGTAAATCAATTAGTATGAGTCGTTCTAATTTAACTAAAAATTTTAGATTTGATTAATGAGAAAATAACTATATTAAAACTTTTAAAAAAATTTATCGCCGTTATAATTATAATTATACCCAATTCGAATTGAATAATTCGTATCTAATATGATACGGGATAAAAGAGGTTTATTAAAAAAAATTCCCAGAAAAGAATTAGGGCAACGTTTTCTCTATTCCTAAAACCCTAAGCACTTTTTTGAACTTTACGTGGTCAAAGTCATGTTTGCATTTTGCATGCTTACTGCAGCTTACAAGCGAGAAGCAACCCTCGGTTCCGTACACAGTCCCGCCTCATAACCTGAACTAACATTACTTTTTTAAAATCAAACATTGGCCTAAATTATAAGAGTGCCATATAATTATATATCCTTGATCTGGCATATAGATAAGGATTAATATTCTTTGATTAAGATTGATATATCGTTAAATATATTTTAATATATTAATTAATTATGGTTAAGCTTAAGCATGATTGAGATTAGAGAAATGCAAAATGAAGATATTGCAAATGCTGACAATTATTTTCTTTTCTTATTTTCTGTTTGGACAGAGAGAGAATCTAGGGAAAATTTTGGGGCCATTTTCAAGCTGCCAAGTTTATTGAGAGATAGTGACTTGATAAAGCAGAGAGTTGTGCCTCATATTTTGAAGCAACGTATCATCCACATATTAAAGATACTTGTCACAAGAAGAGAATCGCTTTTTCAATTTATGGACCAAAACTCTTTTTATTTGACTTTGGTGGTGTGAGTATTTGATTCTTTTTTTATGAAACTTTCTTTTTCTTAAAAAAAAAAAGAAAAAAAAGAGAAGAAGAAGCATAAATGAAATGAAATGAGATTAATGGTGTGAGCATTTGACACTGATGTAGATTCTGATAACTGTTCAACTTTATGGCTATGTATAAATTTGTTTCTGGTAAATATCATTAACTAAGAACAGAATGTAGTGTGGCATATATTCACAGTATTACACTAATGGATTAAGCTCAATAATGCCAAGAAATGAGCCAAACTTAGTGAAGTGGGATAGCTAGGCTTGACTCGATCAATTTTTGTTTTTTTAATCACTAGTATTTGTAAAACACAAACATATTATTAAGTCTTTCAATCTATAACTAATTCGGCTTGAGATAACTAGAGAACCTAATTGAAAATAGAGCTCTCTTAAAAAAAATTTCTACGTACATATGGACTTCATCATATTTTAGTGAGTTCATAACTTATTTGAGCTTGAAGTGATCAGGCTCTTGTAGTTACAGCTTAACCTATGAGCACATTTTTTTTTTCTATAGCACTCTTATTTAATATTTTATTTTTTGAATTAAATGCATAAGGATTCCTTAAAACAATATTTTAAGTAAATATATTTTTTAAAAAATATTATTAACTATTTTCTAATATCAAAAAATGACTTTATATTTTTTAACATAAAACTTTACAAATATCGTTTTATAATTTTGAATGTAAGAGTATATATATGATGCATTAATATTGTGGACCCTAGTTATATAATTTGTGGTAATAATGACCGTTTTGTGTTGATAGATGTATTTTTTTTTTTCTTTTTTTCTGAAAAGGACCGTGTATTCCTTGATTTTAGACATATGTAATTAAGAAAGTTTTAATTTTAGGGAGGAAAAGAACCGTGAGATTTCCTTTTGTCATTTTTAATCCGTGACAAAATATATTGTATATTATCACTATAAATCACATTCATTTTGTCACAAGAAAATTATAATAATTTGGTCAATTTTACCAACAATAATGTGTGGCTTGGATGACAAACAAAATGGTTTATTGATCGAGGTGTCTCTTTTTTGGTTGATAGATAAGTGGGGGACACACTTTCTGTGTATTGGGGAAGGTTTGGGGACTATAAGAATACTAGTGTCTTGTAGTATTAGAAAGAGACTCTTAGAGTCCATTTAGATTGATTTTTAGATTGGTGTTTTTCTTTTTAATTTGAAAAAGAAGTACTTCTATCCAATTTTATTATTGTTTGGATTTATTTTTATATAAAAGGAGAAGTACATATAAAAATAAAAAAAACTTTGCTTTTAGAAGCAAGTAAAAGGATGTTTCTAAAAAAAAGAAGAAGCATAAGTCATTTTAACTAACTTAAAATTATAATAATACCTCAAATTAAATGACATTAATTTTTATTTAAAACTTGAAGTTGTTACAATAATATCTCATTTTAACAAACTTTTTTATCATTATAATAATTTATTTTTATTTATAAATTTATTAATTTTATTAATTTAATTTTAAATATAAATAATCTAAACGGATGAATATAATCAATAAATAAATATTACTTTTTAATTATAAATAAATTTATAAATATATCAATTATTTTATACCTTTAATTTAAGATTAAAGTAAATAATTAAAAATTCATAATAAATTTTTTTGATCTAAACACTTGTACGTTTTTTCTTATCATTTTAATATATTAAAAGCACTTCTATGTTTATACATTTAAACATATTTTTTAATAATTTTTTTATTGCTCAATCTACTTACAAAATAATTTTTACTTTTTCTTTTAACTTTAATTTTATTTCTTATTTTTTTTAAAAAAATTAATCCAAACGAGTTCTTAACCACTTGCTACTCTCACTTCTCAGATGCCTCTTCAATATTGTAAGTATTTGAGCTTTTATAAAAATTCATGTTAATAAAAAAGATAATTATAATTATTTCACTCTTAAATGGGATCAGTCTCAACTTTAATATAAAATAAAGATACTCACAGTTAAAATAAAATAAAAAAAATAACATTGATTGTTGTTATAGCCTTTCCTTGTATTTGCAATATATTGTTAATTTTGGTTTGTGGAAATGGTCCTCACCACGTTGTCTTAATTTAAAGGTCCCTCCAAGTTGGAATTGGTTTGTTGAAATGGTCTTCACATGACTGCCTCGACTTTTTCATCTTAACCTAAATCCCATGCTTAATTTTATTGAGTTGCTCATGCAAAGATTATCTCAGACTCTAAATAATTTGAAAATCATAAGTAAATACAAGGTATCACTTTTGTCATAAAGAAACAATAAAAGATAACCGGCAAGCACGAGAAGAAATTAGCATGCATAGCACATTTACGTTTGTTTTGTTGTTTTTTTTTTAAAAAATCATCTGTATTTAATACTACATTAAATATTAATTAATCCAGTTCAAATGATGCATGATTATAAAGTCAGTAAATTTTTTTTATTAAATTTTAATGTTGCTTTATTCTCAAAACTCAAACGATAAATTTTTTGTTAAGTTAAAATTTTTATCAATTGATATACATGCTTCGTGGTACATTTGGTACTTTAAGGTGGAAAAGTGTTCTAACTCTTAATTAGGACATGTGGCAAGTTGAAAACTATACCTAAATCTTCAAATCGTTAGTGTTTCCTTTGAGGGTACGTTTACTGAAGAAGAAAAACAAGGCACTGCACTCAATTATTTGCCATATTAAAGTCAAACAAAACAGCCTCTCCTAGTTTGAAGTTGCTGCCCTGTTTGACAGGAACTGATCACTCATCATGTGCATCTCATAAACAAGTATCAAGCTTAAAAATAATGCAGGGCTTTCTCTATTATTGAGGCATTTGGATAAGGAAGAAGCACTTTCCACTTTACGTGATTCATGTAAGCATGTCCACAAATAAATGGTGATTTTGGTTTACAATTAGGCTTTGAGACTATTCTCTGTTTAGACGAAAATATAACTTACAAGTTCTTTTTAGATGGATTTTAAGGTATTAAACCTAAGATTTTTGGTTTGAAATATTTGGAGAGTTAATTTATTTTTATTGAGTCAAAACCTTATTTGTAAATTAAGTAATTGTAAATTAAGTAATTTTTAACTATTATATAAATAGCTAGTTCAACATCTTTGACCTGAAAATGCTTTAAAGATCAAGTTGTTTTTATTAAACCAACATCTTATTAGTAAATTAAGTGTACATTAAGTGTTCTTTAATTAACAGTTAGCTACCCTAATGAAACTTAATTGAATATTTTTTTTCGCAAAAAATTTTAGGTTAAGAGAATAGTGTCTTACTTCCATTGCAAAAAAATCCTCTAGATGCTCAAAGAACACTTAGAGTGGAGGCTCAAACTTACAATTTGTTTGATGTTAGACTTTATTTTGTTCCACTCAACTAATCTTGAGATACTTAATTAAATAATTATATACACTTTGGATTAATGTACCAAATAAAATTTGTCATCTCTAAATTAATGTGAATAATTACTAACTAGTAATCGTTTTATTTATTGTTCCAAAAGTGTTTGGCATGCTGAGTAACCCTAAGCATCTGGAGATTAGTGTAATCCCACCAACAAATGCAAGCAGACAATTTTTTTCTTTTTCTATTTTATGTGTTTGAACACAGTGCTGGTATGGGTCCAGTTTTCTGGTAAATCTACTTTCAAAAGATAGCGACATAACAAAAGGGAAGAGCTAGTTGTGTTAGTACCACAGATTATGAAGCAAAATATTATCCACTCAAGAGAGATATATAATTGTTCTCTCTCTCTCTCTCTCTCTTGTTTGGTTGGATTAATTTGGATATTAGCTCAGCTTCTTGTTTGGATTTTTGTACTTAACATTCTCTCTTTTCTCTTTTTTCTTAGGCCATTGAATTTTGTGTTTGGCATTGGACACTGCTATCAACCACGTTTACCTGTGATTTTCATATATGTATCCAAACCCCACAAGCAATTAACTGAGCTTCCTTAAATGGGACGAAATATTGGAAGTAGAAGTTGAGTTAATCAACTTCTTTCAAATCAAGCACCAAGTCAGCTAATAATTAAATTGGGTTTATTGATCAAAGAACATCTGTAATATCACGAACTCAAGTCTTTATAAAAGCATATATAGGGGGTGTATGTATATATAATTATTTTACTTTTTAATCAAAATTAGTACCTTATCTTTAATATTTGGTAGATATATATATATATATATTTGTAAATTAAACCAAAAAACGTTCATCTAAATTTTGTCTTAGTTCTGATTGTTATTGGAATATTATACATCTTAATTGTAGATAATTCTAATTAGTAGAGATTGGCATTGAAATTATCATCTCTTAAATAAATAATAAGATTATTCAATTATGTAAAATATGATAATGTAGCTTCTAAAGTAGTTTAATATATATAATACAAACCAAGAGAATCATATATTATTTTTACCCAAATTAAAACAAAGATCATTCATCATTGATATGTACATAGCATTGGTCGAGCATTTAGCATAGTGATCACCCACCAATGACTTCTTCCATGACCATTTGCATTTCATAGTTAGGTAGCATAGATTGGTAGTATGTGGAACTAGGAGTGGGCATGGGAAGAAATGGCTTTGTGTCTTACCTAGTTGAAGGAATCGAGATCACTCTATGGGACAAGACAAATAGTACCTTGAGATGAGATCATGACAAGATTTTATATCTATAATAAATTTTAGGATCAAATTAGGACAAGAGTTATCTGGTCCTAATTTCATCCTAAAAAGACTATCTTTTTGTCTTGTTTTAATGTATATTTAAAATGAAAATATAGATAAATTTGTTAAAACAATGTGCTTTAACATATTTAATACCAAGACTAAAATAAGGAGGGACAATGATAATAGAGATAGGATGGAGATAACACCTTAATAGATTGAACGCTGGATGTGATGGCACAAGTGAATTTTTGAGATAGGATCAAGATGGACAAATGTTCATCTCACACCAAATCCTATGTGGAGCTAGACTTTAAATGCAATGACTTTTCTGTGTCTTTTTTTAACTACCAAACATATTAATGCTTAATTCAAAAACTAAAGCATGGGATGAAATCACCATTCCGGATACCAAACTTAACTATTAGCTTAACCTTTAGAAGATCTAAAAGAACACTCAATACCATCATAATTAAATGCCAAGTGGGAGAGATTCCTTCTCTCTTTATGATCTCAACTAGTTTTGACATCAAATATGCCTATATTAAAGAGGGTAGGTATAATTTTAGCTAACACCTTTTAGCATAAGCAACGTTCTATGAATGTAAATTCATCTTGCTATTTATCATTTTGATATTGCTTTAAAAATTGATTATAAAATTAACTAAAGTAACCGGTGTCCTTCTAAGCAATGATTATGACTTTCAAATTGAAGGGGACCTTTCATTTAATTAAGTCCATAACTTAACGCTACCATTAATTGCTTGAGCAAGGTAATAAGTTTGGCTTTTTTATTGACTTTTTTTTGTTAATTTTTTATTGATTAAGAAATGAATAACTTAAATTAATATAGAAATGGATTGAATTCTAATATATATTTTTCACTTTTCTGTAATGTTATTTTTATACTCAATAGGTGATCATCTCAGCATATAGGTTAAATCCGTGAATAGATAGATAGATAGATATAGGCATATTTCATTCAACCAAGTTAACTGATTGCACCGGTGGCTCCATGTACTGAATGAGATGGGTAACCGTCCTTCGTTTATGATCCAAACAATTTGCGCATCATAACAAAGGGACCAGAATAATTAAACTAAAAACATGCGAATAAATTTAATTAATTGATTAATAAATTTAGCAAGGTTCAAGGGATTTGATACTATTATATAGACATTACAGAAATAAACCACAAATATTATGTTTGAATTTATTTTACCATCATACAAAAAATGAAAATAGAACTTACAACTTATTTCCATAAATGGGGTAATTTTATGTTTGAATTTCTTTTTTCCATCCCTTATTTGCAAATTAGTAACGTTATTTAGTAGAAAATTGTTAAAATTTTGACAGAGTTCAATGTAATAAACTTAATTTGCTTGGTGTTAGTTGGGATCCTCGTATCAATACCTAAATGGCCATGGTTTATCCCACCTCTAAGCGCTCATTTATCTGATGTGGGTTATTTGTTGGTAGGGGTCTATGTTCAGGAATTAGAGATTTTCTGTCACCCAAACGTAATTTATTTAACTAAAAAAAGTTGTGTCTAGTTAAAGAATTAGTCTCTCATAAAGTAATGAATCATAGTTCTAATTCGTTATTAAAAGAGACATTATATTTAGTATCAAATTATTGTCTTGAGCATAATTATCTCTAATAAAACAATACATACCTGTGAGAAAAAAAATTGGTTGGTTACATTTGGAACTTGTAATATATTCTAGCTAGGTTTAACACACATATCAATGGGAATCTCTTATGAATTCAAAATGGTTGACCAAGAGTTTTGCTTCTGCATATATTAATTGCTTGCACGCTTCTCTCTTAGAAAACAATTTCTGAGATTCTGTAAATCAGTATATATACATATAATAACAAGACGTCATAGGTCTTCTTATCTTTATCCCTTCATGCATTGTTACGCTGGTCATGAAGGAAGGATGTTGAAATTCATTGCCGGAAGAAACGTTCCCATTTTTCAAACTATTAAATTAAGCAAGGGTAGTTCTTTGGAATATTTCAGATGGAGATCTTTCATCGTATTTTATCATAAGATAACTTTTTCTTTTTCCTTAATGAAATCTGTTATCTTATTTAATATTTTACTATTTAGTTTTGATTAGTTCATCACACTTTCAGTTGTAGAGTTGATATTTCATTTTGTAATTTTTGTTAGCAATTAAAATAACAAATTTTATCCCTTTTTATCCCATTTATTGTGAGCTAAGGAATAAGACATAATATATGTAAATTTATTAATAACATCCACTTTCAATCACCTAATACATAGATCATTGCTAGAAATTGTGTTAATTTAATTAAATGTTTCGGGCTGAAACCCATGGAATGCATTCACATGGTTTTATTTTGACTTAAATTTAAATTAGTCAGTATTTAATTTTCACCAAAAACAAAAAAAAATCCTCTTTTTCAGTTTCAATTTTCTCACTATATATATATATACTACCTCATTATATAGCAAAGAGGGCATGACACTTCTCCCACAAATTTCTAAGGGATTGTTCTCTTTTGCTATTATTCTTGACTATTTCATTCGATATTGGCTGTAGACTTGAAAAGGAATCAAAATAGATGAATTTTGATATGCTATCCATTACAGAAGTCAAACAAGAAAAGCTCTATACTTTTCAATCAAAAGGGAAAGAAAAAAAGAAAGAAATAAGATAACTTGCTTAATTTAATACCACTAGTGATCATTGATATCAAAAGTATAACTACTCGATGACTTAAAATTATATATACATATACCTATTAATATTCTTATATCACATTAGAGATTAAAATTAATCTTCAATTTTTGATATTCAAATATTACTTGATCACTGAATTCAGCTTATTTACTTACTTATTGAGCTTCATCATATTTTTATTCCTACAATTATGAAATAAAATAAAAGACCCTTTTAATCATTAATTTTACTTGTGATATTGAATAATTAACTGTAAAATATTATGGTAACTATAAAACCCTAGTTTTTTCTTTTCTAAAAAAAATAAAAATAAAGGAACTTTCCTCTCTTTTGTTAACTTTATTCCATGAATATGGAGCTGGAAAAAGCAATGGTGCCCATGTGAGCTTTCGTTGCCATGGTATCCATCTCAAACGAAAGCCTAAAGAAAACAAATATATATAATCCCCAAGATTTTCTTTGCTCAGTACAGAATTTTTCAATTTTCCACGATATTTTATATATAAATATAACAATGATTATTATATATTATATATACACAACTCTTATTTTTAATATTTAAAAATATTGTATGAAATAATAAAATATAACTTTATTTGGTTTCGTAAAACCTTTTTTTTTGGTTTATGAAGTGTTGTGGATGTATTTATTAACCTTATATATAATAATAGATTTGATCATGTTATATAATTCAAGTTAAAAAATAATAATATACTATATATCAATAACATAAAATAAACTTCAAATTAAATTACGTGTTTTAGCTGCTTTTTTTTTTTGAAAAACCCATTCAAATAACAATATTTTTTATGGAAGCATTTTTTTTAAAAAAATAAAAAGACTTTTTTCTCAAAATAGACTCATCCAAACAGGCCTATAATTTAATTTAATGAGGAATAAGGGAAAAGGTTCCAGAATGGGAGCATCTTTTGGTTGCGCATTCTGGAGTGGGTTGCAATTGCACAACCAAACAAACCCCACACAAGACCAAAAGAGAAAAGTTCCAAAAAGCACATTAAAAATAACGTTATATGTGGCGCAGGGGCCTCGCAGTGCATGGCATATTCCTAGGAATGTTCTATTTTCCCTCTTTCAATTCCAAAACATTAATCATTAACCTATTTAATACTATAATTAACCATTAAACATTTCAATTATTATACTTAAATAGACATTATTGTTGTTTTCTTTTCCTATGATATTATTAAAATCGGAAGCACATGAAGATGAAAATAATTGACACTGCAATACAAACTTAACTTGTCTGTGGGGCCATGCAGTGGGTACTGGAGGATTAGAACCGTACAATCTGCTGCGTTAATTGTTGGTTAGATGGGAAATGATGTCTTAATCTCACCACGGACGGCTTCTAATCATAGTATCATATTGTATGTATGATATTTCAAATTAGCATTCAGATTTCTGTAATAAAGTTTATTTACTAATTGAAATTAGCATTCTATTGATTAAGAATATTTTGGTCCACACAAAAAGAGTGTGTTTTGACATGAAAGAAAGTATAAAGTAATATTATTTTATTAAAAATGCTTGAGTTCTTAGATGATGATATTATCGGTTTAATCTCATGACTTTCTATAAATTAATTATTTGAATTTCTTATTATTAAATAATATCTAATAACTTGTAAATATAAATATTCCCTTAAATTACCTTGAAGACACATACAAACGAGACCAAATTGCTCTACTTTGAAAACTAGAGGGATTTAATTTTTAGTTTTAAAATTAGAGAGACTATATTCCTACTTTTTCTCAAATTGTAAGGAACAAAAGTGAATTTAGATATTTTATGGGCATATATTCTCAATTAATTTGGATTGATCCATTTGAAATCGAAATAACAAATGATTCGTTGATTGTGTTTTGTATTTATTTAACTCAATTTATAGAATAAGATTTAGGCAATAGATTTCTAAGGTAATTTGTTTTATTTACACTCATCTAATAATATATCTGTTACATTTCAAATTTAGAATTTTTAATTTCAAATACTTTTTTGATTTAATCTGTTTTTACTAAACTAACATCTTGTGAAAAAGGATAAGAGAATCTCTTTTAAAAAACTGATGTATTTAAGGCTTATTACATTTTTTTTAAAATTTAAACATAATTAAGTTAAAATAACCTTTTACTAACAGGCCTGGGATTTTATGATTATTTAAGGCTCAATTACTATTTTATATCAAGAACATATTGAATAATCAACCTTATATATAATTATAAGTATTTTATATTAGCATTTATTCTTATACAATTAATCATACATGCTAATATTTAGATATAGGTGATTAATTCCCGAGAACCTTAACCTCAAAGTTTAGTAGTACACACTTTTTTTTTTAAAATTTTTTTTTTACTGATTGCATTTTCTTCCACTAATGCGAATTGCATTTCGGCGAACTTTTTGGAAAGATATATATTAAAGTTTGGGTCAGCATAATCCAAGCCACCGACAATTTGAACAAATCCAACTTTCTTTCAATTGGTTTGGATTCTAGATTTTTGAAATTAAATTGTGTGGTTTTTTTTTTTTTTTTTTTTTTTTTTTTTGCGATCTCAATAATTTAAAAAAACAATTAAAACCAACTAAAAGAAGAGGAAGAAGTGTCATTGTGCTACTGAGATTTGTTATATATATTTTATAACTTTTCTTGTTCCGATAATAAAATAATTATGTTTAATTTTGCTTTTCAATATGTATTTTTTGGTATATTAAAATCTTGACATCATTAAAATTTCTAAATCGATAAGTTTAGATTACTTTTGACATTTTATCTGGATATGTTATTTTGTTTAAATAATTTATCGTGAATTTGTGATGATATTAATGCTTAATTTAAATATTTTATTTTTTCAGATTTTTATTAAAAATCAATTAAGAATTTAAATAAGCTATACACCAACAATATTTATGATTTGATTTGCAAAAATACGAAAATCACACCCAATCACACTAAGATCACATTATAAAAGTTGGAAACTACTCTTGCCTTATATGACGAGGATGATAACGATAATAATAATAATAATAACTATTTATCTTGGATGATGATGATAATTATAATAACTATTATTATTATTACACAATAATACATAAAATAAGATAAGCGCAAGAGTTTTTAAATATTAAATTAAATATATTAAAAAATTAGATTTAATTTTAAAATATAAAAATATTAAAACCTTATTACGTTGTTACACTAAACTACTTATTTAAGTGATAACCTTTTATGTCACCAAATAAATGCCAACTTATATGTTGAATAGTTAATAACTTTTTGGTACACTTTCTCGTCATTGTTATCTACCATGTTTAGATGAAGTCAAAATGTAAAAATTTTATATATCTAAAATTTTAAATTTTTCTTAAGCGATGATTGGTATCTGAATGAAAAAAAAAAAAGAGATAATGGTTATATTGCAACAACATTTTTAAGAGAGGAAACATAATAATGATAATCTTATCGTGATCGTGATGGGCTTTGAATTTTTTTAATAATATACATACTTTGATTTTTTAAGTTAAAAACATAAAATTTAACGATTGTATTCTTAAAATAACAAATGCAAAAATTGAATTAAAAAGATACCTAAGTTGTTCCAACGAAATTTTAATACATTTATAATCTTAAAATTTAAACCTAAATTTTTTTATTAAATTATAATAATTTTTGCTAATGATCTATCTACTCAATAATAATCGCATATCATTAATGAATATTTTACTTCTTTTTGTCCTAGAACTACTAGGATTTGGATTTGAATTTAGATGCGTGAAAGTTAGCTAATTCAAATCTTTAAGTAAAAATTATTTTTTCATATGAAATTATTTTAAGTTATCAATTCAAAATTAATTTAATTTGAATAATTAGATGACTTAAATAAAATAAAAATCTCTTAAAGATATTTTAAACATATAATATAGACTTGAATTTGAATTAATATATTTAATTCTTTATTATTAAAACTTTGTTATATATACCTTCTTGATCAAAGATAATCCACTCGTTTTTTCTTTTAACTACACCATATATTAAATAAAATAAAGTTAATTAAATAAATGTATAGTCAATGAATTACATTAATTATTTTTGATAAGCCAAGATATGCCATGCATGTGTAAACATAAGAGTTTATGGCCCAATAAACGTAATGGAGTTTTATTCATTTATTAAAAAAAAAAAATCGAGTGAGTTGAACGTAGATAAAATTATAAAAATACTTATGCATTATTTATCAATAAAATTTTTATATCATATTAGGACTCAAACTCTATTCTGATGACTCCTAATCTATGTATGACTTTCCATAATGTTAATTAATGTGTGAAGAAACTTTACACGCATTTTGTTTTCCGTGTGAAACCACAGCACTTGTCACGGAAAACCATAACCGGTGCTCTCTCATGGTGGCCATCTTCCTTGAGAAGTCTCTGTCAAATCTGTATATATATCGCCCCTCTCGTGCTTTCCCTGCAGCAATGGTCTCCACTATCCACACCCCACTTTAACTGTCTCACGCACTACCGTTCTTTCTCCTTTCTCTCTATCTATTCTTCAAAAAAAAAAAAAAAAAAAGGCCATTCAAGAGAGACTCCCAATTCCAAAGCACAGCTAAAGGAATATCCTTTGCGATCCCAATCACCCTTTTCCCCCTTTATTTATTCAACAAAAATAGTAAGAGTTATTGGGTCTCTCTCTTTCTCTCCCTCTTCTCTCAAACTCTCTGTTTGCTCCCAAAACCGTTTGATATGAAAGTGGATGAACTTCAACTCCAACTTCACCTTCAGCAGCACAAGCAGAAGGAAAGGGAAGAGACCCAGATGTGCAGGAAGCTCCGAATGGGTGTATCCGACCTATCTCAGCCTATTTCCTCCGATGATGATGCCTGTGATAAGGTAGAAGAGGAGGATCTATTCGTCCCTCCCCTCAATTTTGCTATGGTAGATAATGGCATTTTCAGGTCTGGCTTCCCTGAACCTTCTAACTTCACCTTCCTGCAAAGCCTTGGCCTCCGCTCCATCATGTAAGTGCCAAGAAGAATATGATGCATTTCATGTGTTTGTGTTGTGTGATCATAGCTTAAAAGCTTTGAATTTAACAGTGGAGCTCTGAAGAACCTAATTGCTGAATTATTTCTAGTATCTTTTGTCTTTTATGCTGAATTTGATTAAATGGGTGTTCAGATATCTATGCCCCGAGCCGTATCCTGAGACCAACATGGAGTTTTTGAAGTCAAATGGGATCAAGCTATATCAATTTGGGATTGAAGGTCATAAGGTATCTATCAAATTTTTATTGTTAGTGTTACTAATACTATATTGCTCCCCTTTTTGGGTGTTCTCTTTTGGGTCTGATTTTTTTATGTTGATTGTATTTTATTTATATCCTGGTGAAGTGTACAAAGATTAATAGAATTCTTATCCAATTTATCCATCTTTCGTCTTCTTCTTCTACTTAGCCGTGGTTGACTAGTGACCTGGTGAAGTGGGGCATGATTGCTTGTCTGGTCTTTCCATTTGGGGGCCGCGATGAAGAAAATGGGGTTGATAAAGCTAGCTGTTGTCCATATAATTTGTATTTGATTAGTTGCAATCATTCTTTTTTTTCTTGCTGGAGACGCCTGATATAACATTTAAAAAGTTCCTAACACATTATTGCATTTTAAAAAGTATGATCTCTTTTGTTGCAAATCATATTATCCCCAAGATATAAGTTTATATATCATTATTGCAAGTGATTAGATCAATATTACTTGATCATATTTCTGTCAAGAAGGGTTTCTTCATCTAGATGTGCACATCAAGTATATTGACTTTATGATATGAAAATCATGGTAGATGGAATCCAAGCAGAGGGATGACATATATGTGAAGTCTTTTCCTTAGGCATCTAATTATCACACCAGTTTTCTTGGTGTTTTACAAATTTTATACTTGCTGTCTTTTTAATGTGTCGTTTGGGATATGCCAAGAGCTTATTCCCTTCAAGAAGCAGAAACTGATAATGCAAGTACATGGTAGCCAATGGGAAGAGAGTTAAATAATAGTAGCGGCTAAAAAATATCTGGTCCACTATAGGAAAGAAGAAAGTGATAGAAAAGAAAAGGCACATAATAAGAGTACTTTTTGTATGGAGTATATATTGGAATCTTTTTGGTGGATCATTATAGATAGTACATAGCTCCTGATTTCCCATTCCGTCAACTAGTTTTTGTCCATCAAATCATACATCAATATATATATTCTATATGTCTAGATAAAGTAGCACCAGAGTTGAACCTTTATTAAATATCATCCTTAGATTATGATGCCTAAATTGTATTTCTTGTGTTTAGTATTTATGTTATTTGAGTACAAAGCTCTCTTTCCTTATGGTAGCTAACTGAATAAGTTTGTTATTATAATGACTTGTATTTCATTTTTCTTTGATCCTATTTCCTTTTCTTCTGTTCATCTTATTTGAATATCAATATTTTTGACTTGGAACTGATTTTCATATCTTCATAGCATTTATGATTTTCTCTTTCCCTTGTGATGATTGTTTTAGTCTTTCTTCTATAAGCATTTATAAGTCATACTGGAAAGATCTTTTGGATGCATTTTATTCGAACTTCTCTTGGTTCTAAGATTGTAGAATATAGTCAAGTTCTTGGAGTGGTTTTTACATTAATATTAATGTAAAAAGAATACTTGTAATCATAACTAAATTTGTTCGATTTGGGATCATATAAATGCTTTACATTTCCCTTTTCCAGTACTAAATTCTGTCATTTTAGGATTAGTATTATGCATGGAAAAATTCTAAGAGGATTTTTCTAGGAAATTTAACAATCCTCGTGTAATTTCTAATATGTTGCAAATTAGAACATTACATCTGCAATTAACTGGTACTGTGAAGAATTTAAATTCATGCATCTAAATATTTCTTATGATTCCATCAGTAGACAAGGTGAAAGTCATCAGATAATTATGATTTCTATACTTCTTCTGGATAGCATGTGTTTATTTTAACAGCATTAAGTCCTTGAGGTTCAGTCAATCTGTGTCAGCATTGAGAAATTGCTAGACATTATTTTCTAATTGATATATTAACAGCACCCTTCTCTTTTCCTGCTTCTTTTCTGTTTGTTTACCGGCAAATCCAGGTTGAAAATGATTTAATAAATTGCTACTTATATTTCCTGTTGATCTAACAACCTTTTTCCATGAAATAGCACATAGTCTCATTATTTGATTTTGGAAATTGTGGATCCAGGAGCCCTTTGTGAACATTCCAGACGACACAATCCGAGAAGCGCTAAAAGTCGTCCTTGGTACTATAATCAATACTGCTTTCACATATTATTATTGGCTTAATTGCACTTACAAGGACCCATTTTGCTAATAAGACTTTTCCATCTATAATTCAGATGCCAGGAATCGCCCAGTTTTGATTCACTGTAAAAGGGGAAAGGTGAGTGTTCTACTTGATTTTTTTGTGTTAATCTTTCAATAAGTCCCTCAAGTCATGTGCCAAGTGTTAAGTGGGGTAAAATCTGCTGCCGGTGTCTCATTCTCGGTCTCATTAGGTTTTGATTGGACAGTCATGCACACAACTATAGAGTTAAATATTATTTTATAGTCTCAAGATCAATCAAAATCAATGAGATAGAGGATGAGACTTCAAGTGGGACAATAGATTTCTTCTTGAGTTAAGTTGCTTATATCTTTCGAGGAAGTTGTTTGGCACATTGATGCAACCACGAGAGATAAGGCTCTGGATCTCTTATACTTGAGATCAAACTTGGCTCCCTCCCCAAATGCTTGAGCTAGTATTGAAAAGCTCCTTTCCCCGTCTTATCTATGACAAAAAAAAAAAAAGTTACTTATATCTTTCTGTCTATATGCAGCACCGAACAGGTTGCCTTGTGGGATGCTTCAGGAAATTGCAGAAGTGGTGCTTGTCATCTGTGTTTGATGAGTATCAAAGGTTTGCAGCTGCCAAAGCAAGAGTTTCAGACCAGAGATTTGTGGAGTTGTTCGATATTTCCAGCCTGAAGCACTTGCCAATTCCATTTTCTTCCTCCAAGAGGTAGTCAACCCAGTGACGTCAAGTTGGTTCGCTTTTCATTTTTGAAAGTGAATCCCAGTTCTTTACAGTCTAAAATAAAATTAGGAAAAGGTGATGAGTTCCTTCAATGCATATAACGGCAAAGGAATTATTCTTCTTCTCCCATTTTTAGGATAATAAATAGAAAGTGCGTATATAGTACCTATAGACTTTTACTCTTCATCTTCTCTACCTTCTCTCTCTTCTCATACCTGGATCTCTTATAGTTATCAATCAATATTAGTAGTTTCTCAGTTGTTGAATGAGACTGTAAACATTGAAATAGCCTCATCCAACAATTAAGGAGCTGTTACTATTGGCAGTAACTGCATAAAATTCAATTCAACTTCTTTGTTGCTACACATGAGCGTAGATGTCTTTGATTTCTTAGTGAGACTCAGATATTCAAGGATGCTAGAAATGCTTTGTCTACCCAGGAATATTTGTTGGGTAGTTGAGCAGAGAAAGTAAACTGATTATTCTTATCGGTTTCCTTATGTTGTGCCTTGAGAGAGAAGGGAGATCTTTCCAGTTATGCTACTTTATACACTTACATATCATTGCACATTTACATTCTTTTTCGTTGTAACTCAGTCCATCTTCAGTGGCGAAAGAAAGAGATAGGTTTAAATCAACATCAACTGCACTGATTGAAACCGCCGCGTTTGGCTTAATTAAAGGGCAGTAGCCAAGAAATGGTAGAACAGTTTAGCTTTAACAAAAGAGAAACATAATGAAAAACAAATTGATATTGGATGAAAAACAATAACCTGAATTCTTCAATGCTAGGTGTTAAATAGAGGGATAATAATCCTTATTGCTGCTTACAAGTGTGCATGATTGTGGACCCCAACAGCCATAAGTAATATGGGCTATAATTATTTTAACTCTGGAGTATTTTTTTTTTTTACTATTATCAAATGTGCTCGATGTTTAAGTTGTAAGATTCATAATCGTATAGATTATTGGACGACGTCACAAAGATCAACTACCCTTTTATTTACCACCCGGAACATAAGCAACCACCCAAATCAGTGACCCACAAAACAAGCAAGAATTTAATAACTTTGAAAGATAAAAGATACAACTCAATACGCAAAATTTAGAATAAAATATTATTTTGATCTCTCGCGGCACTCGATTAAATATAACCGACATTTGGAGATTCTCAATTAAGAACCCACAACTTTTAAGACAAACCAAATAGACCAAAACAGCATTTATAAAAGTTAAAAATGTACAGCCTTATGTTCATCATCATATCCATATATACAAGTTGGCAATGAATATGTACAGGAATGCATGAACCAGCAAAAGGCAATTCAAACAGAAGGGCTTGATCTGAGAACCCTTTCAAGCGTCTCAGCTTTAGTGTAATCCTTCTCAGTAAGAGGGCCAATAGGAAATGGTGTGATTTCAACAAGAAGGTGAGGAGTTGGGAGTTCATCAAAAAGAGCTCTCACATTGTTGCAACAGACACTTTCTCCATGAGCACTTTCCCTCCTAATTTGACAACCCTACAATAGCCACAATATATAATTTGTCAAGCATATATTAAAACTAGAAAAAAAAATCTATTTTTACCCTCTCATACTATCACTAATTCTAAAAAAAGATCTTTATGTTTCAAACTGGACAAATTAAATCTTTACATTTCAAGCCAAAAACAAAAGTGAACCTTGTGTACAAACAAAAAAACATCTTAATAAAATTCACTTTTATTCTTAGCTAGAAATGCGAGTTCAATTTGTCCAATTTGAAATATGAGAATCTTTTTTATAATTAGCGATAGTGTGAAGGGATAAAAATGGGTTTTTCTTTACAAACTAACAACAAATAGTGTTTGAAATTGATTTAGATTAAATAGAAATCTGCATAAAAATGGAATTTGATGCAGAGCTAGAGAAAATGTAATACCTTGTGAGACGTGGCATCGATGAAATGATCATCATCAGACAATAGAGAAGCGATGGCTTTAAGGAGACGTCGCCCCTCGGACTTGGATGGGACTCTGTAGTTCCTTTTAAGGGTACCCTTTGTGGTAGGATGCCATTTACTGACTAGCTTCCTTCCATTGTCAGCTTCCTTAGCTGATATAAACACGACGAAGAAATAAATGACATGCAAAGTTACATCCTTAACGAAGAAATCTGTATATATTACAACAAATTGACATGGCAATACTGGCTCTCGCAGATTTTCTGAATTATCAATCATTCTAAAACAACTCTGCATTAAAGCAAAGGTCTAACACTACCAAGCGAGCTATGTACCCTGAACAAATATTTCCAGAAGAATATGAACCACAAGCTACATGGATATACGTTAGCTTTCATTGGTAGAAACCTTTTTCTCTCAATCATTGTCATTTTCTTATGGTTTACCACAAATATATTACCAATTCAGATGACAAACAATTATATATAGAACACTCCACTTTCATTTTCCAATTTCCATCACAAGTCCATAAGAAAATTAATTTATGCAAGCAAAGAACATGACATCAATCAATGAAATGTTTTATCTTCAACAGCAAAAACATCATACCTAAAAGGCTAACGGATCATTTGTTCCCATCTTAGATCAAGTCCATATCAATATAATAATGTTATGTCGCTGGAATTCAATTAACCTCCACTAAAGAATATATAAACATTATCTGCAATATGAACTTATACTTTACAATAGTGAACTTGAACTTAGCATCAAGGAAGAAAGTCAATTTTCTGGCATTCAGGGAGGCTACCCTACAAAAAATGCTTTATAGTTTCTTGGGACACAACCATGATACACATGTTGCTAAATAGAAGAAAACAAAAATATGTCTCATTTCTGTCTCAACAAACCCACTCTAGGAAAGAATCTGGAAACCTAGGAAGTTTTGTAGAACCAAAACAGAAACAGACCGTAGTTTTGTCAAATTCAACTGTTGCACCAAGTACAACTATAAATTTAACTCTGCCTCTCACGTTCCCCTAAAGGCAACCACAGACTTGAGAAGTGGAGGATCTTTATAGTCCTGTAATCTAAGCCTTCTTATTAATTATGAACCAGAGATAAAAATAACTAAAACATATTACCGACCTGGCTTTCCAAGTATGCTCTGTGTCCATTTAGAAAACCCCAAGTCACCAGATTCATTGCTGCCACCAATTTCCAAATCTGAAGCAAATAATCAACTCAGGTAATAAGTACACATTAAAATTCACCCATCAAATGAGTAATAAAATATATTTTCAGAAAAATAAAAAAGAAAATCCATCAAGGAACATAGAGATAGACATAAAACGAAACCTGAGACAAGTGGGTTTTCTTGAGATCCAGCCAATCCAGCCTTCAAGAGGGCATAGAAGAGGCAAAGCCTACCTGCCCATAAAACAGGAGTCTCAATCAAAGAAGCATGGATAGCGCCAGTGGCGAACTTGGATCTGGAACTCAGTGATCTTTTACTGGAAAAGATTAATCTTTTGAGGGTTTTCGTGGGTTCAATTCCGAGGCCAACGAAGAGGGTTTTGGGCAACAAGGTTGCGGGGTTCAGATTGTTTACAGTGGACTGAAGAGGAGAAGTGAAGGTTGACTGCACAAGGGAGAGAGGCATTGCTGCGCTCACTCACTCACAAGCTGACGGGATATTCAGTGGATATCTTCTAATTCCAATGTCGGAAAATGATATTTCCAGTCTAGAAAAACGACGTCGTTATTGTGTTGTGGGGTTGAGCATATCATTCATGGGGAGAACGACAAAAACGTACCAGGATAACGTTGGATTTCGGTTTCGTTTGAACCGACCCGTAATTGGTCAAACATTTGATAAACATATATTTTTCTTGAAAAATTTGCCATTTTTTTTCCTCAAAATATTTTTTTTAGCATAATTTTTTTTAAAAAAAATTAATAATATTTCCATGCAGATGCTAAAATTTAACAGGGAAATTTTACCATACTGCTAAATACTGTATAATTTTCATAAAAATAACTTAGACTGACTGATATGAAATTATGAATTGTGACTATAAGCTATTATTTGACAATAAAAATACTATATGAAAGAGAATAATACAATAGAAATTAGATGCTAACATTGAACAATGATTCTTAGGACGAAGGAGATGGCATTAGATTTATGACTTAAAACTTCATTTCACACTATATTCTAAATAAATATTTGAAATATTAGTAAAAATAATCTTTTAAAAACCTATATTGATATAAAATATATAAATTTTAAAATACAATACACTTTTTTACTGTAAAATAATAAAAAAAAAAATACAAAAGTAAATTGCAAACGCATTGCACTCATCAAAATACTGTCTAATTATAACTGCTAGCAAAGAAGAAAGAGTAAAAATATTATAAAATAATTAAATTTCTCTAACATTCATTTATAGTTTCCTTTTATTTTGGTATTAATTTAAGGATTTCTTTACATGGGGGAGAAAGTTAAGTTAAATCTGAACCGCTGATCAAGGGTGCAGGTGCAATCCAGAGATCAGAGATTGAAGACAAATAAATGAACATCTAACTTAGATAAAATCTTAACATGAGCCAAATTATCATATTTTCACAAATCGTACATCACTCTGACCAAATGCTGTTCCACAGGCAGGACACTTGCGATGACGGAGTTCTAAATTTCTCTGAATGCACCGATTGCAGAACAGATGATAGCACTTGACAATAACAACCTGCCAATACAGAACAATAGTTTCTCTTAGGCCTTGCAATAACAATAGTTTTTCTTTAAAATTATTTGGATTGACTGAAGCCAAAAGTGCTTTTTTACATAAACATTAACATGCTTCCATTTCTTTTAAAAGCATCCGCACATGCTTCTACCAAAAACAACTTCTTTGACTTCTTAAGTGCTCATGCTTTTTTTTCTATAATGCTAGAAGTGCTTCTGACAAATAAAAAAAGCCAATCTAAGTTGGCATGATAGTCAATCTAACTGAAATGAAGGGAAGAACTACAGTTGGATGAGTTGACCTAGTGTTGTTACCTCTTTTGGACGATCAGAACAAACAGTGCACTTGATCATGTTCTTGCAAACTATAATCTCATCTTGGAGTTTTTGTATAGCTGCCTCTCCAGTCTCAGAACTCATCTCATCAATTTGTTCATTCAATTCTCTGAGTTCTTCCTCAAGCTTCTCTCTTGAATTCCTGTTTAACATGATAGACACACTTAGACATAGATTTTTGAGTTCAGACACCTAAGGGATGCATTCCATGCAAAATAATCATGATTTTAGAGAGTGAAAATTTCATCTGAATTTTTCCAGACAAACAGCAATCAGACAACATATCACCATGGTAGCACTTAACTTTTCATCTAGAGAACACATTCCATTATACTTTACATACACAAATTGTAGGTTTCTACAAAATGTAAAAGTTCATTTTGGTTTTGGACTTTACAAGATGAAAATATTTATTAATAGTACAAAGCCTGTTTATTAAGTGAAATGTAAAGGAAACTTGAATATATGCCGGGAATAGAATGATTAAGAGACTAGGGGGTTCATACAAGTATTATCCTGGTTCAAAAGTAGATTTGGAACTTCCAGAGCTGACACCTCGTAATGGTACATATAAAGGAGAATGCAAAACTGTTTCAATGAAGATACAGAAGGTCTAATCTTTATGGCTAATGTGAGAAGTTCTAAATGTTTAGGTTTTGGAAGAGTAGCAAGTTATACAGTTTGAGAGCAGAGTAGGAAGATGAGTTTTCAGACGTGCAAGAAGGCAAAAATAATAGGTTGAATGTTGAAATGGAAGAGGAATATCATGCTACTACCTCTAAGGCAGATCATTGCTCTGACCTAGGATATGGTTAGATATAAATCTTACTTTAGATATGATAGACTAGGCCCTGCACCATGTACCAAGATTTCCGGCAATCCCACCTCCTGTTGGGGGGGGTGGCGCTCTCTTTTTCTCTCTTTTTTTTTTTCTTTTTTAAGTTTACCTCCTTTAAATCGTGATGAAGACTCCCAGAAACATCATAATTTTGACCTAAATCAGTAGACTAAAAACACTTCAACTACTTGGAAACAAAAATACCTTTCAGCATCCAATTCTATTTGCACAGCTTCCACATCTTTCTGAATTTGATCATATTCTTTGTCAGAAGAAGTAACTGCAGATTTGAGCCACTTCAACTCCTTCTCAGCATCAGCCAATTCCCACTTCGTAGATTCCAGGGTGACTGCAAGGTGTTTTTCCTCTATAGTAGATTTAATCGCATCTGACAGAACAGCTTTCATCTGCAGGATTCAAATTCTTATAAATCAATAGTAAGCAGCTTGTATTTTGCAGGACTTCATATATAAGGAAGAAGCAGAGGGGGAAGAAGGACCTGCTCTTCACTGTGTGTAATCCTCATTTTGACAGTTTCAATGGAAGCATTGATTTGTTGAAGTTGCTTTGCTAAAATCTGTTTCTCGGATAGTAAGGTGCTGTGTGACTGTTTTGTCTTTACACTTTCTGATACAAGCTGCAAAACATAGCAATATGATAAGAAAAAACCTCAGCATCTAAAGCACTATTGGAGTAATTACAAGGAATATAGAGAAATCCATAACAAGTTGGTAGTTACAAGAGATAAGTAGATACAAATAAGACAGACCTTGATATTATAGTCATCCCTCTCAGTAACCTGCTGCAGCAGATGTTGATTCTGCGTCTGCATATCCTCATATGCTTGCCCAATAGTCTGCAGGAAAGTAATCAATTATATAACTAGAAAAAATATGGAGAAAATAGCAGGCCACCTAGTATAGGGAAGGAAAAAGAGAAATCAGATAGGGACCTCAATCTCAGATATATATGCATCTGCCTCAGCATCTTTAACTTTAATAGCTTCAGTCAGCTCCAAAATATCTCTGACAAAACAGTGAAAATATAGGCAAAGCATCATTTTTTGACGGAAAGAAATATTGGAAGGAAGAAGGAACACAAAGGCAGGGAGGACAAGATGTTCCCCAGGGGTAAGGCAACAACAAAAGGTGAAGACAGTGATACAAAAGAGCTCTTCAATCCTCTGCGTGTCTCCCTCTGTGAGTTCCTAAGAAAGCATGAGCATGACACCAAGGACAGGGTGTGAAAAGAAGCCCATTCCAAAGCAAATCTAGGGACAGAAAATTTCCTTTAACTCCAAGGAAACACCAAAGAATAACATTAGAATACACATTGCCAAAGTACTCTGCTATCCTAACTCCAAATAAAACCTCTAAAATTAGTCCAAAAATGGCGTTGTGCTCCAATAAATCACACCAATAGAACCATGGTCCATTCTGAATTCTGAAAATTATTTTATCACACCTTTTATTCTACAGCAGTTCGACCAATGACTCATGGTTTAGACTAATGAGACTGATCCAATCCCTTGAACAGGTCAATGTTCAGTTAGCTAAATAACTAGGGTTTGACTTAGTTTCCCTCGGAAAACTAATTTTGTGATATAACTCAAGATGGCACTCATGTAAAACGGCATCCTTCCAGGGCACACACTGAATTCTGAGAAATTAAACTTAATCCATTTGCCCTCCAATACTCATCAACGCAAAACAATTCCAAATATGTGCTTGAAAAGGAAGAAAAGATAATAGAGACACTTCACCAGTTTGTCAATACAGCAAATTCAATATTACTACAAAAATACACATATACACATACCTTTCTGAGGCATCCAGCTTGGTCCTTAAATCCTCTATTTCAGCTTCTGCAGTAGAAAGTCTTTGTTCACAAGCAGCTTCAGCTTCATTGGCAGCTTTTACTCTCAACTCCAGACTATGTTCATCTAAAGCATTTTTCAGTGCTTCAGCTTGAGATAAAGCTTTACATTCTGACTCTCTGATGTCTGCCAAATCTCTGAATTCATGTTTTATAGCATAAATCACCAAGAATGAATTATCCAACTAAACAAAACAAGGAAAATTTGTTTTCAATTAAAAAGTATTCCCAAGTCAGATACCACCTACACCAAAATGCTAAATCTTCAGTCAGAGATATAAATCAAAATCATTCCCAGTCCTTTCCTAACAACCTAAACTTACAGGCTGCATTTTTTTTCTTTTAGAAAAAAAAAAAGGATCAATCAATTAAGACAACGGACCAAGGATCACAACAAATGTAAAAGAGGATGAGATGTCTTCCCGGACAGGGGAAAAGAAAAACTGCAGGGAATCACAAGCACATGGGTTTCTGTCCATTCCCTCTAGATATATGAGGGGTAGCTCTCTTGAAAAGACCTATAGCTAATTACTTTAGATAAAAAATACAGATCATCTTGTCATTCAAAGTCTGGGAAATGCAAGCAACATGAGAAATTCTAGATGATGTATATGATCACCGGCTCATTGCAGCAGTAAAAGTAGCCTTGTAATTATAATAGCAAGGGCCTAACTACAAGCAGGAAGCAAGGAAGAAGGCACCACCATGGACACTTGTACCTATGACATAAATTTAACCCTTCTTACAAGGTAAAACATAAAGATGATGTCTCCTTGCATACTCAAGACATTTGGTGAAACAAATATTCTTAGGACTTCTCTGGACCTTATCTTTCATAAGAATTCTGAAAGACGAAAGATACTCTGATTGTATGAATTAGGAAAAGAAAGTAAGAAATGCATGAGAAAGTTCTAGAGGCATCTAGGACCAAACAGGAGGCTTTCCTGACAGTGGTTACTGTGAAAACTAAAAAATAAACAAGTAACAAAACTCTTGCATAGCATAAAATAAGCATGGGGAACATGAAGAAAAGATGAAAGGTGATCTTCAACATCCAAGCGAGGGAAAGAAGTGGTGAAATGAACTTCCCCATCCATAACTCCTCCAAAATATGAATACAATAAGTCAGATGTATTATTGCCATATAGATTTATCAGCATTTCTTTGAAACCAGAAGCAATTCTATACAACAATCTAGTTTCAATTGCATGAAACTCATGCCATAAATCTTGGAAAGACATACCTTTTATCATAACTCTCCTGCCCATGCATATCCAGAAAGATTTGTAATTCCCGTTTTTCCTTCTGCAACTTCTCAACCTGTAATATGAGATCATAATTGGTTATTTGAATGAGAATAGCTAACAGACAACCTTAGAAAGTACAGGACCAAATCCCTGAGCAGAAAAAAATTCTTCTTCTAAGAAATACATACATGATAGATAGATATAGAAAGAAGAGAAGACAAAAATAAGTAAGATACATGCCATAGTATACACAGAAAAAACTAAAAATGAAGAAGAAACAATAAAATAAACTCAATAAACACTTCAAATCCATCTAAATGCACATAAGAAAAATACACCTAAAGTAACTATTGGTCAGTGACCACAATGAAGCTTGGAAAATGTAAAAGAAAAGAAGAGTTACATGTAAACTATCGGGGTAAATACTTTTGGTTGAAAATTCGAAATTTGAAAGTCGAATATTTTATTTGGACAGTGGTGCCCAATAGAATTAATACTGACGACAGGTTGCAAATTTGTTGGCCAAATTAAGCCTTGTCCACTCATATGTGTGGGTTGCATGGATCCAATTTGGAAACAGCTGCTCATTTATTTCTGCATTGTCCAGCAGGTACTTCAATTTGGGCATGACCACAAAGCATGCAGCACCTCTTGAAAATTAGTTTCAGAGGTTTGGGCAGAATTTAAGAAGGCAAAGCTTGATGGCATTTTGGTACCTTTGCAATTAGGTGTATTTGCAGAGAGCAAAATAGGATTTTCAAGGACAAATGCATTACCTTTGTCTACTGTAGGATATGAATGCATTTTGGCTTCTCTCTTGTGCTATGAGCATGGTTTTTCTAGTGAAGTGTCTTTGACTACCATGCCGAGAGATTGGAGAGCCATTTCACTTTGATCAACTATTTTGGTTTGTTTTCCGTGTTTGCTATAATTCTGTGCTTTAAGGATGATTCGATATCCTCCTTGTCCTTTATATATCCTTTCTTTCTATCTAGCACAATTTCTTCTTTAATCATAATAATAATAACAATAATTAAGAAAACAATTGATAACTCTAGCATTACTCTCCAACCGAGCACACAAACTGTACTATTTATTTCTTTAACAATTTATTATCCCACTAAATGTCAGTATCTTCCAGCTTCCATAGCCATTTGCGTTTTGACTGACATAACATAGTGTAACCATAATGAAAGAATGTTTATTGAGCCACCAAACTGAATTGAAACTTTTGAAAAATAATAATTTATTTCATGCACATATGAAAATATGATGTAATAGTACAATGACACAATAAAAAAGCAAAGAAAATACATCAATAACTTTGACTGAGTCACAAACACACTTCAGACTCAGGATATGAGGATGCTTTGGTCAAATTGAACCCTGAATAATGAAGGGCAAAGAACAAAGAAAACCTACAGCCGATACAATAATAGTTTAATACAAATTGGAAAAGAAGAAAATATATAAAGCAAAAGACGAAGAGAGACTTACCAATGTTTTTAAAGACTTTATCTCCACCGACTGTTCAGCACATTTGTCTGATAAGCTCCTAAATTCACTCATCTACTTCACATCAAAGAATTTAGAGTGAGAAATAAGGAAAATCAAATGAAATAATATTAAACAATATATATGTAGCAGAGATCATAGGAAATTGTCAGGTTAGATAAGAAGACTACAACAATTTCAAATTACTTTGAACTTATATTTTTTCTCTCTATTGAGTTATGTTTGTCCTTTTTCTTTCTTTTTTTTCTTTAGTTCTTTTTAAGGGAGGGAAGGAGGGGGTGGGAATAAAAGGGTGGCCCCAGTAACTTATTACAACTGAATAATGACGTTTTAGTATCAAATGACCACTCCAATGAACCAAGGTGCAAATAGTTTTATTAACAGGCAATGTTTTTCCTCTATAATTTAACATGCTTACATAACTATATGGTTTAATAGGGATAGAAGTTGCTGTTTGGAGTTACATTATCTATTGAAACAATTAACAATCTAATAACATATATTGTTAGGATCATTTATATATTTATTTCACTTTGAAATAGCTTGTACGAACCTAATCCTTGTCAAATCCTTTACAGACTCCAGAAATATACAGGATCCTGATTAAATAAACTGGTCAATTGAAAAGCATAATCATGACAAGTTGCTAAAAGAACCAAAACTGAGACAGCTATGACCAATGGTCCCATGGTAGTTCTATTTCCTCAAGAAGTGACTGTGGATGGAACATGATAGAAACAAATGATAAAGTAGGTGGGAAAAACAAAATTAAAGACACTAAAGAAAGAGTGAGAGGAAACCTTTCCGCTTAACAATGTCCTTAATGAATGAGCTTTCTCACGTAAAGAAATGGCCTCATGAGCTGAATCCTTCCATCGCTTCAGTTGAGCTTCCATCATCTCCATTTCCTTAGATAAAGCTGAGGCCATCACATGAAACTCAGATTTGATATCTTTTCTCCCTGAGACGTGTAATACTGTTAGAAACTAGAAGATCGAATTATACGCACCAGGTCTTAACTGAGAACAAGTGATATGCAATTTAACCTGAATCCTGTATAGTCTCTTCCATCTTAATTTCAAGATCATTCTTCTCAATAATACACTTCTGTAACTGAAGCTCTAACTCTTCAATCCTAGAGTCAGAATTGTCAACTGAATGCCTTGCAGTGTCTGCAGACTCCAATTTTGAATTCAGTTCCTTCTCCCACTTCATGACATGAACCCTTTCAGCCTAAAATTATTTATAAAGAGAAAATCATTTAAAATGAACAAGGGCAACAAGTACAATCAAAATGTTTTACACCTAAAGAAAAGAAGGGAAAGAAATAGGAGTTAACCTGCAGAGACTCTGTCAGTGCTTTGTACCGCTCCAATTCAGTATTCCAGTGTTGAAGTTGATCATTTACCAAAGAGTATATTCTGGATGAGCGTACATACTTGTCATCATTCAGTTCATTCTGAAAATAAACAATATATAAATTACTTATGGCTAGACTGCTATGCTAGCAATTTCAAGCAGCAAACCCAGCGCCGCCAAAAAGAAAATTTTGTACAAAATAGGCTTGCATTGCAAACTTCTTATACGTCAAAGCTCGTGGTCTGTTTAGTGGGATTCCTTTATTGGCTTTGCAAAGGGATTGGATAGCTCTTTTGAGCTGAATGTGTTCTCTTTCTTATTTTTCCTTTTAGCTCTTTATAAAAGCTTTTCTCAGAGGCTGTCTTGTCATCCCTAGTTCTCTTTCTTATTCAAACATTTTTTTTTCCCTTTTGTTAACTATCATATGAACAAAGAATCTTATCAACTTTTTAAGAAAAAAGGATAGAACTTTCAAACATGGAGATCTTGCAGTTGTTTTGTCAAGGTCAGATTGTCTTCCCGTGCATCTTCAAGCTCCAAAAGACGGTCAGCAGCAAGTATCTACAACATTATGCAAGCATGTCTTTAATACACTGATAACTAGAGATAGAAAAAGGAAGGAAAGAAAATTGCATGACAGACCTTTGCTTCCTCAATTGAATCCTTCAACTCACGCAAACCCATGGTCCTCTCTGCAGGTTTTTCAGGAGACAAGTTTCCATTCACTGCATCTGAATTGGGGTAACGCATTCCCATTGCTGCATCCTTTTGCATTCTAAGATTGACTAATTTTCTTCTACTCTCTTCAAGTTCAGCCATGCTCTCATCAATCTCACCTTTAAGAATGGATATAGGGCATTATCAAGTGTCAATTGTGCCATCAACTAAGCAGTAATATGATCTTCATAACTACACAAGTCCATGATGGAAAAACTCTATATAACATGTTTCCGGAGAATCATTATATTAATAAAACCTTCTGAATCTCAAGGCTGCAAAACCCTTAGCTATAAATATAAGGACCACGAAATTATTTTGCGACTGATCACATCCCTTCTAATTAATTTAACCCCACAATTTTAAGTTCCATCATTCTTCAAAATTTTAAGCCTCTGCATACACACACATATGCATGTTGTATACATTTAAATATGATGCCCTCAACTTACAAACTGAATTATTTATAAATTGCTGATATATGGTCCATTGGGTTATATATTAAATCAACTTTAAGTTATTAGAATTTGATACATGGTCATTGGATCCTCAAAGCCCAAGTTCAAACCTAAAATTTTGTAACTTCAAAGCATATCTTGATGCCATGTTAGCAAGGTTTCCTGAATTTTACCTAAATGATGATCCCAAAACAGTCATGCTATGTGTTGTTTGTCCATGTTTAGGCTTAATGATAATCAATTCTATCAGGAGACACCCAAGATCAACACAAAAGTGGCCTAAGAAAGCCCACTAATATTATTTTCTAGGATGGAGTCAATTTATATTCATTAGATTTGTTATCACATACTTTACTGTAATTATCATAATGTTTCAGAACACTTTTATAATTCTTTTTAATAAATTAGATTATTAGATTACATACTGGTAATTATTTTTTTCCTCAGGGTTAAGCTTTCTATCTGAAAATAAGATCATAAAATGAATTCATCCTGCACAGCCTATCAGGCATTTTTCTAGATTTCTGTCAAAATACTATCTTCCCTTTTATGTGGTTTCCAATCAAGACCAGCTCCTTCAACATCAGAGGCTAGTCATCAATAAAGTAAACATGCATCCCTACAACTGATCGAATTCAACTGAGACTGATGCTCAAAAACACTCACTCCTCCTGATTAACCTCAGCATGAGAACATAGGTGGTCGCCTCAAATTTACTTTGGATTTAGCCTATTTTGTCTCACAAACTAGTACAATTAATCTGGAAATTCTGAACGGATAAAGTTACCCCCCATCAAAGCAACAAAAGATGATATTCAATGCAAGATTATAGCAGCCACAAATCCTCCAGTAATTCTAACACCATTCAATATTTACCATTCAATCATGATCAAAACAAATGAACAAAACCAAAAGGGAACCTTTTCTTGAAACACTCTGCATTCCCCCCCCCCCCCCAACCCCCCCAAAAAAAAAAAATTACTCTTCGGCTACTTTAGCATAGGATTATCAAGATGGTTAATAAACATATAAAGCTTTGATACTCTAATTTTATAGTTAAGCTAGTTAATAACAGAAACAGATAAAGAAAAAGATATCAAAGAAAATAAACATTTTACAGACCTATAAGACGTTTAATTTCAGATTCATCCTGTAAGTGGCCGCTAACATAATTTTGCATACCAACAGTATACTCTTTCTGCTTCATCTGGAGAGCATCAATTACCTCACGTAAATTGTTTGTCTCCTCTTTCATCATATCGTCAATCTTAGACATTTGGATGATAGCATCTGCAAACCCCACAATGAGTAACCACAACATATAATCCATACAAAATTTCCTAAAATAATTCTAAAGTAATGATCAGTGGAAGGAAAATACCAAGCTTTAGTAACAAACTAAAAAGTGAACATGTCAACAATTGGATAGTACATAAAAGCTTCTTACCTTCTGAAGATAATTTTCCATGCAAAACCTGAGAAATACCATCAGTTCTTTCCCTCTGAGCATCAATGGAATCTTGAAGGAGTTTCAACAAGTTCAGTGTAAATGACTGACGCATAGTCAAGGCTTTCTCAACACAATTAGCAATCTCATTACTGCGTGCTTCAATAGAATCTTTCTGTATTAATCTACAAAGAATGACATCCTCCTCAGGACACCAAGGCAGTGAACCTAGAGAATAAATTAAGTCATTATCTTGAATTTTCCTAATAATACATAGAAAAATATAAAATATAGGCATAAAAGTACCTTGAGGCTTATAAAGGCAATCCAATGTCTGCAAAGCTTTGTGGTCTCTCCCAGCTCGTATGCCAAGAAGAACCAGATCATCAGCCAACTAAAAAGACACAATAAGAAAGTTCAACCAATGTGCTTATCCTACAAAAACATGACAAGGAATGCCTTACCTTCCATCCCCACCAAAAAAATAAAAATGAAATACTACTTTTAACAGTAGTATCACTTTCAAAAGAAAAATAATGGAATAGACAAAAAATATGAATAAAGAGAAGACGCAGGGACAAGACAAGCATGATGTTAAAGAATAACCTGACTCCATAGCTGGTTTATTTCAATTAAGGCATCATGATAAGAATTTTGTCTGTCTTTCAAGTTTCTAAGCTTTTCTTCTAGATCATGCAATGCACGTTTCTGGATGTCTATCTGTTGAACAAGCTGCTGATTCTGGAATTGCAATACTCCTGCATCAACCTGGAGAGAACATATTTTCCTCCATTATGCAAGTAAAACTTAAGAGATTCATGACAAAGCAAAACTGGGCACAAGACATGTAAAAAATATAGCAAAGACAAGGAAAAATGAAAGTGATAATGGTAAGAAAGTACAAAGGTAAAAAGTTACTAAAAGGGTACACAAGAATCAGATAGCCTTTTTGCCTCAAAAATAATGAAGAGAAGTCCATAAAGATCCAGTTCATATAGCTTTTGTTTTTTCAAAAACTATTGCTGTATATTTTTTGAAAGATAAATTCTGAATCACATTAGTTATATCTTTTGAAATGATAAAGACACGAAGAATTTTTAATCCCAAAACTTCAGGGATTTGGAATGATGGATAAATAGAGCTTGGTCACAATAACTATTGAGTCAACACCACTGCACCAAATCTTCTTTCCATGATAAGAGCAGAAGGTTTTCACTATCCTCCAAACCCAGTCTCTTCATTGCCACATACTTACTACCTAGGAAGCATGGACAACTCTTGATTTAGGAGTGTTAGAGTGTCCGACACATATAGTTCCTCTTATCTTGATTTAGGGTGGCTAATGTAACATACCATTTTGCTGGTTTAGGGTGTCAGTAGTTCGAGAGATGTTCAAGTATAAATTCTAGACTCGTATGATCTGCTACAGATAAGAGGCAAATAAGCACAAGTTCAAGAAGCACTATGAGTATACATAAGGACAAACAACGGTTTACTTAAGTCTCAGCATTCAAAACACAAAACTTCTCTTCTACTTCTCCATATCTCAACCATCCAATCAGATCTATATTCTAATGTAAACAAGATAACACTAACTTCATCCTTGCTGCACTCAACATGTGCAAAGAAGGCTGCTAGAGGAACTAGTAAAGAGAGTCAATCACAGGATATTTAATCTTGTGAAAAAAGTCTAGAGGAAGACCAAAAATGACATTGAAGAAACTTATAAAAAGGGATCCCATGGTGAACAACATTTCTAAAAATCTAGTTTTGATAGAGTACAATAATATCATGCAATTCATGTAGCCAACCTCACTAAGTGGAACAAGTCTTGTTGTTGTTGCATCCACAGCTCTCAAGTTAGTAGTAAACCCTAACCACGACTAAATGGACAACCAGTTTCCCAGGCCGACTCACATGAAAACAATCACAAATTTTATTTCACTTATACCTTGATGAGAAACCAATAGACCAGTTCTTGCACACCCTCTACTAAATAACCAAATAAAGTTACCTCACATGATCAAAAAGCTTCAAAAACCCAATTACAATACATAAAAGGCAGACAGTCTTAGAAATTACCCAATTGAATAAAAGTCCTACCATTACAGAACACAAGACATACAGGAAACACAAAGAATTGGACAGCAAAATCATATACACAATAGTACACTGAGCTACGCTGAAAGAGAGAATGGGGCTTACGCAATTGTTGTTTGTTGGTCGGTTGGTTGAGTTACGAGCCATGGTAGAGGATACCGAACTCAAATGAGGCCTCTTCTTCTCGGGTTCATCGCAGTCTGAGTTTTCCATCAGGATTCTGAAATATGAAGAATACCCACCAAAACATTAGGACAAAGCATTGAATAAAACTAAATTAAGCGCCATAAGGCAAGAGCAGCAGTTGTTGAAACACAAAACCTGATCTTTAGAAGAAAGCATAGTCATTTATTTTTTTAAAAAATAAAAATAAAAATGATGAGAAAGAAAGAAAGAGAAGAGAGAAGAACGGAGATAAAGAATTTACCCAACAGCGAGGAAGAGAAAGCAGCATCCCAAACCCAAAAGCTGTCTTCAAGAAGTTCTAGCTTCTCTCCAGGACCCAAATTCCACCGCGCAGGCGAATGAATTTTCTTACAGTTCCCACGCAAACTGTGTAGTTGCTTTTCGGCAACAAGCGCTCGAGCAGTGTCAGAGAAGAAATAAAAAAGGAGAGACCTGAGTTAGGAAACGGAGACTCTCAACTCAACTATTTAATCATTATTATTTTGCACACATTTTTTTTTTATACTTATTTACTATTTAGTTGTTTTATTATTTATGTATAATGTATAATATTTGTATTAATTTTATATTTGAATTTGAATGTATTAATTTTGGTAATTTTTTGCACACATTTTGGTCATATCATCTCTTTCTCCTTTTAAATTGAGACTTCTTTATTATTTTTATTTTTTTTAAATTAATTTATACCAGTACAATGCAAAACTATGAATTGATAAGATAAATAAAAGAAATTAAATTATATAATAATATAATTGCTCAATCACTTCAATTATATTAGTTTGTTTAAAACTTCCTTCTAAAAGAGTTAAATTATTTCTTTAAGTTATATTTTATTTGAATTATTCTGCTATAAGAAGGGCAAATTTTCTTTTTTTTAAGACAGTTAAAAATATTAGTTAATTTCATATATCATAATAAATCACAATTTACCTAGAAGAATCTAGCTCTTGATTATGCCACATCTACTATATTGTCAATTTTCAACTATGCCAAAAGACAATGATGATGGTAGCACCTCTATCTTGCTGTCTGCATGCTAGAGATGAAAGGAGAGAGAAATATATGAATGGTGTAGGTAAAAGAATTCAAAGTTTTAAATTTTAATTTCAAATTTTTAAAAAATATTATCCACATAGAAGGGAAATTGGTATAAATTTATGAGGTAATTTATTGAATCACCATTGAGATGATTGACATCAAAGAAATTTCATTTTAATCTTAAGAATTAATGCACATCAAATTAACCATTTTTATGGGTAAAATGGTATCAACAAAATTTCATTCTAATTCCAATATTTTTTTGTATATTTAAATTAAAGAATTAAAAAAATCTCAGTAAAACATGGTGAAGTAAGTATTTTAATACAACTTCTATGTATCACCTATCAATTTTTAAAAATAGAACTTGAAAATATCTTAAAATTAAATGATATAAATCTTTTTAAATTTATTAAATTTGATATTTGACACTTATAAAAGCAAATTCAATTAAAAATATTTTTTTAATATACTTAAACCAAATTATTTATGCTTAATATAATATTACATATGAAAAACTTTGCTTTTAAAAAATATGATTTTTATATTATTTTTCTTTCTTTCTTTTTTTATAAAATTTAAGAAATTTAAGAATTTCCTTTTGCCCAATAAAATTTTATATATATATATATTGACTTAGAAAGGTTCAAGCTTTCCCCTCCCCCGAAGCTTCGCTGTTGGCTTAAACTCCGCGAACCCCGTTGGATCGACGCAACTGGGTATCGGATAGAGAATGCTCTATGCAGCGACTGAGAATCTCAGGGACCTCAATTTTCGCTTCACTAGCAGCGCCCAACATAAAGAGAAAAGCTCTGAACTCATGGGCTGCGGTGCAAGACACTTATTTTTCGACCAAGGTACTTTATTTTTTTCATTTCTTTCCATTTCTTCTATGCGATGGGAATAATTTCCGATGATCAATTTTGCTGCAGAATTAGGTTTGGCATTTGATTTTGGTTAGAAAAAAAAAATTTTGAATTTTGATGTTTGATATCGGGTTCTGAACTCTTTTTTCTTTTGGTTTATTAGGATACATTTGAGAGGCATCGGGTGGTATTCACGGTTGGAACTTCCATAGCATCAGTTGCCACAGCATTTTTTGGTCTGTCATGCTTCTGTTCGCAATTTTTTTTTTTTTCCTTTAAATGATGTAGTGCTTGTTTTTTCTCTTCTAAGTTAATTCAATTATAAGCTTTACTGGGTGTTTCAGCTGCTGAAGAATGGGGTTTCCTGGGATAGAAATATGTAAAAGAGTTTCTGTAATGGAAATTTTCGCAGATATGAATTATGTAAACTAAAGTATTGGGGTGTTTGTGTCATACTTTAGGTTAGTCGTCATTATAAATTTGATGTCTTTTATCACTAACAATTTGGCAGGGTGCTTCTTCTCTTTGACCCTCCACCGAAATAGAAGTAGAAGGCAAATAAAGTGTCTCAAAATTTGAATTTCCTAGGATGTTGGAAAATAGTTTAAAAACGATATATATAGGTTGAGTCTCTTCTACATGTTTATTTGGAGGTTTATATATCATGGGATAGGATAAATTGTTTTAAGCCTTTGTAGAAAAGAGGTAAATGAAGAAGGTGAAGAATTGAAAATATTTGCTCAATTATGGCAAAAGGGTTAAGTATAATCTTTGAATTGTTGATATATTATCATGTGGTCCTGGGCTGAACTAATTAAAAGCATCTGTATGATTGATCAGGATATTCCTTGCGGCATTATCATGAAAGCAGAGTTGTTCAAAGGCTTGAATCAATTGAAAATGCTGTGAGTATCCTGTAGTTAATGGATGGTGTTTTATTTGTAGGTAAATTCTTTGGTGTCGGGTCTTAACTAGATGGACGAATAGGTTGTGGACGTCTCTGCGCAGCCATTGGTAATATGTATTTTAATATGCATACATTGTTAAATGCACTAGTGGGGTCCACAATTTCCAAATGTGGTGGTTGATTATTAGACCATGTCATGAAGGGTAGCTATCCCTCTATTTACAACCCGGCACCGGAGCAACCACCTTATTTGTTCATGTGCATATGTTCTTTGCTTCTGGGTCCTTAATGTACCCTCTATGAAACCATATTGGCTCCAAAGTGCAGTTGGGTTTGTTATTGAGCTGTGAAGTAGACAACAACATTTATCAAATATTCAAAAGTAATAAGAAGTCTAGATTGCTGGAGCTTTTGGGCAAGGTTTCTTCTTGCTATTATTTGATTAAGCTCCTCAAAGTAACAACTTAAATATACAAATTTAAAATAGAAATGGGAAACTAGCTTGTTTCTTCCTTCCTTGCCCGCTAAGCCAGCATGTCCAATTCAGACATCTAACTGCAATCTCATGCCTTGGGTGTTTTCACACTTATTTGCCTGCTTGGTTATTCATCATTTTCTGTGATTTTCAAAGGAAGAAAAATAGTTGAGAGCCTGTTTGGATTGGCTTCCAAAAACATGAGAAGCCAAAAGGAAAAGTAGAGTAAAAGTCAAAAGGAGAAGCATCTCCCTACTTGCTTCTAAAAAAACAGAATTTTGGCTTCTAAAGATGCTTCTCCTTCTACAAAAAAATTAATCCAAACAGTAAATTTTTGCATAAAGTGCTTCTTTTTCAAATTAAAAAGTAGAAACAGGTTGCCAAAAGCCAATCCAAATGAGCTCTAAGAATGAGATTACTACTGGTATGATCATGTATGTGTGATCTCTTCCAGTTTTACTAAAATGCTATTGATTGGTTTTACACCTTCTAGTACCGATTCTTGCCTCCTTTGGTTCTGTGCTTCATCTAAATTTGCTGTATCTTGCTTCTGGTAGATGAAAAGAAATCAACAACTTGATCATTCAGATGTCCAAAAGATTGTTGGTTCGGGAACTTGCAGTATTCCTGCTTGCGTCGCCACAGCTGGGACCACCTTAATTATCGGGTTTGTTCCTTTTTTCTTATTAGTCTCTTTAATGTTGCAAGAATAGCATTACTCTTATAGGGTCTTGAGGTTTTATACTCTTTCTTATAATGTTATTCTTGAATAAGATCTTCGCAATGCCCCTGGATTGATTCTAATAAAATTTTAATTCATCAAGCAAAATAATGGCTGCAGAACAAATCATGTTAGGCCAATGTAAATGAACATCTTGCCATACTGTTTCATTAAATGTTTGGAAGTTCTTGCTTCAATTTCTAGTGCTATGATAAATTGAAGAAAAATATGAAAATTTAGAAAAGTGGACGTGTTTGTCTGTATTTATCTTTAATTCAGAAAGTGATTCTGCATCAGACTCTCTCCCCTGATAGCACAGCCTCAATTTCTAGTGCTATAATAAATTGAAGAAAAATATGAAAATTTTGAGTCTGCCAAAAAAAGAAAACATAAAAATTTTGAAGTTTCGCTTTTTAGCTAATTTACAGGTATGGCTTGGGATGGCGAGGCGGACGCTGGTATGCAAATAAGAGGCACAGAAGGGAGCAGATGAAAATGCTAGGACTGACTAAACCTAGAAGATGGCAATTGCTTGGAAATATAAAGCATTTACATATGCTCAGAAAGCCTCTAATAAGATCCAAAGTGGTAGAAAATGCAGCAAAGACATCTGAAGCAACAGTGCAGGATACATTTGGTGGACGAATGGCTGGGGAATCCCATTGATCTTGCTAGCGTTTTTGGACTTGGATTCTCCCCCCTCCCCCTCTTTTTTTTTTTTCAACTTCTTTTCCAGGTCAAAGTACTGTCAGAGATGGCTGCAGTTGCTAGATGAGCCTGGAACTAAAAAACAATATAATTCTATATACAATTATGGTAAATTTTTGCAACGATAGTTTATTTTTGGGACTATAATTTCTCAGTCTTGACTCTTGTTTGATGATCTTTCTCCCCTACCTTTTTTTGGGGGGTTATTTTGGATACTGCTTTCAGTTGGAACATAAAATATATATAAGCCCATTTAGCGTTTTCATTCTTTCCTCTCAATGAATGTACCGAAATTTTTCATAGTAAATTGGTGATTCTCGTAAGTTTTTTATTCAAACAGCAAGGATGTTAACATAGGTTAAGTCTTAAGATGATATAAGTTAAAAAATTTGAATTTAATGTTTTAGTCTTGTATTCAAATAATATGATAATAACATATATAGAATAAAAACTAATTGTGATGATCTTCCAAAGAACATAGAGCAAAACGACGATGTTGATTTTCATGTTTATTCATTCAAATATTCTGCAAGTGAAATAAGCCAATGGAATATACCAAGTGCTTACGGTAACAAGATCAGAGTTTACCAATGCCTTGTTTGCAGGCACACCAATTTCACTTTTCCGTTTGAGGAAAAAAAAAAAAAATGGCAGTTGTTGCTAAAATTTTCCGCCAGGCACATGTTTTGGCTTTATTGTATGCCCCACACAGGCCTAGTCGTCAGTGTCTACCATAAAAACCATCCAAGAATTCCTTATTTAATTATGGAATCGTGGGCAACAAAATCCAAATCCAGTAATATATATTTTAATATTTGGAGCAGCGTAGACCCCACAAAAATGCCTTGTATAAACCACCAGTTTAATCTGTTGACAAAAGGGTCAATCAAAAGCCCTCGTGAATACACATTCCTGTTTTCTTCTGCTTTTCTTTCTTTCTGCTCTTATAAATAATGCAAAGCTCGGGAAGGTTCATGTACCAGAAAACAGGGCATGGCCGAGGTTTATGTCTCAATAATCCTTGCCATCGTTCTCCTTTCCGGGTTGTCAGTTTTATCAACCAGAACACAATTCAGATCACCCTCCATCAGTGAAAATGCTATTGCTGCATTGGCACCACCCACCGTCGAGGGCATTTGCTCGTCAATGGTGGAGAAACAAGGCTATGCTTGTGAAGAACACTCGGTGACAGGCTTCCTTCTACTTCTGGTTTCTCTTTTCTTATCAAAATCAGTGAGATTAGGAACAACTAATGACTGAGTTTTATGTTTCAGGTGACAACATTGGATGGATATATTCTCAGCTTGCAGAGAATTCCAGTGGGGCAATCAAGAGGGCCAACAGGAAATAGGCCACCAGTTTTGCTGCAGCACGGGCTTTTTATGGTTGGTGCTTGTTTTAAATGCACTTTCATGTGATGGGTTGTCTTAATTTTGTTTGAAATTTGGTGGCTGCTAAGCTATCTAGGGGCGGAACCCTTGTCCTAAACTGGGTTACATAGTGTGGGTCAGATTCTAAAATGGTTGCAGGAATTTGAATTTAGTTGTGCTAAAGAAATTATTATTATGCAGTTTTTTGCATTTTTGGAGGTTATAGTAATGGGTGCTAATCCACTTTACTACTCCTCATTTAGGGATTGACTTAAAAAAGTGAAAAATCATAAGCCAAAAGTAAGTTTTCTTTGGCTCATGAAGGTGCTTTTTTGATAAATAGTGATCTACTTCTACTTGTGCTTTTTTAAGAAGTATCTACTATATCCTTCTGCCAAAAGTAGTTTCTTTATCTATTTCAAAAGCTAATCAAAACATTCAAAAATTATATAAAAGTGCTTCTTCTCTTTTCTGCTAAAAGCGCTTTTTGGAAAAAAAGCCTACCCAAACAGGTTCTTAGTCTATGCCCAAAAGGTGTGAGGATAGCTTAAGTGTTAGAAAGTAAAAATAAAAAGAAGGGGAGGTAGCCTAACCATGCTGTGGCTGGTACTTGTAGGATGGCATAACCTGGCTATTGCTTCCTCCAAACAAGTCTCTGGCATTCCTTTTGGCAGATAGTGGGTTTGATGTTTGGATTGCAAATTCTCGTGGAACCGAATATAGTCGTTTACATATATCACTTTCTTCTAATGATTCTGTAAGTTCTGTGTTCTAAAATTTGCCTTAGCTTTCTCTCTTAGTCACCAATTTGAGTTCCATAACAAAGCTTCACTCTTTGTAGAGTTATTGGAATTGGTCATGGGATGAACTAGTTGCATATGATCTTCCAGCAACATTCAATTATGTGCATGATAAAACAAAGCAAAAGCTGCACTATATTGGGCACTCACAGGTAAATTTCACCCTCTTTGCTACCTTTTGGGATCTGGATTGCCTACAGTTGATTGTAACGCAATCGATGGCATAGCAATTGGTCAGCTATTAGATGAGATTATATGGTCACCAACCTATTCAATCTAACAGCTCATGGATTGTCACATTAGCGAGTTGGATGAGATTATATGGTGACCAATCTATTCGATCCAATGGCTTACTGATTGCCACGTTAGCGACTGCACTACAAGCAATCAACGTTCCTCTTGTTTGTAATCAAAATCAATGTTGAAGGGAAGTGTTAAATCCTTTGCAGGGAACTTTGATTGCTCTAGCAGCTTTTTCCAAGGACCAGTTACTGAACATGCTGAGGTCTGCTGTGTTACTTAGCCCAATTGCTTATGTGGGTCAAATGACCTCACCCCTTGCTAGAAATGCTGCTTACAATTTTATTGCTGAGGTAATTGCTCATAATCATATCTTCTTTTGGTTATAATTCAGATGAAACTGCTCTTAAGATCTGAGCTACTCTTGACAGACATTGTACTTCAACTGGGGAATATTTGAATTTAATCTGAGAGGGTAAGTAATTCTTATTATCCTTTTTAGCTGTTATTTCTTGAATCTGCACTATGGTTAAAAAGGCATTAAATTGTTTTAATCATAGAGAAATGAAAGTTTTTCAAGCTATAAAGCAGAAGAAATCTGATATATGTCAAAATTCTTCGTGGATGGAGCAAAATCGAATTTGATGTTATTTCACTTGATCTTTCTCGTGTTTAAACAGGGATGCTTTTGTAGATTTTCTCAAGAAAATGTGTGAAAGACCAGGCATTGACTGCACCAACTTATTGACCTCTTTCACAGGCAGTGTTCATATTTTCAATTAGTTAACTCATAGCGCTCAATCACAACACTCTCTATATTGACCTTTATATTGTTATGATTCCAGGCCAAAACTGCTGCCTGAGCCCTTCAATTATAAGCACTTTTCTGAATCATGAGCCTCAGTCAACCGCGACGAAGAACATGATCCATCTGTCTCAGAGTAAGTGGTCTTGTTTTCGTAGTTCACTTAAGAAAAGAAGAGTATTCAGTCGAAAATGGATATTTCTGACATGCAGTCCTTGCAATTGCTGATGTGGTGAATTATGTGGGATTGGATGAATTGGTTTTTGCACGGCTTTCACTATCTAACGGGCCCATAATTTGCCATGCTAGCGATTGTAAGGATCGTGCGAGAAAATAACTGTAGGCAATCTGGATTGGCATTCAGTTTGGTGTAATTTAAGAGATCAAAATTTTATTATAACTAAATTTTTTTCAGTGATCAGAAATGGAACCTTAGCCATGTATGATTATGGGAACAAGGAAGAGAACACAAGACACTATGGACAGGAAACTCCTCCAATTTACGACGTGACAAGAATCCCAGATGATCTTCCTCTCTTCTTCGGCTATGGAGGTGCCGATGCTCTTTCCGATGTGAAAGATGTGCAGCTCCTGTTACAAGGACTTAAAGGTCATGATGCAGATAAGCTTGTAGTGCAGTATAGAGATGATTATGCTCATGCAGATTATGTCATGGGTGAAAAAGCTAAGATAGATGTATATGATTCTCTCATAGCTTTCCTTAAGCTGCAATGATATCTTGGGAGAAATACTCTACAGAAAAATTTCTTTGTCAAATAGACAACACAGGAATCTCCTTGTATAATATTATAGCATATAATATCACTGAAGACAGTTCCTATTATTTCTCATATTGTGAGTGACTTATATAAAACAATGGAATTAATAAGCAAAATAACAACTTGAAAGTTGAAAGAATTTATTACATTCTCAATGAAATCCATGTAGATAGGGGGAAAAGAAGAAAGGAGAGGAAGAGGTTCTGGATGACCAAACCCAGTATCTATCTGATGATTTATCTGATCTCCTGTACTTGCTGCTGTTAAAAAAAAGCCCTATCGGCGCATATCAGTATCAGAGAAGTATTCAATATAGATACGTTAATCAATTTGAAGCATCGGTGCTTCGGAGCCTAGAACCATTTACATTAAGCCCATTTTGCTCCAATTGACTTGGTCCTCTTCAATCCATATGTGTAAACTCTCATTATCAGAGCAATGCTGCTCTATTCGCAGTTATGCCAATATGTGCACTGTGTTTCAAGACAAAGCACGATTGGTTCATATGCTGTGAATAAAGTAAAGCAAACATATATATATATATATATATATATACCAATGGTGTGCAACATTGAGAAAGGTGTGCACCGGGGACAAGGAAATGGCTTGGATGAGGTGTGCTGTGGGTTAAATTTTTCTAAGTGTATTTTAGACTTTTCAAAACGTAGGGGTGTGTTGCTTAAAAAAAATAGTGTGTGCCAAAAGAAATTCCCTTCCCCCCAACTCAGGCCTTAAAAAATATAGTGGGGCCTTACACTATTAAAACTTGCTCATCACTTTAGACTCCACCAATAAAAAAAGAATGAATATATATACACACACACATACATTGCTGCCTTGGTGGGAAATGTTCCATATAATGCTCTTTGGAGGAAGATTCTAATCCCTTTCCACAGCATTCCACAACGGCGGATTCACTCTTCCAATATGCTTGCCTGTGGGATAAAATTCTCTGGTCTAAATAAAATCTGAAATTAATAAAAAATAATATTACAATTTGATTATAAGTTAAATTTTTAATTAATTTAAGTTTATAAGATATGATTTGAAATAGACTATTGATCAAATAATTTTATCTAGATCAAATCTCTTAGAGCTTGTACTATTAATAAACCAAGATCCTCCACAACTGCTTCTTCTATCATAACCTGCATCCTCTAAATCATTTTGACAATCCACCTGGATGCTAGTACTAAAGTTGTCAAATCCTTTTTGTAAGCTTAATCCATTCTCCTTACATCCTTGATTTTGGCCTTTCACACCTAGAGAGGCTATTCAAGTTCTCCAAATTAGAGGTCAACATTGGTTGGATTTGGTTTTAGACTTTAAACTTATTAATAAATTTGAGAGATAAAAATTAATATATTTAAAATGTAAGAGATAAAATTAATAAAATGTTTTAAAATTAAATTAATAAATTTAAAATGTAAAAATAAAAATTAATTAAAATTTTAAATAAAATGAACCAAAATTATATATATATATATATATATATATATATATATATATATATATATATATATATATATATATATATATATATATATATATATATATGCATCATGATTTTACTATTCGTCTATACGTAGTTGAATTGAAGAACTATGCTAGTATTTTGTCTGATGGAATTAATGTATTGGCATTGCCTCTTCGGCTTTTCATAGGGTTTGACACGAGAGATGTCACCTTATGTTTGTTTACTTCGATAAAATTTCTGAACTAGAATTGAATTCTACCAAGTTGGTCAAACTCAAAGTGATTATAGAAATACATTGTGTCAATTTTTTCCCAAATGTTCTTAGGTTTTATAACCAAAGATAATATTGTTTAAAATATAATACATGGTACAATGATGTTCCTAACACTAAAACATAATTTTTTTTGGTGGATAAAAAAATAAATTAGAACTTAAATAAAATGTTAATGTACTTTTATACAAATATGGTGACACACACATATTTTTATATGACATATATGGATTTTTAAAATATTATTCATTAAAAAGTATGAAATTCTTACATGGTGATAGTCTTTATATAGACACAAATGAGGGAGCAGGATAGTAAAAGTTAACAAAGCTAACTAGGTAGTTACAAACCCAAACAACTTGCATCAACTAACCTAACTCATAAGCACAAGCAACATACACGTAAGCAGCATGGTGGAGCTGCAATATTGTTCCAATAGAGAATTATTTTACTATTTAATTTTTATAATTTTAAAAAATAGATTGACGTATAAAATAGATAATATATTTAATAATTATTTTTACACATAATACATATAAATATAACTATGTTATAAAGGTAACTTTATATTTACACATAATTTAGATTATATTTTAACATTTATTTTTTTCATATCAAACATATATGTTAAGATATTATAATATTATCTTACAAGTTATTTGTTGAGCATCAAATCTTGAATATGATAAAAATTTATCATACTTTTATCATATTCTATTTTTATCTACTTATTTTATTTTATTTGTACTTATCTTGTCATGGCCATCAAACGAACTCTAACAGAATTATTTGGATTTAGAAATTATATGTGATATATTAGTTAATTGAGCATATATTTACAAAATAATTTTAAATTTTTGAAATATAATACACATGCATATTTATGATTTCATCGTCAAAAGTTGTACATATCAATACAAATGAATAGTCCAACCAGTATGGAAACCTAGCCACCACGTCATGCCAAATACTTGGACCATGATAGAATAGCGTAGACATTAGGCACCAATCAATTTTAATGCCTTCGTTTGAACGCTCAGTTATTTTACTTTATCAAACATCGTAATATCCCTTCTTCAATTCGTCTATGTGTTGCGTAGACTTTATATATAAAAGCAAGCTCTCTCAGTTTCATTTGCAGGGCATGGCCATATTGAAAATGGCTAACACCATAATCACTTTTCTTTCAGTATTTGTTCTCTGCATTTCAGCTGCAGAAGGAAGGAAAACGCTCAACGCCATTAATGGTGAAGTAGATGATGGTATCTGCAAATCAATAGTGGAGACACAAGGATATAAATGCGAAGAGCACAAGGTATATACACAATACCACTTGATTGCATTCTATAATATAATTACCATTATTTATGAGCTTAGCTTTGATAATACGTGGTACTTTGAGGAACTCGGATTTCTTGCAGTGATATAGCACAAAAGAAGCCAATAGATGGATCTAATAGAGTAATGTCAATCCATTCAAGGGCTCTTGTAGTGCCATTTTATTGAGTGCATGACTATATGACTGTATAAAGATCACAACAGATTCAGGTCCTATGAGTTGCAAGGAAAAATAAAGAAGGATGCACATAATTTGATTTCTGTCATGAATGATTCATTCCAAAAGTTGAAGTTTAAAAGTAGTACAAACTTATCTTTATCATGTGCACTTTGATCATAAGTTCATAGAGGCTTTAATATTAAGTTATGAACCAATTCAACCCAAAAACTTAAATTATTAAAAAAATACTCAAAATTAATTTTATATTATGTCTAACAATTTGTATTATACTAAAAAAAAAAATGTTGAAAATGAGATGCACCTAATTATTTTCATGTTATTTCATTTTACCATGAAGTCAACATCAAAGCCTCTCCATTTCTTACAGACACGATTTATCTAGTTTTTACCCATTTCCAAAATATTTCAATGCTAATGGTGAATATATATTTTGTTGTGAAGATCAGAATCAGACCAGGTCCTCTTTTTTGAAAGTTTCTCCTACTTTATAGACTGTCAACAAATACGGGCTATTGAGCTTATCTCTAAGTCCATGAATATGGCCAAGCAAAGAGGTATTGGTCCATAACATATTTTGATGGGATTGATTCAGGTTACAACAGACGATGGCTACATCCTAAGCCTGCAGAGGATGCCAGCAAGGCGATCTGGCGCAAATGCAGACAAGCCACCTGTACTGTTACAACATGGCATCTTTAGTGTAAGTAATATTACTGCATGGATAAAAATTTACATTTGTGTTTGTCTTTGGATTAGTTACTTCCATACAAGTAAATGCAAGGGATAAAGTTATCCAATTAAGGTAACTTTATGGTCTGTGGTTTCAGGATGCTTCGACATGGCTATTCAATTCACCAGAAGAGTCATTAGCATTCATCTTAGCAGACAATGGCTACGATGTGTGGCTTGCCAATACTCGTGGGACAAAATATAGTAGTGAACATACATCACTTAATCCTAATGACAAGGTATATACTTATTTTCTTCAAATATTCACATCATCTTTTTCTTTTTTTTACATGACACTCTTACCACTTAATATGAAATCATAATAGTTTTTTGGAATAGTTAGTACCATCGTTAAAGTGGGGTGTATTATGAGTTATTAGATGAATTGATCGTTGTATAATGCACTATATTCACTTAATATATCAAAAAACAACGATGAAAAATTTGGGTCCATGTAAGATCTAAAGGCCTATATTTCTTTTATGTAACTAGTTAGGTGGATATGACACTACTCTATGCTTTAAGTTAGTATAGCAGGATAGCAAAAGCTAGTATTTCTAAATGTATGAGCAAGGGGTATTTATAAATGAGTGCCGATCAGATGCCACCAAAGACCAACCAAATGGTGTCATGAGAAGCCTACGCACAATTATTTGATATATAACGTGCTTTAAAGTTATATATATAAACCTTTCATAATATAACATCTAATGACTTACAACAACAACAAACTTTATTTTATAAAGTCGAGTCAATTACATAGATTATACGATTTTATTGTGTTCTATTAAAAATTAAATTTTTTGAAATATTATTAACAACGTCTAGTGGTTTACTTATTCAAAATTTCTAGGCATACTGGGATTGGTCATGGGATCAATTATCTGCTTATGACCTTTCTGCTTCAGTCAACTACGTGTACAAGAACACTGGGCAAAAACTACACTATGCTGGTCATTCTTTGGTGAGCACACAACTATCTTTTTGTTTTAGTGATTTCTGATCCTGTTAGATACTTAGTGAAGATAAGATTGACAGTAAATTCATTAATTACAGGGAACTTTAATTGCTTTAGCTGCTTTTTCCCAACACAAGGTTCTGGACAGTTTAAGATCAGCTGCTTTACTTAGCCCAATTGCTCATCTAAATCAGATTCCTTCACAGCCTACAAAAATTGCTGCTGATATTTTTATAGCAAATGTAAGAGATGCAAATCCACACTTAATTTTCTCCATGAATTTAAAATATGAATAATAACATAAATTTACTTGACAATCTTATTTATTTTCTCAATATAACAGGTTGTGTATTGGCTAGGCATCCGAGAATTCGACCCAATAGGGTAATAAATTAACATTACAATAAATTTTTACTTTTTTTTTTTTCTATATCATATATTCTTAAATGAGTCATGAAGTTTTCCAACATCTGAGAAATATTAGAGGAGCCCTAATCATATATAATTTTGAGATTTTTTTTTTCTCCCTTTTGGTATAGAAAAATTTAGGTGAGTTAGTTCTGATGACTCACTGGGCTTGGGGCACACCTGAAAGCAATTTTCAAATTCTTTTCATTATAATGAATTACTATAAATCACATTCTTTGATTTCAACGCTAACAACTTGTTCTGTTAATGATTAGGCAAGATGCAGCAAACGTTCTAGATAAAATATGCCATCTTCCGGGCGTCAACTGCTCAAACTTAATGACTGTTTTTACAGGTACTCAAATGTAACTAGCATGATCATAAAACCATTAATTGTTGAGGAATTAATGTTTCATTTTCTCTCTTTTATATCACTTTACCCCGTTGGCACTATTTTAATATTAGTTGTTTTTATATTTTAGGCCCAAATTGCTGCGTAAATTCTTCAAGGACAGATTTTTCCATGGAGCCAACATCAACAAAAAATTTGATCCATCTATCTCAAAGTAAGTATATATTTTCCTCCTCTCTCTTAGTTTATATCAAAGTATTTTTATACCTTTTGAGACAGATCTCTATCCAGGATAGATGGTAATAACAATAAATTATTCTTAAAATCTTTAACCTAAAATGCTTAAAAGCTCGGCTTAGCTAATATACATACACACCTGCACTGATAATCCTATCTTCTCTGACTCTTGCATTGTTTTTTCTTTTCTGGGGTCACGAGCAGTGATTCGAACTGGGAAAATAGCAATGTATGACTATGGTGATCAACAACAAAATATGGCACACTATGGACGAGCTAGTCCTCCCCTCTATGACATGACAAGCATTCCAAATGATTTTCCTCTTTTCCTCAGCTATGGAGGAAAGGATACATTGTCTGATGTGATAGATGTGCAAGTTTTGCTTGACGACCTCAAAGATCATGAGAGGGACAAACTTGTGGCAGCATTTGTGGAAGAGTATGCTCATATCGATTTTGTAAGGGGTGTGAATGCTAGGCAAGTTGTTTATGAGCCCATGATGGCTTTCTTCAAGCTCAATTGATATATTAACCCCCTTATATTCAAGGAAAAGCTAGTTGTACACTTATTTATGGACATCTTTATATACATGCTTTATTTTTGTTATGTGCAGAGTAAAAATTATAAACATAAAAGTAAAAGAAATATAAAAATAAAAGAAATGTGTTTGTATAAATAAATATGCATATAATATTTCTTTTATATATATTATAAATGATTCCTTGATTTTAGTTGAAACTGAAAATTTCACTCAAAAATGTTATAATCATCTCTCTCCTACCGAATGTTAATGTATAGTTTTACATTGTTTAATCCATCAATATTTCATGTTGTGTCACGTCAATCGATTATATGAAATATTGACTACAGTGAATCTAAATTTAAAATATTTGAGTTAAGCTTAATTAATATAAATATAATCTTGAGATTTTTTCGTTTATATTTATGCATCAATTAGTAGATAAAATTTCTTCAAGGAAATTCAAAAATTTCCTCAATAAAAGCCTATTTTTTATGAAGATATATAGTATTTTTTTTTTCACCCTTTCTATCTCAAATTATATATTGATGCAAATGAATGGTTTGTCAAGTTCTTAGAGATCAGAACTATACATACTTATGGATTCAAATTTACTATAGTCATGCAGTCAACAATATAGCATGATAGGGGCCATTGATGGATGAATCAATGCATAGATCTTCACCATTTGATTCATCTAACAGTTTTTTTTTTTTTTTTTCTGTGCCATTTCGTCGATTACGTGACTACAACAATTTTGACTCCCACGTGAATCTTGATGCACATGTCTATTCACTATGGCTCTTCTATTATTTTTCTTTTGTAGTGGCGAGAAATGGCAAAATGGCAATGTATGACTATCTTGATCCAATGCCAAACATGGCACACTATGGAAAACCCAGTACTCCTCTTTATGAGATGAGTAAGATTCCAAAAGATTTCTCTTTTCCTCACCCATGAAGGGTAAAATCCACTGTCCAATGCCAAGCAAGTTGTTTATGACCACATGGTGGCTTTCTTTAGTATTCGTTGATTCAACAGCTAGTATTGTCTCCCAAATTTTGTGAACAGTTCTTTGAAATTTTTTGTTTAAATGGAACTGGAAATGTTAGATTAGCCTCTATTACACATTTGAGATCAAATTTATGCTTCCCCTGAAACATATAGCTTTATGAGTCCCTTGAACTTGGTTGAAGGACATAGCTAATTACTTTTAACATTATCACTCTTTATGGAATTGAATTCAAGCAAAAAAGTATCGATTTCTTCAACAAAAGAGAAGCTTTGAGATCTTTTTGTTATTTATGGGTAAATCTTGCCCCAGATCCAACCCAACGGCTACTTTACCTCATCCAGAATCCAACCTATAATCAACTCAATCAAAATTCAATCAATATGTCATGTCACACGATATGACTTAACTACTTTGGATAATATGTAGAATTACAACTGTAGCTTGATTGTATTACTTCTGTATAAGTGTACCTTTCCCTCAGTTGCACTTTTCTACTTGTTGTAACTCTTCCCTTTTACTCTACGTTCTCCAACACTTTAGTGTTGGAGTGAATCGCTTCCACCCGAGCTTCTTTCCCCTTCTCCTTTTTAGGACTATTCAACCCAAACTTGAATCTTATTAATTAGCTCAGCATAAACACTTAATGTCCAGTTACCCATACGATTTGCCTAAACAATTCTAAAAGGTTAAATTCTTTCATTTTGGCCAAAATTTTGTCTAAAATAATATTCCATTTTTGTCAGAGAGCCTAAAAGAATATTAAATTGCAATTGATATGCTTCTCCCCAATGAGAATCATACGTAAATTACTAGAATTTGAGTAGCTATGTTCAAGAAGATAAATGGTTTAGAAGCCACAATAAGTAGAGATAGAAGGGGCAAAACAGAAGTTAAGAACTTTTATTGAAAAGAAAATGAATAAAGACATGAAGAAATTACAATACTGCATAGTAGCTTGGGAGCCACAGGTTCAACAATTTCCATTCTGAGAATCTGAGTATCAGATGTATATGTTGGGTCTAAAACCGAAGTGATTCTGAGCTGAAATATATGCAGATATGAAGGGATCAACATGATTGTTGATAGCATTATGAGAATATTTCTTTGTTGTTGATAAAAATAGCTCCTCGCATCGAACAGCACGCGACCTTTCTTGATCAGAGCTCCTTAGAAGGCACTTCAACTTCAACATTCTTTTTAGTTTTCTAACATTTCTCATCAGCTTCTCCATGTTCATATTTTTCTCTCAATCATGCTTCAGTTATGGCTTGTAAGATAAAATATGTAATGGGAGTTCCAATTTTTTTGGCATTATCACCTTGATTACTTGTAGTCCCAATGATATCTTTCTTGTTCCATTGTGTGGATAATGTGAATATGGAATTTTGGTTTTGTTTAGTAGTTTCAACTTTCAAGAATGAAACTAGCCTTTTAGTATTTGTCCTTTCCTTATTTTAGGTAACATATTCTAACTCATTGCTTGTTTTAGATGTTATATTATATATAGAAGGATTTGTTAAGAAGAGAAATGATGTGCGTGAGAGGGACGTATAAGTTTTTTTGGTTTTGTTATCTTGTACAAAAAAAATGATAGGATAGAGTTTTATTATATTTTTAATATTATTCGGCTACAACTAAATTAATTATTATTAATTTGTTCTAAAAAAGAGAGATATGAACCATGAAGCGGGTAATTTGAGTGAATTATTAAGGTCTTGTATGCTGTCTGTTATTTTTTATTGGATTAATTTATTTTTTGTTTTATCATAAATTATAGCAGCCAACTTTTTCTTTTCTTTTCTTTTCTTTTTTTTCCAAATTGTTCTTCGTTGTTAAGAAACGGTGACTAAGGTCAAATGCGAGCTCATTTTATGGCAATCGTAATTAATTGTTTTAAGGTGAATTTACTCATCGGTCTAAATAATTTTTAAATTAAATCTTGCTTTTATAATTTATTCTATTCTTGATTGAACAGGGCAAATGTCTACAAAAACTCCTTTGAATTAAAAAAAACAAAAACAAAAGAGAGTCATGTACATTTTTCCATGGTTTGTTTATTCCTAGTGAAAATACTATTTCTTATAAAATAGGATTTCTTTTATTTCTTTCTCTATTCATATTTAAGTAGAGATATTATAACAAATAGGAATTTTATTAAAATAAAAAAGAAAGAAAGAATTAATGAACCGCCAAAAGAGTAAATGAAGACAAGATATAAAAGTTTGTTCTTAGTACACGCTTCTAGAATTGACATCATATATACAGATAATTCGGGGGAAAATAATTCAAAGACGTAAGACAATGTTACACCATTTAAAAGCAATTTTTTCGACCATTAAAAAAAAAATGAAAAACGGCTTTTTTGGATCAAAGTTAATAGCAAGAACATCTTATCCGTCTATCCCACTATTCAATGCCATCAATTGCACAACATTTTGATAAAATTGAGGATAGACTGAGATTTTTTATTGAAGAACATTTAATATTTAATACCATATACATTAACTAATTTAGTTTGAGCTTAGAAAATATTTTAATGATTTTCACATGTGACAATTCCTTAATTCTTTTTTTTACTATGAAAAATCATATCATTCCAATTACCATAATTACTATGGAAAATCATACCACATTAGTATTGATGACATTGAAAGTAACAAAATTTGAAATTTGGCATGCCTGTCTTCTGGATATCTTGACTTGTAAGGTATTTATGTTTTGAAGTTAGTAAATTTTATCTTTTTATAGTGCTTTGATACTTTGATGTGTTGTAGTCAACTGTAGAGTGTAATTGTCTATTAGTCATTCAATCTGTATACATTTATATGGTCAATGCATTTGTATGCAGATCGAATAACTGATAGTCAACTGCTCATCATATACTAGCTACTTTTTTTTTTTTTTTCTTTTCATAAAATATTACTATAGGCAATAATGAGAGCTACAAAGTTATACAAGTTAGCAAGCCTATAAATCTCTAATAATAGATTAAATAAGTTTCAAGAAATATATTAATTGAGATTGAGGTGAGTATTTTCAGCCTCCAAATATAGAAAACACTGATAGATTGAGTGTTGACTATAAATGAATGAATCTCATTAAATGTTAAATGCCGAAATATAAGATTTGAGCAAGAGATGTTCCTTTTCCTCTAACATAAGTTAGGGATCTCATCCTTTTAATAGCTTCTTGTGCTTTATTGGGAAGCAATGATATGAAGGGGAAGAAAAGGATAAGAACCAAATTCTTTTATTTGGTATTACAATCACCTTTGTCTTTTGCAACAAAATGAGAACAAATATGCATAACTTTTACAGATATAAATTTCTAGTAGGAAGGCACTAGAGAAGAAGAAAAGGGCAAGGGATCAAAGAATACTTGTAGATTGAGCAAATCGAATCATAAAATGAAGACTTCGAATAGCTTGATTCCATATTTGTCATTTGCAATTCACTCTAGATTGCTTCAACCCACGACACTGCTAATCTTGCTGCTTCAACTCTTCAATTCCTCATTTCTGCTTTTGCTTGGGTCTACAGTCTTTCGTTTAAAGTCTTGTTTGGTTTGTTCTTTCTGCTTCGTTGTTCTTTCAAAAAACTAAAAAAGAAAAAAAAAATTGTTGTTCTGATCATAGTGCCACCCCATTCATAAACATTTCACAAGTCTGAACCTCAAACGTCTTGCTTTGTTCTATATATATTTCATAGTCTACTTGTTTATGCTTGACCTTTAATTTCTTAAAAAGTTTCTCATCATCAGTTGTTCTTCGTTTTCTTGTAAAGTTTCTCCTCATTACTTGTTCTTCCTTTTCTTCTTTAACTAAAAACCTCAAAAAAAAAGAAAAAGAAAAAAACATTTGTAAATTTCTTATAAGGTTTCTCATCATTAGTTGTTCTTCCTTTTCTTCTTCAACTAAAAACCTAAAAAAAAAAAAAAAAAAAGAAGAAATTATTTGTAATTTTCTTATAAGTTCATTATTGATTATTCTTTTCTTCTTCATCTAAAACTCAAAAAAAAAAAAAAAAAAAAAAAAAAAGCTACTTGAAATTTTCTTATAAAGTTTCTCATCATTTATTGTTCTTCCTTTTCTTCTTCAACTAAAAACCTCAAAAAAAAAAAAAAAAAGAAAGGAAAAACAAATGTGGGCTGGTGCAGCCAATATTAGAAGAGGTGAGTTTCTACATGCACATTTCTTTTTCTTGTCTTGTATTGTTTTTGAAAATTTGTTTGACTTTAATATTATTCTTGTGTCTTCTTTCGTTGCAATTTTCTTCATTTATTGACGCAAGCTTATAAAAAATTTGAACATACTTCTTGAGGTTTTGATTCGGTTTTTCCTTTTGTTTTGAAAGATTAATAATCTTCAATTTGTCGTGATTTAGAAATAGAAGAAATTCGTCATCCAGCACCCTCCAACAATAAGAAAGCATAAAGAAAAAGGTACGCTCTTGCTATTATGTTGTTTGGATTTTTTAAAATCATAAATTTTTTTAAAATTAAATTTCAAATATATATATATATATATATATATATATATATATATATATATATATATATATATTACTATTTAATACACACACTAACTAAAAATATTTCAACAGAATATAGAAATTTTTTAGTATAATGTGAATTTCTTCAGGTGATCGCATTCATTTACCATATCCATTATTGCAATATGCAACAGGAATTTGATACTATAATGCCTTCTCCGAAAACCAATAATTATAGTTGATTACTTTCATAACCTAAAATACCTAGTATATATATAGAATATAAATTATAAGAAATAATTGTCTTGTAGGTGAAATCACAAAAATTCTAAAGTTTTTCTTCCTTATTTCTTGTTGGGACAAGTGAGCTATTAACATTTATTATTTAATTTCTTATCATGATAGAGAAAAAGCCCTTGAACATGTAAAATTTCAAAATTTTTAATTAGCTTTTATTCTATTACAAAAGAAATAATCAAACTTTTGTAAGCCACATGTTTAATTTCTTATTATTAGTTGATCTTAAAAAAAAAGAATAAAAGCTATTAACATTTATTATTTTGTAAGCCACATTTATTATTTAAATTCATAGAAACACCCTATGCCCTTCCTCTCTCTTGTTCGTTCATTCTCTCTTCGTAAGCCACATGGATCCAATTCCTGTTGACACTAGAGATATGCATAGATTGAGTTATAAGATTCATATCACTATTTTGCATCAAATGATTTGAGGAATATTACGACAAGTACATACGTGGCCGACTATTTTGAAGAGGTGACAAATATATGTGGTTGAAGAGGAACTTTGAGATTGTTTCGAAATATTTTAATGGTTGAAAAGTGATCTAGAGAAATTAACCATTGTATGATTTTTTTTTGGGGTAATATTTGGTATGATTTTTTCTTGAGAGATATATTTTTCATGTATAAAAATAATTTACATTATAATGTTTAACCAACTTGAAAATAGTGATGACTTGGTTTAGGTTTTTTAGTATAAAAAATATGACGTGTTAGTAATCTCATATTAAAATTTCATAGTTTAACAGAGAAATTTCTTTCATTAATTTGTTAACTGAATGGTGTATATGTTTAAAAATTAATTAATGTAGTTTACATCCAAATTTATTAGATATTCATTGCCTGATTCAAATATGTTGAAATTTTATGTGTTTTAGTTAGGCTGCATCATTACTTATAAATTTTTCTGGTGGTTGCACTAGTGGAGTATTATTATATTAGATGGCTATTGTGTTTGATCACTTAAGAACTACAAGAGCTTTTAGACTTATATATCTTTTAGACTTATATATCAAAGATGATTAAGTTGATGTGAAACATTAATTATTGTTTTCATGATTAAATTACACAAAAAATTATAAAAACTAATTAAACTTGAAGTCCTATTTATGAAAATATAATTATGATCCTTCATTAATTATATGTGTTGAAAGATTTTACTTGAGTTGAGAGATATTTTTTCACATATAAAAATAATTTATTTTAAATTCATAATGAGTGGTTTAATTGAAAAGTAAATTGATCTTAATAATTAAGGAGATCTTTTAAAATAGTGATGAGTTAAGTTTGGTTTTTTAGTATAAAAATAATGGTATGTTAAACAACTCTCATCTCAAAATTCATAGTTCTAAGGAGAATTTTTTTTTTTTTTTTAATTTGTCAACTGGATGTTGTAAATGTTTCAAATTTAATGCATATTAATTTATTACCACAAAATTTATTATATATGCATTGCCTGACTCCAACTCTTGGAATCTTTGTGTTTGTTCAGGCTGCTTACTCATAATGACGTCGATTCTTGAGGGTGTCGCCACCAATGCTACATCTGAAGCTTCAAAGGGCATATTCAGCTTTGCAAAGCGTCATGCTGACTATTGCATTCATTTCAAAAAGTATGTTGAAGACTTCCAAATTGAACTGGAGAAGTTGGAAGCCACACTAATTGATGCTCAAAATCGTGAAAAAAGGGCAAGGGATAATAATGAAGAGATTACTAATATCGGAAAGGACTGGTTGGACAAAGCTAAGCATCTCATAGATGTTGCTGGGGAGCTACAGAAGAAGACTGAGGATAAGAGCAATTGTGTGATTGGGTGGTGTCCCAATTGCATTCGTCGATATGGCTTAGGGAAGAAGGCGTCAGAGATGACACCGACACTGAAAAAACACATTGCAGATTTCAGATCTGATAGTTTTTCATGGCCTGCTCCTCGTCTGGGCATGGAATTTTATGCTCCTAAAGATTTTGTCGACTTGGACAGTAGAAAAAAGGCTTATAATCAAATTTGGGAGGCCTTGCATGATGACCAGAAGTTGAGGGTTGGAGTGTATGCAATGGGGGGCTCGGGGAAAACCACCTTGGTTAAAAAATTGGGTTACAAAGCAGAGGAAGAAAAGTTGTTTGAAAAAGTCGTGTTTGTTGTTGTGTCCAATTCTCCAGATGTAAGAAGGATTCAAGAAAACATTGCAAGCCAGTTGGGGTTGAAATTTGAAAACAACCAAGAATCTGACAGAGCTCGAGAATTGTGGTCTAGATTGACAAAAGGGGAGAAAATTCTTATAATCCTTGATGATGTTTGGGAAGCACTTCACTTCGAACACATAGGGATTCCATTCGAAGACAAGCACAAGGGATGCAAAATTCTCTTGACTACACGCAAGATTGATGTTTGCACTTCAATGGAATGCCCATCAATTGAACTATTGGTCTTAACAGAGCAGGACTCATGGAAACTATTTCAAAACTATGCAAATATAAGCGATGATCCTTCCTTACCATTGAATACGGCAAAGGAAATTGCAAGTCAATGCAAAGGATTACCGGTAGCTGTTGCAATCGTGGCAAGCATGTTAAAGGACAAGGAGCCACAAGAGTGGGAAGACGTTTTGACAAACTTGAAAGATGCTGAACCAGAGACTGCTATTGATGAGCGTCCACTAGAAATATATAAATGTTTGAGGTTAAGCAACACTAATCTGAAGCGTAAGGAAGTCCAAGAGCTCTTCTTGTTGTGTTCATTTTTCCCAGAAGATTATGAAATTCCAATGGAGGTTTTAACAAGATATGCTATAGGGTTGGGAATATTTGGAGATAGTTGCTCCATTACAAACGCAAGAACACGTGCACGTGAAGCTATAAGAAAACTTATGAGGTCTTGTTTGTTGTTGAATGTTGAATCAAATGAGCAAGAACGTGTGAAGTTGCATGATTTAATTCGTGAGACAGCCCATTGGATAGCAGACAAATCGATTAAGGAGATTGGGAGGTCCAAAAGTGATGGAGATGTATTGGACAGAGCAAGATACTTATGGTTCCATGTGATTAATTATCTTCCCAGTCAATTAAGGAATTGTCCTAAACTTGAGCTTGTAATGATTTTAGCAGAGCTAGAAGCTGTTAGTGATATTTCCTTTGAAGAGGAGGAGGAATATTTCAGAGGCTTAGATAACCTTCGTGCTCTGATTTTAAGAACAGAATATTTTTCCGCAACAAATCAAGAGAATGTAACAAAACTCTTACGATCAGTTGAAGTGTTGAAAAATCTTCGACTTCTACAATTGAATGGATGGGAATTGGGCGACATATCTGTTATAGGAACCCTAAACAGCCTCGAGTGTCTTGAAATGTCTGATTGTGTAATTAATGAATTGCCTGACAAAATGGTTGAGCTCAAGAACTTGAAGTTGTTAGACTTGTCATACTGTTCAATCCTACAAAACCCTTTCCAGGTAATTGTGAGGCTTAAGCAATTAGAAGAACTTTATTATTTTCCAATGCCATCTTATGATTCACCACCATGGGTTGGCAGTGAGAATATCTCTGATTTTTGTTGCAAAAATTGGCAATTGACAAAACTGAGAAGGTATCGTATAATGATAGGACAATTTGCTGTTCAATTAGGTGAACAAGGTTTGATCAACACTGGTTTATCTATTGACAGATTTGATCCTTCCTCATCAAATGCCACATTTAAAAATTTGGTGGGAAGAGCAGAGTATCTTCATTTGAAGGACATTCGAGGTGGTTACAAAAACATAGTGCCAGATGTGGTTGTAGCAATAGGAGGCAAGAACCAATGGAGTAAGCTTTTCCTTGATAGTTGTGATGACATTGAGTGCCTCTTTGATGCTACCAATATTAATGTTTCATCTCAGGGTGCAAGTAACCTGTCTGCATTGGTTGAGCTACATGTTGAAGACATGGACAGTCTGAGAGAATTATTTCACGGTACACCTCCTAATTCAGGCTCTTTTGAAAAATTGAAAAAGCTATATGTAGAGAGATGCAACCAGTTGCATGGCATATTATTTGTGGGAAACCTAAACCTTCGCAGTCTAAAGGTAGTAGAAGTGAACGACTGTCCAATGTTGACATCTCTGTTTACACTGTCCGTAGCTCTTAGTTTGGAGCTGCTTGAAGAATTGGATATAAGCAACTGCAGTGGATTGAAATACATAATAATAACAGATGAAAAGGATGTTTACGATCAGAAGATGATAAGTTGTGCAGCATCTATTTTCCAAAAACTAAAATCTGTGGATATTTATGATTGTGAGAGTTTGGAATTTATATTCCCAGTTTGTCTTGCTGGAAGACTTGTGCAACTAGAAAAAATCACAATAGATGGTGCTGATCATCTGAAACACATATTTGGGGAATACCAAGACGAAGGTAAAAAGCATTTGTATCAGACTTTTGACAAGGAGATCATGCTTCCCAAATTGCAGAAAATAGATCTGGAGGGCATACCAAATTTTAATGGCATTTTTCCTATGTATAGTCACCCAAAAGACTATACCGAAGTGGAGGCAATCAGCTTGGAAGCCAAAACCCCAATGGTATGCATCACTCTCTATTATCTTTTGCATAGTTTTCATGTGTGTGTATATATATATATATATCTGCTTGACGCTAAAAAAAAAAAAATGAATAATAGATATCTCATTATATTTGTTTTTTCATTTACGCATATGTGTTATGCTAGTTACAAAAAATAAAAAATTTGATATTTTTAATTGTGTCGTTGAATAATGTCTAGGAATTAGTATAAAATATTAAAAATAAAAAAATTAATTTTGTGAAAATTTTGAACTAATATAACTGGAAGTTAATCCTTTTTATAATCTTCAACAGATTTTTGAATAATACTATATGTCGTTAAGAAAAATGTGGTTTTTTGTTACATACTATAGCCTAGATTAATATAGAAGATTTTGAATTAGAATTACAAAATAACTTTTGAATAAGGAGTTATACAAGCAAAAATGCTCATACATATTAGAAATATGATTCTATGTTGTTTTTTTTTTTTTTTTGATAGATATCACAAAATACTGATGAAAGGTTGATACTACCTGTATCTGCAATTCAAAGCAACTGTCTTTCAAAGCAATTATTAAACTTGTGCTATATTAGAGAGATGTCTCTAGTGTCTCTTCCAGCAAAAATAGTTTCACTGTTTACATTATCTACGGCTCAAAAGATGGTGGTGAAAAAATTGTCTATTACAAGTTGTGATGGATTGAAGCACATAGTAACAAATGGAGAAGAAGTTGATTTTGATGGCAAGAGCTATGTCCCCATATTTCCAGAATTACTACGTCTCTCTATTGGCAATTGCAACCAATTGGAATTTTATATTCCCTGCTTGTTCTGCTCAATACCCTGCTAAATTGGAGTTATTTTGGATCCATAATGCTCCCGAGCTCAAATCTGTGTTTGGACAGTGCTATCATGATAATCATCAGAATGAAAATGTTATCCATATGGAGAGTCGTGCTTTGAGAGAATTAATATGTCGGGGCTGTCCTAAGTTAGCAACCAAGTCCATGTTCTATTCTGATTGTATAACCAATAAGGTACAGTTCCAACTCTTTTGAATACTTCTAGTTTTTAGTGTGTTTTTTTTTTTTTTTTTAAATTTAAATTTAGCAGAGTTTCCATTGTGTTATTTTATTTTATAATATTAGTGTAACAACATATCAAAGTATACTCCATAACTCATAAACTGAAATTTTAAATTTAACAGGAAATTATAAGATATAATATGATGACCGTAGAAGATCTTCGCTTTAGCAATATTGTAATAGAATGCATTTTTCTGGTGGAAGGACATGCTAAGAAAGAAAAATTGACCTCAAGATTAAGGATCTTGGATTTGGGAGATCTGTTTGAGCTGAGGTATGTATGTATGGGTCCCTTGCAATGCCTAAGCTTCGAAAATCTTACACTTCTAGCGGTAAAAGGATGTGGAAAATTGAGTTGCATCTTCTCTATCTCTGTCCTCAAAAGCTTTCCACAGTTGCATGTGTTAGCCATTGGAAATTGCAATGAACTGGAGCAGATCATCGAAGATGAGTTGAAGTATTGTTCTCATAATGTCTGTTTCCCCAATCTGACTAATCTTAGTATCACACAGTGCAACAAATTGAAATATCTCTTTTTTATCTCTCAATCCAATGAGTTTCCAAAACTGAATGATTTGCGCATAGAAGAATCCTCACAGCTTGAGCAAGTTTTTAGATGGAGAATGGAAGATATGGACAACACTACTTTGTTTCCTAAATTGGAGAGGCTAAAACTCACAGGACTGCCTTGCCTCTCTAATGTCTGCCAAGGGTTTAAACCGGAGACTGTAAAAAATCTTCAAGTGAGCGGCTGTCCTAAACTCTCCCCTGAATACAGAAACCAAGGTAACATAACTTCTTTTTTTTTTTTTTTTCAATTTTTCTGCTCATTCATATAAACATTTAATTTATAAATTAATTACACAAACGACTCTCGTGCTCTTATAAGGTTATTTTTTTAGTCTAAATTAGGTTCTAACCCTTTTGATTTCCTTTCAGAATTGGAAGAAACCCCTGAAGATGAGGCTTCAACAGGTGATGGAGACGATACAAGTTCAACTGTCTCATCTCCGGTCTCGGCCAATGGTGAATCTGCAGGTATAATTTTTCAATTTTTCTGCTCATTTAGATAAACATTTAATTTAACTTTTTTTTTTTCTTTTCAATTCCACAAATTGATATTTTTTTAAAAAAATTAAAATAAAAATAAAAATAAGAATTGGGCTTACATGTACTCCTTGCAGTGGATGATCGAGAAGAAATTCAAGAAGAGGCAAAAATTGAAGAAGGTAAGAATTGAGACAACTTCTACAGACAACAAAGAAGCTTTTACAGTTCACTGTTAATATTTATTTACCAACAATTGCAGATTTAGACTCAGATAAAAGCAAAGCAATCGATCAGAATGAAAATAGGGATGCTGCTCCTCAAACTTCAATTGACTTTCCAAGTGGTATAATTTCAAACCTTTTAGAGTTCAATTTCACCTGCAGTCAAGCCTTGTAGATGGAGAACATAAAATTGTTCATTCATATAAACATTTAATTTATATGTTATTTTTTAATCTAAATTAGGTCCTAACCCTTTTGATTTCCTTTCTAGAATTGGAAGATATCCCAGAAGAAGAGGTTTCTACAAGTTCATCAACAGTCTCATCACCAGGCTCGGCCAATGGTGAATCTGGAGGTATAATTTTTGAGCTTATTATCATACATTTCACCATTATTTATTAATATATAAAACTTGTGTAACATTACTGCCAATAGCTCCATCTAATCCTCATGAATACTAAGACACAGGCAAACACGATCTTGTCTAGAATTAAACAAAAACGAAAGTAACGTAACTTTTTTTTTTTTTTTTTTATCAATTTTTCTGCTCATTCATGTAAACATTTAAACACAAAGGACTCTTGTTCTCTTATAAGGTTATTATTATTATGTGGCATGGGTCTCTTCCCAATGCTGTTATTTTTTAGTCTAAATTAGGTTCTAACCCTTTTGATTGCCTTTCTAGAATTGGTAGAAATCCCAGAAGAAGAGGTTTCTACAAGTTCATCAACTGTCTCATCACCAGGCTCGGCCAATGGTGAATCTGCAGGTATAATTTTTGAGCTTATTATCATACATTTCTCCATGGTCTACTTCAGCTACACAAAGTAATGTGAATCCAAAAGAAGAAGCAGAGGAAATTGATGTCTCGTTTGTTGACATTGATTTAGCGTTAGGTGATATTCTAAAGGAATCATCTCCGAAAGAAGAAGCAGAGGAAATTGTTCAAAAAGGATCCACGCCTGCCAAACCAGCAATGGTAGCTTCATCAACTGAGTCTGAGCATAGGAGTCCATCTCGAAGCACCATGCTTGTAAGTTTACTGGGCTGAAACTCTTCTCTTTCGCCACAGGATTATATGCTTATGTGCTTATTCATTAATCAATGCTTTTCCTTCTATAAATTAACATGTATTTCTGTTTTAAAATTTGAAGCTTTATTTCTAATATTTCTTTCAAAGAAATACAGAATGAAATTTTATTGCTGAATATAATATGACTAATACCAATACCACTTTCTAGTGATTTTATTCCAGGGTGAAATTACTGCTGGCCAGACAGAGACTTCGATAGTATCACCGCAAATTTCATTGAATCTTCAAGAACACCAGAATGCAGGTATGTATTATATGTTACTGTAGCATTGATTAAGTAATGGATTAATAATAGTTCATAGTGCTTATAATATAATATATGTATGATGGAAATTCTATTTATTTTTATTTTTTATTATATTAGATTAAGCTCGCTAGATTGGTTGAAAAAGTAAAATCTAAACCATGTTGCAATGACTCATTGACTAGGTTCGTCAAGCATATCCCACTTCTTGAACAAGCTATGGTGAACCACCCTTCTCTGTGGGATTGGCGTGAAAAACATAAGCGGACAAAGATGAAGCAATTTGGGTACAGCACTTTAGGAGATATGTTGGAATTTCTCGAATCTACAAGATGGAGGGACCTCACCAAAGAAGAGAAAATTGAATTTGAATCTTAGATGAATGACTTGGACACTATTGGCTTTGATATTCAATGATTGAGGAATACCCAAGAATTGATTAAGCAAAGTAACATAGATGAGAAGATCGTTAATCACATCAAGACACTTGCAGGAGATGAAACAAAAGATTATTGTGAAGGATTTGGGGACTCAACTTCAAAAGGCTAAAGAGGAGTTAGCCAATACTACACTTGAACTGGACAAAATAAGATTTGAGCTTGGAGACTAAAGTAATAGGGTCTTGAGTTAATTTGTTTTATAATCTATGACATGAATTATTCACACACTAGTCAATAAATACAATTAGTAAAATGAACAGTACTTTGATGATTTTATATTATATGGCAAGATCTACTAGTGAATTTCATTCATACATTGTATGGATATCATAACAATCTCTCATGGTACATATATAATATCATCATGACATCCTTCTTGACTTTTATATAAAACATTTTTATTTTTACATTGATATTATTTATAAAATATAAATTACATATTAGTATTTAAAGTAAGGGTAAAGATGTTCACATATGCGGTCAATTGCATAACATTTTGATAAAATGGAGAATAGATTGAGATTGTTTTTTAGAAGACCATTTAATATCTAATGCCACATTATACACTAACTAATCTAATTTGGGCTAAAAAATACTTTAGTAATTTTCACATGTGACAATTCCTTAATTTTTTTTACTATGGAAAATCATATTCCAATTACCATAATTACTTGTCACACTAAAATAATAACTGTTATAAATATTACAAACAAAAATAGCAAAATTGGGATGGCAGTTGAACTACACTCCCCTTTATGTTTAAACTTCTAAGGCCAATATGTGGTATTAATGAATGCAGGGCCTTGTAGACTTAATGCATTGCTCAATACGGTTTAGAAGTATCTATAGAAGTTTGATCCACTAAAAAGGTGAATTAAGGGAAAGCAAATATGCTTATCATTCTCTCTATGCTCTTCAAAGTCTGCTATCTCTTGAGCTTCGGAGGGACAAATATACACCACTCCAACTTGAAATGTATGACATGTTTTACTAAAATGTTGGAAAGACTAATACATTAGATCCCAGGAATACAGCAATCAACTCAACACTTGGCTCTTCTAAATCAACTTCATCCTTTCATTCTGCTCTTCCAACTGCATTTTTATCTTTCTTCTTTCTTTTCCTGTTGATAGAATTTTTCTCCTTTTTCTTCTTTCCTATAATCTTTCCATTAAACCCTAAAAAAGCATATACACATTGATTTCAGTTATAGAATCAACATTATATCTTCTACAGCATCAAAAATACGGAAACATCATTCATTACCTTCAAAAATCAGCCAAATAATTTCATACATAAAATTATAGAAATAATTCTAACTCTGATTGAATTAAATATTATTTTTTTTTCACAGTTTATATTCACTAATTTAATCATTCTTGTTTCTAAATATGTTTTGGAACAATTTTTATAAAATATAGCCAATCCGTTGCTATATAAGAAATCCCGTAAAAAAAAAAAAAGTGAATGACCTGCGACTCAAAGATTAGCAAGTTGCCCAACTGAAACATCAATGCTGACGTGGAAAATCATGATTGGCTCACACACTAGTTCCACGGCGCTTCCAAGTTTCCAAAAATAACTGGGAACAGGTTTTCTCTCTTTCGTCCAGTGGTTTACTGTGATTCACAGTGCAAAACCATAGAGAAAGAGAATGAGAAATTCTCAATTTGGGTCGCCATTTTTGGTATCTCTCTCAATCTTACTAGTCATTTTCAATTTAACCACTTCTGATGCACTCTATGGGCCGTCATCACCTGTGGTTCGCTCAATCCCTCCAACTTCAAGTCCAAGGTAAATAGAAGTTGAAATTTCGTATTTTTAGTGCAAAAACGTGAAACTCTGCATCTTATTGCTTTTCAACCATCGGGGCATGAATTATTTTTTTTTTATTATTTGTTTAAAGGAGTTTTTTAAGTAGATTTTTCGTTTTGGCACTGATATTATCGATTAAATTTAGAAAGGAGACCATCTTGTTAATTTGTATGTTTCAGGAATTCGCTTTTCATTGCTGAAATCAAGACGTCTGAATAGTGTTGCAGTAGTTTCTGTTAAGGTCTCATTTTTATTTTTTTTATTACATTATATAAACTTGATTTGTGAATTTATTAAGGAACTGGTGGAGCTATAATTATATATCATTATGTCTTATTTCTCGCGCCTACGTGTGCAAGTTTGTACTTCTGTTAAAGCTTACATGTTACCGCCTCTGCTCTACATAGTTGCTTTTCAATAGAATTGTATTTCTTTCTTTTAGTTCTTTGTTGAACACTTGTTAATAATCTACTGTTAATGGAACTTTTTGCCCTGCTGCGTTATGTAGTGTGTTATATTTATGCACGTATTTCTTTTTGTTTCCTGATATATATATTTCCTTATAAGTTGGTCTTTATTTGCTTAATCTAGCTAGTACTTAGTAATGAATCTGAATGATGGCAGGTTCTGAACTCAAATTGAGTAGTTCTTGTTGAATTCTTTGCTCCATGGTGTGAACATTGTAAGGCTCTTATTCCTATATGGGAGAAGGCAGCTACTGTCTTAAACGGTGTGGCCACTGTGGCAGCACTTGATGCTGATGCTCGCCAGGCTCTGGCTCAGGTTATTTATGTTTCAATATTATAACTAGCCTTTTTTGTTTAATCAGTTCCTTTAAATGAAGAAAATAAATGTGTCTGCCCCTTCTTGTGATCTGCTGGCGTTGAATTTGCTGATAGATTATTAAAAACTGGAATATTAAAGAATGGGTCTCTTCACTTCAGTCATCTTTGATATAAGAGCATGTGTTTGGCAGTTGTATTTCGTCGAAGAACATGCTATGAAAGAAATATTTGGACTCTCTGTATCCGCAATCCCGTGTATCATTTCTACCCTTACTCTCTGATATGCAAAGCGATAAAAGAATATCTTGCATTTGCCTTTACTTAGTTTCACCTGGATGTGACCAAAAACAAGAATCCCTATTGACATTCTTTCTTTTCCTGTCGAAGACAGCTCTGAGTCTAACATCACATCCATTGGATTTTTCATGATCGAATATATTTGTCCCCATTGGCTCTTCAGTTATAATGTCCATCTTTTCATTTTCTACTTTGTTTAGTCAATATAATACTTCATATTGCCAGTTTCCATGGCAGTTAGATTTGATTGTTTGGTTTTCCAACTAACCAGGAATATGGAATTAGGGGATTCCTGGTAGGAATAAGGAGGGGGAAGGCAGTGTTGTGGGCCCAAAGCCCCTGCGTGTGTATGAGAGGCGAGGGGTGAGAAAAATAGTAGGGAATGGCAGGTGATGTGGCAATGATTAGTGGGGGCGGTTATATGGGGTAGTGGTCTCCTAGGATGGCAGTCTGTCAAGATTTTGTCTTTTGTAGAGGGTATTGGGATATTCTCCTTTTGTAGGGCTACGGCGTGTGAGAGACTGGGAACACTATCTTCTCTTCTTTGCTGAATACCAGTGTCCATAGCTGGTGGTTTGTTCTGTTTTTTGTCTAATATCTTAATATAGACTCTTGATTCCTATCAATTCCCTATGAAGGTGTTTGCACCTGGAAAGTCACCTGTAGATTATGAAGGAGCCAGAGATGTCAAAACAATTGCAGAATTTGCGCTTCAACATGTTTGTTGCAATCTTTTGTGGTATACATGCCATCCAAAATTTTTGTACTGCAAAGTTGTTGTTAGTGCGTGAGAAGTATTGTTGCTTATGCCATGTAAGACTTGGCTGAATAGAACTTTATATATCTTGTTCTGAGGGAAACAAGAAGTAATTTATTAAATTCATTTTTAATTGCATAAAAAGAAAGCATATAAAAACTTTTCAAAAACTACAATTTGGAGACCTTTTCCATTTCATTTGAATAGGTTATTTATGCTTCTATTTTAAATGATCTGCAAAGTGTTTTTCTTTTCTTTAATGGCTAAAAAGTATTAATAACAATATGTCCTTTATAGTATAACTTCGATAAGCATTAATATTGAGGACGAAGAACTTAATGCGCACTTTCACAAGAATGAAGAGGAAATTGCTGAACTATATATATATTTCACTTTCAAATTTTTGATTGAGGCAGTAAGAAGCAAATATGGTAAAACTTCTTCCAAAAAATATTTCTTAGTAGTGAGACTAAGTCTACAAGTACCACAGTGGTCTCCTGAATTATGGAGTTATGTTAGTTTTGTTTAGGACTGTATTATGATTTTACTATTGTATGCCTTGCTGATTTATTTGTTGAACAATGGAAAGTTTTCCTGTTCTTGAATGATATTTTGCCATGGAAACTAGAATGCTATATTTTTACTTTAAGTAATAATAAAATTGAACATGCAGTAGAAACTATATATATTATTCATATTAAATATAACTGAACTAAAGGCCTACTACCGATAAGATGATTTATAGATAACTGAACTAAAGGCCTACTACTGATAAGATGATTTATAGACTATGTCTTCTCACCTCTGGTTTTGTTTTTCATAGTTCACATCTTTGCTTGTCGATGTCTGGTATGCCTGTGGCCATTGAAAAGTTGTTGATAATATGTGGCAAACTGGCAATTCTCCAGTTATTAGACAATACCTCACTGCTAAATCTTTTCCTGGGGTATGTGGTAAGTTACTCTATATCATTGCATGCTAATTTCAGCCTGCATCGGTCTTTTTCAGATAAAGGCTCTTTTGAAGGAACGTCTAAATGGGAAAACATCTGGTGGATCAAGTGAAAAGTCAGAGCCTAGTGCATCAGTAGAATTGAAATCTGGTAACTTTTACGAGTTGGTTCTCAAAAGAAAAGAGCTTTGGATAGTGGATTTCTTTGACCCTCGGTAAGCCATCTTTGGAGTGTTATATGAAGTACAACAGTGTCTTTCTTGCTATGATGTGGATATTATGTATTGCTTGACAGGACCTTTGTCATTTCTACTTTGAGATTTTCTTCTCTGATTATGATTCTTGTCCTTTCTTTTTTTTTGAAGGTGCGGCAATGGTAAAAGATTGGCTCTGAGTGGAAAAAAGCTTCTATTGACTTAAAGGGCAAGGTTAAGCTTGGTCATGTTGACTGTGATGCAGAAAAGGTAAGCTTATATGTTACAATATCATTGACAAAAATTAGCTAGTAGAACTCCCCTTATCTCCTGCTAACCTTGGCCAAAAAGTTCCCTTGCCATTCCTTTTCTAGTTGATTTATTATGTTCCAATCATGGTGGCTTCTCAGTTTACCGGCCCCAATTTGAATTTCAAAGTCACATGTACATCAATGCAATTTCTTTCTTCTCATAAGATTTCTTCCTTGCCCCCTGCTTTCCTCTAGACCTTTTGTAATGTTATGCTACCAAATGGAAAATCTTTAAATTGACTCACTAGTATTGTGCAATAGAATTTACCTTTCTTGTATAGTACTAGTACTATATTTCTTGCCAAGCATACAGAAGATAAACTATGATTTCTCCACATGTCATCCTTAAACCATAAATTTCAAGGTTTTCTTATAGTTCTTTTGAGCTATGTCATATTTTATACGAGTGTATAATATCTTTTTAGCTTTTGACTGCATTATATTTTAATGTTTCTTGCCCCTGTTTGACTTCTTGATGAGACTCTTCCCTATTAAACTACCGTGTCCGATCAGTTGAAATGCTCTTGTATACGTATAACATTTCTGCTGAGCTTGAATTATTCTGACGGGTTGATTCCTGGCCGTCTCTGATGAGCAGGTTCAATGTTGAAGGATTCCCCACTACCTTAGTCTTTGGTGCGGATAAGAATACCCGAATTCCTTTTGAAGGTGCAAGAACTGCCTCAGCTATTGAATCATTTGCCTTAGAGCAGCTGGAAACTAATGTCGCACCTCCTGAAGTGACCGAGCTGACCGGTCCAATAAGTATCTGCTCTCCTTCTTACTTGGGTTGGGTGCAGATTTTTTTTTTTTTTTTCCTTTTATTGTCATAGATAGAATGAAGATACAAACTTTTAATATTAGCTCAAATCGTATGAGAAGGACGGCAGGTTTAATTTCGGAGTATGAGAGTGTCAAAACTTTGTCCTTAGGGGCTGTGCTACCGCACCAAATCACTTCCTCAGTTGGGAGCGGATGAGCAACAAAATGATAGTACGAGATTATCAAAATAATATTTCCCTGTAGGATGTCTTGGAAGAGAAATGTGATCCTGCGGCTATCTGTTTCGTTGCTTTCCTTCCTGACATTTTAGATTCCAAGGCCAAGGGAAGGAACAGATAGCTTGGGCAGTTGTTGTCAGTTGCAGAGAAGTTTAAAAGGAGCCCTTACAGGCAAGCAATCTTAACATGTGTCCTTCATTTCCCCTTTTTACAACCTGTGTATGTCCCACAGCTAAGTCTGGGCAGCTGCTGGTAAGCAACCAGATCTTGAGAAGCATGTTGGAGTTGGTGGGTACGGCTATCCTGCTTTGGTGGCCCTGAACCTTAAGAAAGGCTTTTATGCTCCACTTAAGAGTGCCTTCGAGCTCGAACATATAAGGTAAGTCTGTTGTTCTAGTTCATACTCAATTTTCTTCCTAAAATGAACAAGTACCTGAATATGATGCATTCTGGTTTCAGAGAATTTGTGAAAGAAGCTGGTCGTGGGGGGAAGGGCAATTTACCGCTGGGAGGCGCGCCTGCATTGCCAAGACAGAAGCATGGGATGGAAAAGATGGACAGATCATTGAGGAGGATGAATTTTCCCTTGAAGTCCTAACTGGTTTTGAAATTATCAGTACATATATCTAGCAAGATGTATTTCTCATTTTGATCAACTTTTGAGGGTAAAAAGAGATGAAGTCAAGTAAAAACAACTTATTTTTGTTTCTTAAAATGTTACTCCTTGCCCCTTAATCATGGCAAAATGCATCCGGATAGAATTTTGATCCTTTTGTCAACAGTGTCCACCCCTTATTCTCCATAAATCTAGTTTCTGTAATTTTAAAGTTTTAGTTTCTAAAATTCAAAATTTCATTTTCCATATTTCTAGAAAGTCATTTTGCAATTACTCAATCATAATATTCATTACTCTGGTTATTTTACAGTAATTACCTCGAAAAGCAAAGCTAAGATGACTTGGGGCAATGTAAGAATGGGCTTCTGTAGTGGGGGAGGATAGTGGTCATTGGGCATGGGGTTTTAAAGAAGAGGGTGAAAGAAAAGCGAAAGAAGAATGGATCAGCATCAATGGTGGGAGAAGAATGGGTTCAACAGTTTTTTCTTTTTTGATTTTCATTTTTTGGGCAATATAGTCATTTAATCATATTTTCACTCCATTCCACTCGAATTATTAATAACATACCAAACAAGAGAGAGACTTTCAAATTCTTTTCCATTCTTATTTCCTTTCCTCTTTGTATTCCTCTTAAAAATCCATTATACCCAACCAAACATAACCTTAATTTTCTCTCCGGGGAACCAAAAAAAACGGAGAGAATTCAAAATAAAATGCTCTAAAAATAATCTTTAAATTTATCAAATTATCAAATCAAATTAAAACTCATTATCATTCTTTCTTTGGAATTTAATTTTCTCAAGTTTTAGAAATAATTTACATATTTTTAAATTGTAAAAACTTAAAAAAAATCATGTCAACAGACAAATCTGATCAAGAAAATTAAAATGAAAATGAATGTTTTGGCATAATATTGCTCGAGAATTTTCCAACAAAGAAAACAGTGTCGGCAGCAATAATCAATGCTGCTTTTTAAAAAGGAAGAATCTACTTTTCAAACGGTGGCAGAGAAGATTTCTCCACTCTTAATAAAAAGATGTCGGCAACAAAAATTCTAAGGGTATTAAATTTTACACCTTTCACTCTTAATAAATACTATCTTTCTTAAAAAAAAAATTATAAAATTATAAAATTATCCTCTTATCACTTATTTTGTTGTCACCTCTTTCTCTTTTTTTTAGTGAGTCTCCAAAATGTAATTTTATATTTAAAATAATTATATATAATTATTTTAAAATTAAAAATTATACACAAATATTTTAAAAATTAAAATAATTATACATAATTATTTTAAACATGAAACTACATAAACGACGAACGATAAACGTACACTCAAACGAATTTAAAAATTTATTTTGTTAAAAATAACAGTGCTACATGACCATTTTCAACGCACAAATAGGTAAATAAAGGCACAAACGAATCTCAAATTGAGAATGGCTGTCAAGTGAACGGAGGAGAGAGGAGGGGAAGCTGAATTTTTTTAAGTCTGTATGAGCAATTTAGTCATTTCTCACCTACGAAGTGACATTTGTTAAAGGTGGAGCTGAAAAATTTAATACCCAAAATTCAAATATGCTTTTCAAAAGGTCGCAGATAATGCATCTCAATAATTCTGCTTTTCGGATTTCAAGCTCTCTGAAGTCCGCGTCGGATTCAAAACCAAATGGAGTCCGAAGCTTTCATTTAAAGTCTTGTTTGGTTTGTATTTTCTGTTTCGTTGTTCTTTCCAAAAACTGAAAAAGAAAAGAGATTGTTGTTCTGATCCATGGTCATAGTGCCACCTTTCACAAGTCTGAACCTCAAGCTTCTTGCTTTGTTCTATATATATTTCATAGTCTACTTGTTTATGCTTGACCTTTAATTTCTTAAAAAGTTTCTCATCATCAGTTGTTCTTCGTTTTCTTGTAAAGTTTCTCCTCATTACTTGTTCTTCCTTTTCTTCTTTAATTAAAAACCTCAAAAAAAAAAAATTTGTAAATTTCTTATAAGGTTTCTCATCATTAATTGTTCTTCCTTGTCTTCTTCAACTAAAAACCTCAAAAAAAAAAAAAGAAAAGAAATCATTTGTAATTTTCTTATAAGTTCATCATTAATTGTTCTTACTTTTCTTCTTCACCTAAAAGCTCCAAAAAAGAAAAAAAAAAACTACTTGAAATTTTCATATAAATTTTCTCATTAGTCATTTTTCTTTCTTGCCTTCTTCAACTAAAAACCTCAAAAAAAAAAAAGAAAAAGAAAAAGGAAAAACATTTGTGGGCTGGTGCAGCCGATATTAGAAGAGGTGAGTTTCTATGTGCACATTTCTCTTTCTTGTCTTGTATTCTTTTTGAAAATTTGTTTCACTTTAATATTATTCGCGTGTCTTCTCTCATTGAAGTTACTAATCACCACCTTCTTTCGTTGCGATTTTCTTGATTTATTGACGCAAGCTTGTAAAAAATTTTAACATACTTCTGGAGGTTTTGTTTTGAAAGATTAATAACAAAAAAAAATTAATAATCTTCAATTTGTTGTGACTTAGAAATAGAAGAAATTCGTCATCCAGCACCCTTCAACAAAAAGAAAGCATAAAGAAAAAGGTACGCTTTTGCTATTATGTTGTTTGGATTTTTTAAAATCATATTTTTTGAAATTAAATTTCAAATACAAATTTATATATATTATTATTTAATACACACACTAACTAAAAATATTTCAACAGAATATAGAAATTTTTTAGTATAATGTGAATTTCTTCAGGTGATCACATTCATTTACCATATCAATTATTGCAATATGCAACAGAGAATTTGATACTATAATGCCTTCTCCGAAAACCAATAATTTTAGTTGATTACTTTCATAACCTAAAATACCTAGTATATATATAGAATATAAATTATAAGAAATAATTGTTTTGTAGGTGAAATCACAAAAATTCTAAAGTTTTTCTTCCTTATTTCTTGTTGGGACAAGTGAGCTATTAACATTTATTATTTAATTTCTTATCATGATAGAGAAAAAGCCCTAGAACATGTAAAATTTCATAGTTTTGAATTAGCTTTTATTCTTTTGCTAAAGAAATAATCAAACTTTTGTAAGCCACATGTTTAATTTCTTATTATTAGTTGATCTTAAAAAAAAAGAATAAAAGCTATTAACATTTATTATTTTGTAAGCCACATTTATTATTTAAATTCATAGAAACACCCTATGCCCTTCCTCTCTCTTGTTCGTTCATTCTCTCCTCGTAAGCCACATGGATGCAATTCCTGTTGACACTAGAGATATGCATAGATTGAGTTATAAGATTCATATCACTATTTTGCATCAAATGATTTGAGGAATATTACGACAAGTACATATGAGGTCGACCATTTTGAAGAGGAACTTTGAGATTGTTTCAAAATATTTTAATGGTTGAAAAATGATATAGAGAAATTAGCCATTGTATGATTTTCCTGGGGTAATATTTGGTATGATTTTTTTCAGATATATCTTTTCACATATAAAAATAGTTTACATTATAATGTTTAACCAACTTGAAAATAGTGATAATTTGGTTTAGGTTTTTTAGTATAAAAAATGTGACGTGTTAAGAATCTCATATTAAAATTTCATAGTTTAATAGAGAAATTTCTTTCGTTAATTTGTCAACTGCATGATGCATATGTTTAAAATTTAATTAGAGTAATTTACATCCAAATTTATTACATATTCATTGCTTGATTCAAATATGTTGAAATTTTATGTGTTTTAGTTAGGCTGCATGATTACTTATAAATTTTTCTGGTGTTTGCACTAGTGGAGTATTATAATAGATGGCTATTGTGTTTGATCACTTAAGAACTACAAGAGCTTTTAGACTTATATATCAAAGATGATTAAGTTGATGTGAAACATTAATTATTGTGTCATGATTAAATTACACAAAAATTATAGAGACTAATTAAACTTGAAGTCCTATTTTTGAAAGTATAATTATGATCCTTCATTAATTATATGTGTTGTAAGATTTTACTTGAGTTGATAGATATTTTTTGACATATAAAAATAATTTAATTTAAATTCATAATGAGTGGTTTAATTGAAAAGTAAATTGATCTTAATAATTAAGGAGATCTTTTAAAATAGTGATGAGTTAAGTTTGGTTTTTTAGTATAAAAATAATGGTATGTTAACAACTCTCATCTCAAAATTCATTGTTCTAGGGAGAATTTTTTTATTTTTTTTTCGATTTGTCAATTGGATGTTGTAAATGTTTCAAATTTAATGCATATTAATTTATTACCACAAAATTTATTATATATGCATTGCCTGACTCCAACTCTTGGAATCTTTGTGTTTGTTCAGGCTGCTTACTCATAATGACGTCGATTCTTGAGGGTGTCGCCACCAATGCTGCATCTGAAGCTTCAAAGGGCATATTCAGCTTTGCAAAGCGTCATGCTGACTATTGCATTCATTTCAAAAAGTATGTTGAAGACTTCCAAATTGAACTGGAGAAGTTGGAAGCCACACTAATTGATGCTCAAAATCGTGAAAAAAGGGCAAGGGATAATAATGAAGAGATTACTAATATCGGAAAGGACTGGTTGGAAAAAGCAAAGCATCTCATAGATGTTGCTGGGGAGCTACAGAAGAAGACTGAGGATAAGAGCAATTGTGTGATTGGGTGGTGTCCCAATTGCATTCGTCGATATGGCTTAGGGAAGAAGGCGTCAGAGATGACACCGACACTGAAAAAACACATTGCAGATTTCAGATCTGATAGTTTTTCATGGCCTGCTCCTCGTCTGGGCATGGAATTTTATGCTCCTAAAGATTTTGTCGACTTGGACAGTAGAAAAAAGGCTTATAATCAACTTTGGGAGGCCTTGCATGATGACCAGAAGTTGAGGGTTGGAGTGTATGCAATGGGGGGCTCGGGGAAAACCACCTTGGTTAAAAAATTGGGTTACAAAGCAGAGGAAGAAAAGTTGTTTGAAAAAGTCGTGTTTGTTGTTGTGTCCAATTCTCCAGATGTAAGAAGGATTCAAGAAAACATTGCAAGCCAGTTGGGGTTGAAATTTGAAAACAACCAAGAATCTGACAGAGCTCGAGAATTGTGGTCTAGATTGACAAAAGGGGAGAAAATTCTTATAATCCTTGATGATGTTTGGGAAGCACTTCACTTCGAACACATAGGGATTCCATTCGAAGACAAGCACAAGGGATGCAAAATTCTCTTGACTACACGCAAGATTGATGTTTGCACTTCAATGGAATGCCCATCAATTGAACTATTGGTCTTAACAGAGCAGGACTCATGGAAACTATTTCAAAACTATGCAAATATAAGCGATGATCCTTCCTTACCATTGGATACGGCAAAGGAAATTGCAAGTCAATGCAAAGGATTACCGGTAGCTGTTGCAATCGTGGCAAGCATGTTAAAGGACAAGGAGCCACAAGAGTGGGAAGACGTTTTGACAAACTTGAAAGATGCTGAACCAGAGACTGCTATTGATGAGCGTCCACTAGAAATATATAAATGTTTGAGGTTAAGCTACACTAATCTGAAGCGTAAGGAAGTCCAAGAGCTCTTCTTGTTGTGTTCATTTTTCCCAGAAGATTATGAAATTCCAATGGAGGTTTTAACAAGATATGCTATAGGGTTGGGAATATTTGGAGATAGTTGCTCCATTACAAACGCAAGAACACGTGCACGTGAAGCTATAAGAAAACTTATGAGGTCTTGTTTGTTGTTGAATGTTGAATCAAATGAGCAAGAACGTGTGAAGTTGCATGATTTAATTCGTGAGACAGCCCATTGGATAGCAGACAAATCGATTAAGGAGATTGGGAGGTCCAAAAGTGATGGAGATGTATTGGACAGAGCAAGATACTTATGGTTCCATGTGATTAATTATCTTCCCAGTCAATTAAGGAATTGTCCTAAACTTGAGCTTGTAATGATTTTAGCAGAGCTAGAAGAAGCTGTTAGTGATATTTCCTTTGAAGAGGAGGAGGAATATTTCAGAGGCTTAGATAACCTTCGTGCTCTGATTTTAAGAACAGAATATTTTTCCGCAACAAATCAAGAGAATGTAACAAAACTCTTACGATCAGTTGAAGTGTTGAAAAATCTTCGACTTCTACAATTGAATGGATGGGAATTGGGCGACATATCTGTTATAGGAACCCTAAACAGCCTCGAGTGTCTTGAAATGTCTGATTGTGTAATTAATGAATTGCCTGACAAAATGGTTGAGCTCAAGAACTTGAAGTTGTTAGACTTGTCATACTGTTCAATCCTACAAAACCCTTTCCAGGTAATTGTGAGGCTTAAGCAATTAGAAGAACTTTATTATTTTCCAATGCCATCTTATGATTCACCACCATGGGTTGGCAGTGAGAATATCTCTGATTTTTGTTGCAAAAATTGGCAATTGACAAAACTGAGAAGGTATCGTATAATGATAGGACAATTTGCTGTTCAATTAGGTGAACAAGGTTTGATCAACACTGGTTTATCTATTGACAGATTTGATCCTTCCTCATCAAATGCCACATTTAAAAATTTGGTGGGAAGAGCAGAGTATCTTCATTTGAAGGACATTCGAGGTGGTTACAAAAACATAGTGCCAGATGTGGTTGTAGCAATAGGAGGCAAGAACCAATGGAGTAAGCTTTCCCTTAATTATTGTAATGACATTGAGTGCCTCTTTGATGCTGCCAATATTAATGTTTCATCTCAGGATGCAAGTATCCTGTCTGCGTTGGTTGAGCTACGAGTTTCTGATATGGATAATCTGAGAGAATTATTTCATGGTACACCTCCTAATTCCTGCTCTTTTGAAAAATTGGAAAAGCTATCTGTACAGAGTTGCAACCAGTTGCATGGCATATTATTTGTGGGAAACCTAAACCTTCGCAGTCTAAAGGTAGTAGAAGTGAACGACTGTCCAATGTTGACATCTCTGTTTACACTGTCCGTAGCTCTTAGTTTGGAGCTGCTTGAAGAATTGTATATAAGCAGCTGCAGTGGATTGAAATACATAATAATAGCAGATGAAAAGGATGTTTACGATCAGAAGATGATAAGTTCTGCAGCATCTATTTTCCAAAAACTAAAATCTCTGTATATTTTATATTGTGAGAGTTTGGAATTTATATTCCCAGTTTGTCTTGCTGGAAGACTTGTGCAATTAGAACAAATCATAATAAATCAGGCTGATAATCTGAAACACATATCTGGGGAATACCAAGACGAAGGTAAAAAGCATTTGTATCAGACTTATGACAAGGAGATCATGCTTCCCAAATTGCAGAGAATATATCTGGCCGGCATACCAAATTTTAATGGCATTTTTCCTATGTATAGTCACCCAAAAGACTATACCGAAGTGGAGGCAATCAGCTTGGAAGCCAAAACCCCAATGGTATGTATCACTCTCTATTATCTTTTGCATAGTTTTTCACGTGTGTGTGTATGTGTGTGTGTATATATATATGCTTGACGCTAAAAAAGCAAGAAAAAAAATGTGAATAATACAGTTGCTTTAATTAATGACAAAGAATGAGGGAATATGTAGATAAAATCTAAATGTGTACCTCTTAGTATTTAATGTGATTACCATCCATTGTTAATTTTAAAAATTTCAAAGTAAAATATAATTGAAATGAATCTACTAATTTTTTTAAATGCTACTTTTACATTATATGAAGGTTCTTTTTGTAATTTTGGGTAACACTAAATATCTCACCATATTTTGCTTTTTCATTTACGCTAGCTAGAAAAAAAAAAAAAAATCAAGAGTTTTAATAGTTTTGTTGAATAATGTTTAGGAATCACTATAAAATATTAATAGTACATAAATAAAAGTTTTTTTTTTTTTTGAAAATGGAAAACCTATGTATGTATTATGGAATTAAAATAAATTTTGTGAAAATTTTGTACTAATATAATTAGAAATAAATCCTTTTTATATGCTTCTCCACGTTATTGGATGATACTTTATGTTTTTAAGAAAAAAAAAATCTCTTTGTCACATACTATAACTTGAATTAATATAGAAGACTTTATTTACAATTACAAAATAGCTTTTGAATAAGGAATTTTACAATCAAAAACCCTGATACATATAAGAAATTTGATTATTTTTTTTTTTTGATAGATATCACAAAATACAGATGAAAGGTTGATACTACCTGTATCAGCAATTCAAAGCAACTGTCTTTCAAAGCAATTATTAAACTTGTGCTATATTAGAGAGATGTCTCTAGCGTCTCTTCCAGCAAAAATAGTTTCCCTGTTTACATTATCTACGGCTCAAAAGATGGTGGTGAATGAAATGCTTATTACAAGTTGTCATGGATTGAAGCACATAGTAACAAATGGAGAAGAAGTTGATTTTGATGGCAAGAGCTATGTCCCCATATTTCCAGAATTACAACATCTCAATATTGATAGTTGCAACCAATTGGAATTTATATTCCCTGCTTGTTCTGTTCAATACCCTGCTAAATTGGAGGAATTGTTGATCGAGGATGCTCCCGAGCTCAAATCTGTGTTTGGACAGTGCTATCACGATAATCATCGGAATGAAAATGTTATCCACATGGACAGTCTGAGAGAATTATTTCACGGTACACCTCCTAATTCAGGCTCTTTTGAAAAATTGAAAAAGCTATCTGTAGAGAGATGCAACCAGTTGCATGGCATGTTATTCGTGGGAAACGTAAACCTTCGCAGTCTAAAGGTAGTACGAGTGGGGTCCTGTCCAATGTTGACATCTCTGTTTACACTGTCCGTAGCTCTTAGTTTGGAGCTGCTTGAAGAATTGTATATAAGCAGCTGCAGTGGATTGAAATACATAATAATAACAGATGAAAAGGATGTTTACGATCAGAAGATGATAAGTTCTGCAGCATCTATTTTCCAAAAACTAAAATCTGTGCGTATTTATTATTGTGAGAGTTTGGAATTTATATTCCCAGTTTGTCTTGCTGGAAGACTTGTGCAACTAGAAAGAATCGCAATAGGGGATGCTGATAATCTGAAACACATATTTGGAGAATACCAAGACGAAGGTAAAAAGCATTTGTATCAGACTTATGACAAGGAGATCATGCTTCCCAAATTGCAGGAAATAGATCTGAACGGCATACCAAATTTTAATGGCATTTTTCCTATGTATAGTCACCCAAAAGACTATACCGAAGTGGAGGCAATCAGCTTGGAAGCCAAAACCCCAATGGTATGTATCACTCTCTATTATCTTTTGCATAGTTTTTCACGTGTGTGTGTATGTGTGTGTGTATATATATATGCTTGACGCTAAAAAAGCAAGAAAAAAAATGTGAATAATACAGTTGCTTTAATTAATGACAAAGAATGAGGGAATATGTAGATAAAATCTAAATGTGTACCTCTTAGTATTTAATGTGATTACCATCCATTGTTAATTTTAAAAATTTCAAAGTAAAATATAATTGAAATGAATCTACTAATTTTTTTAAATGCTACTTTTACATTATATGAAGGTTCTTTTTGTAATTTTGGGTAACACTAAATATCTCACCATATTTTGCTTTTTCATTTACGCTAGCTAGAAAAAAAAAAAAAATCAAGAGTTTTAATAGTTTTGTTGAATAATGTTTAGGAATCACTATAAAATATTAATAGTACATAAATAAAAGTTTTTTTTTTTTTTTGAAAATGGAAAACCTATGTATGTATTATGGAATTAAAATAAATTTTGTGAAAATTTTGTACTAATATAATTAGAAATAAATCCTTTTTATATGCTTCTCCACGTTATTGGATGATACTTTATGTTTTTAAGAAAAAAAAAATCTCTTTGTCACATACTATAACTTGAATTAATATAGAAGACTTTATTTACAATTACAAAATAGCTTTTGAATAAGGAATTTTACAATCAAAAACCCTGATACATATAAGAAATTTGATTATTTTTTTTTTTTGATAGATATCACAAAATACAGATGAAAGGTTGATACTACCTGTATCAGCAATTCAAAGCAACTGTCTTTCAAAGCAATTATTAAACTTGTGCTATATTAGAGAGATGTCTCTAGTGTCTCTTCCAGCAAAAATAGTTTCCCTGTTTACATTATCTACGGCTCAAAAGATGGTGGTGAAATATTTGAGGATTTGGGATTGTGATGGATTGAAGCACATAGTAACAAATGGAGAAGAAGTTGATTTTGATGGCATGAGCTATGTCCCCATATTTCCAGAATTACAATTTCTCTCTATTTACAATTGCAACCAATTGGAATTTATATTCCCTGCTTGTTCTGCTCAATGCCCTGCTAAATTGGAATCATTGCTGATCGGAAATGCTCCCGAGCTCAAATCTGTGTTTGGACAGTGCTATCACGATAATCATCGGAATGAAAATGTTATCCACATGGAGAGTCGTGCTTTGAGGTTAGATTGTAGGAACTGTCCTAAGTTGGCAACCAAGTTCATGTTCTATTCTGATTGTATAACCAATAAGGTACAGTTCCGACTCTTTCGAATACTTCTAGTTATTAGTTTTTTTTTTAATTTATATTTAGCAGAGTTTCCATTGTGTTATTTTATTTTATAAGAGTACTAGTTTAACAACATATCTAAGTATACACCATAACTCATAAACTGAAATTTTAAATTTAACAGGCAATTATAAGGTATGATAATATGATGACTGCAGAACATCTTGATTTTAGCAATATTGGAATAGAATGCATTTTTCTGGTGGAAGGACTTGCTATAAATGAAAAACTGACCTCAAGATTAGAGGAGTTGTATTTGGGAGAACTGTTTGAGCTGAGGTATGTATGTATGGGTCCCTTGCAATGCCTAAGCTTCGAAAATCTTACACATCTAAAGGTAGAAGGATGTGGACAATTGAGTTGCATCTTCTCTATCTCTGTCCTCAAAAGCTTACCACAGTTGCAGACGTTAGCCATTGGAAATTGCAATGAACTGGAGCAGATCATCGAAGATGAGTTGGAGTATTGTTCTCATAATGTCTGTTTCCCCAATCTGACTAATCTTAGTATCACACAGTGCAACAAATTGAAATATCTCTTTTTTATCTCTCAATCCAATGAGTTTCCAAAACTGAATGATTTGTGCATAGAAGAATCCTCACAGCTTGAGCAAGTTTTTAGATGGAGAATGGAAGATATGGACAACACTACTTTGTTTCCTAAATTGGAGAGGCTAACACTCACAGGACTGCCTTGCCTCACTAATGTCTGCCAAGGGTTTAAACCGGAGACTGTAAAAAATCTTCAAGTGAGCGGCTGTCCTAAACTCTCCCCTGAATACAGAAACCAAGGTAACATAACTTCTGTTTTTTTTTTTTTTTCATTTTTCTGCTCATTCATATAAACATTTAATTTATAAATTAAGTTCTTGTGCTCTTATAAGGTTATTATTTTTTAGTCTAAATTAGGTTCTAACCCTTTTGATTTCCTTTCAGAATTGGAAGAAACCCCTGAAGAAGAGGCTTCAACAGGTGATGGAGACGATACAAGTTCAACTGTCTCATCTCCGGTCTCGGCCAATGGTGAATCTGCAGGTATAATTTTTCAATTTTTCTGCTCATTTAGATAAACATTTAATTTAACTTTTTTTTTTTTTTCTTTTCAATTCCACAAATTGATATTTTTTTAAAAAAATAAAAATAAAAATAAAAATAAAAATAAAAATTGGGCTTACATGTACTCCTTGCAGTGGATGATCGAGAAGAAATTCAAGAAGAGGCAAAAATTGAAGAAGGTAAGAATTGAGACAACTTCTACAGACAACAAAGAAGCTTTTACAGTTCACTGTTAATATTTATTTACCAACAATTGCAGATTTAGACTCAGATAAAAGCAAAGCAATCGATCAGAATGAAAATAGGGATGCTGCTCCTCAAACTTCAATTGACTTTCCAAGTGGTATAATTTCAAACTTTTTAGAGTTCAATTTCACTTGCAGTCAAGCCTTGTAGATGGAGAACATAACTTTTTTTTTCTCTGTTCATTCATATAAACATTTAATTTATATGTTATTTTTTTAATCTAAATTAGGTCCTAACCCTTTTGATTTCCTTTCTAGAATTGGAAGATATCCCAGAAGAAGAGGTTTCTACAAGTTCATCAACAGTCTCATCACCAGGCTCGGCCAATGGTGAATCTGGAGGTATAATTTTTGAGCTTATTATCATACATTTCACCATTATTTATTAATATATAAAACTTGTGTAACATTACTGCCAATAGCTCCATCTAATCCTCATGAATACTAAGACACAGGTAAGCACGATCTTGTCTAGAATTCAAACATGTCTGTGGCTACATTTCTATTACCATCAGGTTAAAGATTTCTTCTTCGTGTCATTAATTTTATCCATTGCATAGAGAAAATACCAAGCAACACTCATTCCAACCTAAATTAGAGAAGCTTGTGCTTCGGTAGTGACTGAATTTGAAATGTTATAATTAAGAACTTCTTGATTTTCTAATTCTACGAAGCCAAGGTAAATTCCACAAATTGATATTTTTTTCAAAAAAAAAATAAAAAATAAAAATTGGGTTTACATGTACTCCTTGCAGCGGAAGACAAAGAAAAGGCAAAACATGAAGAAGGTAAGAATGGAGACAACTTCTGCAGACAACAAAGAAGCTTTTACAGTTCATAGTTAATATTTATTTACCAACAATTGCAGATTTAGACTCAGATAAAAGCAAAGCGATTGATCAGAATGAACATAGGGATGCCGCTCCTCAAACTTCAATTGACTTTCCAAGTGGTATAATTTCAAACCTTTTAGAGTTCAATTTCAATTGCAATCAAGCCTTGTGATATTATAATATTCATCTATTATCAGTTGAGGCACCAGAAGAATTATATTCTTCAGCTACATCTCAAGCTATTGATAACAATGAAAAGATTCAAGAAAACAGCGGCAACCCTCTTTCAAGCAGCACCATTTCAGGCACAATTTTAAACCTTTATACTAATTCCAAATTTTACCCTGAATATTTAATTCTCGTTTATTGACATTGATTTAATATTAGGTGATGCACAAAAAGAGCCATCATCTACTTCAGCTACACAAAGTAATGTAGAAGAAGCAGAGGAAATTGTTCAAAAAAGTTCCACGCCTGCCAAACCAGCAATGGTAGCTTCATCAACCGAGTCTGAGCATAGGAGTCCATCTCGAAGCACTATGCTTGTAAGTTTACTGGGCTGAAACTCTTCTCTTTCGCACAGGAGTATATGCTTATGTAGTTATTCATTAATCAATACTTTTCCTTCTATAAATTACCATGTATTTCTTTATTAAAATTTGAAGCTTTATTTCTAACATTTCTTTTAAAAAAAAAGAACAAAATTTTATTGCTGAACATTATATGACTAATACCAATACCATTGCCAGGGTGAAATTACTGCTGTTTCGAACATCAGAATGCAGGTATGTACTATATGTTATTGTAGCATTGAGTAAGTAATGGATTAATAATAGTTTATAGTGCTTATAATTCAAGGGAATTTCGTAGTTCTAGTATAATATATGTAGGATAGAAATTCTATAATCAATTATTTATTTTTGTTTTTTATTATATATAGATTAAGCAGAAGTATTCCATTGGTTGGAAAAAAGCAAAAACTAAACCCTGTTGCAATGACTCGTTGACTAGGTCCGTCACTAGAAGAATATGGTGCCTTTTTCAGAGATCTTGGGGAAATCAAGGAGAAGCATATCCCACTTCTTGAACAAGCTATGGGGAACCACCCTTCTCTCTGGGCTTGGCGTGAAAAACACAAGCGGACAAAGATGAAGCAATTTGGGTACAGCACTTTAGGAGATATGTTGGAATTTCTGGAATCTACAAGATGGAGGGACCTCACCAAAGAAAAGAAAGTTGAATTTGAATCTTTGATGAATGACTTGGACACTATTGGCTTTGATATTCAATGGTTGAGGAATACCCAAGAATTGATGAAGCAAAGAAACATAGATGAGAAGATCATTAATCACATCAAGACACTTGAAGTGCAGGAGATGAAACAAAAGATTACTGTGAAGGATTTAGAGACTGAACTTCAAAAGGCAAAAGTGGAGTTAGCCAATACTACACTGAACTGAACAAAATAAGATTTGAGCTCGGAGACTTGGATAAAGTAACAGGGTCTTGACTTGATTTGTTATATAATCTATGACGTGAATTATCCACACACTAGTCAATAAATACAATTAGTGAAATGAACAGTACTTTGATGGTTTTTTATTATATGACATGATCTGCTAGTGAATTTCACTTGTATATATTTGTCAGATATATGCATTGTATGATGATAATTTCTTACGGTAGATATATAAAATCAACATGACATCGTTTTTTACTTTTACATAAAATATTTTTAATTTTTACATTAATATGATATATAAAATATTAATTATATATCAATATTTAAAGTAAGGATAGAGATATTGACATATTTTATAAACCTTTGATAATTTTATTTTTCTCATCTCACAAAATTTATGCTACCAAATGAGAAGAAAACACACACGTCCATTGAGGGCCTACAGAGTTATATGGAATAGTGAGTCTATAAATCTCTAACAATAGATTATGTAAGTGTTAAGAAATTATATATTAATTGGGACTGAGATGAGTGTTTTCAACTCCCAATTATATAAAGCATTTGTAACTTTAGTATTGAGAGTTCCTATCCTAAGTTGAGTGTAAACTTATGCATCCTACTAAATATTTGATCCTGAAATATAAGATTTGAGCAAGATATTTTCCTTTTCCTCAAACGTAAGTTAGGGATCTCATTACTTGTATTAGCTTTTTGTGCTTTATTACGATCTTCTTTGTCTTTTGCAACAAAATGAGTGTCATAAAGTACCCTTTAGGGATAAAAATCCTTCAGATAAAGAATGAACCAATTTTATTTTTTTAAAAAAATTAATTCTAAAGTCATTATCAATTGTTTAAGAATTAATGTACAATTGGAAACAATATTTATTTTAAAATTTATGTATTTATTTTATTTTATTTTTGGAAAGACACTATAATGCAAATCAAGGATGAGTTCGGGAGTCAGTTATGTATAAGAAAAAGTGTTAGGAGGTACAACATTTGTCGAAAACAATTACTCAAATTGATTGCGCAAAATAAGATATGACCCAAAATTGTATTTTATTTTTTGCTAAAATAAATATTATAAACTTTAAAATAGGTGCAGAAAGATAAACATGCATACATGAATATTCTAAACAAACCTAGGGTCATTTCATCTATCAAGACAGATAAATTGTCCTTTCAGATGACGTTTATCCTCACCTAGATTAAATATGATAAGCTCAGTCTTATAAGAGACCGAACTACCTACATTTCCATGATAAGTGAGGGGCTTTAGGATCCTAAAAATTCAAATACGTCATAAAATGGGTGCATGTTAATTATTATTTAGAATTGAGAGCGAGATACATCCAAAATTACATAGGAAATATGGCTGAAAGATAAATATGTATGCATGAATTTTTTAAGTGAATTTAGGAGCCTTCCATCCTTCAAGATAGATAAATTGTCTCTCCAGATGCCGCTTATTCTCACCAAGATTAGATATTGTAAGCTTAATCTTATAAAAGACCAAACTATCTATCATTCCATAATAAGTGAGTGGCCTTAGGATCCCCAAAAATTCAAATATATCTTAAAGTGTATACAAGTTAATTACAATTTAGAGTTCGGGAGCGAAAAACATCTAAAATTACAAAGGAAATATAGCATGAAATAAAAATTATTGTGCATTCTTTTTGTCTCACACTCCTCTTTCTTTCACACCCCATAATTTCTATTTACACCCCTTCCCTACAATCAGATTTCTTTCCGCACCCCACAGTTTCTGTTTAAACCCTCTTCTACAACTCGGCCTACTGAACCCACAATTTTCTTCCTGCACCGCCACAATTTTTATTGACACCCTTCCTACTCTTTTCTCTCAACACTCACAATATTCTATTTACACCCCCTAACATTATTCTCTAAACCAACTTTTTCTTTCTACACCCCCAAAAATTCAAATGCTACATAGTCAGTCCAAACAGTGACCAATGCATCACAAAGAATCAAAACCACAGATCAAAATATAAACTCATAATCTCATTTTCTTTCCACCCAATTCAGAGACTAATAATCCTATTCATCATAACATCGACAAGGATAAATCAATGAACAGTTATTTATACAAAGCTTAAATCATCACAGAATACCAGCAAACCATAAAACATCACAAAATATATATGAACTAACAGCATGAAACGAAGTGAAAAGGGAAGAAAACCCACAACAGCTCACATGGAATCCTCCATCAATGGCAATACACAAGAACCACGATGTTTCACAGAATGCCGGGCCATTCACCACCAATAATCATATAGTATAACATGAATTTCAACTCCAACAACAATCAAGTAAGAGAGACCATCACTGGTTAGAAAATAACAGAATAACAATAGGAATTTATGTAAAATTCAACCAAAAACCCTCGATAGATCACCAATGGAACTCAGGAATCAAAACACAAGCAAAAGCCGATAATCACAAACTAAGAAGGAAAATAGTGAAGTAAACATACCTAAGTCACCGATTGATATTTATGCCAACAATGGAGCAATAAAGCCTTAGCTCACTTTCTCATCAGAAAAGTCAGGAATTACTTCTTCTACAATAAGCAGAGGTAGAAGGGAAAGAAAAATCAATCAGTGAACCCCAAATTCAGGGAAACCAAGAGACTCCAATCTCTCCCTCTCCGATTCCTCTCACAATCTTCTCCGCTTTCCGTTCGTTTCTTCTCCTCGTTTCTCTTGCTCTCTTTTTCCTTTCCACGGACGAGCTCCCACTCTCTATTTCTCCGCTTCCACTCGGCCAAATCCACGTCGCTTCCAACTTGCCTTCAGCGAACTTCCGTTCCGCTTCCTTCACGATCCTTTTTTTTTTTCTTCTTTCCACCTCTCTTTCGTTCTTTCCTTTCTTCCTTTTTTTTTTTTTTCTTCTACTTTCCGTTGCTATTTTCTTTTCTTTTTTGGCTGACGTGATTTCTTTTTCTTTTTTTTACTTTTTTAATTTTTTACTTTACTCTTTTTTTAAAAAAAAAATACATATACAAGTAAAAAGTAAAGATAATAAAAATAAAATGAAAATGAAGAAGGAAAACAAACTAAGTAATTAATTAAATAAATAAAGTGAAAAATAATAAAATAAAATAAAAAATTTAAACAAAATATGGTATTTAATGAATATGCTTAATTTTTACAGATATAATTTTCCAGTAGATAGGTACTAAAGAAGACGAAGAGGGCAAGGAATCAGAGAATGGTTATAGATTGGGCAAACTGAATCATAAAATTAAGACTTTAAAAAGCTTGCTTCCATATTGGTCAATTGCACTTCACCCTAAATTGCTTAAACTGGTGAACTGCTAATCTTGCTTTTTAAACTCTTCAATTTCTTCAGAAAGTTGAAATTTTCTGCTTCTGCTTTTGCTTCTTAATTAGTGTGTCCACGGTTGATTCTACCTTAGACAAACTGCTTCCATTTAAAGTCTTGTTTGGTGTGTTCCTCCCTTTTGTTGTTCTTCCCAAAAACTAGAAAAGCAAAAAAAAAAAAAAAAATGTTGTTCTGATCAGAGTGCAACTCCCCATTGATAAACTGTCACAAGTCTGAACCTCAAACTTCCTACTTCGTTCTATTTCATAGTCTACTTGTTTACGTTTGGCCTTTAATTTCTTATAAGGTTTCTCATCATCAGTTTTCTCCATTTTCTTCTTCAACTAAAAACCTCAATTTTTTTTTTCTTTTGTAATTTTGTTATAAGGTTTCTCATCATTAGTCGTTCTTCCTTTTTCTCTTCAACTAAAAACCTCAAACAAAAAAGTTTGAAATTTTCTTAAAGGGCTCAACATTTGTTGTTTTTTCCTTTTCTTATTCAACTAAAAACTTAAAAATAAAATAAAATAAAATAATAAACATTTGTTGGCTGGTTCGACCAATATTAGAAGATGTGAGTTTCTATATGCATGTTTCTCTTTCTTGTCTTGTATTGTTCTTTATAAAATCTGTTTGACTTTAGTACTATTCTTGTGTCTTCTCTCTATTCTTCACCTTCTTTAGTTGCGATTGTTTTCTCCATTTATTGATGCAAGCTATCAAAAAGCATTACAACACTCAAGTTTTGGGAAAAGACATCCCCAAAGAGTATGTCCTATCTTTTCCCAAAACTTGAGTGTTGTACTGCTTTTTCTTTCATGTTTTTCCGTTTAAACCAAGAAAAACAAAAACAAAAACAAAAAAACAAGTTGCAGAGACCTTACCAAGGAAAAGAAGGCTGAACTCGAGTCTTTAATGATTGACTTGGACAACATTGGTTTTGATATTCAATGGTTGAGGAACACCGAAAAATTGATTAAGCAAACAAACATAAACGAGAAACTCAGTAACATCGCATCAAGACAAGACACTTGAAGTGCAGGAGATGAAACAAAGGATTGCCGTGGAGGATTTAGAAGTTCAACTTCAAAAGGCTAAAGCCAATATATATTACATCTAAACTGGACCCAATAATATTTGTTTTGTTTTATATTCTATGGCATGAACTATCTACATTCTGATGATTTTATTATAAGACAAGATCTACAAGTGAAATTCATTCATTTATATTTATCAGATGCAATTCATGGATACCTAAGAATCTCTCATAGTAGATGTTATATTATGCATGTATAATACTTAATAAAATAAGGACAAAACAATGGATGATTAGACACAGTATATCAACATATCAAGTTGTCAACAAGAGAAGCATTTATTATCTTACTCACAAAATAACGAAACCCCATTTAATATGAGAAAACATATAATGTAGCTAGGTATTTTTGAATGCTTATAGAGAAAATAATCCATATGAAGCTAAAGAAAATAGCGGATTATCGTAAAGTTTCCGCCATTTTTCGAAGTATATAGTCTGTGACTATGCGATTTGTCTTCTCAGTAGGATGGAAGGCATCCCAAAACACATATTTGCTGGCATCTGTGCATGTAAGTGGATTCTTATCACTGCACAGGTAACTCATCTCAAATGTCCCTGTGGAGCAACATGCTTTCTCTACAACCTCGAATCCTGCAATGTTTAGCTTCAAGGTTAGTGCTATGGAAATGGATTCCAAAAGTAATAAAGATGAAGACCCAAAACCCAGCCCAAGTCATGGTACGAAAAAGGAAGAGATATTTGCTATAGATTTTTCAAGAGATGCATGGGAAATGGAAAATCACGTTCGAGCACCAATCATCTTACATGTTGAACTCAACTAGGGTAGATATTTCTGTATAATCTAGGACGAAATTACCCTTGTACGATAAATATAGATGCCCCTCTTGTCATAAGAAATTTATTATTCTAGTTGATATTTTATTTTTTGTCTCATAAGATTTTAATTGGTTATCTTAATTAATGTGTGATTGACTAATCAAAACTTAATTAAACAAAAAATAAAACATAAATAAGACAACTTTTTTATGTTGTGAATCAAACTTGAGTTGAATATACAATTGAATTATCTTTTGAGAGAATTTCTCTGGATTTAGATATTCTCCGGATTTAGATATTCTCCATTTATGGAGGGAAACTTTAGCTGATGCTGAAGATCCATATAGCTATTGAATCAACTATTACTCATTAGATCTTTAACACGTGACAACTCTTTTAAAAAAATTCAAAGTTCATTTTCAAAAAAAATTGCCACGGGGGTAACCGTTGATCCAATGACTATGAATCTATAACATTAGCTAAAGTTTTTCTTCAAAAATGGAAAGGATCCAAATCTAGTTTCTCTCTTCTACATTTGGTTCCTGAGCCATTAAGAATTACAGACTTTATTCACGAATTGGATTGTGCGACAGAATCTGAACTCAGTTGGCTCCACTTAAATCCAATAATTTTAGGGCATAATATCCCTTATACTTAGTGTTATGGGTGTTCTGTTGATCATGGGTGTTAGAAAAATCTCAGTTAGTATTAATGGAAACAGGTATGAAGTTAAAGCAAACCTGAAGTTCTGTACGTGCAAAACCATTATCCTGAATAGCCATTATTATTGTTCTGGTCCCCAGCCAAATGAAATGGCCTACTAATGTGAACTAACTAGTCAGAAAAATAATGATTCTGAACCAGCCTTGGGGCCCAGTTATTAATAAAGCAGCTGAAATTTTCTGTTACTGAACTTGAATTCTTCTGCTTCTTCTTTCATGTACAATTTAAAAAATATTTTCATTTTTTGAAAATAGTATAGCAGGAAGAATTTTAATCTCAAGTCAATATGTTTGGTTGGGGTGATAGGAAGAGGAAAGGTTTAAAAATTCAAATACAGGTTATTTTAATTTATACTTTATTTATAATATGGGGAAGCTTAGAGATTAATAACGAGACATAGAACAAACCTAGAATTATAAATTTTCTATTTATAATCTTTCACTTCAGCCTACCCCACCCCATGCAAGAACCAGTGACATATATATCTCATAATTGGCTTGACAGCAAACTCCAATTAATATGATTAGGCTTTTCCTTTCAAGAACCAGTGATACAAAAGTAGTCTTCAAGATTTAGTTTGATAAATCAATCTTATATAGTTTCATGACAATATATTTTGTCTTATATTTTATTTTATTTTTTATTTAATTAATAAAAAAATTATATAAAATAATATTATAAGTATTATTAACTGTTAAAATCTTTTTATTGGTCAAACCGAAATGAGATAAGAAATGAAAAAGAAAGTTAAACCAAAAATTTTGTCAGCTTCATTTTCTAAATTTTCTCATACTATAGATACTAATTCCAACCTTGGTCACAGAAGCTTACTTAAGCTACTTATTCTGTTGTCAAATCTAAAAGTTTGAAACATTTACGGCAATAACATTTTTTATCCTTATAAAAATAATTATGGCAAGTTGATAAAGCTATCAATATCAACAAGAATAACTAGGTTATCAACATCGCACGCATAAGTAAATGGACAATTAAGAAGGAAATAAGAGTAAAATGACCAATTAAAAATTATTAAAAAAAAGGAAATTGCAATATTATGAACTTACCATATTTGGAAGGGTTTTTGATAATGTCATTGACGATCTCATAAGCTTTTGTGGTGAAAAGGGTAATTTGCGTAAGCTCTCTGTTAAGCCTGCACACCATATTGTCCAGCTTCTTGTTGAACGACAAAGCCACATTGTTGTATTCTTGATTACAGCCATGGTGGCCAAAGATGTTTACCAGTCTCTCTAATGGCAGACACCCAATTGGAACAAGGCCAGTTAGGGATATTTTCCGAGCTCCAAGTGCATACAATTCTCTGATGAAGTTCTCGGCAATGCCCACAAGAAAATCCTCATATTGCGCCACCGTGAATTGCGACCGGCGGCCGGCCGGAAACACATAGTAATTCTCTAGAAAATCGTTGGTGCCTAAGCTCACCAAGTACATTGCCTCACGTATGATCTCATTTGCCTTCTCTACTCCAAGGTAGGCTCTCAATCTTGCTTGGTATTCCTTGTAGTACTCTACTTCCTTCCACAGTGGCATCACATTCTGTGTTATGATTTATTCAAAAACATTAGTTTTGATAGGGAAAAAAAAAGAGTTTATCTTCAAACATTGATAAATAAAAGATATACTATTTGTGGAGACATACACCAAACAAATATTTGTTATATGTCTCAACTTTTTTTATTATAATAAAAAACTTATTTTTAATAACTTTAAAATATTTGTAACCTTACTTTATACTTTTTTTTATCAAAAAAAAAAAAAGAAGATTAAAGAATAAAATAGAATATGTAAATCGCACTAAAAACATTAAAGTATTTCAATAATAACATTGATTGAGATATATAAAAACAAGATGAGTTATCCCCATATTTTCAACTAGGAAAATGCTATAGGTATATATTTATTAGTGTATATTATTTTCAGTATCGATAATAAGAATAATATATATATATATATATATATATATATATATATATATATATATATATATATATATATATATATATATATATGATGGAACTAATTAAAAATAAATGTACACATACCATTATAGAATGAACAAAAACAGAAAAGTTAAATAACTAACACATACATAGGCATGCATTACGTATGCCACAACTTGAATCAGACAAAAAATTAATGAAATGGAAAGCTCGCATTCAGATTCTTCCACACAACAATTTATAACACCACCATGCTTAGATTAAGTGGGAAGGGAGGGATCGAAATAAGATTAAGATTTTAACTTCTAAAGTGTAATAGAAAAACTTTTCATGTTCATACTTAGCTAACAGATTTTGGAGCTGAGACTTACTAACACAGATGCAGTTTTATTATCGTACCCAGTTCCAGCAGAAGCAAAGCAAACTCCAGTAGCAAAATCTTCTATAGTATACATAGGATCCAAGTAAGCAGGAACATTAGGTTTAGGGCCCATAGCCTCAGATATGAAGTCCGGAGGAACACGGCCATTGCCAAACCGCCCCGTAGGGCGGCCGCCATCAAAATCACGGCCGTAAGGGCTAAAGTTGCTCTTGAGAACGGTGGCAATCTTGTTGTTGTTTCCTGAATCCACAGAGGAATCTCCAAACACTATAACTGCTGGGACTTTAGGCAGTCCCTGAGACTGAGAAACCGCTACTAGAAGTTTTGTTAACAACAAAACCCATAAAGCTGTGTATGTGTATCCCATATTCATTTGCATTTTCCTCTTTTGGCTCTAATTATTAACTATATGGTGAAGCTTGAATCCAACCCAGTTTATTATATATGATTCTGGGATGTGAAGTTGGAGAAATTAATTTTATTAATGAGGAGAGAAAGGTTGTTAGGTTGGTGGGAATATTAATTAGCCTGGTTTGAAGATATGACCAATGTGCATGTGTTGGCATCATGTATGAATTGAATATAGAGAGTTGACACTAGTGAGGTTAACATACTAACATCTTTTGTTTTATATTCTTTTATATTCTGTTTTCTTTTTGATTGATATGAAAAATTATACAATAATGTTATGGGTAATTTTTTTTTTTTTTTATAGGATGTTCTAAGTTTTGTTGGGTTATTAAAAATTAAATCTTTTTGTTCAATAAAAAACTACTAATAAAAAAATAAAATAGAAAGTAAGACAAAAGAAAAAAATGTAGATATAGTGTAATTTATATCATGGCTCAATACTAATTTTAAAGCCACTTTATGGGTTAGGAAGAGATAAGATCAGTTGTCTGATTTAGTGTAGTATTTCTTGTTTTATTGTATCAATTAGTCTTGAGACTATAAAATAATATTTAAATTCTACAGCTATACATATAATTGATTAATGAAAATACAATATAATTTGAAATGAGATACTAAATAAGATTAATTTTACCTTATTTAAAAATTGCTTGATATTTTCTTAAAATGATCTATATCAAGAACGTACACAAAATCACTTTATAAATTTTAATTCATAAAAGTGTTAGCGTAAATAATCACATAGGCATACCATGAAATGGTGGCCAATTAGCTAATGTAGTGTAGAAAATTAATAATTAAGGAATTATATATAATTTGTACTCCATACTTTTATGATCTCCGAGACTCTGATTTCGATTTGAGTACACAATCTATAGATTTTCTAGAAAACTTTTATATTAATTAATTAATTGGCCATAAACCGCCAATCATTTTGTTGAACAAGTGAGAAGAAGCACACGATGCCATAAATCACTAGTTGTCATTTCAACTAAAAATAAATAAATCATTAATTGTCTTATTGAAAGTTAATAACCATCGTGGACATACCATAATCACCCATGATATCTCATCCTATAAGCAAAAATCACGAGTTAGTTTATGATAATAATGACGTATTAGGATCAATCAATTTTGCTTTGCCTTTCTCAAATCAAATAAAATAATAATAATAATTCTTAGATATTTTTCTTACAAAACAATATTGTCATTCCCCACCACCATCAATGGGCGTACTTACTTGTATTAGCTACCATTTATTATCAGCTATGACTACAGAAGACATTTGAGCCACTCATCTCTTGCAAACACTAACGGTGATCATTAAACATTAACTGTCTCTACTTACCATTATTTATATGGCCAGCTATAGAGGCTTCTACTTATCATCCAAAAACAGTTGAGAAGGAACTTTTGGAAAATTAAGAGGGAATTAAAGTCAAATTCAGATTTAAAATTCCATGTTAGTGGAAATGATCCCAATTTTTTTTAAGGGAAAAAAGAAAAGAAATAAGTTGAAAACTTAAGGTAAATGAATATTAATGCATGGTGTGTTTTGATATATGATTTGAAAAATGAGAGTAATGTAAGTGCCGGTGAAGATAAACTAGCAAAGAGATGTTCTAGTTTAATTAGAGATTTTGAATTCAAATTTTGAGAATATAATTATATTAAAATTTGAAAATAAGAGTTTTGACACTTTATAATCTTATTCTGCTTGAATTATATTAATTGGTACGTAATATAATACTAACTATTAGTAGTTTATAAAAAAAGAAAAGAAAATAAAAGTAATTGAAGCCGTTAAATATGTTGTGATGAGAAATTTGAATAATATTTAAGAGATTTAAAATTTAATTTTCTCATGTAACCGAATAAGAAGAGTAATCATCAAAGGTTTTTAAAATTATATCATTAGAGCAACTTTGTCATTTGCTTTAGTTGCAAACCTTTTAACTGTGCGAATATAGAGTTCTGCGGTTAGAGAAGGATGAAATGGAAATCACAATGTTAGATGATCACTATACAAGCAATGGCAAATAAGGTGTTCATAGGCTCGTTTATCAACAATACTAATGAAAAAGGAAAAGGAAGAGACAAAAATAAATATAGTGAAATTCGTTCAAATAATTTTTGAAAATTATAAGAGTAGAGAGAAAAGTTATTTAAGTTATATAAAATAAAGTAATAATATGTTATAATAAAACTCATAAAAATATAATAAAAAATAAAGTTAGAAAATTTCCAAGGATTAAAATTATCGTAGTTTAATATATTATATTATAGTAGTGATTTTATTTTCTTTTTAGTCCCTTTTTATTGTATTCATTTTACAATCAATGTTGGCTACCAATTAACTCAGGCAGGCACAACACAGGATAGTATTTTGCCTATCTGATCCCAACTTTTCATTTTAAAGTCACTAGTTTGTATCTTATATATATATATATATATATTATGCCTGTCAAGCATTCGAATCCCATTGCCAAGCATGGGCTCACATAACAGCACAAATAGCATGCATGACTTGATGGGAGAGGAAGAAACATGTTGAGATTTTGGCATATGATACAATATAAATAAGTCTACACAAATAAATGTACTCATACCATTGCTTATGAAATTAAGCTGTATGTACAAAGTCTGCGACTCAATACCAACACCAACCTCAACAATTACACAAAACCATCCGCAACACCATTATGCTTTAGGTTATCCAGCTATGAGCCTAATGAGTCCTAGTATTAATGAGAAATGGTACCTGCAAAACTAACCCCATGAGCTCTGGTCTACAAAATAACAACCTTGTATTCCATACCTACTCCCTAAACTACAACCTTTACCTATCAAACTTCTCATTTATTTCACCAAGGACAAAATTAACTGTCTCATTTACTATTTTATCTTTTGTGTTATTAATTTTGATTGATCTTATAATTATAAAATAATATTTTAATAATTTAACTTTATAACTATATATATGATTAGCTAATCAAAATATAATAAAATATATAATGATATACTAAATGGAACAGTTAATTTTGTCCCGTCCCGGAATGGAATACACTATTACCAAACTTCATCCATGGCTGCTGTCCCTTTGTACCGAACATGAATTACAGAACCTACCACAGAAGTAATAACATGGCAACCAACGACAACCAGGATTCTAGCTAGGCAGTCACAATCAACCCTGCAGAGAAGAGAATGCAGTTGAATCGTACAACACAGAAACAATGAAATGTCGGAAAATGGATTATATTTCTATATGCAAGTTAGACTTTAGCCATGTTCTAAGTGCTAGCTTAAGTTAAGTTTGAAACATGGATGTTTCATTTAAAGTTGGCCACAGTATGAGAGAGCAAAAAGAGTTTTTATTCTACAAGAATATTGTCTTTGCGTGTGCATTTTGCAGATGTCTTACTTGAAGTTGGGATAAAAGTATAGATTCTTCTATATATTAGCTTCAATCTCCTACTACAGCCCTCACTGTAATATTGTATCCCTTCACAAGTATTATTTTACGCTGCACCTTAATTTGGAATTGATGCATATATCAAGCAACAAATACAGGAAAAATGATCATAAGAACACACTCCACAGTTTGCAGGGGCCGAGGGAAGGGGACCACAGGATGCCATATGGTTATCTAAATTTTCAATTTTACTATACGCAGTATTTGGTTTGAAGGCTTTGGAGGGAGGCGAGGGCTATGGGTAAGTCAGCCTGTTTCATTGATTAAATTATAAAATTATAATAATAAATTTATTCTTACTCTTTCTTTCTTTTATCTTCCTTCCTCTCTTTTCACAAACTAAACAAAGATAAAATTCTTTACTCTCAATACTGTCCCAAATTCTATCTTATGGAGAGAGAGGATTTTGTCCCAAACAAAGAAAAAAAGACCCCTCCCCTCCCCTCTATTAAACCAAACATAGCAGTGTTGTATAGTTGTTATATATTTTGTTCTGCAAAATTTATGTCAAATTTGTTTTTGGCCACTTGAAAATTGTCTTTTAAAAAAAATTCAGCCTTTTCTTACTCAAAATCTGGCTCTATCCCTTTTATAGAAATGTGTAGATGATTTGAACCTCCCATACAAAGTAATCATTGGTATAATATGAATAATAGCTACTATATGATTCTATATAATATAAAACATAAAAAGACAAATCAATACACATAAGTCAATGCAATCTTGATTGAATTGGTCAATTTAAATCTCTTCAGGACTACAAATTAAAATTCTTGCATATATCTTCTCCTTTTCCTAACTATTAAAAAAAAAAAAAAAGGTCAGTACACCAAAAGCAAATTGATATTATGTGCATCTCATCCTTTACAGGTTGTAATTTGAAAGCAGTATATGCCACCAAATCCAAAACCATTTTGCTCTCGGTGAAAAGCCAGAATTAGTATTATTTATCTCTATATAAACCATTCTTTATCTGCAATCTCATCCAGGAACTTATAAATTCTTAAATCAATAAGGAGAATAGTTCATGATTCAACTAGGGTTAGATTGTTGTTGGACCAATATTTTTGAAAATATGTATATTTTACACATAAAACATTAAAAATATCAAAATATAACATATAAATCTCGAATAATTTATAAAATATCAAAAAACTCAAATAAAATATTAAAAAGTCTAAAATTATTCAATACATTTAACAGAATAATAAAAAATGTGATGTAGCAAGTCAAATATAACATAAAACATCATTAATTTTTAATGAGTGTATTAAAATTTTTTGTTTCAATTTATTAATTCATTTAAAAGTTTTAATTTTTATATATTTTTAACTAAAAAGTTTAGCTTACTTATCTTATAAAAATCATTTCGAGTTAAAATTTTTTCTTTTGCATTAAAAAATATATTGTAAATAAATAAAAATAGAGAAAATTTTAAAAAGAAAGAAAAAACCAATTTAACCGGTTCAACCAAGTTTTTCTTCTGATTAAAGATGATAATTGCTCTTTTAAAATGAATTGAGGGTTGATAATTGAGGAAAGTGATAGTGAATCTGAACTTGCTTATATAAAATAGATTGTCTTCCTTAATTATTCTTATGAGAAATTTCTTAGTTAAAACTTTGGCGCTTTTCCCTTTGCAGTCCAGTTCCAGGGGACATTATATTTTGAGCAGATGTTCATCCATAAATGAACTTCATTCCCTACCTCCAATAGTAGGCATACTTCCTTGACTTATAAGCTGCCATTAAGTATTGACTTCTCTTGGCATTTCAACCACTCATCACCATCATTATTGAAAGAACTTCTGCTTATCATCGAAAAATAGTTGAGAAGGAACTTCATTTCGGAAAATCAAGAGGAAAGTGAAATTGGATTTAATTTAAAATCATTGAAAGAAAGTTAAAATAATCCCAATTTTTTTTAAAAAAAAATAGTTGTAAAATTAAATGAAAATGAAAAATTAAATTTATGACTTTTTAATTGATTTGAAAAAGGAGGGTAAGTGTGAAATTAATTGGCTATGCTTCATCAAATTCTTTTAAGTATACTCCAAGCTCGGTGACATTAATTTTATATGATATGGTATTTTATTTCATTTGCAATCTCTCTCTCTCTCTCTCGTCTTTGTCATACAATCAAATTAAGTCCCGAAACGGTGAGATTTATCCGTTGATACTTATGTCCTAAATAAGGAATAATTTCAAAAGAGTATAGAAACACTCCAAAGGTGTAAACTAAAAATATTAGTCATCAAAAGATCAGTACCATCCCTTCATCTATGATATTCTTTTTGTAAATGCTTCTATTATTGGTATATTTTCGTTTTCCCTTAACAGAAAAATAAATAAATAAGAGAATGTACTTACCAATTTTGGAATAGATTAAGTTGTCGAATTTGGTGAGAGAATTTCGATAAAAATCCAAAATTTAAGTTGAAATTCAGTTCAATCAATCCCATATTAAAGTCAGAGATTCACTGTTATATGTTCTACCCAAAGACCAGCTCTAACTCAAACAAACCCTTCAGCAAAACCACAACCAAAATCCGTCTATTAATAGCAACCCAACACAAGCTTTAAATCTCCAACTTTCTCTTCTCTTCTCACAGCACTACCAAACCCTAACCCTTCTCTCTTCTCCCAAAAGAAACCCTAGCAATGGCCAATTCAAGAATGATTGTCTTTGGCCTTGCAATCTTTCTGGTTTGCTTTTGCTTCATCAAAGTCACTAAGGCCAACCACGACAAGGACGACAATGACCAAGGAAGCAGCAGCACTATTCATGCATTCCAGCGTGACCCAGATGAAGCTTGCAAGGCCAAACATTCCCATTCCGGAGAAGAATGCCGGGAAGACGACGACGATGACGACGTTGATGACGCTTTCAGGGGTCCAATTAGACTGTCTCTTAAGGTTGAAGCCGATGAAACACCAATGGAAAATGATGATGATGATTCACCAGATTCTATGCACAACAACGTTGTCGTCTTGGGACATTAAAGTGATCGATGAAAAAACTTTGTTTCGTCTGTGTTTGACGTCTGTTCTTTCTTGCCCTAGCTAGCTAGAGCTTGCAACTCCTCCCCTTTTAGTGATGATAAGTGCTCAACACATTAGGGTTTTTACTTTTGTTTTCTATTTTAAGAACACATGCTCTTTGGGACTGGGACTAAGACTAGGATTAGGGAGAGACCAATCCTTAGGGAAAAGGTCTGATTAGTATTTCTTAGTTAGAATGCTTGCCAGTTAATAAAATTAGCAGAATTTTGAGTTTGTGTTTCACTAGTCATCATAGATCTTTCAAAATTACTTCATAAATAATATAGTTCAATATAGTTTGAGGATTGATGAACCTTGTCTGAAAATCCTATTTATATATATAATTAAGTCATTAAAGTAACGATCATATAAAAATTTACATAATTAATGCATTCATGAAAGAAGTTAATATCAGTGTAGAACACTTGTACTCAAATATGTATAAATAAAAAACTAATTTTTTATAAAAAAGGACATTGGCCAAAAAAAATAGTAATATCAAAGTAGCGGTGTAAATTCATTTTTTTAATAAATTTTAAAACTTAAAGAGAATATCCATAATAAAAAATAAATAAAAAATTTTAGTGGAGATAGCATTTGTTAAAATAAATGTAAAATAAGTATTTTTGCTTACCTAGTTACCTTACATGAACTATTCTTAGATGCATCTCTTTCTAGATCCTTCCACGTGGTCCCGCCCGCGCCATCGCTTACGCAAGATCGCCCACCTTGGGCGTAACATAGATTCACGCCACAATAAAATGCTAATATGCGCCACGCGTTAAGGAGTTCCTATTTAAGTATTTGTAATTTGCGAAAGGTTGCTTTATTTTCAATTCACTCAAATTTAATTTCCTCTTGCACTTGCACGGGTCATTATCAGAAGACTGATCCTTCATTCATCTCTCTTTGGTTTTCACTTTACGGTGTTTCCTCTCTGGTTAGATTGAAGGTAATTCAATTATTTTGTCCAATTTTCGATGCCATAGCTTGGTTTCTTAGCTTTGGATTGTGTTTGACTTGGATTAGTCGATTCGAGAGAAAATTATTATATTTAATTCTTATTGCTTTGAGCTAATATTTTTCTTAATTTTATTAAGATTTGATGTGGGTTTTGTATTTTCTTCATTTTTTGGGGTTCCGATCATATGGACGTTCAGATTCTCATATGGGTTTAGTTACACGGGTAAAAAAGATTTGATTTTGCCGAGAATTTCATATAATTTTTTTCTTAATTTCGAGTTTAGACGATATCACTTTAATTACTCTTGTTCTTGTTTGTTATGAGTGTGTTTGATATGCTGGATGCACGTTTAAATTTGTGAAATTTGACCTCTTTATGGGTGTATGATTAGAGTAGTTTCTCTTCTTATGCAGTCTTATGAAGTTGAGCAATTTAAGTAGTTCTTATGTTTCTTGGAACCTAGCTAAATTACTTGAATGATTGAACCGTATAGTGGGCTTGGGCATTGAATTCATCTGTTTAAGGACATAATTCTAGTTTATTCATTTTATATCTAATTATTCGGTTGGGAAGCTTTGGCTTAAATACTGAAGGGGAGAAATGGCGCTGGAGAAGGGTTAATGTTTCTAGTATGGGGTGGGAAAACAGAGTTGTTCCTAATTAATTCACATGAAAATATCACCTCTATTATATATATATATATATATATATATATATATATATATGTATATATATATATATGTATGTATGTATGTTTCTGATCATGCTTTAGCGGCACACATATAAACCAAGAATATATTCATAGATTAGATATGTTTGGTTCTTGCAGCTGAAATATGGAATCTTCATCTAGTCTTCATAAACTCTCTGTCACGTGGAGGGGAAAGAAGTTCATTGTGGAAATGGATTCAGGTGCCACTGTCAAGGAGCTTGGGCAGGAATTACAAAAATTGACAAATATTCAAGAAGACACCATGCGGCTCATTGTTCCACAAATTTCTGAGAAAACATCAAAATTGCTATCTCCCTTTTCTGCAGAACATGCTTTTCTAAGTTTGCGAGAAACTTCTATTACTGAGGTACTATGTTCTGTTTTTGCTGTCTCACTTACCTTTAAGTGTTAAGTATGGAAAACGTTGTTTATAGTATGAGTCATATACATTTAACTTTGATTGTTTTTTAACTTCTTTTTTTTTTTTTTGTTGATAGAACTGCTTTTAACATTTGGATTATGTAACTTCGTATTGCCTAATAAATTCCACGGCTATATTTTTTTACATGTGAGGAAGGTGATGGATGCAAGCAGTTTACAACATATTCAAGGAATGGGAACAAAGTATATTTTCTTTTAAGACAAGTTTCATCGTATTTGTCCTTTCCAACCATATATATTTCATGACCAGACTTAGGAAAGATACCCTCTGTCCCTTTAAGACAATTAATATATGCACACAAGTTCACCACCAAAGAGCTGGGTCGAAGCATGGGGTCCTCTAATGTGTTAGTCATATCATAAATTTCCTTCTGGTAAGGAGTTCAGTAATTCTTCTAACACTTGCAGATGCAGTCAAATCTTTAACCATGCCATGCCCATGCAGGCAACGGTCATGTGTTGTTATGTTGTGTCAGATCGTTTAAATTATGTACTATATATATATATATATATATATATTTTGGATATTCTTCTGATGGGCCTACCTAATTGGGACTTTGAGAATTAGATGCCGGTCATCCTTAAGTAATCATGCACATTTTTTTTAAGCTTCATGGCTCTTCTTTCTCTCTTGAAAGTATCAAATCCTCTTGTTGATTCCTTTGACTTTTTTATGTGGCACACCAGTCAATGTGTGGGTGTGTTAACCTAAGATTTGGTTCATCATTCACTTAATCACCTTCATTTCCTCTTCAGACCAGGTCAATCAAGATGATGGGTGTGTCAGCAAATGAGGTTGAGCAAGTTCTAAAAGATGCAGAGGCAAATTTAAGAATAGCTGGATTTGATGAGGAGGAAAAGAGACTAAAACAACGAATTTCTAATGGCCCCCATTTTTCATTGATACTTCCACAAGGACCTTATATCTTTTGCGATTTTCGCACACTTGAAATCCCAGGAGTGGAGGTATACTTCTATGCTAAAGTCTAATACACACCTTTATGCTAAACCCAATTATGATCCTTTCTAGTGCTTGCAAGTCTGGAATTTTTCCCTTATATCGCTTTGCCCTCTTGAATCCTCTTAGTTACTGTTTATAAGGAGTTTGAGGGAACAAGCAATCATGCATTTACTTTGTTAACTGTGAAGATGTATCATAACTCATGATGTAAAATTCATAATTGAAGGTTTGTAAGCTGATCATGTATGAATGTTGTTCCCTATTTGCAGCTGAACCCTCCGCCTTCTGAGGCACTAAAAAGAATGCACATGCTTGCTGCAGATCCTGGAATTGTTGCCATCATGAACAAGGTGCACTTTAATGTAGTTTACAGTAGGAGATATATGATTGTGCCATCATGACAATGTGCTGGAAGTTCTGATTTTTTTTTCCCCCCCTGTTATAGCATCATTGGCGTGTAGGAATTATGACTGAGATGGCTCCTGTTGGCTATGTTGGTGTGAGCCCAAAATGCATTCTTGGTTTCAACAAGGTAATAGCTGTACCAGGATCTGGGTACATCATATCTTAAATATCCCTCGTTATCTGATGATTTATTTCTCTTGTTTTTCTGATTTTTAATGGCAGAATCATGGAGAGGAAATATCTTTGCGACTTCGTACAGATGACCTCAAGGGGTTTAGAAAATATGAAAGCATCAAGAAAACCCTCCTGCATGAACTTGTAAGCAAAGTTATAGAAGTAACTGCTCTTCATATATATGTGTGCATGCTGATATGAAAAATGGACAGGATACACATGTCTTTTGTGTTTGACAATTCTTTGTTAGAAAACTATTGTTGTCCTTCTTTAATAACCAACTATTTCTTTTTAAAATATTTTTTTTAAAAAAAAAAAAACTCTAGTTTAGTTGTTTACTGGGACATGAATAAGAATAACTATGAAATTGACGTATGTCTTGTATTTATTCCAGGCTCACATGGTATACTCTGAACATGATGCAAACTTTTACGCTCTGGATAAACAGGTGAATGCATAATTTTGTATTTTCCTATCAAAGTTATTATTGCTTCTAAGTGGGCTTATATTGATTTCATTTGTTTTCTGAGCAGTTAAATCAAGAAGCTGCTAGTTTAGATTGGACTAGATCCTCAGGCCACACTTTGAGTGGCATCAGAAGTTATGAGTCCTACGAAGAAGATTTTATAAGAGAAAGTAGTAATGTTCCTCAGAAGCTTGGGGGTAATAGATCAGATCAGCTGATAAGTGCTCGTGCATCTTCAGTTGCTGCTGCATACCATCGGATGACAAATGTTTCTTCCAACAACTTGGAAAGGTCTGAAGTAATTGAAGAGCCAGACCCTGATGATTCTGGTTTTAACGAGCCTGATCCTGACGATTCTCACCATGGTAAAGGTCTTGGTTCTGACATTTCCTGTGGAGTTGATGATAACAAAACCGTATTTGAAAGAAAACCAAGTGATTCTGAAGTGGCACAGACCAGCAACGTGAAACTAGATGCTATAAACATATCAAAAGAACCTGACCCTGATGATTCAGAAACTTCTTTTAAGTCCTTTGCTCCTGCTGAACCAGATACGTCTGGCTTGGAATCAGGAAAGAACAGTATGGTGCCTGATGCAATGGGTTCCATGATTACCATAAATGCTGGCAATCAAGCTAATGAGACCAAGGTTTACAAAGAACCTTCTCAGGAGGAATCTCTTGTAGAAGCCAATGTACTAGCAGAACCTGATCCTGATGATGCAGCTACCCCACCAGAATCATCTACAATGCAAATTGATGAGCCCGATCCTGATGATCAAGAATTACAGAGGATCCATGACCCTGTAAATGTTGTTTGTAACCGTCTGCAGAAGACCCTAGAAATGCTGAGAGCTGAAGTCAATCCCTTGCAAACTGCTTCAGTCCTTCAAACTCTCTTAAAAATAATTAGGTATGTTTCTACATGAAGACACTTGTGCTCACAGTTACATTGTGTTGAATTTGCTTCATCTTGCTTTAACACTTTGGGAAATTCCTGGTGGTATTTTTTGTTATTTCTTATCTGATTTAGTCTTTATGGTTTAAGCATTCAGCCGTGATGTGAAATTGTTGATTGCAGGAATGTGATTCAACACCCTGAAGAGACAAAATACAGAAGACTGAGGAAGGTACAATCCATATTTATGTTGTGTTACTTCCTCAAACGTGGATTTATTCCTAGACTTTCTAGCTAACATATGCTCTGTTTGCAGGCCAATCCCGTCATAGAGAGGAATGTTGTACACAATAAAGGTTTGTAACTCTATCACACATTACATTTAATTTTCTCAAGTGCTTATTGTGTAGAGCCACTGGATCAGTCTTATGGCAAATTGATCGGAGATCCCTGCTATTAAATGGTTTAAACTGCTTATGTTTGAGCTAGATGACACAAATTTGTTGAATTTTACCATTTTTAAGAAGCAGGAATTTAGGACTTGATACCATAATCCTACTCATACCTAGATGAGATCACATCTTATGTCTCACACTTTATCCCATTTCCAGTAGCCAATCAGAATTTTAAAATTTATTTTCTTGATTAGTTTGAAACTGTGGAACATCGAATGAGACAGAAAATGTTGTCACTTCTCAGACATGATATGAATACTTTATGTCTGTTCTAACTTGGTCTTGTATCTATCTTTTCTTGTTTTCAATGTCACAGCTGCAATGGAAATTCTCAGTTTGGTTGGCTTCAATGAAGATGTTATGCTGGATGAACTTGGGAAGGCACAAGCTTACCTTGTGTTGAAGCGGAATGATCCTGGCTTATTATGGCTTGCTAAGTCCTCCCTTGAATCATATGCTGCTTGCTAGCTGCGAAAACTGCATGTAAAATATAGACAAAGCAAAATAGTAAAGGAACTCATGATGTATAAAATGTTGTTAATTACTGATGGACAATTTACGGTTGTGTCAAGTTAACGATGGTTGCAAATAAAAGTAAATTATTATTACTAATTTGATATTTTATTTACTGCTCCTTTGCTGCTGTTTTAGAGATTTTATTTTAGTTTTAAAATTTTAGTTGTTTTAGAATATTCAAGCATGGTCAAAATTATTTTTTAATTATAACATTTTCTTTTCATTTTTTATCTTTTATACACACTTCATTAAAGGGATATTTTAGTTAGAATACACATTTTTTTTTTCAATTTTGTTATACCTTAGATAATTGGGGGCAACTAAGACTTTTTAATTAACAATTAAGTAATGTTTTTTGTCCTAAATAAAAAAATTATTAAAAAGAAACCTATTTATATAATGTTTTTGAACCTACTTACATATATATAATGTTTTACTTATGTTAAAAAAAAAAAAAAAACACTCCAATTATCAAAAAGTCACATGTAACTTAATTAAGAGAGTACTTTATATAAAAGAAGGTTTTTTTTAGATTAATTTTTGTAAATTTATGTAAATTGAAGGTATTTTTTAATTTTAATTTTTATTTATTTTTGACTTTTTTTTTTAAAAAAAAAAATAAAAAATAGGCTCATCATTTGTGAGAAAGGCTTGGATTCTCTTTTTTACCTTGGTGGAGGAGAAAAGCCACAGCACCTGAGGGCAGAGAACATGGCTTTGATAGCATTAGTTTCTATTGCTTGCGTCAGCTGTTTAGTGGATTCTGGGTAGAGAATTTATGACACAAGTACCAACAGCTAGAGACAAAGTTCTCCAAAACTACATATATTTAAGATCAAATTGCAGCAATTAGTCCCACTTCTGAAGGATGAAGACCTGACTGCAGCTCATCAAAAGGCAATTATTGTGTCTTTAGCTTCATTCTTGGATGCTGATACAAGAATTATCTTTCTTCATTCTTGTCTTACTCTAAAATTTTCTATATCAAAAATTTCTTTAAAAAATAAAAAAAAGATAGTTCCATGCAATATTTATTATATTTTCATAGATAAATGGTAGATAAGTTCTACATATGCTATTATATAATTTAAGATTATTTTCAAAGAGTTTGGGAATATGCCTATATGTTTTTTAAAAAAAAAACTTTACTTGTACATCAAAAGAAAAAAAAAACTATATAGATGTGGCTATAGTGTTAACATATCTCCTAAAATCTAGGATAACTCAAACAGGGAAAAAAATTACTTAATCAAAAAGAAAAAATGTGTAAAAGACGAAGATTTTGTGCAATAGATTTCAAAACTATTATAAAATCTTTGACATATGGTATCACAATGCTAACTCATCACACAAGCAATCCAGGCTATGGACCACAAACAAAAGCTTTGAAAGCCGGACTCATTACCTATTGTTATTAATTGTCAACATCTAGAAAAAGAGAAGAGAGAAGGCTGCACTTATCACGATTCAACAGGGACAAACATGATTTATGCATAATGAGGTTGATCAATCCAGTAAGAGGTTTGGGTGTGACATGTTCAATTACTTGCGAGATCTAGAAGAAAGAGAAACCTGGGTTTTTCATCTCACCATCACGTGCCTGTCAAGAATCTAAAGATAGTCCTGATATAAGAAAGCATTCTATAATACAGCGCCAATCTGGTGGCAATAATATATTATAACAACATCGAGGAGTTTGATTAATCCAGTGAGAGAGTGCTACTGATTCAATCGGATTGCAAAAACGAAGCTTCCTTTTGTCATACCTCCTATTCAGTTTACCTCTGTCCTTTCTGTGCTGCTGCAACATCAGAAAGCTCTGATCTTTAGACTTGGGTGCTGCTTATTGGTATCAAATCCCTGTAAATTTTGCTTCTTTGTTGTTTTCTTGATCTGGGTCTTCGTTGATTTGAATTTAAAGCCCGTTTTTCTCTTCTGGCTGAAGGAAATCGCCTAATGAGGAAAAGGGAGAGGGAGAATCCTTGTGGGGTGTGTGGCCACTATCACAAGTATGAAGAAGGGGAAGTCTGTTCGATTTGCGGCCATCGGATTCCAGTCGCATCGGAGAAAACTTCAATTCAAGTTAGTGCCTTTCCGTCAGTGATTTTGCCGGAATTTCTTTACTTGGGCAGCTACGATAATGCATCACGCTCGGAGCTTCTCAAAACTCAGGGAATCTCTCGTATCCTTAATGTAAGCTCTTTTGTGGGGTTTCTCCCTGGAATTTTGTTCTTTCTGAGGTCTGGAATCGTAACTTTGATAGTCCATAAATGTCAATCAAATGATGATGCTTGTTTTAATGTGAAATTAGGGGTATATTGTAAATTGAAAGTGAGTTGTTGAATGGCTCTCGATCGTTTGGATTCTGATGTGATTCTGATCTTAGCTTGTGATCTTCGAGATTTCAGTATGATGAAGTGCTGGGTTTAGAATAGATAGGACTTAAGTAGATCACCTTTTTGTTTTATAGTTAATTTAGTAATTGGAAGTCTAGCTGTTGTAGTATGTTTTCATTTATTTCCAAACTTGTCTTATTGGTGAGGGCAAGGACTTTGAAATATCAAGCTTGCAGTCTCTAGATTGTAGTACTGAAATAGCATACGACTATGTATGATAGAGCTGGTTCAAAAGTAAAAGTTGTTTGGTAAACCCAAAATTAAAGGGATTATTCTCTTTTAATCTAGTTTATATTCACAAATTGTAAAGAGCTAAAAGTTGTAAAGTTGGAATATTGCTCAGTGATTAATAGCAGAACATAGGAAAACATAGAGGCTACGCAAGATGCTTCCAACTTCCAAGTTTCTTGCTTTGCAATGGTAGTATTAATGCAATAGCAACAGGATAGTGCTTTTTTCCTTTCTTGCATGAACAGTAATATCATTTTCATTGTTTCTTTGCTATGATTGTTCAGCTTACAAGATAATTTCTTTTAGTTCATTAATGCAATGAATATAATGGAATGGTGAATATGATGATAGTTATGATTACCCAGTTTGTAGGTGAAATGGTTAAATTTGTAACAAATCTTCATTCATTTTTAATAGGAAACATGATTAGACAAACATTCTGCTATAGACAGCCCATGTCCAATCCTTGCAACTTGTAAACTTCTTTAATTGACCATCATCATTTAATTATTATTGCATCTGAGCATGGAAAACTGTATGATATCTGGTTCTACTTTTTACAATCAATCAGGGTAAATTTGCTAATGCTACTTGGCTTCTTGGGATTTAGTATAGGTGATGGGTTATAATTGTTGATAATTCAAATTTGAAACTACTTGGTTGTGTTAAATTCTACTGCACATGATGGCTGTAATTGAATCTTCTAATAGGACAAGTATAAAAGGTTGGAAACCTACTTATCTGAAGCCTTTTAGAAATTAGAAGTTTATATTGTTATACTACCTTAATATTTTTTGCCCATGTATGCAGACGGTTCCTTCTTGTCAAAATCTCTACAAAAACTCGTTTACGTATCACTGCCTCTCGGATGACAAAGCTTTGCCATTTGATGATGCAATTGAGTTTCTAGGTATGGTCCTTCTTGTCCATTGTGGAATTTGTATGTCTTACTCCGTTCATTGGTTAAAATGTTTCATCCTTTGTGCTTTACTCGTGGAGTTGTTTTAAGTTATTGTTCAAATACTTATATTGTTTATTTTTCAAAATGTCTTATGTGTGAGTATACAAGAATCATGATGCTTTTTATCAGTTACACATTTACATTCACTTTATTTGCATGCATTATCATTCAGTCAGCTTTTAAGAACCATTTATACTGGCATAGACTCTCTCCATTTATCCGATAGCAGCCTGTTACATCAGGGCTTAGTTGAAGTTTAAATGTGAGGTGTTAACAATTGTGCATTACAATTGGAAAGCCTCTGATTTAAAAGAAGTAAACAACTAGGATAGCATGATTTCTATGCTTTTTCTTTCATAGCTTTCGCTAAATAGCTTTGTTCCCGCTTGCTTCCTCAAGCCGCCTTTTAGTTATGTTATAGCATGTTCAATCTTTTAACAGTCTGAATTCTTGAGGAAAAGAGAAGCTAAGTACTGTTCTGGTTTGTGAAAAACTGTGTCTTCACTCGAGAGACAAAATGAGGGTTAAACAGAAAATGTTTTAATATAATTTTGTAGAAAATTTAAGTTCCAGGAAATACCAGGGAGTCTCAATGCTGCCTGTCCATACTTACACCATATAGAATTTCAAGCAATGAAAAAAATAATAGAGAGAAAAATAGGCATGAAGCAGTGTAATCCTACCTCCTATAGGGAGAAAAAGCTCCCTTTCCTCCATCTTTCCACTCTGAATTCTTCTGTACTACAGGATCCTCAGAAGCCACTGAGGATGAATTTTCCCAAAGGGAACATCTAGACGGAACTTGTGATTTACCATTTGGTAAACAACCTAATAAAGCACTTATATTATAAGAGCTTATGTCATAAGCCTTGAAAAGCTCTTAATTCAATAAGCTTATTTGTATTTGGATGCACACTTTGAAAGGGCTTATATAGTATCATAAAGTGTTTGGATGTATCACTTCATTAACACTTATGATAGCTGAAATTACTAAAATGAACATAAATAAGAGCTTAGGGCTCGTTTAAGGTTTAGAGTTTAAGATTTAGGATTCAAGGGTTTAGGGTTTACGATTATGATTATTGGATTCAAGGTTTTCGGGTTTAGTGATTTGGTGTTTTAGTTTTTAGCATAAGGTTATTTTTGTCATAAAAAAAATCAGTCATGAGAGCTCTGCTCATTTTCATAAGCTCCCATAAGCTTCTTGGAGAAGCTTATGAAAATAAGCTAAAATGGACTTATGGGAGGGTCATAAGCCATTTTCTTAAACTCTCCTAAACACTTATCATTTTTAGCTGAAGTACTTATACAATAAGATAACCCCAAATAAATTCTTTCAAAAGCCCCCTAAATAGCTTTCTAAGAAAGCAGAAATAAAATTTCAAATAGTCTATTCTTACCTGCTAAACTACTTCCACATAGCTTCACCCTCGACTCTGACGGTTACTCATTGAAGCCATTGGACCTACAGGGATTTATCCCAAAATGTTTTCACCTGAGCTCATCTACCTCAAAAGTGCGGCATCTATAGTTTCTTCTTTTCTAGCTGTACATATTACAGAACCGTGATATGTCAGTGTTGTCAATGGCTTATGGCAGTTCATGGTGCAGATGGCGTGGTGGCCGCCATTTAAACACATGGTGGATTTTTTTTAAATAAAAATTCTGTAAAATTAAATATATCAAAATCAAATAACAAACATTCTAGTGATATTTTTATTAATTATAATAACATAAGACTAACTAAACACCATCATATTTAAGTCCAACATTATAACTCAAAAGATGGTAAAGGAAGAGTAACAAGAATTTAAGATTTTTCATATTTTTTAGGAATTTTGGGTGTTAAAAAGACAAATGTGCTCTTTTAAAAAATCAATCTTGTTCATTTGTTTTATTTTGACTAGGGTAAGATGGTAAAAATAGGAAAAAGTCTATATGGCTGCAGCCATGGCCACCGTGTATATTGCAGGCACCATGGCACTGCTATGTGGAACTACCAGACCATCGGTGTTCCATGGCTTAGAGGTGCTGCTATGGCCTGCCATGGCCCCGCGATTGACAACACTAGATATGTTTACTGAATTTACATTACAAAAATATATCCATTTGTACAAACACATGTAACTTATCTTTGGAATGGATACTGGATCCTTAATTTCCTAACTACTCTGACTATCTCCATTTACTTTTGCTTGCAAGTTTCTATAACTTTTCTTTCATATTTGGCTCAGTTCACTGTCGCCTACAACTCATAAGCACTTCTCTCTCATTCAAAAGTGCTTATTTTATATTTGTCATTCTTTATACCCAGCAAATTTACCACAATACAAAATGCTAGCAATTCCTGTTGAAGGTTATAAGTCATATTCTGCGGTAAGGTCTAACATTTGAATCATGTTTCATGTACTCATTAAGTTAAGACCGATGAAGTTGCAACATTCGTTGATATGTTTCTAGTTCTAGTAGCAATTTGCAATGCATTCGCATTGCTACTTTTTGAAATTGCTGATACAATGAAATCAATGCTGCTTGTTTTGCAGAACAATGTGAAAGGGACAAGGCTCGTGTTCTGGTTCATTGCATGTCAGGAAAGAATAGGTGAGCCATTGCTGCTCTGCTAAAAACATGGCAGCGAAAAAAGTAAAGTAAATACTTCTTTTAATCTCTCATACTTGAAACCCTAATCAATTTGGTCCATTATATTTCAAAATTCGTATCAATTTTATCTCTTAAACTTATCAATACAATGGTTATTTATGGATTTAGTGGCAGTTAGAACTGCCGAAAAATGCTAGAGGGACAAAACTGGTATGGAATTTTGAAATGTGAGAAATCAAATTGATAAATTTGAAAGTCCGAGGGTCCAAATTAATATACTTAAAGTGTGAGGGACTAAATTGATTATGGTTTCAAGTGTGGAGGATTCACTCAAAAAAGTGTAATGTTTTTTAACACTCCAGCTTTGTTATTTCTTGAAATCATGTATGTTGTTTGGTAGGTCTCCGGCTATTGTGATTGCATATCTGATGAAGTCCAAGGGATGGAGATTAGCGCAGAGTTACCACTGGGTTAAAGAGCGGAGACCTTCCGTTGAAATAACCGAAGGTCTGCTTACTTTTCCTTGCCTAGCTTTGCTTTCTTGATTGAATCATTGTGCATGCTTAAAAAAAAGTTGGGAGTTTGAAATCTTGATTCCTTTTATGAATAGAATGTCTATTTCGTTGAGCTATTTTAATTCAACATTTCATAGGTCCCTAAATTTTAATTTTCCCTTAGTAATTATACATTTGACCCTTAATTTTTCTTAACTACCATATAATATGTGCTTTTTAATTTCGGTTCCTTTACTCAGATCTTTGCCACAACAAACCTGACATCATGTGTCGAAATGTAGTTAAAGAGAAGAGAAGTGCTACTTATCTATTGTTGCACACATATATGTACACCTCACATTTTGTAATTGCAAAAGTAAAATTTTTAAAAAAAAAGTGTAAAAAATGAGAGTGTATAAATAAATGTGCATATAGTACCACTCTAAAAATAAATAATTCTCTCTCGCTTACTTTAATGATGTAGGTGTGTATCAGCAACTGCAGGAGTATGAGCACAAGCTCTTTGGATCTATTGAAGGCGGCAGCCCTCTGCCGTCCATGTTCCGGCCCACCGTGCCTCCTTCAATTAGCTTTGGCTTCCCAAAGATTAATGACTTAGCTGCTCCTCTTCCTGCCTTCGGCAATGCTGGAGCCGGAGCAGGAGCTCCATCGATTTTTGCACGATCAACCGTAGAAAACCTTCCGACGGAGTTTATATTTGGAGCTGGGCAGGCTCAGAAGAACGTCACAGGGGGGAACCCGTTTAATGCCAATCCAAGTAATCCAAACGGCAGTGATATTCAAATGGATGGTTCTTGATTCCAGCTATGATGTTTCACAATGACAATGACTGTTACAATCTGTGATAACCTGGCTGACTCTGATGAGCTTCTTATCTGGAATATGTAAAGTGAGCGTAAATGCTCAGGTTATAGACTCAATACAGTTTTGGCTGCTGGTAAAGTTTACAGGTTCCAGCTTCCTGCCATATTTCATTCAAAGTTCAATGATCATAAATTTTAATTTTATACAAGTTTTCTGCCCTGTCTTTTTTTTTTTGATGGAAAATAATTAATCATATCATTTATCTGGATGTAGGACTAAAAATACAGCTTATTATTATAAATATAAACATATAGCTTAAAGAAGTTCATGCAGGATCTGACCCAGCTTGAAATTTTCTTCTGCCCAATGGCTTGAAATTCATTAATTTTTTATGATGGGATAATTCTTTTTATTTTTGAATTTATAATCATTTTTACTGTAAATAGTGAAAGTGATAAAAATAAGGGTTGCCCAGCTTGAAATTTGTCCAAATATGACAATTGTTTCTCTCGCTTCCAATTTTAGAGGCGAAGAGATGGAAGCGAATGGAGGGAAAATAAGAGATAAAAACTCCTCCCCTCCCCTTCTATAATTTGAAGCAAACAAGGGAAAATGTTGATAATCTCTCCCTTCCCCTCCAAACCCCTCCCACCAACCCCTGCGTAAATTGCATGAAGATAGTAAATAAATCTACATATGTAATACTGCAAGGTTGCAGACGAATAGATTACATAAAAAGCAAAAAGACCATCAAACCCTCATTCACAATAAACTACGAGATGAAAATCCAATTGATGCCACCGCGCTCTAAGACTAAATTCACTTTGGACAGTTATAAACTCATGAGTACTGTGATTTGAAACCTTCAGTAAGAGGAACAACCTTTGCAGACAGCTTAGACTGCAATTTTGATACGGCTTGACGGATGTCCTGACGGTGACAAAAAGAGAATGCAATTATGTTTCTTGATTCTCAAGCAATTATACTCATGGAGATTCACATCTTAGTGGTTTCCATGCAGAATCATCCATGGAACTGGTATGGAAAGAGAGCTATGAAGATTACCTCGAGACTATATCTTGAAGAAAAATGAGTCAATAGAACTGCTTTGTTGCGAATCCACTGCACATTTTCGATGATCTACAGAATTTCACATTAAAATTGAATCAGGAAAGAGTAAGTACAGCCTGAATTTGTTGAAGTTCTTATCAAGTCATGAATGCAGTAGGTTATGCTGCCAATCAACTATGAACTTGGTTGGACTACTGAATGCTGATCTCTTTGTTTCAAGGAGGGAAAAGGAGGGAATGGGAAATGAAAGCTATGTAAGAATCGAGACTTCACGTTACCTCAGATATATGTGTGTGACCATGTTGCCGAGCATGATCTACGCTGAATGACTCATCTAGGAAAGTTGCCTGTTAAAATAACATAACCGTCAAATTCACCAGAAAATTCTAATGGAATAAGAGAAAGAGGTTTCTTCGGGTCCCAAGTAAAATTTAATATGATCACACAACCTTGACGAACCATAAGAAAGCTGTAAATTTTGAAGTTATGGCAATATAGATTCATACTCCACTAATACTTTTAACGTTTTGAATGCAACGATGCTATGGTAATACGAGCATATCTACCAATGATCATGTGTGATAAAGGAAGATGAAAATAAAGAAGAGTACAGCAGAGATGGGAAAGAAACCGAGGTAAAAAGAGCGTTTTGTTATAGATAGGACAGGGACACAAGCTTATGAGAGTGCCAAAGCTTTATCTCTAAGAGTTGTGCTTCTAAGCCAAACCACTTCCTCAATGGTCCCTATTCCCGTATGGGATAAGTATTTCATGAAATGGGATCTTACAACCCATTTGAAGCAACATGTAGAACTGCATTGTACCTCTGTAATAAGAACTTTTGCTCTCAATGCATCAGCATTACGTGGGTCAAGCATAAATTCTGGTGTTGTATCACCGGTGAAGGCCACCTCTGGAGCTAATATAACGTCTGTAATCTAAAAATGGAAGTTCATTATTTTAAGTGAAGAAGAAACAATTTTTAAAACAGAATTAAGTTGCAGATATTACAGACCTCAACACCAGATTTCTTCAATTTCTCAATTTGTTTTCCTTTCAGATGACTGTACTGTTTCTTCAGCTTTTTCCTGACTGAGTACACTACATAACCCTGCATTATACCACATTAACATTATAATTCTTCTATGAGACCTAACAAACTTGTACAATTTCAAGGTGCTGTAGATCAATATGATTTCCATTGTTGAACAAATTAAAAGGGTACAATGAGCTCAATGATTTTAATTGTTCCTTTTAATTTCGTAATGGAGAATTATATGTAGAGAATAAAATGCCAAACGATGTATCAACTACAGCATACATACATAAAACACACAAGTAAATAACATAGGAGATTCATTCAAGATCCCCCAAAAAAGAGATTTGTCAATAAACAGTAGGTAAGAGAGAATTCCAGACTGAAAATGCAGGCATCATCTGACAACATAATATCAAGATGATATCAATTATATGGAAAGCCAAAACTCATTAATGTTTGGACCAAGCACTTCTTTCAAAAAGTTCTGTTCCCTGAGACTCATAATATTTCTTTCAATTAAAACATGAGGGCTGAGGAACAACCCACTGAAATATACCTGGCTGGGAATAACATGTTGTGTTCTAAAGGGGCGGACAACAAGGTTACTCCGCATCTCATATGTCTCCCCTGAAATCAAACATCAAATTATTTCTCGGAAGGCAGCCCGTTAACAATCACTCCAAGAAAGACTATCACACATACCTATATCCAAAGCAACCAGTTCAACATTCAATTCAACTTGGCCCATTGTCCTATGGATATCAAGCAGCTCCTCAACATCCTCTTTGATGGAAGGAGGCACAAATACAGTAGGAGGTTTCAAATTGTACAAACCACGGCTAGCTATATACATTGGCAGACCTCCCTGAGTCAATAAAAAGCAGCACATATTTAAGTTAAATTTACACCCAGGTTAAAAGACAGAAGACAAATATAAAAGCACAAAACTGATAAGTACTTTGGTGCAAGAAAGCCAACAAGATACACTGGGAACAACGAAAAGAGAAGGAAAAAGTTAGATTATACCTTAAACTACCAAAAGATAGATGGATACGACTTCTAAAATTTCCATTTGTCTCATCATGTTAACTGCCTTACATGCTACCAAAGTTAATACGATTAGATAGATTGAAATTTTCAGAAATAACATCCATAATTAAGCTATCTTGTAGTAGCGGTCGTTCTTTAGCTCTGCTAGAAATTTCCATGTTCAAGCTTATATATATGTGGTTTTTTAACAGCAAACAATACCATCTATTCTGATATAAAAGCATGGGCTTTAGGTAACTTTCATTTTCCTTTTCACTAATAAAACCCCATTAGCTTAACACCCTTATCCAAAAGTTATCGCTAAGAACATCATGGTGGGTATGCAAAATAACGAGTGCAGGAGCTTACAATGTGATCAAGATGAGCATGAGTTATAAAGACGAAATTTTGCTGAATTGCCCTTGTTGGACACCTCCCAATATCGAAAGCACACTTGAACTCTGGAATTATTATACAGGTCTCTTGCCCACCAATAGAAACGCCCTCAATTGTAAAACCTTCCAAGTCCACACCTTTCCTGTTAACCTGAGACCGAGCTATCCTATACTGTTCTTCCTGGTCAATCGCTCTGCTGATTTCGGATAAAAATCCCGAACCTTTAATGGCATTGACAACATTGACATGGGTTTGCACTGAAATTTTCTGGGTTAATGGCTTCGGCGAGAAAATTGGTTGCTGAAACGGGAAAATTGGCGAGGTCTTGAAGGCTGAATAATTACTCAAAGAAATTTGCATTTTTTATGTTGCAAATGAAGGAGAACATCAAATGGGAGTAAGAGGGGAAGAAGGGTTTTAAGAGGTTTTAGAAATGTTGTCTGTAACAGATATTTTGGAGACGTCGGGTGTTATTCCCGCTAAGACATCATATCCTATCATTTCTCTAGCTATTTGCACTTACGGGAGGCGTGAGCATTAAAAAAAAAAAAAAATTGTCTATAAATATTTGAAGGAGCGTGTTAATATTTCAAGGATTATAACTTGGTTACAGAGCATAAATGCTAGCAACACTTTCACAAGACTTTTACAGAAGGCCACAACTTTGGAGCCAACTTCATTTCTCAATTTAACATTTAAAATTGTTTTTTTTTAAATAAAATCATTATAATTACATAAACTAAATTTGCCTAAATTCAAATTGATATACTTAAATTTTCCTTAAAATAATCAAATTTTACGTCACTCTTTTTGTATTGCCATTTTAAAGGGAAAATGACTCTCTTAATTAATAAATAAATTAAATTTAATAGTTTAATACATTTGAAATGTTATGAATTTAAATTTAAAGAAAAGTATATAATGATAAATAAGGAGAGATAACAATAATTATTTTGAAAGTACAAACACCAGTGGTTTGTTAAAAAAAAATGTTCATCTATTTTAGGCTATGTTTATTATGTAAACCTATTTTAAACACTTGTTTAAGACTTAAGTCTTGCATAAGAAGTTACCATGCATTTTTTTACTAAATTAAGTTTTTTGTATTTAAATATACAATTATAGAAGTTCTTTAAAAATCCAAAAAGTAGATAAGATTGGCTGAGGCAGTTTAGGCTTTGGCAAAATTTTCACACTATCATTTGAAGATATTTTTGCCCCAAATCCTCTTCAAAGCAGATATTATGCTAAGTTCTCCTTTTGCTACCTGCCAAATGAAAACTTGCAATCTGGGATCCAGTTATCTCTCCAAAGTATGCCAATATCATTTAGTGGAAGGACTTGCACTGAAGTCTACATCTGGGTGTGAAGGTCACACCACCATTTTTTAATTTTTTTTTTAAAAAAAAAAATTGCACAAGAGGACAGATGAGGAAATATTGCTCTCTGTCCCTACACACTTACAAGCAATATACAGAACAAGTGACTCAAAATGGCAAGAAAGCAAGTTCATGTGATTCTGCATATGACACATCACTGCAAACAGTGACTCTTGAATTTGACAATGTTATTTCTGCATCTTGCACGGTGAAGCCATGAATCACAGGCAAAGGGAACCCTTTACCAAGATGTGTATTAGCGTACGGCAAGAAGACAGTTTGAATAACTGTCCACACAATTGGCTGCAGTCAAGATTACAGTTTGTTCAATACTCAAGTATTTATTTATCCAAGAAAATAAATGAGATGCTCAAGAAAAAAGTAAGGTACCTGAATCAGGTACATCTGCAGATTACCAATGTTACTCCATTTCAATGACATTGCAAAGTCATCCGCTCTAACAGCACCTGCAAGGTTGTTGCCAATGATCTTTACTGTACCTGAACATCGAATTGCCTGTGCAAACAAACAGAATGCAGTACAGATTACTAAAGATTGCCAAGGAACTATGCACAAACGAGGAACTTAAATTTAGTGCAGGGAATAAACAGAGAAGAGAAGAATCACATGATCTGATGAATGCCAATATTACAATGAGGCATGCTGTTGTAGCATGCAAAAAATATTGTTACAACAACAACAACATAAGCCTTATCCTACTAAGTGAAGTCAGCTATGAGGATCACACAATATCACTGGGCTCTATCAAAAACAAGATTTTCAGAAACATTGTTCAGTACGAGATCCTTTTTTATAACTTTCCTATGTATCCTTTTTGATATATATCTCTTAACATTTTTCATAGGACTAAAGACGAATTTAGATATTGTGCAGTTACTGCTCAGCAATAATAACTTTTTAGCTATTGGATGAAGCTATCATTGTAGTTATAGCCTCATTCAACGACCGAGAAATTGTTACTGCTGGTAACTGCAGCAGATCCAGGTCCAACTAAAGACCACGTGATTGATTGTTCTCCCGTGTCCAGCATCATCATCTTCCAGGTTAACTTCTTTCAATAAAAAAAAGAAACATAATATCCAGATTGTTTCATCGTGCCTTTAATGATTCATATAAAGAGTTTCCTAGATGATGATCACACATTGAGCTCCATTTTACCTCCATACCCACCCATAGATTCACCAAAATCAAAATGCCATTGATTATTGCAATATCCAAGTAATATTAAGGATGGAAACTGGAAAAGTATATATATACATGAACGAAGAATTATATAAATTTAGATATGATCTTACCAGAGAGATACACGCCACTGGAATTACTACATCTTCTTCTACGACATCAATTACTAAGTCTGCAAATATGCTGGCGTCAGCTTTATGATCCGAAATCTTCACAATTGGAGGAGAAGACAGAGATACATTCAAGTTCATGTCATGATCTGGGTATTTCTTGTATAGTTGGGGAATAATAAATCTCCACCCTGTAGTGTTTAATAGTGATTGGTCTGGTATCTTATCCACAATCCAGTGCATAAATTTTGCCTGAAAACATAAATAAGTTTCCCCTCCATGTGCTTAACAGTAAGATCCAAAATATCTAAATATCCGAAAATCTTATATTTTTAAGGTCCATACTTACATCATAATACAATACAGAAGCAGAGTTAAACACAGCTTCATCCAAAGAGATCCCAAGCATTTTTGATGAATTTGTGCAGAAAACAGAAAATTTAGAATTCTCGTGCCGGTACAGGTAGTCAGGGACAGCGACATTTCTTGCAATAAATAGCCCATTTATTTCAAATCCAATAGATGAATTACTTAATAAGGGATCATTTACAAAAGTTACATTCAAAGAAGCATTGTCATCCACTAAAATCTCCTTTGGAAGATTACACAAAAATGAGTCAAGTTTGGAAATTCCTTCTGTAAGCTTCTTTGAGATACCATTTTCCACAGCTGATCCAATTTTCCCTTCAAATGCATTAACTATCCTGTCAGATATGAAATACAAGTACAAGTCACAAAACAATAATTGTTTTCTATCAGAAAAGGCGGCAAAACAACACAATAACAGATCATGATCAAAATTCATTCTGCTGGTGGGCTGCAAAGAAGATTTACGTAGTAATTTCTCAAGTAAATTTGCTACAATAATATCTAACCTATCATGTGCTTTCTCCCGAGTTTTAGAGCAATGGTTCGTCTTGTTTCTTGGCAAAGCATACACTTGTCAAAGAAACAAACCTCCTTGCAGTGAGCTTTCGGATTTCTATGACATAATTTCCAATTCTCCAACTAAATGCCATTTAATAGGCTCAGAATGTTTAAGCCAGAGACTGATCATAATAGGTCATATGAGTCTCATACTATCATTCTTTACTAGAACTTCTTGATGTATTCAGTTGTTAGAATCTCCAAAAGCTACCAACCTAATGCATACTAGGATTGATCACTAGGAATGATATCTTGCAGATCACTTGTTATGTCCAGGATATATGGAAGTCAAGGAAATAATTTGCCTTCCGACAGTAAATACCTATTTTGGTCCCTCGCACTTGAAACCCTAATCAATTTGGTCTCTTACACTTCAAGTTTATCAATTTGGTCCCCTCACATTGATTAAGGTTTCAAGTGTGAGAACCAAAATAGGTATTTACTAAAATGTACCACTGTGAAGCAAAACTGTTTATTTATACTGTAAAAGCAGGAATTACCCACTGCAGTTTCTGAAAAGTAAAGAAAAAAGGAACCAGGAAATATTACAGCAAGGTGCTTATATTAACTAAAATCTATTATGTTGGTTTCCATACCCTTGATAAAGCCAAGAAGCTCCTCCATCCAAATTTATTGAAATATCTTTAACAAAACACCCACAGTCCTTAAGTACTAGCTTCAATGATCCTTCCTGGTCCTCCAAATCCAACACCAGCCTGATTTCCATGCCAGCAACCTTGCCAGCAGCAACACTTAATCAAATTTCTTCTGTTTACAGTCATGCAAAAGCAGTAACAGATATAAACTGAAAATAGTAGCAACAATGAATGGAGCCTCTATATATGCACTCAAGAATAAACATTGATATAGAATAAATATTAGGCTAGATCAATTAACTTGCATAAAAAAATAAACCTCAACCTTCTGAAATTGGAATAAGAAAAAATACCAAATATGACCTTTATAATCTGTAGAATGGAAACAAACTAAATACAGCTTCAGTTTAGACGTGTCACTAATGCAAGAGAAACTTTCAACAGAATCAGGGAAACTACCTTCAGAATGATGCCAATAAATTCGTAATTTCGTACTTCTATGTTTCTTTATATACCATATCAATCAATAGAAAGTTGACATTTTGCATAGGTAACAAATCAGATGAGATAAAAAGAAGCACTATTTCTCTAATCACAAGGTAAAAGTATCCACTTGCCTACAAGAAAATTGGGCACAAATTATCTTATTAGCTATGATACCTCTTTCAACCCATCAAATTCAAGCAACATGTGAACCAAAAAGAGTATCCTCTTTAGCAGGCTCAATTTATATTCTTTAACAAGCACACAACTCTTCTGCTTAATAAATCATCGCAATAAAAAGATTGTAACAATTCAAAGGGCGATTTTATACCTGAACAGAAGCAGTACCGCTATCCGAAATCTCAATAATCCACTTACTATAAGAATAACGCCAATTCATACTCAAATTACAAGTAGTCCCTGAAGCTATAATTGAAATTCCAGTCTCCCCAGGCTTAATATACGACGAAACGACATTGATTTCATATATTGTGATGTTGGAAAGCACCATATGAACGTCTCCCACAACTGGAATTTTTGCAGTTTTCTCTATATTGGACAGTTCGAGAGGAACCATTGAGGAAATCGCCTTATTTACAAGCAAGTCTTTTACAAAATCAAGACCCTTTTGGGATATTAACAGGGAAATGAAAGCTTGGTCACCTGATTGAATTTGAGCATACCCAGGAGCCAAAGAAGAGACCAATAAAAGTAGATAAACAAAAGGTGCCATTTTGATTTCTGGGTTTAGAAAGTTGGAGCGGTTCCTCCAGCACAGAGGCAACAGATTATGATGAAACTACAGGAGCGAAGAAAAGGAACATTCTGTCCCATGGGAATCTTGCGGGAGAGTCAAAACTCGTCAAAAGACCGGAAAAGTCAATATTACCCACCCCTTGCTTTAGTTTTTATTTATTTATTTATTTTGAGTAACCTGGGACTCGGTTTTTTATCGTTTAGGGAAATTCAGTTGCTAATAGATTGAAAATTAACATATATATGTTAAAGCTGTTTCTGTTCATTTGGATGCTATTTAGTGACCAAATCCAGTGTTTCACTGCTCATGAAAGTTTAACCAAGTGCAGCAGAGTTTATTTTAATCCACATTTAGTTACTGCTTCACTTGTTGAGATTTACTTTCTACCACCCCCACCTTTACCATCCACCACCCCCCATTTTAATTTTTTTATTTTAATTCCAAAAATGCCCTCACCTTTCCTCCCTTCCTTCTCTTCTTTCTCACGAACCCTAACATCCCCCACCCCCCACCCGCGGCTCACACTCTCCCATTTCTCCTTGGCTCAACACAAGTTCTTGGATAAATTTCAACAAAAAAAAGTATCTTAATCCCCCATTTTTTTGTTTATATGCATTTTTAGTGTTTAAAAATGTAAACTTATGTTGAAATGGTGAAAAATATTTTTCACGGTGTACTTGAGAGGTGTTGAACCTCTAACGCTTCTTCAGAAGCGTTGAGGACTTCGGGCTAGTCACCATATGTTTGAACGCTTGTGCACAAGCGAGATGGTGGCCAACGCCTCTGTAGAGGCTCCAAGGCACTTCCAACGCCTATGCATAGGCGTTGGTGGCCATGTGTGAAGGGTGATGGCCTAACGCTCCTAGAGAGGCGTTGGAGGCTTGAAACGCCTCTGTACAGGCGTTAGAGGAATGTGGAAGAGCAGAATGCTCCTGCAGGAGCGTTCTGATGAAATCACCTCCACAGGCGACACTCTTTCACAGGTGTTTGAGAATTGAAAACGCTTTTGTAAGAGCGTCTGGGGATGTCAACGCCTCTGTAGAAGCGGTATCGACACCAGAAACTTATACCAGTCAAAAACAAAATTTGAAGGATACATATCTCGTTTCATATACCATTAAAGTTCACACGAATAATACACACTCAAATATTAACGCTTCCACTCTTACAAATCAATAAATCAGCCAAGGGAATGAGAGGAAATTGTAGGGTTTGCTTCTACCGTTAATAACATCGCGGGGGGTGGAGAAAGGATGCAACAGACATTATTTCTTTCGTCAAGGGCATTATGGTCATTTTGAATATTGGGAGTTGGTGGATGGTAAAGGTGAGGGTGGTAGAAGGTAATGCCCTCACTTGTTTGACATATCTCAATTGGCGCGGTAGGTGAAATTTTCACTTTTTCCAGTAACTGGGAGGTGTATCTTAATCTGATTGTTGTTTATTATCTGATCAACCGTGTTCATCTTGTGTTGGCAGATAAGAGATCATTCTCAGTTAGAAATTTCCAAAAACTTCAAGACAAGCTAACATGGCAGCCATGAGCAATGGATATGAGTTTGACTTAGTCTTAAGTGTTTCTATTGACTAAAGAGTCTCGGACGCACAAGCAACAAATATTGGGAAACAGGTTTCTTCAAGGAAAGAGCTGTAATGTCAACATCAACGATGTAAAAAAATAAAATAAAATAGAATCTTTAGGGCTTTCCTGGTATTGGTACCTCCAGCTTCCCAGCACGACAGCAACAGACGGAAAAACGCAGCAGAAACGTTAGCACTCTGGTACAGAACTACCAAGGTCGAAAAATAACTATCCTCCTCAATTGTTTTTTTAATGTTTTTCCGATTACATCTTAGAAATTCTAACGCTTTCAGGGACGGAGAGGTCGAGATTGGGAAGAAATGGCAGCAGAAGTTGCAGTGAAAACTCTTGTGATCATTATTATTGGATCTGGTGCATTTTCCTTTGTATCTAACTCTGATCATTGTTTTACTGCTCCGAAGATTCAAATTTAGAGTATGACTTCTATTATTGCTCTTCACGGAAGATTGTCTAATCTCATCTAAGGGCTTCAAGAATTGCTGACTCGTCTCAATGAGTCTGAGATTTCGCCTGGCGAATATGACCCTGCACGTTTGGCTGATCTGGTAAGAGATTGGTATTACAAAATTTTGAACATCGTTTGTTTGATAATGATTCTTAGGCATTTATAACTTAGACTAGTACTAGAAATTAAGAAATCTCAGTCCTTTATTACAATACATATGCTAGGAGAGAAGCTTGGGCCATAACCAGGAGCATTGCGAAAATATATTTTCACCTTTTAATTTCTTATGCAGTTGGTGCAGTTGTTAACATGACCTATTATGAATTGTTGAATGAATCAATCACTGTACAACTCTCACCATTTTACAGCCCATAATTTGTCACATAAGCAACTGCATTAAGTGCATGAGAAATTCTTCGTTGAAGATCTGAGTCCAAGCATTGCCCTTATTCTCATTATTCTTATAGCAAAGCTTAGGAGCAAAACCTTGATTCATGCATGAGCTTTCAACTTGATTATAGTGAAATTGCAAGACACTTTATTTATGGTAATTTTATATGTTTACTGAGAATTAATCCATTAATGCATGATACACTTGTGTGATTTTAACTTCAGTTTCAGCAATATGCATCAAAGACGATAGAGTTACCCTTAACCAAGCCTGGATCAAACATCAATCGCAATTCTTCCTCTGCCGGTATGTTCATTGCATTCTATCACAAATTCTCCTCCAAGAATGATAAGTCTTTTTCTCTTCTATTATGCTCCAAGATGTTGATGCATATGACTCATTTGGATATAGGGAGTTATGCCTGTTGTATACTACCAGCAGTTATTCTAGCAACCTTGGCATATCTTTATATGCCACGGAAGGTAATACTGATCCATTAAGAGATTTTTCTTTCTTGTCGGGACAAAATCTGCTATATCACGTGGTGTCTCATTTGCTATTTCATTGATTTTGATTGATCTTAGGACTCTAAGATAATATTTGAACTCTACAACCATATGCATGATTGATTAATCAAAATACAATGAAAAGAGAATGGGACACCGAGTGGGAAAACAGATTTGTCCCTTCTCTGTCATATACTTCTGATTTGGAACCCTAAATTGTCTGTGATCGATGCTGATGACGATAATTTTGTGTGCAGGACTGGTGTTTTGATCATGTTATGTATGTGACCAGGCGCAATTTCAACATTGCTGTTGAAACTCTGTTGAAGCAGTTAGAGAATGTGATTGCATCGTTGGCGGTAAGTAGCATCTGTTGGCATTCTTTGAGAGTTTAATAACCTCCTATTTGTGGTGTTTGCTGAACAATATTGCTTAACCAACATGCGCAGTCGGTAAAAGAGATCCTATCAGAGAAGCTGGGAGGTCTGGACTTGAAACTGGATCAGCTAATGGAGTTAACCCAGAAAACTTATCATTGCGTAAGAGATGTTACTTTGCTTGTCATTATGGTAGTTTTCTTTCATTCTAAGATTGCTTGTTAAGATAAAAGCTGATATTTATTTTCTGCATGGTGATCTTCAACATGAAATTTACTTGCTCTTTCATTCTCTTAGGATCTAGCTATTTGCTTCTTGTCATGTTACATGGTTCATGATGACGTGGCAGAACATTGCCCATGTTTTTAATGTTCTCAGTTCATACTAAACACGAGTCATGTAACATGATTGAATCCTAACTTCAAGTAAATTAGATTTTAATTCATCAATTATATAATTTTTTTTCCTTACAGTTGGCTGATGTGAAGTCTAAGCTTTTTCGTATTGGAAACGAAGTTGAACATATACATAGACAAGTATCAGAGACGGTAAATTGTAGTGTAGATTTTATTTTTTCACTCTTGAATTTTTAAGCATCGAATTAACATGAACGATTATGCTGATGTTGTTCTTTTATTTATCCATTCACAATTGACAGATCGAAAGGGTGAAGCGTATGGAGAGCAAACAGGTTATAAATTTAAGTTTTTAGTTATAATTTTTATTATTAAAAATGATCTGTTATGTGATCCGAATTATTTTCTAAAAAGTTCTTATGTTTATTTTGGCATTTTTCTCTTAAAAATGTCAGACAGGACATGACGAACGAAGGAATCGATTATCTTAAGGTTGGACTGTATAACTAGTTATTGTCTTGTTGACTGTCTAAATTATTTATAAACTTGAGACATTATTGACTCTGTGATTGATTTTCCAGGGATTCTGTGATGCTGGATATCACAAAAGTGAGCCACAGAAGTACAACCCATACAAGGTATATCAATTATCATTTTCATTGTTTAATTATTGGGTATCAATTTGTGCTTGATTTAACAGGCTAGCCCAAAAAAAAATAAGTTGGAATGTAATTTAATATTTTTTATTGTAAATAGTAGAAAATTTACGTTAAATGAAAAAAAATAAATAAATAAATTATCTCTTTTTTTTAATAAATGTTGTGGGACAAGAAATAAGATATAATATTAGACAATAAATTTTATCTTTTTTATTCTAAGATTATGTTTGGATTAATTTTAATAAAAATTTAAAATTAAAAAAATTCTTTACTTACTTTTAAAAAAATAAGATTTTAAATATATTTTTTTAAAAAAATAATTTGAACAAGAAATTTTTCTATAAAATATTTTTTAAATTAAAAATAAAAATAAATTGACAAAGACGAATCTAAAAAATGTTAATCAAGCCAGCACTTATTGGGGTTGAGATGTTTTGGGCCCAATGATACCTCTTATCTAATTCCGAATTCCCAATTTCAGGGGCTGCGATTCATAGCTAAAAGCGGCGCCGCAGTTAAGAATTCCGTGATGAACAGAACAGCACTACTCAGATCTGGTATTTTGGTGAGCGATGACAACGCTGGTTCGCTGGGTGCCTAGCTTTTTGCTACGTTGCTCTCGCAGACATCTCGTCTGCCCGGTTATTCAGTTAGACTTCGTTAAACATTTTTTTTGGACAGGAATTACAGTGATGGACTGCTTTGATTTTTACTAAAAAATTGAAATACAAATATATAATTTAAATTTATAATTATTTATTAATTAAAATTAAAATTTTTAATTTTTAATTTTTAATTTTTCTAAAATATACTAATACTTAAAATGTAATAAGTTTTTTTCATAAAAATAAATTCTCATAGATCCCCACGATTTCCTAATTTCTAGCAGAATAGAGACGAAGATCATATCCTGTCAAAAATTTTGTAATTTAAGATTTTTGTATATAGATTAAAAAATTAATTAATGTAATACACTTGAAAATCTCTTTTCCCACGTCGGAACACCTAAAATTATTTCATAGTGTTCAAAAAAAAAAAAATATAGCATTAAAGTGTGTAACAATATTATCAAATTAGTGTGTAAAAAATGTATGAAGTAAAATACTTTTTACTTTCTATTGTATGAAGTAAAATACTTTTTACTTTCTATTTTTGATACGGTACTTCTTTATACTTTAATGTCAAATTTAAGATATTTAAAGTCTGCAACAAAATATTTTATTTTTTTATTATAAATTATTTAAAATTCATAAAAAAAAAAAAATGGTTTGAGAGTTATACAAGAAATCCCTGTTGCTTCAAGTGGTGAAAACCACTCCACATCGGATATTGCGAATGACAGACGGGGTGAAAAAATTGAAGTTAGGGGTTTTTGTCAAAGAAGGACAACTAAGTAATTTCACGAGAAAAACAGGTTTGGGTTATAATAGAAAATCTTGGGGTTACAAAAGAAATCCCCTCTTACTCAAGCCCGAGAAGAAACTGCTCACTGTTTCTCGACGGTTCTTCTTCGCCGACCTAACCAGCCCAACAGCAACTGAATCTCGTAGTACAAAAAGCAGCTAGGGATTACGAATCTGCAGACTCTGATTGATTCCGAATTCCTATCCTCTTCCGTTTCCAGGTTCTCGGAACAGGTAATGTTATTGTCGATACTTTATCTGATTTGTTCGATCAGTTTGATTCTTAATTAATCTGTTTATAATTTCTCAAGAAACTGGTTCAAATTTTTGATATTTTTTTATGCCTCAATTTGATTCTTTTTTTTTTTTTTCATCAGTTTTTCGATTGAAGTTTAATTTGAATATGCATGTTTTGTTTCATTCACATCCGAAGAATGAAATTTTTGTGATTGTTCTGATTTTTTTTGCAATTGTAATCTCTCTTTAATTTTCTCTATTGACCTTTTATCTAGAAGTGATTGAGCTCTTTCTTTAACATTATTTTCAGCAACGAGGTAGAACTTTATGAGTGTTTTTCTCTGTTTCAGTTTTATTTTACTATGTTTCCTCTTTAATCGGAGGCATGTTAGTTGTAGGGTTAAGTGATTGATTATTATTTTAGTCGAAAAATAAAAAAAATTAGGGATTTCAGGGATGAATGTGTAATACGATTGGTGATATTTATATACTAATGCAGAAAGGGGATTCCCTTCTTTGGCGCCTATGTTATATTTTGTTGTTGAATTTTGGATTTCTATGATGGATCCTTGTAAATGGATTATTGTTTCTCTTACTCTAGTTTTTGTGGGATCATACAGTGACGTTTCCCCAAAGTTACCATTTTTCTGTTAGTTGAGTAATTCTTAATATCTGCAAACTTCTACTTATGTTGGAACAATTCTCACTACTTTGTGTGTCTTTGCAGAAACATTAATCATGCCGAAGAATAAGGGAAAGGGAGGTAAGAACAGGAAGAGAGGAAAGAACGAAGCTGATGATGAGAAGCGAGAACTCGTCTTTAAGGAAGACGGACAGGAATATGCCCAAGTGCTTCGCATGCTTGGTAATGGCCGATGTGAAGCCACGTGCATCGACGGGACTAAGCGGCTTTGTCATATCAGGGGAAAGATGCACAAGAAAGTCTGGATTGCAGCTGGGGACATCATACTTGTAGGTCTCCGGGATTATCAGGATGACAAGGCTGATGTCATTCTGAAGTACATGGCCGATGAAGCAAGGCTGCTTAAGGCATACGGTGAGCTTCCTGATAGTATACGTCTTAACGAGGGCATTGCTGGAGGATTGGAGGATGAGGAAGAAGGTGGTGGTGATGATTACATCGAATTCGAGGACGAAGATATTGATAAGATCTAGACTTTGATGAACTCTGTTATTCTATACTTATGATTAATGGCCATAATAGAGTATTTTTTGAATGGCCTTTAGAATTTGGATGTGCAGGTAGAGACCTTACTATATTTCATAGAACTCCTGTTGTAACCTTTAATTTTAGTAACTGTTTTTTGCACTATTTCCTTCCGTGTCTTGCTTTTAATTTGTACTCTCTCCAGTTGTTGTGGGTTTTCCATGTAAAACTATTGAGCTTTAGTTTTCAAATTTGTTCTCTTAATAAGATCTCCTTTTATTTGATAAACCAACAAAGAAATGATTTCCTGATGCAAATTTATAAGATCTTGAAAGCAGATTATAGGGGGAAAATGAACATGTGAGACCCAAAGATGTCTCATTTTTAATTCAGTGAAGTGTAAGATTGTCTATATCTTAGTGCTGTGTCTTGAATCTTGATCTGATGTGTGTGGAATTCATAGCTTGAGGGGGCTGCTGGATTTGTTTAGTCCTTCCATTTGTTTCCTAGTTTCAACTGGATCGACATGGTATACTGCTAGGTCCATGTGTTAATTTTGTTTTCCTATGAATTTTATTTTAGTACTGTGCATCAGACAAGAAGATTTCTTATGCTTTTCTTCTACACTTATTTCCTTGAGGGTCTTGTGACCTGGGGAACTTCTTGGCTCTGTCAATTCTGACCTTACTAGTATTGGTATAATACGAGGTTTTGTCTTATCTCCCAAGAAAGTTGCAAGCCTTAGCTACTCAATAATATTTAGATAAAGAGGAACTGTTCACAATTTTACACAAGGTGATAGTTTCAAGAATCTACAAGAAAATCCAATCGTTTATTCTTAGCTTATGTTACATCTCAATACTAAAAACCGTTAACTTTGTACTAGACAGATTAATGTCATATGTTACTTGTCAGAAGCTGTGGCCGCGTTAGATTTCATTGTGCTCTTGCTTCCTGCTTGCTTCTGCTTTAACCTAATATCCTTTCTAGCATTGCTTGCACCATCTCCATTGGTTATCTGTAGCAGCATGAATTTAATGTTTCAGCTAATGGTATCAATGGAGAAACTCATGCACACACACAAGCACACAAATTCATGCATATTAATACAATTGACGCACAAGTACACATGTTCATGCATATTAATACAATTATAGCCTCATTTAATAGCCGGTAGTAACTACATGATTCAGAGAAAAGAATTCTTGGCTACTAATGGAGAGATTCTTACTTTGGAATTCTCTTCAGTGAACTGATAGCTTGGTACAGTTTTCCTCCTTGATACAGTTCTCCTGGCTTTAAGGTTGTTCTTTGTTGTTTCTGGTTTGAAGCCATCTTTCTCATCTCTTGAGGTTACTGAGGAGTTCTCAAACTGAACTGACACCTCATTTGATCCACAGCTCTCCTTTTCTTCTCTTGCTAAGTCTAAAAATCTGTTCTTGATTGCAAATTCTTGATTACCAGTAAAAAGATCATGCTGCTTTGTAGCATGGCTTTCGACTAATGAGGTTTCTGGAAGCCGGGTCGCCATCCACCTTTCGAGCCAGCTCCAGCTCATGTTTTGATCTGTGCTGTTAGATTTCGTTGATTTTCTCTTTGAACAGATTCTTAACTGCATCAAACAGGATATTGTAGATTTCAGCTCAGTACTTTAGTCCTATGATATGTTGTTCTTGCTGCTTGAAGCTGCATGCTTGGCTTCTGCAGAAAAAACCAAACACATGTAGTTTTCTGATCTAATTGTTACCTGTTGCGAGAAAGCATAAGCTAGTGCTCTTTCCCTCCTGGTTGTTGCCTCCATTCTATTCTGCATTCTCATTTTTGAAACGTAGCTACTCACAGTGCTATCATCCCAGTCTTCCTGAAAATACCAGTTAACTAATCTAGGTTCTATTTGAATTAGTTGCCAGTTTTAAATTCAAGCTACATACTTGAAGGGAAGAATGATAAGACTTCCTTTTCTTTCTAGTAAGATACACCAATTCTCAACCAAATTTTTGTAATTTAAAACTAGAAATTAAATATAATTTTTTAGCCTTAGAAAATAAAGCTAAATGATTTTGAAAATAAGTAAAATAACAAAACATTTCTATATTTTTAGTTTGGAAACACTCCATTTTAGTTGTAATTAAAAACTAAGAACATAAAACTCAATCACTCCAAACAACCTTATTTTTTGTTTTTTCGTTTCGTTTCATAAGCTTGCCACTTTTGCTTTATACGTACCTTTTGCTTTGTAACTTGGGTTCTGACTTTGTGTTGCATTCTGTGGTAAACGCTCATGTTTTCTCCTTTTACTGAGAAAACATCTTCGGAATTTCCAGTTTGGACTTCAACAGATCCCCCCGCAGACTTCCAATCTGGACTTTCCGTCACTAAATTTAGCTCCTTTGCACAACTTTGCTCTTTAATCCTTTCATTTTGACGCCTAGACTGAAATGTGTAGCATACCAGTAAAGTTTAGGAACTAAATTTCCAATCCAAACAAGCACAACAATTTTTTTTTTTTCTTTTCAGGAAAGTATCCATGTTCCGAGCCAGTGACATTTCTGCATTAAAACTTCTAAGCACGTGCTTATTAGGAAAGAAGGGAAGAGGGTATAACTTGGTGGACTTGGATTTGATGTAGTCATCAAACTATGCAGTCATTGCAGTTAACAAATTTTCACTGGTCAATTTTTATCTAAAGATTAAGTCATATCACAAGTCAGCTCAATCTGATCTGTTGAATAAAGACAGAAAGGTAAAAATTTGCTCAATGCAGTGACTGCACACAGTTTAACTACTGCATCAAATCCAAATAATAAGTCAGTTTTCTTTATGGTAGGTAGGAGGGGAGTGGGATAGGGTGGAAATTGCAATTTGCAATCTTAGAGAGTTTTTACTATTTAACAAGGGTAAGAATGCTAAAAGGGCCTTGCAATCAGGGTAAAGAACCGCTAGACCAAGCCTACTTCTCACGAATCCTAAGTTGGATCATATCATTCATGATATCTGGACACAGTCAAATTCTAGGGTACTTTAGCTACAACTGTGGGTGTAAGCACATAACACACAAACCCTGAAGATAAACCCAGCACCACTCAGCACAATTAATTTCCATTCTCAAATGTTTGCACTAATTTAACAAAGAAGGAGTATATTTTGGTGCAAAGATATTAACAAACTAACCAGAAGTGCTCTATATGCTGTCTGAATGATAACAGCTGCTTCCTCCTCATTCAGTTGTTCAATGTTGGATTCTGGCTTTGTCTCTGCCACATTCTCCACAGTTTCTTCTCTTCTGTTCTCTCCTTTATCTGCCAATTCCTCTTGTATAGGCTGAGTAACAGTTGCCTCAGAGCTCTTAATAGAAGCTGAATCCTCCTCTGCAAGCACTGAATTGAATTCATCACCACACAAGTATGATCTAACAGATACCCACTTTTTCTTCTCCACAGTATTGCTTCTAACCTGCTAACATGGATTAGAAAATGAAAAATTTTCAGCTAAGAAAGCCATAGATTTCTGTTTTTCTGCATTAAAGTGGCTTTAAATTGTTATAGTTGCATTGTGGTAGCCGCGGCGATGGCGTAAATGATTGCGGGAGATAACATAAAGCCATTGCAGCCATAATGGGAAGAAAGAAAGAGGGAAAGGAGGACAGAAAAGTAGCAGACTCACTGTGCTGTCATGAGTCCTAATTGATCTGTTTCTGGAGAAGACACTTCTTACAAACTCCCCAGTGAAGCCCATTTTCAATGCAGCAAGTTCAGAAGAGGAAACTTCTAATGCACAAAAAGTGTTATCATCAACCACACTAATATATAGGCAACTCAAAGGTAGTGGAGAATGCTATATTATAAGAATCTGAAGAGAAATATGGAAGGTATATGAAATTCTCTTAAATGTGGGCCCCATTTTATCTCTTCTTTCTCTCACTTACTGCCCTTGGAATCCAAATGTGTAGGATACAGATTCATTCTTAAAGAAGTATTTTGAGGTGTAAATGTAGAATTAGAAGTTAAAAGTATTTTCTTAACTTCTAGAGATGTTTCTTTTCATAAAATAGAGATATTTCTGCTTTCAACTTTTTAATTGTATCTTAATGCACACTTCTGTCAAAAATAATTTTTTTTTTACTTGCTTCTATTTTTTTTTTTTTCAAAATTAATCTCAATTACATAGAAGCGCTTTTTCTTCCAACCAAAAATACTTATAACAAGAAAAAAAAAATCTAATAAAGTCATTATTGTTAACCATTAAATGATATTACAATTATAATACAATTAATTGCAGTGTCCTATCTAATAGTCGGCAACAACAACTATACCACAATTTACTGTAGAGTATCCAATATTATTTAGAGGAAAAAACTCGCATGTTAGCTAGATGAAGTGAGATCATTCATGATCTGTCTGCAGCACTTTGCAAAGCTGGAATTGTACAACTAAACCAGAAAAACAATAGAAGCTGGAAAGTGATAAAGTGCATGTTTATGTTGCTTTTGAGTATACTTTTTCTGCACATGGCTTGTAGCTGATAGGCTTCCCATAAAGCTTGCTTGCTACTTGGTTTATGTCTATTCCTTTCTGGTTACTGCTTCCTTTGTCCTTTTATGTGACTACTTTAATTTAATGCCTGCAGCTCTGGGGACAGCTTGAGCAGCCATGAAGTTTTGGCCATGTATTCTTCACCCTCAAGATTGAAAATGCTTCACCAGGTCTGTGCACTTAACTGTTTTGGATGATGGCAAAGGCAAACCATGATAAAGACATGGTCATAAGTCAAGTTTTTCATGTGCAAATAGAGCCTAAAACGATTTAGGGATTAGATTTTAGTTCCTTGCAAACGTTCGGATATCATATTTGGTGGAGAAACGGGGTTTGGTGTAATATTACTTTCCAAAATTTAAGGCTTTGCTTTCTTATTTGTTCCGAGTTCGAGTAGGTTGAAATCCTCGTATACACACTTTTATCTATTTGACATATCTAAATAAGTAAAGTTTAATTGGGTTGAGTTGGTTCACCTATAACATTATTGTTTTAGCATTAGCAAATAAAAGATTTGACCAATCTAGTAAATTAGCTTGACTTTAAGGCAATTACTTACAAAACTTTATGTTGATCCAAATAATTTTATTTTTCATTGTAAATATTAAAAAAATTATAAAAAAAAAAATTAGGGACAATCAACTTGGCTTGTTGGCCCTAAGATGAGTCAAGCGGGGATACCACTTACTCACCCAAAAATATTTCAGGTAGGCTCAAACCCCAATCCAATTGCTCCCCTATCTATTTGTAGTAAATTCTATGTACATAATTTCTTTATGTTATTATTTTCAAATGTGATTGGTGACCCCCCAAATTCTCTAATCATGTTGAAGGAAAAGCAACAAAAATCGGACATAGGAGTTTTGTACAAAATTCTTACTATATAAAATTAATTTTTCTTAACATTATCTCGTATCTAACATTATATAAAAAAAGTTATCGCTAAAACTATGTTATCTAAAATGATGATTTCTAATTGCACCATGTGGACAACATATTAGTGATGATGGAAATTTGTTATACCATGTTAGAGTAGAATGTTTGGATTAGCATTATCATATAATAAAATTGTGAAATATAATGGGCAGCATGTGCAACACTCTTAAAGTGGATGAACTTTTCTAGTTATTATTTTGCCAAAGCTAGGTGAGGCTTGCAGGTACATAGATTGTAGTTAAAAAATTATTCGCTTTATTTCTTGTCTTAAATATTTTTTATTAAAAATTTTAATTAATTTGACTAGTTGTATTATTTTATTTTATTTTACTATCATGCTCATAAAACAGTATTTAAAATAAAAAATGAGACAGAATTTTATCTTAGCTAGCAATGGCATGCATGAATCATAATGAAAGTATATGATTCAACTATGTAGAAGTGGTCTCAACAAAATTCACTTCATTGGTTTCTAGTGAATGTCTATTTATTAATTATGATTGTACCTTCTTCCCTTTATTTCTTACCTTTTAACCTTCTTACTTTTCTTATTTATAAGCTGCAAATTTCAGAATTTGGTTTTATGGACCACTTATTTTCTCTTGATTTGAGGCTGTGGTCCATCATATATTTTTCCATTGCATCATTACTCTCTCTCTCTCTCTCTACATATATATATATATATATATATATATATATATATATATATATATATATATATATAAGATGCAAATGTGAATTTTGTAATGTGACAGTGGTATAACAATTATTGATGTAGGAGATAAAATATGATGTGATGTTACATATAAAGAAAAAGATACCTAGTTTTATGATGAGGAATCTACTTATTCAAAGAGTAGTTTTTTTTTTTTTGTATAAAAATTTTGATATACATAAGCTTAGAGAGCTCATTAAAATCAAGATATATCTTAAAATTCAAAAAATATTTATGGAAGTACTTATAAATTAACCACAAATGAGGTTTCATATGTAGCAAAATTCAAATTTACATCTTTGTGCATTACAGTTTTGAATTTTACTAATTAGACTAACCTTTATTAGTTAAGTGTAAGACATTTAATACTTTAAAGATTTTAAATTTTTTTTTATAAAATATGATTTTTATAGATCTAACTTTAATTAAAATTTTTTTAATATATATTATATTTATAAAATTTCATAAAATTTTAAAATTGATTGATGCTTAACTATAAAACCTTATTTTAATAAAATATTTTTCTTTTTATGTAAACATATAAAAAGATTTTAAATTATAAGCAATATTACAAATACAAGAGAATCACTATTTTCCTCTTGACATAAATTAATGAAAGTGTATATTTATTAATGATTTAAAATATGAAGAATGATTTTATTAATTAAAAGTGTCAAAAATAAATTTATTAATAATAAATAATATTAAAAAAGAAAATAGTAATTTTCTATAAACTTTGATTAGGATTAGTTTGAAGCGCTTTTCACAGTAACCTCTCCTTTGGCAAGTTTGGCCTTGGAATATGATAGCATTTCTTATCCTAATTTTTTTTTTTTTTTTATGGAAATAAACTATTACATAAAGACAGTTTTTATTTGATTGGGCCGTGGGCCGACCTTGATGAGGCCGGATGTTTAGGGACCCGAATGAAGAAACGACACCGTATCATGGGTGTAACCGTGTAAGGCGGCACTCTTCAGCGTTGCAGTGACATGGAACTTCTCTCCCTCTTCTGGCTCAGTTCTTCTCGATGCTATCCCACCGCTACAAGAACGGAACAAACTGAATTCTTCCCTCAAATTAATTCTTTCATTTCTTGGATTTCGATTCCTTTGAGGTTTGTTTGATTCGTTTGGTCAATTTTCTGCTTGACTTTCTTCTACACCGTTGTTTGCTGCATTTCAAAAATTTCTGTCATGTCTTCTCAGGAATTCGATTTTCTTCAGAAGGGAAAGTTTTAATTCTGGGCCCATAATTTAGCATTCAATAGTAGAAGAACATGAGCATTGTCCCCAAAGAGACTGTTGAGGTGATTGCACAAAGTATTGGGATTAACAACTTGTCTCCCGACGCTGCCCTTGCTGTGGCTCCTGATGTCGAATACCGAATGCGAGAGATTATGCAGGTCTTTGAATCATTATTATTATTATTTTTTTTTTAAAGTGTACCCTTGTTCTGATTCCGTGTTCATGGGTTATTGCCTCTTTAAAGTTGGTAGATTTGTTCTTGATGTTGAGATATATATAATAGTGTTTGATGCATTTTCTGGTAGTTTCTTATTACTATTTGAAAGAAGAAACACGTGTTCATAGTCAAACATGAATGACATATGGGTTGTTCTTCCCTGCAATGTATGAAGAACAACATCCAGAGACATATATATGACTTGCAATTATGTTTTATGACGCATTTCTTTGGAATAACCATATTATCTTATTCAATAAAGTCAGGCAATGAATTTGGACATAACAAGTGATGAACTATGGAACATGCTATGCTTGTCCTAAAATGCTGTTGGATTGATGTTTTTGCATTTTTTTTTTTAATAACTTTTTATATATTATATATATCTATTTTATTTTGGAGGGAAGGGTTCTTCTACAAATATTGGCTAGAAACTTATGACCTAACCTCGAAAAGGATTTTTTTGAACCATAGGAGGCAATCAAATGCATGCGTCATTCAAAGAGAACCACATTAACAGCAGATGATATTGATGGAGCACTTAACTTGAGAAATGTTGAAGTAAGTATCTTATTATTCAAGCAGCCGGCTTTTATATACAATTTCTCTTTTTCCCCAAGTTTTGTTCTTAGGAAATATTGATTCTCTGCTTAAAAAATTGATAGTGTTGTAGTAAGTTGTCTTTTTTAACTGTAATCATTGCTGCAGGGTGGCAATGGAACTTCAAGGTGTTTAGTCTTTTGGCCTAAATTTCATAAGCAGACCTAAAGTTAAAATGTTTGTATGTGAGCTTTCTGCATGTTATTGTTGTAAGGAATTGTGTATTGCTTAATTCTGTTTTGTCTAGATTTTCTTGCTCATCTAATTTTCTTGTGTTGGCATGGATGAATAGTTTCAAATAGTGTAAACCATAGTCACCTGTAAGTTATTGAGATAGTTATGAAATATACCTCTATTGCCAATTTACTATGTTGCCAAAAGCATCATCCAACTTGGGAAATGAAATAGATTTCAAAATGTCCATGAAAGAACAGACCGAGGACAAGTTATAAATAGAACAAGTGTCCATGCCCTTTGGTTAGTTATGCTGTTAGGCTTACTGGTATTTAAGAAAATTATGAAAAGATGTATGTTTTCTTGTTAATTATCATACACCAATTGGTGAGAACTTGTTAAGAAAGTTTTATGAACTATCTAAATGGCTACTTGCTTCTTTCAAATTGATTGATAAATATGCAAAGGACTTCGTGGAAACTTTTGCAGTAGCCTCATCATCCTTTTTTGCTTAATACTTTTATTTTTCTTCCTCACTGTGAGTGTTTTCTTTTGGCAGCCAGTATATGGATTTGCCTCCGGAAGTCCTTTACAATTTAAAAGAGCTGTTGGACATAGAGATTTGTTTTATGTAGATGACAAGGAAGTAGACATCAAAGATGTAAGAGATCATTCAATCCTTATCTATTATTACCCATAAACTTTAGAAGGAATCTAGTGCATCTTTAAATTTTAAAATTGTGTAAATTATAGGTTATTGAAGCTCCATTACCAAAAGCACCCCTTGATACAGCAGTTATTTGCCATTGGCTTGCTATTGAAGGTGTACAACCTGCTATTCCAGAAAATGCTCCAGTAGAAGGTCCGTCTCTAAACTTAGGAATGCTTTGGATTATAAGTGCACTGAAAATTAGCTTTTTAAGGAACTAGGAAAGCTTGGGTTGTCTATATCAATGTTTTCTGACTATGACACATCCTTTATGGTTTCATGATATTAAATTTTTCATGAATTTTTAGTGTAAAACGTGATTATTTGAGATGTAATTGTTCAGTTTTATGTCACCTAAGGCATGTGTTAAACAAAAATGATCAATACATAACCAGCATCTTGATGAAAATTAATTGTGACATTTGAAAATTAGACTAGGACATTTGATATGAATTGAAAACAATTGAAGATTTTTAAATATATACATCCATATTTCTTCCTATAGATACCAGTGGAGAATTACATTCATGCAGTAAGATGAAAACTTTCGGCAGCTTAGTCCTTCCTACAGATACTGTTGAATTGGTTCACTTTGTAAAACCTTTCATTTTGTTTTACCTATACCATTGGTCTAATATCCAGATTGTTCGCATTTTATTTGTAGTGATTTCAGCTCCTTCTGATGGTAAAAAGCTTGAACAGAAAGATGATAATCTTCCTGTTGACATCAAATTACCTGTTAAGCATGTATTATCCAGGGAGCTTCAGGTATCAGAGTGTATGAAGGATTATGATCTGTTTTATTTCTCATCCTTTAGTTTATTTACTGATGTTTTAATGTTTATTTGCAGCTGTACTTTGATAAAGTCACTGAGCTTACTCTGAGTAAGTCTGATTCAGTTCTCTTTAAAGAAGCATTAATAAGTTTGGCCACTGATCCAGGACTTCATCCATTAGTTCCTTATTTCACATGCTTTATAGCTGATGAGGTAATGAGATTTGACTTATCATTAATAGGCGGATAAGAACAAAAATGATACTAATATTTCTTCACTTGTTTCTGCTGTGTGCTTCTTAATCACATCAGGTTTCTCGTGGTTTGAATGACTATTCTCTTCTATTTGCCTTGATGCGAGTTGTCAGTAGCCTTCTCCAAAATTCCCATATACATATTGAACCTTATGTAAGTTTAACTTTTGTTTGTTTGGAATTTTTTATATCATTTTTGTCTTCATAATATAAAATAATCAGATCAGTGTTGTCTTGTGTTTTTACCAAACTTGGCTGAACGTTAAAAGCAATTTATATGTATATAAATATGTACATAATATATTTATATATTATTAGTAAAAAAGAAAAAAATGTTTGATCTGGACTATTATTTAGATAATGTTGCATAAATCCCCATTTCTTGTGGTTGAGTTAATCTGCTTCCCCTTCCCCTCTCTTCTGTCCCCTCTTCCTTGGTTCAGCTACACCAGTTGATGCCATCTGTTGTGACGTGCCTTGTTGCCAAAAGGTTGGGCAGTAGGTTGGCAGACAACCATTGGGAACTTAGAGACTTTACAGCAAACCTGGTTGCCTCTATATGCAAAAGGTGAGACATTCTCAGTTTTTCATATGTTGTGCTTGTGCATCAAGGGAGTGAGACATTCTCAGTTTTTCATATGTTATGCATCTAGGTTTTTCCATTATATATAAAAGAAATGGAATTAGATCCTGCATGGTGTTCTATTGCTGGCCATTTTCTGGCAATTTGATGCTACTTTTTTGTTCTTTGATACTAAATTAGCCAATAATAATATATTTATTATGATTTTCTTTTCATGATAAAAAGGAATCCTTCCACATTATGGAAAGTTATTCATTTTCAGAGTTTGCATGACTAAGTAAATTGCTCTGTGATAAATTCTAAATTTTCTAGGAGAATCCTTGCCTTATAGATTGTTTCTACATAGAGTTGATAATTGATATAGCTGAGCTTGGTGTAGCTGTCAATTCATATGATTGTTAACTAGAAAATCTACTTTGATTCTCAAAAACTTTGAGTATCTTTTGTAGTTTAAATATATCTGAAGTATCAATTGGAGATAAGATATGCAGTTATTTGATCTGAACCAACCTGTCACTGCATTGCTTTTATTATTTTATTTGATCATAAAAGGTGTTTTCATGAAGTTTTTCTCCCCTGTATATTTTGGAAAAGGAAGATTTCAGATTTCATACATGCTGTGCACGTTTTTTTGATTTATTTACTAATTTGTCTTGTTGTAATGTTTGTTGTACAGATTTGGGCATGTTTATAGTAATCTGCAGTCCCGGTTGACAAAGACACTGCTGAATGCATTCTTGGATCCCAAGAAGGCAATGACACAACACTATGGTGCAATTCAAGGGTTGGCGGCACTAGGACCCAATGTGGTATGCCCTTCTCTCACGCTGCTAGCAATCACGGATGTAGTTGAAGACTAAAAAGAAAAATGCATAGAGAAAAGTGAATAAGCATGTATACATATAATTTTATATCTATATTGGAAAGTGTAGTTTTCTGGAAAATCTGAATACACTTTTATTGAGATGAGAAGCCAATATATACTGTAGGGTACAACAGAAAAATCCCTAAAAATAAGGGATTTGATTTACTTGATTGAGTGATCAATTATCCTCAATCTCCTACTTAATTATCTCCTAATTATCTCCAAAATATAAATTCTATTTACACAGTCCTATCTACACAGCCCGTTGGGCTTGATTTCCTACACTCCCCCTCAAGCCTAACGGTAGATATTTATCATTCCAAATCTGGAACTCAATTCCTCAAAGCTAGGCTTGTGTAGTGCCTTTGTAAGTATGTCTGCCACCTGATTCTTTGAGGGAACATATTCCAGATTTATAATGCCATTTTCCACCTTTTCATTGATGAAATGTCTGTCAATTTCCATGTGTTTGGTTCTGTCATGGTGGACTGGGTTCTTGGCAATTGCTATGGCAGATTGATTGTCACATAGGATGTCTATAGGATCCTTACTTTTAATCCTTTAGGTCAGACAACAAACGGTTGATCCACATTCCTTCATAGATTCCATTTGTTAAGGATCTAAACTCTGCCTCTGCACTGCTGCGAGCTACTACATGCTATTTTTTACTTCTCCATGTCACTAAGTTACCCCACACATAGCTGCAATACCCGGAAGTAGATTTTCTGTCTTTAGGAGAGCTTGCCCAGTCTGCATCTGTATAGATTTCAACCTGCCTGCTTGTATTCTTTTTGAAGAATAACCCCTTTCTTGGATCCCCTTTCAGATATCTCAGAATTCTGTGTACAGCATTAAGGTGCTGTTCTTGAGGTTTGCTAAGAAATCTACTTACCACACTCACAGCAAAGCTAATATTAGGTCGAGTTTGAGTTAGGTAGAGTAGTTTTCCAACTAGTCTTTGATATCTTACTTGTTCTACTGGCTTCCCATCTGCACTGTATGTGAGCTTTGTATTTGGGTTCATAGGAGTATCTATGGGCTTACATCCTAGCATTCCGGTTTCACGAAGAAGATCCAGCACATATTTTCTTTTTGACACTGTTATCCCTAGGTTTGATCTAGCTACCTCCATGCCAAGAAAATACCGTAGATGGCCCAAGTCTTTGACTTCAAATTCTGCAGCTAACACCTTCCTAATTCTGGTGATTTCTTCCTTCCAATCCCCGGTTAAGACAATGTCATCCACGTAGACAATTAACAAAGCAATTTTCCCTTCGACTTGTTTAATGAAGAGAGTGTGATCTGCTTGTCCTTGTGTATAGCCATCATTCTTCAATACCTTGGTAAATCTGTCAAACCAAGCACGGGGAGATTGCTTCAGCCCATAGAGTGATTTTCTCAATTTGCAGACTTTCCCATGAGGCAGTTTTTGTTCAAACCTGGGAGGCGCATCCATATAGACCTCTTCTTGTAGATTTCCATTCAAGAATGCATTCTTGACATCCATTTGTAATAAGGGCCAGTCCAGGTTGGCAGCAATGGAGATGATTACCCTTATTGTATTCAGTTTTGCCACCGGGGAGAAGGTTTCTTGGTAGTCGATGTCATAAGATTGGGTGTATCCCTTCGCTACCAAACGAGCTTTGAATCTTTCAATGCTGCCATCTGCTCTCTGTTTTACAGTGAATACCCACTTACAACCCACTGTCCTTTTCTTTGGAGGCAAGTCGGTAATTTTCCAGGTTTGATTTTTTTCGAGTGCCATAATTTCTGCCAAGGTTGCTTCTCTCCATTTAGGGTCCTGTAAGGCTTCCTCCACATTTTTTGGAATGTGAATCTGGTCTATAGCAGCTGTACAGGCTCGGTATAGAGGGGATAACTTGGAGTATGATAGGCAGTTCTGTATGGGGTGTTGAGTACACTGCCTTACCCCTTTTCTCAGTGCAATGAGCCAATCTAGATCATCATCCTTCGCTATATTTTCCACTCTGACATACCAAGATCAGTTTGGGAATTTTCTTGTGTCTGTTCAGGACTTTCGGGACCTGGCGTTGATGTTTGGATTGGATAAATGTGATTCTGCCTTCGTCGCCGAGAATATACTAGAAGGTCAGGGGATTTGTTGGGGAATTGAGATGGCTGGGATGCTTGATCTGGGCTGGTATATTCGGCTGGGATACTATTGGGACTATTCGGGATAGGTGTTGGACATGTGGGTAGAGGTGGTAGAGTGTTTGCTGGTTCTGGGATAGGTATTGGGCATGTGGGAAGGTTATTTAGTGCTGGAACTGTCCAGTTCTGTGATTCCATATCAGAATTCTCCCCCTGAATCACAAAACTGGAAAAGAATGGTTGGTTTTCAAAGAACGTAACATCCATGGAGTGATATATTTTTTTGGTTGAAGGGCAGTAGCACTTATAAGCTTTCTGGTTGGGAGAGTAGCTGAGAAAGATACATTTGTGGGCTCGAGCATCAAGTTTGTCTCGCTGATGGGAGTGAATATGGACAAATACAGTGCACCCGAAAATTTTAAGGGGAATTTGAGAGATAAGGTGAGTGTTAGGATAGGTATCCTGGAAAAGTTGTATGGGAGTTTTGAATTTGAGGATGTGAGAGGGCATACGGTTGATAAGGTAGGTGGTTGTAAGAAGAGCATCCCCCCAAAAGTGTTTTGGAGCGTTTGAGGAGATAAGAAGAGATCGGGTGACTTCAAGGAGGTGTCTGTTCTTGCGTTCGGCAACACCATTTTGCTGTGGTGTGTCAACACATGAACTTTGGTGGACAATCCCATTATTTAGAAGATAGGACCCAAGGGATTCATTGAAAAAATCACGGGCATTTTCTGTCTTAAAAACTTGGATAGTGGCTTGGAATTGTGTTTGAACCATTTTGTGAAAATTCTGGAAAATTTGAGTGGTTTCCGATTTGTTTTTCATTAGAAATGTCCAACTAATTCTAGTGTGGTCATTAACTAATAAAAGAAACCATCGGGCACTACTCAGGGTTTTTATTTTATTGGGTCCTGTGGTTGATTGGAATGAATATTTGTTGAATTGTTTATTACATATGACTGGGTATTTATACAAGTTTACAATCACTAATCTAGAAGAGAAATCACAAAAATCACTCAATCCTATAATTTACAGCTATGATAGAGGAGTCTATTCTAGGTAAGTCAACTCAATCAAATCTCCTAATTGTAATCTCCTATTCGAGGAAATAATCGTGATTGTCTAACTTGATTTCCTACACTCCCCCTCAAGTTAGACAATATATGTTTGTCATGCCCATCATAGAAATTAATTCATCGAAGCTTGGCTTAAATAGAGCTTTAGTTAGGATATCTGCTATCTGCTGCTTGGAGTTCACATGTCTTAAATTGATGACACCTTTTTCAATTTTTTCATTGATAAAGTGTCTATCAATTTCAACATGTTTTGTTCGGTCATGGTGAACTGGGTTCTTTGCCATGGCAATTGTGGACATATTGTCACATAGGATCTCCATAGGTCCTTTGTCGCATATCTTGAGATCAAAGAGTACCCTTTTTAGCCATGTTCCTTCGCATATCCCATTTGCTAATGCCCTGAATTCTGCTTCAGCACTGCTTCTAGCCACAACTTGTTGCTTTTTGCTGCGCTATGTTACAAGGTTTCCCCATACATAAGAACAATATCCAGATGTGGATCTTCTATCAATAGAACATCCTGCCCAATCTGCATCCGTGGATACCACAACATTTATGCAGAGGGATTTTTCTTGAAGAACAGCCCCTTTCCTGGATCCTTTTTGAGATATCTTAGGATCCTGTACACTGCCTTTAAGTGTTTCTCTTGAGGTTGATTTAGAAATTGGCTTACAACCCCCACTGCATAGCTGATATCAGGTCTTGTGTGGGTTAAATAGAGTAGCTTTCCAACCAGTTTCTGGTATCTCCCTTTATCAGTTGTCTTCCCTTCTGTTCTAGGCTTTGTATTCGGGTCCATTGGAGTTTCAATGGGTTTACAACCCAACATTCCAGTTTCCCGGAGTAGGTCTAGCACATATTTTCTCTGTGACACCATGATACCTTCCTTCGACCTTGTAATCTCCATTCCTAGGAAATATCGTAGGGGCCCAAGATCTTTTATTTCAAATTCTGCAGCTAGGAGTCCTTTTATTCGAGTCATTTCTTCTACCCAATCTCCTGTAAGAACAATATCATCAACATACACAATTAGTACCACAATTTTTCCTTCAGCTGAATGCTTGGTGAATAATGTGTGATCTGAGAGTCCCTGGCCATATCCATCCTTCTTCAGCACTTTGGTGAACCTATCAAACCAAGCCCTTGGGGATTGTTTAAGTCCATAGAGAGATTTCTTCAGTCTACACACTTTTCCTCTGTCAAATTTTCCTTCAAAACCAGGTGGCACCTCCATATAGACTTCCTCCATTAGATGCTCGTTAAGAAATGCATTTTTCACATCTAATTGACATAAAGGCTAGTCCAGATTAGCAGCAATAGAAAGAATAATTCTTACAGAATTTAGCTTAGCAATAGGAGCAAAAGTCTCTTGATAATCAATCCCATAGGACTGGGTATACCCCTTCGCCACAAGTCGTGCCTTGAACCTCTCAATGCTTCCATCTGCCCTGTGTTTAACAGCAAATACCCACCTACATCCCACTGTATGCTTTCCTGGAGGAAGGGAAGTAATCTCCCAGGTCTGATTTTTCTCCAGGGCACCAAGCTCTTCGGAGATTGCTGTTCTCCATTCAGGAATTTGTAGGGCCTGTTGAATTGTCTTGGGGATTTTAGTTCTGTCCAGTGCTATGGTGAATGCTCTGTAAGCTGGTGATAGCTTAGCATAGGACAAGGCATTCTGTATTGGATGTTTAGTACATGTTCGAACTCCTTTTCTCAAGGCAATAGGCCATTTTAAGTCCTCACAAATAGGTTCAGTAATGGAAATAGATTCAGTAATGGACGGAGTAGGGCTTGTAGAAGACTCACCTTGTGCTTGTTCATGGATGCTCGGAATTGGTTCTGGACTCTGGATGTGCTGTGTTTGCTTTGCTTGCTTTCCTTTTCTAGTATAAACTATTGGTTCTCTTGGTATACGTTGAATTGGATTTGGAGATGTTGGGTTATGTTCTCGGTTTGGTTGAGGATTTGGTTCTGAATCAGGGAGTTCTGGGGCTGGTTCCGAGGGATTAGAGTTTAGATTTGGTGGGTTTGGTATTATTTGGGACAGGTTCGGTTTAGGTGATATGTGAGTGATTGTTTCAGGTGATATGAGAGAAATTAAATCCCCACTTACATTCCCATTTTGTGGTTCTGTCACCTTCTCCCCCTGAAGCACAAAAGGGTCATAATAAAATTGTTTTTCAGAGAAGGTAACATCCATGGAGTGATAGGTTTTTCGAGTAATGGGGCAGTAGCACTTATAGCCTTTTTGGTTGGGAGAGTAACCTAGGAAGATACATTTTTGGGCTCTAGCATCCAGTTTTCCTCGGTGGTGGGGATGAGTGTGAACAAAGGCTACACATCCAAAGATTTTGAGTGGAATTTGTGTGACTAGGTGAGTATGAGGATAGGAGGTTAGGAAAAGATCCATTGGTGTTTGAAAATTAAGAGTTCTGGAGGGCATTCTATTGACAAGATATGTGGCAGTAAGAAGAGCCTCTCCCCAGAATTTCTTTGGAGCTTTAGATGACAGAATTAGGGATCTAGTTACTTCAAGGAGATGTCTATTTTTGCGTTCAGCCACACCATTTTGTTGTGGTGTGTTCACGCAAAAGCTTTGGTGGACAATTCCGTGTGTTTGGAGATAGGGACTAAGGGAGGAGTTAAAAAAGTCTTTGGCATTGTCTGTTTTTAGGATTTGAATGTTTGTTTGGAATTGATTTTGTATCATTTTGTGGAAGGTTTGAAATATTTGAGTTGTCTCAGATTTTTCTTTCATTAGGAAAGTCCAACTAATTCTGGTATGATCATCAATTAGTAACAAGAACCAACGAGCCCCATTCAGGTTTTCTATTCTGGCTGGTCCCCAAATATCCCCATGAACGAGTGAAAAAGGAGAGGAGGGTCTGTATTTTTTAGGAGAATATTGGGCCCGAGTATGTTTAGATAATTGACACACATCACATTGAAGCAAATCATTGTTAACTTTATTGAATAAAGAGGGAAATAGGTGCTTGAGATACATAAAATTAGGGTGGCCTAAACATCTATGCCATAGCAGGATATTTTCTTCCTTACTCGGCAGTTTTGGTTGGTCAATGCTGGTTGAGAAGCCTTTTGGTTGTGTAGTGGAAGAAACTCTTGGTTTAAGAAGGTAGAGACCCAATGTTTTATCAAACTCAGCACATCCAGTCATCCTCCCCGATCCTGAAAAACACAAGTTGTTTCAGTGAATATAGTCACACATTTTAGGTCTCTGTTTATTTGTCTTACAGAAAGCAAATTGCAGTTTAGCTTTGGAACAAATAGGACAGATTTAAGAACAAAATTAGGTGACACAGAAATGGTGCCATGTCCCATGACTTTGGAACTAGACCCATCAGCTATGCGGACAGAAGGAAGATTATTGCATGGGACAAACTGAGAAAAAAGGGTTTTATCACCTGTCATATGATCAGTAGCTCCTGAGTCCACAATCCAAGATGTGGAAGGAGTTTTGGTGGCATGGAGAGCAATGGAATTGTTACCAGTTTGGTCTACTCCTCTCATGCTTTCACTGTGACCAGCCTTATTGAGGAGTTGATGAAGGACTGCTAGCTGTTCTGTGGTTAATTGAGGTGCTGAGACTGTTTTGTCTTCGGAAACAGCAACATAGCCTCGCCTTTCTGTGTTGGTCTTAGGCTTCCAATCTGCTGGTTTCCCATGAAGCTTCCAGCAGGTGTCCTTGATATGACCAGGCTTCTGACAATGGTCACACCAAGGCCTATTCTTTCTCGGCTTGCCATCCCCTTGAAAGTTAGATGGGCCTCTCGTAGCAAGAGCTATAGGATCAGGGTCCTTCTAGATTGAAAGGGCTGATCCTTCCATTTTGTGATAGGTTTCGGAGGGGCCCATCATAACTTTTCTTCTACTTTCTTCTCTTCGGACTTCTGAAAAAGCTTCTCGGAGGCTTGGTAGAGGCTTTGTTCCAAGGATTCTGCCACGCACCTCATCTAAGGACTTGTTGAGTCCCATAAGGAATTTGAACACACGCTTGGTTTCAATGATTTTCCGGTACTGGGTTCTGTCTTCTGGACACTTCCAGTCATAAGGATCAAACAGATCCAATTGTTGCCAATATCGAGTGAGGTTGGTGAAGTATAAGGTGATAGAAGAGTTTCCTTGATGTGTGTCATGAAGAACGCTCTCAATGTGGAGTAGCTCTGCTGTATTTTCTTTGCTAGAGTAAGTGTCTCTAGCTGCTTCCCAAATCTCTTGGGCTGTGGAGTACAGCAAGAAATTTTCTCCGATGGCAGGCACCATTGAGTTTATCAACCAGGTCATTACCAGGCTGTTTTCCACTCTCCATGTCCGGAAGAGAGGATCTTCTTGGCCTGGTTGGGGAATCGATCCAGAAAGGTAATCTTCCTTTCCTCTTCCGCTTATGAACATCATAACTGACTGGGACCATTGAAGATAATTCTGGCCCGTGAGTTTATGATTGGTAATGAGGCTTTGGCTGTTTTCAGTGGAAGGTAAAGGATGAGAGGTGAAGGTGGAGGAAGAGTCATTCATGACAGAGGAGTATTCAGTTTCAGCCATTGGGGCAGATAACTGAGAGAGATTTCTACTATCTCGGAAATGAGATGTTTGAAGGATCCAGCAGTGGGTACAGGCCTAGGTTTCGCAACCAGGCTCTGATACCACGTGGTTGATTGGAATGAATATTTGTTGTATTGTTTATTACATATGACTGGGTATTTATACAAGTTTACAATCACTAATCTAGAAGAGAAATCACAAAAATCACTCAATCTTATAATTTACAGCTATGATAGAGGAGTCTATTCTAGGTAAGTCAACTCAATCAAATCTCCTAATTGTAATCTCTTATTTGAGGAAATAATCGTGATTGTCTAACTTGATTTCCTACAGGTCCCCATATGTCACCATGGATGAGGGAAAAAGGTGTAGATTGTTTATAACAGAGAGGAGGATAGTGGGATTTAGTATGCTTAGATAATTGACAAGTGGTGCAATGAAGTGAACGAAAATTGTACACAGAATTCGGGTGGCCTAACCGGTTATGCCAAAGTAAAATAGTATCTTCATTGTTCGGCTGAGATGGAAGGCTGGACTGGGTAGAGTGACCTTGAGAAAGGTTGCTGGTTGGTGTGGGGCTAGTTTTGAGGAGAAAAAGGCGGCAAACAGAATCATATTCAGCACTGCCAATCATCTTCCCTGAGTCCTTGTTTTGAAAAACACAAAGATCATCCCTAAACTTAGTCTCACAGTGTAAAGTTTTATTTAATTTGCGGACAGATAACAGATTGCAATCCAGTGTGGGAACAAATAACACAGATGTTAATTTAAAGTGTGGAGAGATAGTGACAGTGCCATGTCCCATGGCTGTCTTGTGGGAGCCATCTGCTATGCGAACAATAGCAAAATTAGGGCAGTTCACAAAGGAAGAAAATAGAGTTTTGTCACCTGTCATATGGTCAGAGGCCCTGGAATCAATAATCCAAGATTGTGGATTTTGAGAGGCATGGAGAGCCAAGGATGAATTCGGTTGACCAGCTTTACTGATAAGTTGTTGGAGTAGTTGAAGCTGGTCTGGAGTGAAAGGATTCTGACTCTCTGCAGTTGTGGCAGCAAGGGCATTCGGCATGGTGTTGGCAGATTCTTTTGGTGTAGCGGTTAAGGCTGGACTTTCCAGCAAAGGGGTGGGTTTTGGTGTCCCAAGCATAACCTTCTGCCGGCTCTCTTCCCTACAAACTGCAGAGAACACTTCTCGAAGGCTCAATAATGGTTTTGTCGCACTGTTATCAAGAGATGTGACTGAGGCTGTGGGAAAAACAGGATTAGAGGTTGAGTCTCCCGCTGTTGAAAGTTGATCGAAATCAGCCATTGAGAAGGGAAGATGATAGTCTCGGAAGTAAGACTAGGATTGTCGAGGAAGGCGGCGCAAGGAGGATGATAGTCTCGGAAGTGAGACTAGGGTTGCCGAGGAAGGCGGCGCAAGGAGGAAAGAAAGGGCGGATAGGTCAGAGCCTTGGGTTTGGCTCTGATACCATGTAGTTTTCTGGAAAATCTGAATACACTTTTATTGAGATGAGAAGCCAATATATACTGTAGGGTACAACAGAAAAATCCCTAAAAATAAGGGATTTGATTTACTTGATTGAGTGATCAATTATCCTCAATCTCCTAATTATCTCCAAAATATAAATTCTATTTACACAGTCCTATCTACACAGCTCGTTGGGCTTGATTTCCTACAAGTAAATCTGTTATATCTACTTGCAGAATGTGGTCTTACTAAGTATCTGAAACATTCTAAGTTTTAGTTTAAGTGACACCAGGAAATCAGAGAACATTGTTTTGAAAGAAAAGAGGACAAAGGGGAAGATAATTTAATTTGTTTTTTGGGAAAAATTACAAATTTTGTCCCTAAACTTTGACCTTTCCATCATTTTCCTCTCTGCCCTTTGAAATTGATCAATTTTATCCTTAAGGTTCCAACTGCTGTGAATTCCTTCCGTGCACTAGGCTGTGAATTGGTGTCAAACTGCTAAGCTTACGTCAGGACTCTGTTCTTTGGAGTTTCTTTTTTCCTTTTCCCTTTTTTCTTCCTCTGTTTATGTTTTCCCCTTTTCTGATTTATATAGTTCTTAGCATAAATCTATATTTAGCTCAAGTTTTATGTGATATCTATGCTTGAAAATTTGACAAGTTTATGATGCATCCTTACTTTGAAAGTAGGTTCGCCTTCTTTTAGTGCCAAATCTGGAACCATATATGCAACTTCTTGAACCTGAGATGCTTCTTGAGAAGCAGAAAAATGAATTGAAGAGGCATGAGGCTTGGCAAGTCTATGGGGCCTTGCTGGTAAGTAAGCTTTTTTTGAGCACAGGCTTATTTCCAAAAGGTGGATGCTTTTATGTGCGAAAAACATTAGCTTGGGTATGATTTGGTATGATGCTGAAGTATGTAATCTTCAGCGTGCTGCAGGTCATTGTATACATGACAGACTGAAGATGTTTCCAACTTTTCCATCTCCTTTTCCTACAGTATTGAAGGTCAATGCAAGAGTTGCTACTGCTTCTGGTGAGTAATCTTGTGCTTAAGTCAATACTGTTTGGTCACTCAAAAAATGTCAGGTTGCCGTTGTTTATATCTGCTGAATGGGATGCAGACGGTACAGGTTGTCATGTAGTTCTTTTTATTGAAACAAATGTCTATAACATCCATGCCAAAACTGATCTGCATGTCAGCCTTATCCTCGTAGTTAAAAAAGGAAGACCATTTGATCCTTGACATTTGCAATCAAGAACAAAGTGACATCCACTATCTCAATTATCTTTACTATCTTATATGACACAAAAACCAGATAACAAATATAGATTTCAAAGGAAAGGAATTCCTGTTTTGAAGGCTATGGCTAACATCAGATTTACATCTTTTAATCGAAACATATTGCTTGAGATAAATTAACTATTCAGGATACTGCAATCAAAGTGAATTTGTTTGACTAAATGAATGCAGAAGGCCATTAACTATCAGTCCTTTCCTTATGAAAATGTGTGATTACTTAAGCACTTTTTTTCTTTCCTTTAACCTTTTTGAACTTCTGGCCATTTTTTACTCGAGTTCTAAAGTATAACCTTTCTAAATAAATATTTTTAGTTTAAAAGAATCTATCTTTACAGAAACAGGTTCCCTGGCAGTTTGACTGGGAACTTTCTCAGCCATGTTTCTCTCTTAGGATATTACCTAAGCTGCATTCATATGTCCTGGAGTGTATACAAGAGGTTAATGGTCCTCAAACCACTTCTGTTGAGACAATTTTACAGCATATATAACTTCCTTTTGCTTAGTTTTAAAGTTCATAAGAGACTTATTGATAACTGAGACATTGGCTGTTTTGAAATGTGTGCAATGGTCCATTTGCAACTTACTCAGTCCGCCCTTTATTTTATCAAGGTAAACGCAAGGCAAGCTTGGAGCCATTGGAGCATCAGCCACCTCTGAAGAAAATTGCAACAGATGGCGAAGTTGACGTCGTTATGTCAAATTCCTCTCCATCTCGTAGGCAAGGGGAGACGGGGGTTGAAGCTTCACCAGTTGATTCAACTATTGGCCCATCATCGTCATCTCAACAGATGGCTAATGAGAACACTTCAGATGGCAGAATTAAAAGTGAGCTGCGCAATAATCAAGATCTGAAGATATCCACTGCCCTTGCCCAGGTTTGGAAAGATGAACTGAATTCTGGACGTGTCTTGGTGTCACTGTTTGAATTGTTTGGAGAAGGTATCCTGTCTTTCATTCCAGCTCCTGAGATGTCTGTGTTCTTGTGATCTGTTGTGTAAAAAAAAAAATTAAAAAAAAAGAAAAAATGACTAGGTATAGGACATCAATCACCAGTAAAACGATGTTGATTATGAGAACAAACTAATTACTCTTTTATTATGTCCTAATTTAATGTAAGTAAAATTTTCAATTTCCTCTTAAACTTGTTCAAAATCTCTTAGATGTTGAATGTAATGATGATCCTCAGTTTGATGGTGTTGGTGTAATTATATGCCAATGATCTTATCTTGGAAAAAATGGTGGATTAACAACAGGGTTAAAATCTTGTCTTACTTCCTTGTCTTGTACCTTGTGTCATTTTTGGTAAAAAGATATAAAATATAGGGCACAATTAGGGGACGATATTTGTGGACTCATTCTCTGTTTCAATGTGTTTTAATTGATTAGTATTATATATAATTATAGAGTTAAAATATTATTTTATAATTTTAAAACTAATCAAATTCAATGAGAATGTGAGACAGCATATGTCTCTGATAACCACGTTGTGCAATTTTAGTCGAAAATGTAGAACAGAGCAAAACAGGAGAATAAATATAAAGCAATACATGGAGAATTTGTAAATGACTAGAGCATGAACAGAATAATGCTTAAGCAGTAGCGACTTGATTGGATTCTCTCTCAACAGCTTTCTTCAGGATACTATCTTCTTCCAACACCATTTGAACTGGCAAGAATCCCATCCCATCTGCCATAGCCAGCATCATCTGCTTGGTTTCCTTCTTGAACTCCTCCAATTCGACCGTGCCATTCAAGTTGTGATCAAATTTCACGAACAAGGACTCATAAACACTTGCAAGCTCATCTGGGTCAGTCTCCACATCAATACCGAAGTGTGTCTCGAAAACCCTCAGACTCTGCAACTCCTTCAACATCTCTGCATATGACAGAAGACCATCATGGTCTGTATCAAGGTAAGCGAACCTGTCGCATACTGACACGTTGAAGGCTTCTTCATCCTCAAGGAAGTTGATAATGGTGGCACCATCAACAATTGCTACACTCATCCTTCTCTCTTCAGCTTGGGATTTCAAGAAAGGTAGCTTAGCTTTGAGGTAACTTAATAAAGTGGGAAAGGTTTTGAGTAGTGAAAGTTTTGGAGAAAGGTGTTTGTTATCTCCTCCTGTATATAGCCTGTTATAGTGGGTTAAAAGGGCATATTCCTTAGTATTGAACCAGGATTCCAAGAAACCGACCCTATTGGAAGAAATTCAGCGCCTAATTAGTGATTAGTGGTTAATAACCATTTGTAAGTCAGTGGGTTTCCGAGAATCTAAGTCAAAAACTTCTAACTGGAATCATCCTTTTATGAGTCAGTGGGCCTGTGAAGATCCAATTGGCGAATAGCGTGTTGGAAGTCAAAAACCCTTTAACTGGGTCAATCTTAAGCCAATATATAGAACCAAAAACAGAAGCAAATTGAAGTTGAGGGTTTAGGGTTTTGGTGCAGTTTTGTTGAATTATAGAAATAGTACTGCTCCACCCTAGGTTTTTGAGTAGTGCAGAAATAGTTTAAGTGGGTTAGCATGAGCCTTGAATTGGCATACTTAAATTTGAATATTACTACGAATACAGATATAAAAGAACCTTGGCTTGTCATTAAGCCAATTCGTGGGGAGTTCAAGATTTACTCTTAATAAGCCCAAATTTGTTCATGGGCAGTTCGATCACATAAATGATCTTGAAAAGACTCTATGTAATGAAGGTGTTCATGACAGCAATCTATTGTGTAAGCCCATGTTTGAATTGTCAAAAGAAATAAAGAAATTAGAATTTTTATGCCTTGTTTGCAGTAAAATATTTAAACCAATTAGATCTTGAGAACTCACTTAAATCATGATAAATCTTAAATATTAAAAAATATTAATAAAGATATGTATACATTACTCAATAACGACAAATTGTTTTTAGATCACATTTCAATAAGAAATCCAATGAGAAAACGACTTATAGACGTAAAGAATGGAGCAAGAATAGAATAAAAAATAATTGATAGACGTAAAGAATGGAGCAAGAATAGAATAGAAAGAAAACATTTAATTATCTCACCCTTTTTTTATTGTGCCCACTCTCCCTCCCTAATTTTTATTCAAAAATACCCAAAATGTCCTAACCTAAAAAACCCTACCTGCATGCCCCACTAACCCTAGCTCCCCCCTACATTCCCCTTTTTCCTTCTTCTTTCCCATCTTACCTGAATCTCACTCACTCCCCAAATCTTCATTTTATCTTTCTAAATAATTACAAAATAAAAAAAAGTGAGTAAGGAATGTGCGATAAGAAATATGTGAATGACATTTTCCTCTAATAACTTATAATATTATAGGTGGGGTTGAAAAAATGGTTTAAAATTATTGATGCCTGAGAAAGGGTGGAAGGTGATTACCAAAAGTTGATGATGATTTGTACCTATATATTCTTTCTGTTTTTATATTATAATCAAACTAACAACTTTAATGATTTTCTATCTAGGGAAGGAAATCTATGTTGGCTTTGCTTGGATTCTTCCTTTTCATTCATTTGATTTTTCATCGACAAAGTCTTGACAAACATAGGCGGATCTTAAAGATATAATTTTTCAAATTGCTTTAAAAATTAATATAATTTCTGAAATTTTTTGAAACCTCTAATATAGCCCCTACATTTTTTTTAACCTCTCTAGCCCCTCCAACATTTTACTTCAAGTTTTGTTTATTGAAATTGTTGAGCAGAACTCACAGAAAGCTGTCGGCCATTTCATGGGAAAACAGTCAGAAACTTGCTGTAAAGGGCGCTAAAAATAAAAAGAATGACGCAAAATATATCTATCATTCTTTTCAATGTTGTTGCTGAAGAAAAGAGGCAATTATTGAGAGCCAACCTGAGAAATATCTTCTCAAGGCCAAGGTGCTGCAAAGTATAAGACAACTGGAATAGTTCCAAAGAAAAAGGGCCATATCTTTTGTGGTACTCTTGTGTTTTATTATTTATATCCCTTTTTGTTAAAGATATATTATTTTATATTTTTTTTACCAATGATAAGGAATCGGCTAAAAAATGAAATACGGACAAAAACAGAAGAAGTCAACCCTAAATTAAGAAACTTTATGGGTGTGTCTATCACTAAAATTATCATGTCATATTGGTCTATTGAAATTCTGAAAGAAAGAAACAAGAAGAGATGAGGAAAATAAAAAGAAAAGACAAGGAAATGCACCAAAATCAAGACATTTTCCTGGCACATACACGTGTAAATAAATTGCTCAATTCCTTCTGATTCCATTCAAACACTCACTCGAAGATTTTGTCTCACGCGTTAAGCAAATCTTTGGTCCAAAGATGAAGGTAAGTCCGGGTATCATTTTAGGCAACTATTTTATATATACTTACTGTGATGAAATTCTCAAACTTCTTTAATTTTCTACTCTAATTCCAGCAATTACTCAGTCAACCTAAAATTCCAACCCATATTGTTAACACTATTTTAAGAAACTATTACATACTTTCTTCTATCAATAAGTTGTTATTATGATTTCAACTTAGCTATACACTAAAAACTATTAAGTTTTTATTTAATAGCTTAAATTTTTTGAAATGAACTAGGTAGTTTTACATATGATATCTAATGGTTAGAAGATTGAATTTTTATGTTCTTATTTTTTTAATTAAATTAAAATTTCTAATATAATATTGGTGGGTCCCTGCTAATATTTTAAGTTATAATAATATATAATATGATATTGATAAGTCTCTTTGACCACATATATTTTTGCCCCACCTTCTCAACTAAGTTAAAAAAAATATATTATAAAATATAAGTAAACTTGTGCTTTGTTCAAGTGCAAGCTTGCCATAAATAAAATTATTATTTAATTTTTATTAAATAATTAAATTTTTGGATTAAATCAAAATATGTTATCAACATTTAAAAATATAAGAGATATGGGCAGTTCAATCCCATGAATGTTCTTGAAAAGACTCTGGTGAAATAGAAGCTATATCTGGTGTTCATGAGAGCAATCTATTGTGTAGGCCCACGTTTGAAATTGACAAAAGAAACAAGGAACTAATATTTTTATGTCTTGATGTAAAGAAGAAATTATTATTATTATTATTATTATTATTATTATTATTGGAGTTAGAGAATAATTGATAGACGTGAAGAAGGGAGCAAGCATAGAATTGAATAGAAGCACTGTCTAATGATAAAATTACACTAAATATCAAAGTAGCATCATTACTAAAGCAACATATAGAACTAATTAATTAATGATAATGATGTGTATGTCCGTAAGAGTATCCCCTTGTGCTTGCCAGGCTGTGGGAAGAAACAAGTAGGAATAATCCAAGTTACCTTGTCGGATAAATTAAAGATGTGGTAGTTGGGGTTGAAAAAGTGGCTTGGAAAAACCATGGCAAGTGATGCTTGAGAAAAAGAGGAAAATTACATGGATGTAGTGGTAGAGGGTGATTGTTAAACGATCATATAATAATAATGACAACAATATTTATTACCGATATGATGATAATGATAAGAATATGTATCATTACGAGATTTATGTAAAGTAAAAAATTTAAATTAATATAAAAACACATTTTAAAAAAAATCGTAATTATTTCATCCTAAACAAAACTATCATAATAATAATAATAATAATATGAATCTATCTATTACTATATATACATATAAAGTGAAATATTAACTACTAACCACGTATATCAATTGGCTGCTTCATCGAAACTTCTCTCCTAATTTACTATCACTGACGTTCATAAAAAATTGCTGTGATTAATAACCAACAACTAAAATTGGTTTTCTACCTAGGGAGAGCTTTGTTGGCTATAATTAAGACTTAATTGCAATTGTTCAGCAGAACCACAAAAGGCTAAGATATGAGCCATTTCATCATCGGAAAACAGTGATAAAAACTGCTGTAGATGCTAAAATACAAAGGATTGAGAAAACCTTTTTATTGGTTTAAATATTCTATTACACAATTTATAACATAACCATATCTAACTGCAGTTTTATTTGTCAAAGAATTTGTTATAAATAACTTAGTAATACTTATAAAATTGTTTATTGTTTTTTGACCAACAGGGTATGACATAAATTACAAGGCAGAGCATTTTGGTCTTTCTCAAGCTAGGTCTCAGTATTGGAATTACATGTTTTATTCTATTTTTGTGTTTCATTCCTTGTTTTATATTTTATAATTTCTTTTGACCAATTGAAAGTGATACTAAAATTTCAAACTTAAGAAATTTCTTGGAAGTTCACACTAAAATTCTCATGTCTTCTTGTTATCAAATTCTAAAAGGAAAAGAAAGGGGGAAAGAAGAAGAAAAGGCAAGAAAATTAACCATAATCAAATCGATGCCCGGTTACCGTCGTCAACATAAGCAATTTCACACTAGAAAACTCGTATATAAAAAGCCCTAAATTCCCCCGTCGACCACAAAGCACACAAACACATAGCGCGTCTAAATCACTCAGTGTTTCTCTCAGCTACCTTTCGGTCCAGATGAAGGTATGTGAGATCTTTTTTAATGTTTAATAATTGCTTTATACGTTATGCAACTTTATTCAACTAGCAATAATAATTCTTTGTGCTCTAGCAGGAGATAGTTATAGGACTAGAAATAAACAGCGAAAGGTGCCGAACGAAGGCGCTGAAAACTGCTTCAGAGGCGAAAGGTGCATATCATTTTAGGTTGAATTGATTTATGATTTGATATTGAGCCTCTTCAACATCAAATATTTCTACCCCACCTTCTCATATATATATATATATATATATATATATAGTATAAGGCATGAGTGGATATATGCTTTGTTTACCTTTCAAGCCTAAAATGGCTTTTATGCGCAAGGTATGCTATATATAAGATTATTTACAGAGCCTTATCTAATAGCTTAAATCTTTAGGTTAAATTGGATATTGGCATGTTACCTGCGTTTAGAGATATATAGAATTACGCCGGTCCGCATATATCTTGGTCATGACAAAAACATTTAAACAATGATGCAGGTGTAATTTCGGTGTCATTAGAAGAAGATCAACTTGTGGTGAGAGGTGATGTTGATTCAGTACGCTTAACTACTGTTCTGAGAAAGAAGTTCAAGAAAGCCACCCTCATAACTGTGGAAGATTTGAATGAGAACGTCGAGGATGCTGCAGAAGAGGAAGCGGAAACGAAGCCAGTGGAAGAATATTGGCCAGTATGTCACTGCAATCACCACAACCGTCCTTCTCCAAGCTTTCAAGTTGTGGTTTATGATCCAAACCCTGATACTTGTTCCATCGTTTGAGTTGCTTCTTTGTATTTATTGTCTGTCCATGCTATGATAGGCAATTTGCTTTGATCACCGATTGAAACATTAATGAATAACAAAGGTTTGGATATATGCGTGTATATATATATTATGTTATTGAAGACTTTCTGATGGTGAAAGAGAATCAATAGTGTTTAAGCGAGAAATCTCTTGTGGAAGCCGACGTCTGAATTGCCAAAAGAAATAAGGAACTAAAACTTTAAAGACCATCTTTGGTGGAGTTTTATAGAAGTTGCCTATAGTAAAATATAGGTTGCATAATAAATTTCATAACTAAAGAGTAATGATATAGAAGAGAAAGAATTTTATGAATTTTATGAGTATAAAATGTTGCATAAGAGAAAATGATCTAAAAAAATAGATTCATAAGAGAAAAAAAAAAATACAAAAACAAAGAGAATTTTTAAAAATACAATAAAGATCTTCTTTCCCCATCAAATCTAATGTGAAAGAATTGATTGACAAGAAGGTTGACCAGGTATATATATAAATATTTGTTTATTGCTGAAGTTAAATAAATACCAAAATAGCAAAGTCAATAGAACTCAAAGATTGTATGAAAGCCCCTTAATTATTCCTGCTAGCCTGTGGGGAAGACGTTTATTGGATAATTAATACGATAGAGGTTCATATAAAAAAAATAATAATATAATACGATAGAGGTAGGGTTAGAAAAATTGTTTAAAATAAAATCATAAATAATTGATGTTTAATTATAAACAAATTTACGTAGATTGTTTTGGTAGTAAAAAAGTTTAGGTGAGTAAGAAAATTTACATGATTCATTCCATTCCTATTCATGTATGCCTATTTGGATTCCATGTTTTTCATTCCTTGTACTAAATGAAATCGGGGATAAATTACAAAACTCAAAACGTTTTAAAATTATTTGCATATATATATATATATATATATATATATATATATATATATATATATATATATATATATATATATATATATTAAAACACGAATTAAATATACGCTTAAACAATAAATAGAAGTTTTGAGCCCTTCTATTTATTGCTGTGACCTCGAAGTCGGCAGTCTCCATTGCCTTAGGCCTCATTCTCGTTTCTGTGTTCAACATAATGCAAGGTGCGTGGTGCTTACAGATTGAGCAATTGCTGGGAATTTCCCAATTGCCTGCAGAGAATTTCCATAAAATTGCTGATTTCAGAGTCTTCGTGAGTGCTAAATTAATGTTAATTTAACTGCCACCAATATGGCTTCATTTCACTTGCCAGTTCATAAATTCAAAGTTTATTTCTTTTCAATATACTGTGAATACCAACCAGTTAGTAGCATTTGAGAAAGGGAAGACGGGTGGTTATTACTTGTCCATGGGGAGTGATGTGAATACCAACCAGTTAGTAGCATTTGAGAAAGGGAAGACGGGTAGTTATTACTTGTCCATGGGGAGTGATATGAATCAGAACCAATGGACTAAGCTCTCACATTTAGGCACAACTTAATAAAGAATTCAAGAGAAATTGTAAAAAGACTCAACTTGTTGAATCTATATAAAAATGTCATACCATTAAATGAGGTAAGTATTTTTTGACTTTGATTCTTAGACATTTATTTAATTTAGATTAGACATTGACTTGAGTATTGGAAATTCAATACTCAACCCAACCTTTATTTGTTTGTAGGACTTTTAAGACCTGATTCAAAGCCTAACCCTACCTTAGAAGTGATCATTGAACAAGAAAACTTTAAACCCGTTCAAGTAAAACTTGACGAAACACTGGCTTTATTGAATCAAAGTTTTTTTTAATACTTTCTTTTTGTAGTAATATAAAGTAAGATTTAAAAATCTCTGTCTTTTTGGGATTTAGATCTTGTCTTTATCAAATAAATCAATCATACAATGACAAATCTCTTTTAGTACTTATCGCCATAATTTTTGGGTTATATATATATATGCAAGATCTAACAGTTTCAAAAATTATCTTAATATTATCTAACTACATATTAATTGATAAAACTGAAATATACAAATACATACAAAATGTAGTTCAAAGTCAAGGCCACGTTTGTTGCAATGGCATACCCCAATAGTTACATACAATATTTTCTATCTTAAAACTTTTGGGTTTACAGTCTTCTTGAATGCTAATAAAATGAGATTTAAATGAAAGGAGATATGGATATTCAGTTTTCCAAAAAGAAAATAATAAGATTTCTTTATAGTGATAGAAAATCAAATATTTATGTAAGTGATTGAAATTTTTTAATATGTTTTGTTAAAGTAATCATAGAGGAATTATCTAATATTATATACTTTATTCATCATTAATCAGGTGGCCTATATAAATTTTAGACTTTTTTTTTTTTTTTGACTCAATAGCATTCTCAAAGTGAGTGAAGAAGTTGGGTTTCCATGAGTGTAAGTTTAAATGGATGATGTGCTGTGTGCAAGCTGTTTAGATGGGAAGACTCTCTCTTTCTGTCTCTTTGAGCTAGTAGTTACAAGAAGGCTTCTCTGCATCTTCTCGATAATGAGGAAAAGGAAGGAAAATATTAACGGAGAGTAAATATAAAAACCATAAATTAATCCCTCACACTTACTTATTATGAACTATTGATAAACTAGTTTTTTATATTTTAATTTTGTTAATTTAATACATAATACTTTAAAATTGTGACAAATTAATCTTTTTGTCTATCTTCTTGTTCTATTAACAAAAAATGTTAATGTAAAATATTTTTTGCCCATGAGTATTATTAAGTATTTACTAGTATTAATAAATTTTAAAATTGTGACAAATTGATTTTTTTGCCTATCATCTCTGTTACAAACTATTAATGGAGAATGTTGATGACTCACATGTACTGTTAAGTGTTCATCAATGTTCATAAGCTTATCAATTTTGACATTAATAAATATTTAATAGTACATGTATACAAAAAAAAAGGGTTCCATGTAAGCATTTTTCATATATCCCTTTTATCTCCCATATCTCTTATTTGCTAATGGCTCCATTAAACTCTTTTGCAAATCTGATTATGTCAAATATTTTAAATAATCTTTTGGACGTGTTGGACACTCAATAAAAAGCTAGCTAGTGGGGGAAGGTGAGTCTTGAAAAGTCTAACGGTAATTCTGCTCTAAAACAACCCTTCGTGTCTAAGCTTTCTCTCTTGAGCAAAATCTTCTTTAAGTATTGCAATAATCATTGGGAGCTTGCCATTTCGACTCCATTAAGCCCATGTGCTTGGGTCAAGTTTGCTAGTTCACCCAACTCGTCCTAAGCTTCACCTTAGTCTCCCGGCCACTTGTTGACACAAACGTAGAAGACACCTCTCCCATATACTCTACTTAGTCTCTCTATATATAAATCCTTGATTGGATTCACACTCCTAGAGGTTTTCTCTACCAAACATAAAGTGAAAATCCCCTAGGACTTCTATCTTTACCACACATTCCTAAAATCCTAAACCCTAAAATGGGCTACATTCTCTTGTCCTTAGCCAAACCATCAACTATAATACTATTTGCATACTAGAGAGAAATACAGTGTGAATAACTTATGAGACAATATACTCGTGTGCTTATAGCATTTATACCAATTCAAAATTTTAAAGGCTTCGATCGATTAGCCTTTTCTACTTATATGTCCTCACATGTATATACAACAAGTTGTATAGAAATAGTTTAAATTAAAATTAAAGGTCAATTTAAGTAGGTTGGCATGAGTCAAATTAAAGTTTAAATTGATCTAATAGATTCAAATATTAATATGTTTATAGGTGTAAGAAAAATATGCATTTGATATGTTAATTGACAGTTAGAAACCAAAAGAACCATAGATTATCATTAAGTCTATTCCCTCTATTAAACTATGTTGCAGATGATGCAGAAACCTTAATTAATAAATGATCTTCAAGGATTATAGTAGTGTTGTTGCATACGAGCAGCAGCAACCACCAACGTGCTAGTGTTAGAGGTAATTAATGTGCTCCATTTACTCATATTGCTAGTCATGAAGGAGATCGGTACGTAGTTTAAACTTTTAAACCAATAGCTAGCACACTTTTAAGAGTGAACCCATGTAAAGGGAACTTCTTTTCCTAGTCCTATGTACTTCTAATGTATTATGTATTGGACTGCTTTTGTTGGTTTGTTATACAAAATGAAAATTATGAAATTAAAATGAGAATAATTGTGTCAGCCCATGTTTGTTTAAATTGTATAAATAATTGATATAGACGTGAAGAATGGAGCAAGCATGGATATATAGGAGTATCATTTATAAATTGGTAGAGTTACATCAATATCACCAAAGCGATGGAAAGCAGATGATGTGTACATACGGAAGAAAGCAACATATAAGGAATCTTAGTTGCATTTATTGGATAAATAATACTTTGTTGTGGTAGTTAAAGAAGTGGTTTAAATAATCATGACAATTGATGTTTGACATAAAAGAAGATTGCATGGATCATAGATGTAGTGGTAGAGGGTGGAGGGTGCTTGTCAAAAGTTGTTTATTATTATTATTGATAATAATCTATTTTTTTTTCAATTTTTACCTTATATAATATTAATAGTTATGTTAAAATTTAGTAAAATTTTTTTTATTTCTTTTGTAGTCTTGGATACTAATAATTTATTTAAAAAAAGAAGAAGCAGAGAACAATTAAGAGCTTGCTTATATAATATACTTCTTTCATATTAATTGTACTATTGACCGACTCATCTATATTGCAGTGATTAGAAAACAAACTAACAACTTAAATTTAGTTGTTTTCTATATAGGGAGATCTTTGTTAGCCTTACGTCGATTCTCTCTTTTTCCATTCCTTTGATTATTTTTTTCTAATAAATCACAATAAGGAGGTTTCAACCCTTTCCTTCTTTGATTTTTCATCAACAAGTTCTGGTCTTAGTTTCAGACAAAGGGGTTTATTATCCTCCAAAATATATTTTTTAAATTATTTTATAATATTAATATAATCTCTGGATTTTTTTTTTTTCAAAACTCTAATACAGCCCTGCAATTTTTTAATCCCCGTTTTGCCCCTATAACATTTTAAAGTTTTGTCACTGTAGATAATCATTTAATTGTATTTGAAATTGTTGAGCAGAACTCACGAAAAGCTATCAGCCATTTCATCATGGGAGAATTGTAAGGAAACTGCTGTAGTGGCTAAAATACAAAGAATGAGATTAAAAAACTATCTACTATTCCCTTGAAAATTGGGGTAAAGTTTTTCTTAATTAACATTTATTGAGTTGATTATAATTCAAACAAAAACGTTGACTTTTAACTTTCAATGCGAGTAGAAAGAACTGGAGATGAAAAAGACAGAATATGTGGAGAGAGAAAATGCGAAGATAAATAGCTATGATCCGTACAAAGCAGTCCGAAGAAGGAAGAAATTATTGCCCGAAGAATCCATTCTCACATTCAAAGTTTTACATCTAAATTATACACTTAGTTTTATGAATACAGTGAAAGAATAAAATAATAAATATATATATATATATATATATATATATATATATATATATATATATATATATATAAGTGTACAAAAACAAGTATATGAATGACCCATAATTATTGAGACTTAACATGAGAAACGTCTTCTGGGCCCAGTAGCTAGCTTCAAAGTAAGAGACAACTGGAGTATCTTCCAAGAAACAGCCAAGGTGTTTCTAACCCTAAGATTCTCATGCCTTATTCAACTTCTAAAAGAAACAAAAAAGAGAGGAGGAAAGAGAAAGGAAAGACAAGAAAATAAACCAAAATCAAGTAGTTGCCTTGGCACAAGCACGTTTCTTTTAGTCAACCCAAGCAATTCGCTAGAATATGCGTATCTATATAAGGCACTCAGTTCCCTCCGATCCCACAGCCACAAAAACACAAATGAGTTGTTAAGTCGCTTAAAAGAGTTTCTCTCACATTTAAAGCTACTTTTTGGTCCAAGGATGAAGGTAAGCAATTGAGATCTTTTGTGATGTTTAATAATTGTGTTACATGTTATGCAATTTTATTCTACTAGCAATAATAACTTCTTTATGCTGTATTGCAGAAGATAGTTATAAAGCTGGAAATACACAGTGACAGATGCAGAAACAAGGCCCTGAAAACTGTTGCACAGGCACAAGGTTCATATATATCATTTGTTCACTTGTCTTGTAGAAAGTCTCCAACTTCTTAGACTTCTACATATTACTCACCAACTTGAACTTTCAGTCCCTTTTTCAAGCTATCATTACATACTTTCTTCAATACACCAGAAAGTTGTCACTGTATATGTTTTGAACTTGACCATGTACTTAAAACTCCACTCTTCCCTACCTTTATTCTTTCAAATATAAGACCATTCTTATTCTTAGGTATTCAGGTAACAAATAAATTTTTAAGTTGAATTGATTTAGACTTATAGTTTCAATACCTTTTTGACTTAATAGTTAGGAGATTAAATCCTTCTACCTCTACATTCTCATTTAAAGTAAAAATTTTGTAAGATATAAGTTGACACATGTTTTTTTTTGTCTTAACTTAAATTTTTTATTTAAATTGGTCCAAACATTTAAACCACGGTGCAGGTGTGGTTTCAATGTCATTAGAAGGAGACCAACTTGTGGTAACTGGTGATGTTGATTCGGTATGCTTAACTACAGTTCTGAGAAAGAAGTTCCCTTATGCATCCCTCCAGAGTGTGGAAGATTTGAATACGAACGTCGAGGCTCCAGCAGTAGTTCCAGAACCGGAGGTTCAACCTAACTCGGAGGCCGAAAATTTGCCGATATGTTACCCCAATTACCACTACCATCCTTCTTCGTGCTATCAAGTTGTTGTTTATGATCCGTACCCTAATACTTGTTCCATCCTTTGAGTTGCTTCTTATGTATGTATATTCTGTCATGATATGACAGATAATTTGCTTAAGTGTGAATCAATAGCAAAGGGTCGGATATATACATATATATATTTTCATGAGAAGACTTTAATAGTGAAAGAGAATTGCTAGTGTTTATGCGAGAAATATATAGTATAATCCCACATTTAAGTTGCCAAAAGAATAATGAAAATGATCTTTCTCTCCAGTACATTTCAAACCGTGCAAAATGCATACTTATATCTTGTGACTTATCCCTTTCGCAGGGTCCAAAACAATGTACATGTTATATTCCATGGAAAGAACATTATTATATTTGATAGCAGATTTAAAAAAAAAAAGGCACGGAATAACCAGTTTCTTCTTGAGGTGAAAGTGCTTATCTCATCCTCTATAAAATTAGCACTTTATCTTTTTTTTTCTTTTTTTTTTTTCGAACCAATTTTTTTAATTCTATGCTTCAAAACTTTTTAACAAAAGTTATTATTGTTTTTGAACTAATTATAATTCTATTTTACATAAATTCTATTTCACTATAAAATGGTATAGTCATTCTTCGTATTTTTATTTCCATTCTTATTCCATGATTTTTATTATAAATACAAGACGAGGCATTTATTCATTGTCTCTAGACGTTGTCTTCAAAAAGGGGATAAGTTATACAACTTAAAATTATGTGAAAATTAATAATAAGTTGTGGTTTAAATGGTAAATAAATTAAGCTCAATAGATGAAGTGTCTATATAATATTAAAAGTTCGAGTTGACAACAAAATACATCCAAATAAGATAATTAATCATAATTGTTTTATTTTATAAATAAGATTAATTTTATCTTTAATGTAGGATGGTTATAGATAACCATAGATAAGAAAATGTAAAAATAAATTCCATATTATAGAATATTTGAATCAAATATACACGTGACCTAAGGATAAATTAGAAGTTTTAAGCCCTCCTTTGCCACAATCCAAACGCTCCTTTCTATGGTCAAAATATTGGTGCTCTTTGCTGGAAATTTCCATATATTGCCAGAGAATTACCACCAAATAGCTGCTTTCAGAGTCTTCGTCAGCGCTTAATTAATTGTTACTTATATATAACTCAACTGCCACCATTATGGCTACATTCACACTTGCCAATTCAACAATTCCAAGTTGATTTCTTATCAATGATGTGAAGGCCATTCAGTTAGTGGGGTATTAGAGAAAGAGAGGTTCAAGTAGTTTGGACTTGTCCATGGGGTGACTTAGACCCATTGACTTGAAACCACGCTGGCTTCTTTTGCAAAATGCAGATTTTTTAAGTACTTATTTTTATACTTTTGGATTTACATACAAAACGAAACCACTTTCAATGATTATTTTAATATCATCTAATTAACTACTATACACAAAGATCAGCTAGTAAAAAATTATTTTAATTTAATTAAAAATTTTAAGTTTAAGTCTTAAAAATATAGCAGAGTTTACATTTAATAAAGAGAATTTTACCTGCTTTGTTTTACTTAGTTAGATAAATATTAGTAGTTTGTGAAAAAAAAAAAAAAATCTAATTACATGTTAGCAGTGGAACTCAAACTAGACAATATCATTATTGAATCAGACTCTTCTATTGCTATATCTGCTTTATTGAACTATTCCTCGAAAGATACAAATCCATGAAGCACAATATTGATGTTTGCAGGGCGCTGATGAGGCAGCTCAAGTAGTATATGGTGCAGCATATCCATCGAGAGGGAAACCAGCTTGCAGATTCATTAGCCAAGAAAGGCCATCCTAAGCAGGAGCAACTAGTTATTTTGTGTAATATACCTTTAGATGTAAACCTTATTTCGCTGACAAGGTGGGGTGAATTTACCCACGAACCATATGGCTTGTAATCTTATGACTTTACTGACTCCTATCTAATGCTATTCCACTTTCACGGAAAAACAAAACTAAGTTCAAAGTCATGGCCACGTTTTCTGCAGTGGCCGGCACACCTTTTCTATCCTAAATTAATCTTTGGGTTTAGAAGTCTTCTTAAATAGCTAATAAAGTGAGATTTATAAGGAGTTATGGATATTCAGAATCCCCAAAGAAAAGAATTAGATCATTTTATAGTAGTAGAACATAAATTATTTATATATGCGATTGAATTTTAATAATCATGATTATAAAAAGTTAAATTTTAGATATCAACAAGCTTAATACTTTTCATACTCCAAAATGTATTTTTCAATTTTCATACAAAAAAATCGTAAAATGCACAAAGTGAATGTATATATTGATTCATATTTGATTTTTTAATGTTTTGTCAAAATTATTCACCGAGGAATCATCTAATTTTATGTACTCAAGTCATCATTAATATAATATAGTTTTTCTTATGTGTTTACTTAGATAAATTTATAAATCAAGTGGCCAATATAAATTTCAGACTCTCTATCTCTCTCGGATTCCATTGCATTCTCAAAGTGACAGTGAAGATGTTGAGTTTCCTTTGAGAGGCAGATTAATTTAATGGATCATGTGCTGTGTGCTTGCTTCTTAGATAGGAAAACCCTCTCTCTGTCTCTTTGAGCTAGTACTTAAGAAGGTAGCGATCACCGTCTTTCTCTTTTTACATGGCTCAATCCAAACACTGCTTTAGTCTGAACTCAACCACAATATAGATGTAAACCATATTTACATTTGCTACGTTAATTGATGGTTGGAAAGTCAGAATCATGGATTATCATTAAGCCTATTCGCTATGTTAAACTATGTTACAAAACTTCAAGGCTTTTAATATCTGCATGCCTTAGATATTAATTGGCATAGAGATTTTTAGACCCACCAACTTATCATATAATAATTTCATAGCAGTAATACTTCTTAAATAAATATATCTTCTTATTGAAATTAATACCTAAAACATAGTAATAAGTATGCAAGTTGCAAAAAGCAAAAGAGATAATTAAGTAATAAATATCAAGAAGAACGATAGTAAATTCAGATGATTATTAAACCCTCTTATTCTAAATTTTCTCCAACACTCAAGTATTGCTCGTTATCTTTGAAAATTTTCATTCTTTAGCGTTCATCCATTATGTCTCACACTCCACTTCTTGATTTTCTTGGCTTCTTGAACACATGTGGTTGTGAAGCTGATGTAGGTTACCATTTTTTAGGACCCTTTGCCAATCGTTCCTTCTTCCTAATCAACTTTCTCTCCCCTGCTTGTCTTACCTTTAGCATGCTCGCAGTGACCACTTTTGAAGCTTCAGCGAAACCATGACTGCTTCTCACGCAAGTCAAAACTAGGGTATCTCCAAGTAATTGATTACTTTGGGATGACCTTCTTTCCTCAAAATTCTTAACACGTTATTCAACATTGTCTTCTCCCTCAACGTAAACCTTTTGTCGTCGATCTTTTTCTTTGAACATGCATCTACCTTTGAATCAGACATACTCTTTTACTAGTTTGCTAGGAAAAAGAGTGGCTTTGATGCTACTTTGTTGGAGGAAGATGAATGTATTTCACTCAAATCTTATATCTTATTCAGTCAATTTATAAGTTTTTTCTACATTTTGAGAAAAACTAAACATCAATCTTTCAATCCCAATTGATATATTTTTTACACTATTTATACAAGGCTAACCACCTAGTCTGACCTTGAGGAAAGTTGTAATCTTGGGTAGATGAGGACCTCATGAGAACTTGATGAAAAAATAGATAAATTTAGTTATGGCCCTTCGTAGATGTCAGCCTCCCCAATTTGACATTGAAGACTTGTGGGTGTTTATATAATGCAAGAGATATAATTAATAATAGGGATTTTTTCCCTTGTTAATTTTATTAGTTTGGGATTTTTCAAGGGTGTCCATAAGTTGGGTTATATCGAATTCTACTGATTATTCATTTACTCGTTCTTTTTTGGGTCTTGTTTGTTAAAATAACATTGTGGTGCGTTTGCTGTCTGCTTGACCCCATTCGGTGCAACAATGTTGAAAGAATAAGCCATAATAAATTACCTTTCATCAGGACATGTTAGTTAAAGGGGTGCTATTTAGTATGTAGTATATATAGAAATTCAGAGTTGAGATCTTTTTCATATGATTAAATCCAAACCATTCTTATTATTTTTACATGATAGCTTAAACTCTTGGATTAGGTTAAGGGTAAATGTTCATATTTTACTATGTGTGGAGTCGGTTCAATAAAAAAGTCTGAACCATCCAAACTTTGTTACGAATAAGAAAATGTTGTAAGCACAGTTGTTAGTACATACCATTTTTTTATATTCAGGTGCTGTGATTATTTTGTAAGAGTAAAGCTGTAAATAAATAAACAAAAATGATAATAAATAAATAAAGTGTAAAAATAAATGTACTTATAACGCATCTTTCTGCATTATGTCCCTTTTAGAGTTAACGTCATGCATTGCATCAGTGCTCTAAATAGTAATTCCATGTTTAGTACGTGCACTTTTTTATTGACAATTCATTTTTATTAAGTTTTAGCTAAAAAATGCATATTCATTGTCTTAACAACATTTGCCAAGTCAAATTACCCCAAATGACTTTGCAAATGCCTGTCATTCTTGATTTAGATTTTTTAATTTTTAAAGTTACCAAATTTGGAGAGAGAAAAGAAGAGATAGTGGAGGAAAAAAAAAGAAAAAAAAAGGAATTCATCTGAACCTATTATGTTCATGTGAGAAATTTTTTGTGTAAGCCAACGTTTGAATTGTCAAAAGAAACTTTTAGGCCTCGATGATGCAACGGTCAAATGATTTTTTTTAGGTTATCCATGACATTTCAACGTGAAGAATGGAGCAAGAATACAAGCAACATTTACTGGTAGAATTTGCATCAATATCAAAATAGCAACATCAACAAAGCAATTATAGAGCTCAGATGATGTGTATATGCAAGTACGAGGGGCCCTTATGTCTGCCATAAGCTATGGAGAAGAAGAAAGGAACATGGGAATTTCAGTTACACTTATTGCATAAGTAATACGATTGTGGTGATAGGCGATTTAAAAATGTCCAAAATGATAATTGATTTTTGACCATAAAAAAAAAAAAAACGAGAAATTAAATTACGTGGACGTAGTAGTAGAGGGTTGAGTGGAGGACGATTGTTCAAAGTTGGTAATAATAATAATTGCTTTGTTATTTTTTATTATTACTATAGGGAGCAACTATTATTATGATACGGTAATAATATATATATATATATATATATATATATATATATATATATATATATATATATATATATATATATATATATATATATATATATATATAGAAATTGAAAATTCAAAAGCGGAGAACAATTAAGAGACTGCTTATTTAATGGTTTTCATACTAGGGAAACATTTGTTGGATTTACACTTTTTCAATCCCTTGATTCAATTTCTTTCTTTGATTTTCATGACCATGGTCTAGATAAATATCAGAGAAGGATTTTAGTTCAGACAAAGGGGTTTCTTATATATGCTATAAAACAACACACATGCACATGTTAAATTAAAAATGATCATAATCTCTGAAAGTTCTTAGAAAGTCTTATATAACCCTGTAAAATTTATGTTATCTCCCCTTAACTGCTCTAACATTTTACTTGATCAAGTTTTGCCACTGCAGATGAAGACTTAATTGAAATTAATTGTTGAGGAGAACTCACAAAAGGCTACATTTCATCATGGGAGGAGGAACAGTAAGAAAAACTGCTTTAGAGGCTAAATACAAATACAAAGAATGAGGTAAAAAAAATATCTACTATTCCTTTCAGTGATGCTGGAAGTCAGTGCGAAGAACTGGAGAAGAGAGAGACAGAATATGTGGAGAAATAAATGGAAAACAACATAGCACTGATCCACAATCGTTTTGAAAGAAAATTATTGAGACTTGACATGAGAAAGGTCTTCTCAAAGCCAAGGAGAGCCAGCTAGCTGCAAAGTATAAGACAACTTGAATGACTTCAAAGAAATTCATTGGATGCTTCTAGCTTGGGACAGATACAGGGTGGGGCAAGTGTTCCCTCCCTCCTTCCAAATTTTGTTAATTTTTATATGTTATTATTATTATTTTTTTTTTAAAATTGGACTTGACTCTCCTAATTTTTTTAAAACATTTTATTTCAGCTTTTCTTGTAGTTGATTTATGGATTCGTCCTTATTTATAGCACCAAAATTATCATGTTTTATTCTATTAAAATTCCAAAAGAAAAGGATATGAAGAAAGAAAAAAGATAAAACAAAAATTACTAAATGATAAGAGATTATTTTAACTTGATTAAAAATCTCAAATTCAAATTTTGAAAATATATAATTATATTTAAACTTAATAGACTTAATAAAAAGAGTTTTACCGTTATACTTAGTAAGGGAGCTTGCCCTATCTCTTTCAAAAACTTCGTTAATCTTTATATATAATTTTTTTTTACAATTAGACTTGTTTCTAGCATCAAAATTCTCATGTTTTGTTGGTCTATTCAAATTCCAAAAGAAAACGATAGGAAGAAAGAAAAAGAAAATACAAGAAAATAGATCAAAATCAAGTGGTTAATTGCCTTTGGAATGTTTACGTTTACTTCTAGTCAACCTAAGCAATTTACTGGAAAGTTTATATATATGACAGGCACTCCATCTCTCTGATCTCACAAACCACACAAACACAAGGGTGTTTAGATAACTAACTTCAAGAATTCTCTCAAATCCAAAGCTATCTTTTGTTCCAAACATGAAGGTAAGTGAGATGTTTTGTAATGTTTAATAATTGTGTTGCATGTTATGCAGTTTTTTTCAACTAGCCATGATAACTTCCTTTATGCAAAGCAGAAGATTGTTATAAGCCTTACAATACACAACGACAAATGCAGAACGAAGGCCCTGAGAACTGTTGCAAAGGCAAAAGGTGCATGCATATCATTTGTTCACTTATTATGTAGAAATTCTCCAAGTTCATGAACTTACTCTCTCACTATTTTAACTAACCATTATATACTTTCTTTTCTCATCACGAAGTTGTTACTATGATGTGAACTTAGCCATATACCAAAAACTTCACTCCTTTCACTTTCTTTGTTTTTGTTAAATATAAAATGATTTTCGAGCTCTATTTAATAGTTTGAGTTTTTGAATAGAATCAACTTTAGACATGATATCAAAGTATCTTTAACTAATGGTTATTAAGATATTAAATCATTCTATTCTCCACTTTTTCTATAAAATTAAAATTTAACATATGATATGAATGAGCTAAATGCTGATCTATTTTATGATATGATATTGTTTCTTTAACCTCAAATACTTCTGTCACATCATCTCTCAATTAAGAAAAATAATATAATATATACGAGTGGGTCTATACAGTGTTTACTTTTCAAACTTAAAGCTTTTGTACATGGAATATGTTAAATATAAAATTATTCTTAAGGTTAGACCTAATATTTTAAGCTTTAGGTTGAAATGATTAATTCTTAAAGCATTATTAGCATTTAGAACTATATAAGATTATACCACTATGTATATTTCTTGATCATGACAAAAGCATCATTTAGTTAAACAATGATGCAGGTGTTGTTTCAATGTCATTAGAAGAAGATCAACTTGTGGTGACAGGTAATGTTGATTCAGTTTGCTTAACTACTGTTCTGAGAAGGAAGTTTTGTAATGCCACCCTCCAAAGCGTTGAAGACTTAAAAGAAGAAGAAGAAGAAGAAGAAGAAGAAACTAAGCCAAAGGAAGATGTTCCTGTATGTTTCTGCAATTACAGATACGGTCCTTCTCCAGGCTATGAAGTTGTGCTTTATGATCCGAACCCTAATACTTGTTCCATCCTCTGAGTTGCAGATAGATATCATTTCTCCCCAAATCTTGTCCCATCCTCTGGTATTAGTGAAAAAATTATAAAATAATATTTTGAGTATTATAAAATGTATTATTTATGATTTATGCACCAATAATGATGGGTAGAGTAGGATTTGGGACATCTAAATAGGACATAGGATGATGTCCACTCCTGAGTTGCTTCTTGTGTACTATGTATATTTTCTCTCATGCTGTGACAAATAGTTGTGTCGATAAGTGATCGAAAGCCTGAATGGATAGCAAAGGTTTGGATATCCAACAATATATATAAATGTTCTTGAGAAGACTCTAATGTTTATGCACTGAAACTTTTAGGCCTTGATATAAAGGTCAAAATTTGTCCTAGTTAGGGAAAGGGAAAAAAGATATTATTTCCACAGGGCATTTCAAACCATGCAACTAAATCCCTGCATACTTCCAAATCTTGTGACTTTTCCTTTTGCACAATTTGGATAGAAAATCTTGTTTGGCATATATGAAACGGTGAATATTTCATCCCATCCCATACTCTGTTCTAAAAAGGGAAAGGATATGGAATAACCATTCCATTTCATAAATGATTCTATGTATAGAAGTAGCAATAAAAAAATCTCAAGAAATAAAATTGTTCATCTCTTATGAATACATTATTACTTCATTAATTCGAAGTAAGGTTTGATGCAATAATAAAACTCCTAATATATTTGCTGGTTTTTGTACTATGGGTTTTGGCCTTCTCACTCTCCAAGTTAAAATTTATGGTTTCTCTTTCTAACTTCAAAAAAAAAATAAAAAAATTAGCAGTTTATTTCTTTTTCAATCTACCCTCTTTTATCAATCCATGCTTCAAATTTTTATAGGAAAATGTTATTATTGTCTTTTAAACTAAAGTATCATGCTTACTCCTTCAATAACTTAATATGAAATTCATAAATTCAACTGATGAATTAAAAATAAATCATATTAATAAAAATTTATAAAAATTTAAAATTAATTAATACTTTATTATATAACTTTATTTTAACGAATAACAACATTTTAAATTTTAATGAAAAGTTATTACTAATATTAAATATTTTAAATATTTTATTTTTATAAAATTGGATATAAATAATCAACAGGATTCCATTGTCAAATAATTTTTTTTTTTTCTTAAAACTGCAAGTATTGAAGTTATATTTTTAAAATAAGTGGATTCATCCTCAATTAGTATAATTATATTACACAATAGGTGACCTAAAGATAAAGAGTTGTGTGGATTATAATTGAGCATATGCAATTAGCACGAGATAGGTGCTTTCAGAGTCTTGGTCAGCGCTGAAATCAATTGTTTATTAAGCTAACTTAACTGTCAACGATATTGCTACGTTTCCCTTGCCATGCCCATGCCCATGCAATTTTTGAATGATGTGATGTCCTGAGTGAAGATCAATCATCAGTCGCATTAGAGAAAGCGAGGATGCACTAGTGGGAGACTTGAACCGGAGACTTAGACCCATTATAGCCAAACTTTTTTTCAACAATATCAGGCCTAACAAATTCAGTTTCAACCGATTGATTATAAAAATGACAATTTTTTTTTTTTTATCAATTGTAATTAGAAATAATAACGGTTAAGGCAGAGGCAGGGAATATAATCTCCGTCTCCATTCCACAAAAATTTAGGAAACTCTGACAAGTTTTGTTACAAACAAAAATATAAGATATCTCGAATTTTACTGATATTAAATCTAAATAAATAGTTAAAAATTATACTTTAAATTAATATATTATCATAAATTTAAATTAATTATTTAAAAATATATATTTTTTATTTTATATTAAAAATAAATTATTTGTCTATCAAATTACTAAATTAAACATATATTCTCATGAGACAGCAAGAATGATTTCCATCGCCATCGCCATCGCCATCCCCTTTAGAAAATCCTGCCGAATCCCTACTCAATCAGAGACATTGTCATCCCTACTACTAGACTTGAAAGTTAAGGCCACATTTGTTGCAATAGCACACCTTAATTTATACATACAATTTTTTTCTATCTTAATTTTTTTTATAGGACTCTCTTAAATTTTTGGGATTAATTAAGAAGCCTTCTTAATTGCTAGTAAATAAAGTGAAATTTATAAGAAGATATGGATATTCATAATCCCAAAAGAAAAGAATAGGTTTATTTTATAGCAGTAGATACTTACATAAGCCATTGAAATTTTATAACTATATATTTCTAACAAGTTAAATTTTAGATATCAATATGCATAATTTACTTGTGCATTTCAATTTAATACTTTTTTTATATTTCAAAACGCATTTTTCAACCAAAAAACATATACAAAAGGAATGGTCCTAGATATATATTTTTTTAACTGATATTTTTTTATGTTTTATAAAATTTAACCATAGAGGAGTTATCCAGACTTTAAAAAATAAAAATAAAAATAGAGGAATTATCTAATATTATGCACCGAATTCATCATTAATATAATGTTTACCAAGTGCTGTTAAAAAAAAAATTATGAATCAAGTGGCCTATATAAATTTCAGACTCTCTCTCTTTTCTTTTCTTTTTTTATTTGGATTTCCGAGCATTCTCAAAGTGACAGTGAAAAAGTTGGGTTTCATTGGGAGGCAGATTCAAAGGATCAGGTACTTATATTTGAATCAAGTAAATAATCTTTAGGACGTGTTGGACACTTAATAAAAAGCTGCCTAGTGGGAGAAGGTGAATCTAGAAAAATCGAATATGTACATCTCTTCTTACCGCTAAAGTTCACCCTAATTGGGATTTTTCTCATAATTCTACAGAAATATGATAAAAATATAATAAAACTAAGGTATTGCTTGAAACTTTTCAAAAGGTGAGGTCACATTGTATAATTTCTTTATTTTCTTTGGACTCAGTGAGTATCTCAAACTATATTAAAAATTAAGTTAATCTCGTGTTGAGAATGAAACAATTGCACGTGATACAAGTTTTAGCTAAGTGATCAACAAAGAGCAAGGAGTTGCAGAGCATTATCAAGGGACTTGAACTTGCTAAACTCTTTAAATGTTAAAACTTGGTCGTCTTGTACAATTGAATCTAAATTTAAATTTTGAAAATATAATTTTGATAAAATTTAATGAGATAAATTTTGTTATTTTTGTAATTTTAAACGACTCAAATTTAGATTAAGCCGGGAATTGTGTTGCTGAATATTAGATTATTTTTAAATATATATATATATGTATAGTAGTAGTAGAATCTGATTCTCAAATTTTAGACCCATCTTGGGTGTGGCACTGGTTGACTGACGTTTTGCTGGTGATTGATGCAGATGATGACTAATATGTCAATAGGAGCTGATATTTGGTTGTGTGTATAAAAAAGATTTTATTGAAAGAAATTGTATCTATTTCGATGATTTCTCAGCTTTGAAAGGGTTAAGGTGAAAGTGTAGCATTCCTTTAACACACACCAAAGTTTTGGCGGACTCACGTTCGACTGTTTTCTTGAGGAAGCTATCTTGTTCAAGTAGCATCTGAACTGGCAAAAACCCTTGGTTTCCTCATTGAATTCTTGGAGAACAAGCAGGCTCTTCTGGTCTACGCTTTTATTGCATCTAAGCCAAAGTGGGTCTCAAACAACATCAGGCTCTGAAGCCACTTCAGCATTTCAGTATAGGAAAGAAGATCATCCTTGCCTATGAAGAAAAAAATCTCTCGTTGACACATTGAACGCTTCCTTTTTTTTGTAAAGTTGACAATCATTTTGTTATCAGTTCAACTCAAAATCTTGTGAAGGTCCAGAACGATTTAGAATTTCTATGATGATCTTTCTTAGAAACTCAAAAGGCCTAAATGAAGAATGGGTAGTAAGAATTTTGGTTGACTTATGTGTTCTTGAGGAAATGGTTCACAGTAAGTGCATATATATATATATATATATATATATATATATATATATATATATATATATATATATATATATATATTAACAAGTTGATAAGTCCATTACATCATACATATCTGAAAGCCTCTAGGGCATAAGACCTTATACAGACACAAAATGGGGAAAGGTAATTCTATCAAGGTCAACAAATTAAATAGCTCAGGTTTATATCATTAGGTAGAGATAATAATATGGTAATATCTTCTTGGTCACCTTCTCGCCATTAAATATGCTAGTTGATTACCCTCCTTATGCACTTGTTGTACAGTGCACTCCTCAAACTGCAACATCTGCTTCCTACGAACAGAAACCAATGTACTTCAAGGGTGAGATGTATTTATATGATCATCCTTGAGAGCATTGATAGCATTTAGGGAATCTAACTCAATGATGATTATCCATAGTTGCAATTCTTGAGTCAGTAATATATTTCTATAGACAACTATTCAATCTCATGTATTTACAGGAATCAGAGACCCATCTCCCACTAGAATCCTGGATTAGGGATAAAACAAGTTATCTTATTTAGAATTTTATTTCTTATTCTACTGCATGTTAATTGGTCAATTATGCAAATATTGATTGAAGTTAAAATATTATTACATAATCCCAAGTCCATCAATTAAAATTAATGATATCAACTATGAAATACTATATAGAACAACTGATTTTGTCCCCTGAAATACCCCTCTAAAGTATATAATGCCTGAGTTTGAAGCCCCTGAGCCATCACAATTTAGTTTGTGCCAATTGCTTGAGGGAGGGGTCCGTTGAATATTGATAGAAGCTATTTTCTGTTTATGAGAAACACCCAGGTGATAAAATTCAGTGGCCAAAGAAATAGCTTGATTGTAAATGGTATCGACCTGGAGATTGTTGCTGTTGAAAATCTTTTCGTTCCTTGCCTTTCAGAGTGACCAAGGGACATCATTTATTGAGCCAATCGGTGAGAGGGGCCTGTAAGAAAATAGGAGAGGGAAAAAGTGCCTTGGGAGCTTTCAGGTTTCTTGACCGTTGTTTATAGTTTGTCATACGACTTTGGTGATTCCCATCTCCTCTATTTGTTTTCTTTGAAATTATAAAGGATTATTATTTGATTTATATTTTTAAGAAATATAGTTAGATAATTTTAAAATAAATAAATAAATAAATAAATAAATAAATATATATATATATATATATATATATATATATATATATATATATATATATATATATATATTGTAGTATTTTTATTTTTAGTTAAATATATAAAAAATCATTCAAATAATACTTTAAATAAGAATATTTTTTAAAAATATTATTTATTACTCTAAAATTAAAAAAAAAAAAATCTAATATTTTTAATAATAAAACTTTCTAAATAGTTTTAGACGGGAGGGAGTAGATGTAAAGTGGTGAGGTCAGAAACTAAGCCCGAGGCCCGTTGATTACTTCTCACTATGCCTTTGTTATTTTGGGATTAGGAGTTACTTTTAAAAATGGACAATGATTTATTACTGACTGCGTTTAAATGTGTGTATTTAACTATCTCAACTACTATCATTTTTTTTTTATTATCAATGATTATTTTCATATACGATATTTGTAAACCTCCTACTTAATTTTCCTTTTTTTTTTAAAAAAAAACTAAACTTGTAATGTGGTTCTCAAATTATTTTTAGGTACTAATAAAAACTCACTTAGATATAAATATTGTAATACATGCACGATAATTTTTTTTCTATCTAACATGAATTCTTGTTTTTGGCCCAACAAATTATCAATAATAATAATAAAAAAAACTCATCTTATACTACAAAAATATATATAAAAACTAAATTTAATCTTTATTTTCTAGAATTAAAAACATTAACCTCAACTTATTTTTGTGCACGCTATTAAATTTTGATAATCATTTTTTACTTTTAGAATTTAATTAAAGTAATTTTTTTCAAATAACCTTGTACGATTGGTATCTAATTTCTCATAAGTTAATGCAATTAAATTCTATATGTGATAAAAAAAAAAGGAAAAGAAAAAAAAAACTATTCTTGAGGTGATAACTTAAAAAATAACCACATTTTTTGTCCACCGACATAGAATTGATTTTAATTAGTGAATATTTATTAATTAATTGATCAAACAACCAGGATATCATTCTTCATTAGAAACCAGATTGACCATGTGACAAGAACTTTTATATGCAAATTTCAAGCATGCATGTGTTAAATGAAGCATAAGAATTTAAACGTAAATATAAGTAACATGAGCCATATATATTGACTTTAACAAACATAAAAATACATTATAATTTAAAATCAAGCATTAAAATAGTGATCTTGGTCAGAGAATAAAATTGCAACTCCCTGGTTGCCAATCCAAGAAAAATTTTAAGAGATAAATTAATTAAACTAAGCAGCAACTTTAGTTAACTCGCGTTCAACTGCTTTCTTGAGGAGGCTATCTTCTTCCAGAACCATCTGAATTGGCAGAAACCCCATTCCATTGGCCATAGCCAGCATCATCTGCTTGGTTTCCTCCTTGAACTCTTCCAGATCAACTCTCCCATTCAAGTCATGGTCAAACTGAACAAACAGAGAATCGTAAACTCGAGTGAGCTCATCTGGGTCACGCTTCACATCAATGCCGAAGTGGGTCTCGAACACCCTCAGGCTCTGAAGCTCCTTCAGCATCTCAGCATAGGAAAGATGACCATCCTTGTCTGTGTCAAGGTGGGTGAAGAGATCAGCAACTGAGGCATTGAATGCTTCGTCGTCTTCGACAAAGTTGACAATGGTGGAACAGTCTAGTATTTCTACGCTCATCTTTGTGGGAAAGTGATGGTGGGTTAGCTTCAAAAAATGATCTCGTGTTGGTTGAATGAAGGAGTTGGAAATGAATGGAAGGTGTTTGATGAAATGCGTGTGAAGAGTCTCGCGTATATATAGGGGAAGGTAGTCGGTTATGAAGTTTATACTAGAAGGGCTTTCACACTTAGTTTATGGCCCGCAAAGAGGAAAAGAAAAAGAAATGGCTTTTCCAGGATCCAACTTTCCATGTTTTATGACCGTTTGTTCAACTTTTGTTGTTGTTTTTGAACTGTGACACAAACTGACTACTTTAGTGGTTTCCATTTGCTTCTTGGAAGTTGGCACTCGTGATTGTTGGGTTCCATGTGTCATTATTATTACAAGAAATATGTTACGGGTATGCTCATAATTTTATATTTATTTTTTATATTTTTTATTTCTTATATATTTATATTTATATTTTTATAATTAATTAATAAATATCAAATGTACATAAACAGTTGTAAAAATAACGTTTCCTCTTATTATAATGTTAAAGTGGCACTTCTTTCTGTCATTCCTAATGTTTATCAACTTGCTAGGGACAAATGTATTAGAACAAAATATAAAATTGTCCATGTTTCAACTATATTATATATATAATTTTATTCGTAACTTTTCAAATATATATTCATATTAACATTAACATTGAATGAAATTAATTAATATTTAAGATGGAGAAAAATAAATATTAAATTCTTCCTTACAAAGTGTACCTTTAATGAAATGTTTTTAATTTTCATATTTTTTATTAAGTCAACACTTTGTTATTAAAATTTATTCATCATATATTATTTATGTTCTAAAAGTACTAGACATTTTTCTTCTAAAACATACTTTACCATATGTTTATTTTTTAGGAGAAAATTTTCATTAATTTTAAACTTCACAATTCATTAATAATTAAAAAAACACATTTTTTTACATGTGATCTTTATAGCAAGTGTATTTTATGTTTTAAGAAATCATTTGGTCTCTTTTTCTCTGCAAAAGAGCAGAATCCATTAAGGGGGAAAAAAGATATAAAAAAAAAAAAAAGAAAAAGAAAAGTATATATATGGCATAAAATGAGTTTTTGCTTATTATAATCTCTCCGTTAGATTAACTCCCGAGCTTTTGATCCAACGGTTAGTAACACTTGGAAAATTGGGCCGAAATAGGGAAAGCACATAGGCTTTACGATTCAATGGGCTAAGAATTCTTAGCTTTTTCGATTCAATGGACTTGTGAAAATCAATGGGCGTCCTTAGTCAGAGCGAAGCATGCGTGGAAGTCAAAGGCTCTCAAAAAGGCAAAGTAAAGTGACTTTGGGGTGAGGAAACGTTGAAGGCAAAACCGAAAGCGTTGGCCTTTAAAAACAAGGGCACCCATTGGTTATATATATCATTCAATGGCCAAACCATATTCTTTGCTTTATTCTCTTTTTTCTCCATCACCTTATTGGTTACATGTCAAACACAAACTGGTTGGTTGAAACTTGAGAGTGGTTCATTTTTGGTTTACACTCATCTCTCCTTGCAAAATTTGGAGGATAAAAACAATAATCAATAAAAAAATTTCAATAAATTGATTCAACTTTATGCATTCAAAATCAAGAATTTTGGCATAGAGTTCCTTGGAGTTTAGTTTGTTACGATTGCCCATAAAGCCAATACTTTTGTTGGTAAGGTTGACAGTGATTTTGATGACTAATATATGTCCCTTCACATAAGAGATTTTGATAAAAGTGGTGTTTAGCTCAATAGTTTAGTTTGTTAATAAAGGTCTTATAATTGTTTTTTTATAGAATAAATATTTATTTTAATTCTTTATACTTAAAATTTTAATCTATTTAGTTTCTTATACTTTAAAATACATATCAATTTTATTTTTTTAGTAATTCTAAGCAATTTAAATTATTATTAAACTTATAAATAACTATTGGTATTAATAAGTTGAATGGATGAAATTAATAAAAAATTTAAAATATAAAAATAAAATTAATTAAAATTTAAAATATAAAAATTTAAAATAAGTATTAAATTTTTTTTAGGTTAAATCCCGAGAAATACTTTGCTTATTCCCAAATTGCTTATGAAAATAATAATAATAATAAGAGATATCGAAGTAGGATGAATTGGGTGGATGAGAGTCATGGCCCATGACTTGAATATCATATCTTTGTCGTATCTATCTTGGGCCTTAGATGTGATCCATGATATGCTACCATGTCTTTGTCATATCTATCGCATCTGATGTTAGATATATTATGACCATTTACTTTGTCAACATTTGTTTTCATGACTCCAATCCTCGCATGAATGTCATTTTTTCCTTTTTTTTTTTTTTCTTTTTCTTTTTTGTCATGCTTCTCACTTTTCTTTTTGAGAGATAAAGTACAGCATAATAATAGCAAAGTATATACAATATGTAGTTTCTGATGTTGTCTACGATACCTAATAGATCTCCACAAAGGGAAAGATAATACTATTATTCACTGACTTTGGTTCTGTGCATACTGTTCAGAAACTGAACAAATCAGTGCAATTTGGTATCAGTTAGGTCTACTACAGAACTTCAGACAGATGATAAGGCTGAATTGCCACTGCGATCAACTATGAAATTTCTTGCACAGATGCACATGAAACTGTATATTATAATTAATTTTAGCATCAATAAATTTCATGATATTGACCATGGGATACTATATAAAGGTCAGGAGCTAGTAAATTTTTGTAGAAAATCATGTGAATCTTGTGTATGATTAACAAAATTTTGGGTTTACATCAAAGTATTTTCATATTTTTTAAGTATAAGATTAATTAATGTTCAAAAAAAAAGAAGTGCCAATATTTTTACAATAAGAGTGATTCTAAAATTTAAACTCAATATACTTTTACTTTAAAAAACTGTGACCTATCTTGCTTTTATTGAGTCAATATATTATTATATATGACTTAAATTTTTTTGTATCTGAGTTTTGAATATAAAGAGGAAATTTTGTGATCAATGTCAATTGTCAAATTGAGACTTCCCTAAGTAATAACCAACGTTATTGAGATCCCTTACCATCCCAAGGGTTCTATAAACATAATACATATTTCTTCAAAGTTTTTTCATGCTTCCTTAACATTTTGATTCTTGCTTTCGATGGAAAACAATTAATGTGTTCAAACGTGAACTCCTGTTATGTTTTTTTTTTTTTTTTTTTGGTCGACAATTAATTGCTTGTTGTCTTTGAATCTTGAGTGAACTAATTTTTCATCAATGGTAAGGAAAACCTAGCCATTTATTTTCACTTACCTCATGTTCCTAAAAATAGATTGAGCAAATTAATATTATTAAAATCCACGAGGATAGACTACATCGACATCCTGAGGAGATAACTTAAAGGCTCATATATTTTATTTCACTAAGCTAATGGAAAGAGCACCAAAGGCAAAGCACATGCTCATATCCCTTATTTTATAAGCTAACACATAGTCCATGCCCTAATACAATACTTCATTATTTTTACTGCTATCAGCTCAACTAGTTATGGTTGTCATCCTCAAATTCAGCATCAGGAACTTCATGAGCGTGTGCGCAGCACCTCCAGCAGCCGGGTCTATAGCGGAATCCTCGGCAGCAGCCATATGGGCATGGAGGAGGAGGGTCGTAGCCACCACCATAACCTGGGCCACCATAGCCTGGTTCTCCGAAGCCGGGGCCACCGTAACCTGGGCCTCCATCCTTGACTGCATTGCTTTGTTTTGCATCCTCTGCCAACAAAATCACAAGGCATATCATAAACAACATAAAATCATATATATATGACGAACATTGTGTGGACAACTATCAATATGTGAGACAATAGAATTACCGCGTTATCCACTTTCATCTTTGCTTCAAATATTTTGTAAGTCACCGTAAGAATTTTACTTTCTTTCAATTGAGTCCACCTCTTCTATCTTAGTCCCTATTATATATTTTTTTTTGAATGGTTAAAAAAAATTGATTTTAGGTATATTAATAACACTTTCAACATCATTTTATAGTTTCATTTATCAAACGAAAGAAGTGAGATAACGAGACAGAAGATATAAATCCCATTTAAGACTTGAACTCAAAATCACTTTTAAGTTTTGAGTTGGGTATACCGAAAGGTGCACTCTAGTGGGATTTGACAAGACTCTAATTTTCTGTCTCAAAATCAACATAAAATTAAAAAGTGCTTATCCATTCTCCTTCAAAACTGTTCATATTTATGTTTTCTTGATGATGGAAATTGACTTTTCTTGCTTGTCTTTCGGGATATGTTTCAATCCAAAACACAGTCTTAAGACTTGAGTGACATATTGAACAATAAACAAAACGAGAAAGTCCACTACACAACACTCAGTAGTTGAGTATTGAACCTTGAAAAGAGAAAATAAAAAATGATGACAAATGTTTTTGTAAACTCACTTTTTTGGTCATCAGAAGCAGAGATCTCAGTTGTGAGTATAAGAACAAGAGCAAAGAGAGCAAAAAGGAGAAGAAGCGCTTTTGAAGAAGCCATTTTTGTGGAAGCACTGGTGAGAAAGCTTCTGTGATCAGCACTACTTATAGTGAACATAGGCATAGGCAATCTAGAAAATAATATTTGAATGTGCATGCGTGCCATACAAAGTGCACATGTTTATCTGATCACCTCTCTAATTTTGATGCCCAGATTTTGCATGGAAATCCCCACAAGAGTTAATGAAATTCGACAATTTTCTAAGATTTGATGTCCATATACGTCAGTCATGACGCTTCCTGCTCTTGGCTCTCAACATCTGTCTAGTTTGATTGCTTAGTCAAATACATAAATACTCGTTTGGAGTCAAACTGCCAGTTAAGACAGTGGCATTGTTCATGAATGTGCCTTCACTAGAAGCTACTAGTTTTAGAATGAAACGATGACTTTCCATTTTCAGAATGGAATTGTGGATAAGCTTATAATACCAATTCAGAATAGAGTGGATAAGAATGTCTGGCAATTTTATTCAGTGAAGTTCATCAAGAACCACCAAGATTGAATTACTTTTCAACCCTTCTAGCCTATCTCAAATTTGGCCCAGTCCAGAGCAGTCTATGATAGTCAGATTAAATTGCCAAAACGACGTTACAGAACCCTGTAAATAGTTGAGGTTTCGCATGAATGCTTCTTTCTCTTTTGATGGTCAAAATTTTATAAAATAATATATTGTCTATATCTTAGCACTCTCTCCATTTTATTTAATTGTCATTTTAGTATAATGTTTTTGTTTTTGTTGACTGTCATTTTACAATATCAATTAATAATTTACAATATTATTTAATAATTTTTTTTGACTAGTTAAAAAGTGAAACATAAAATGAGATACTAAATAAGAAAAAATATATGTTTTCATATTTATATTCTTGATTTTCTCTCTTTAGATTATTTCTAATGGAAGTTGCTTAAAGAATTTCTTTTAAGTTAAATAACTATGGAATGGTGAGTCTTCATGTCATCATGTGAATTGTATGTATAAACAACTCTAACAGCATGTTTATGAAGAAAAGAAAAGGAGAGAAAACCAAGTTTCCTAATTTGGACAGTAGGTGAAAACTATAAAAAAATTAATAAATAAATAAAAAATGGTGAAAAAAATAAGTAGGGAAGCCACTCAAGTTTTCTTTCCAAATATAGCAGAGAAAACTTCTCATAACCTTTTTCTTCAAAAATTGCCCTTAATAGTTGTTTTTCTTTCATTTATGTTTTTCCAAATAGTCATCCAAACACGAGTGCTCTCCTCATTCAAATCAGCATAGAGTAAATTGCTTAAATTTGTTGTGAGCTATGTTTAACATTTTAATATATTATTTTATTTTAAAATATAAAAATATTGGATTTATTTAAAAACTTTATATAGTAAAATTATTAGAGTGAAAAATTATTTAAGATATATTAAATAATAAAAAATAATGTGATATTATAAGACTCAATAAAAATGATTAAAATAAGTATATTAGAGTGAAAAATTATTTAAGATATATTAAAAAAAAATAATGTGGTATTATAAGACTCATCCCTTATCACATTGACATTTTTTTTTTTTTGGTGATACAGTGCACGTGTACGGACCAACAAAGTCCCGTGAGGCATAAAGAGTGAATGGCTGGGCATTGACTCATGAGGCCAGAACACTTGGTTACATTTATTGTCTCAACCTCCTCATTAAATTACATGCACTCATAGACAATTTTTTAATGTAAGACTGTCTCAATAATATGATTCCAGCAGTCATGTTTAGACTTTTGACAAATCAAATTGCAAAATTTGTATCCTACGTTAAATTTGACCTGCGTAATTTAGCCCTGTAAAATAAAATTTGTTTTGAACAAAATTAATTAAATAAGTCAATTCGTTAGATTAAAATTTATGGAGGACTTATTACCTTATAATTTCAAAAATATCATCTAAGTTATTATTGTAAATAACTTTTATCATTAATGAGTAAAGTATGTATTTTATGAATCTTATTATTTTATCTTTTGTATACAGCTACTGATATGAGCCTTGGAGTCTTCTCTTTTGACTTCACTTTTGCCTTATTATTTGTAAAATATTAATCACTTGTAACTCAAAATTACACCAACCCAACCCCAACTAACCGCTCACAACAAATCACATTTTTTCTATATACAAGGATGTTTTAGACTTGGAAAATGTTATACAATGGCTAAATTTCTTACCACCAAACAACTCCTAATAGCTTCCCTTGCTTCCTATTGTGAAATCATCATAACTTATAGGTCAAATCTACTTGAATAGAAGTGTTACTGATGAATCTCAAATCCAAGCCGTTACATATACCTTTCTTACTTGAAGTCTCATGGTTCGATTAGTGCAACGAATGGTGATTCCATTTCATGGACTATTCCATGGAATGGGCAATCCGTTGTTTCTTAAGAAAAATAAAACATACAATAGAGCTTAAAACATTAAGAAGATTTATCATTGTCTCTTAAACTAGTTATGTTTTCATTGGACATACATACATTGTACCAAATAATAGAAAATATCAAAAACAAAGAAGATCAAGTGGACATCCTCATTAATAATCTAGATAAGATTGAATTAATGCAAGAGCTTCTGCTCCAACTACTAGCTAAATTGAGGGTCCACCTCTTTCAACCATCACCCTATAAATAGATCACATTTTCTCTCAATCTTTCACATTCTCCATAAACAAGCATTTCATTTGATTCTGGTATTCTGTTAAAGAGAATGGATTCCAAAGCAGCTTTGCTAATTATTTTTGGCATCTTGGCAGTTTTTCTCCTGACTTCCTTGGAGGTGGAAGCTAGGGACCTGGTCGAAACTTCTGAGAAAGAAAATGGTGAGTTGGGGTACTAATACCATAATGCATGAAAATGCATTTTGATATTGTACACACCAAAGATGTTAAAAGAGTCACGTTATATGTGTACTTATTTTTTTATACGAATTTTTTACACCTTTATTATTCTTTCTGCATCTATATGACATGGTATACAAATGGGTGTATACCTGTTGGGGAATACATAGCATTTTTCCTGTTAAAAAAGAGAGAATATGTGTCTTTTCAACTGTGAAATGCCTTTTTAGCTCGTGCTTGACTAAGAATAAAACAATCGCATTTTCTCAAAGGATTATGTTTCTGTTCATTTTATCTCATTAAACATGTCATGATCAATCAATCATGGGTATTTTTGTCTTAAAAATGTTACCAGAATTAACTGACTACAAAGTATCTATCACATCTTCTAAGCTAGTTCATTATTTATGCATTCACAGCTGAAGCAGTAGACAAGAAAAATGGGGTGCATGACGCCAAATATGGCGGATATGGTGGAGGTTACCCCAGCCATGGCGGCTATGGTGGAGGTTACCCCGGTCGTGGTGGCTATGGAGGTGGCAACCCTGGTCGTGGTGGCTATGGAGGTGGCAACCCTGGTCATGGTGGCTATGGTGGCGGCTACCCCGGTCGTGGAGGATATGGAGGAGGGCATTGCCTCTTTGGGTGCTGCGGGAGAGGATACTATGGAAGAGGTTGCAGGTGCTGCTCTTACGCTGGCGAAGCAGTTAATGCACAAACTGAGGCTAAACCTCACAACTGAAGCAACAAAATTTTCCATAATGAATTGTCCCAGTTGTAGTTTCTACTCTATGTTGTATGAATAAAGCCTCTTGGGAGGCATAGTTATAATGGTCAGGATGTCTTTCTTCTTTCCTTTCGCAATGTCACTATGAGGCTTAGATTAAAAGCTTAGTCTTTTTTATATAAGCAATTTATAAATGTGTCTTTTCTAAAATTTAGTATGTCCTAATAATCTCTTGTTATTCTATACTTTTCGAAAATTAGATTTGCTTTAAATAATTGTTGTTCTTTTTTTAATTCTTATATAATTTTCCCTCCATTTCAAAATATATATTATTTTAAAGTTCTGTCTTTGCTTTTTTTTTTTGTTATTTTAGATTTTCAAAATTTGATTAATTTTTTAGTCCTTTTATACCTTTATTTAATAAATGTATAGATAATTATTTTAGGATTTTCTCTACTAACTACTGTTACTAGTACTCTTAGTACTAGCCTCTTCTTTTAACCAATTATTTTTCTCTATTTAATAAAGATAATTTGGTCAAATTGAGATAAATTTTACAATGTTAATGATTTTTTAATACTTATCCACTAATTTTAAACAACGTATATTTTGGAATTGAGGGAGTATTAATTTTCTCCTAATCCAATATATTTAACTTATCCTCTCTTTTATTTTTGAACTTAAGAAACTCTCTTTGAGATAATGGAGGGATGGCGAGGGGGCGGGCGCCGAGAAATTTTTTATAAGAGAAATTATAATACATTTTAATAAAAACCTAAATTAAAATTAATAAATAAATTTTCTTTAAAAAGAGATTAATTATCGATATATTCTTTTGTTTAACAAAATAAAAAAGATAAATCATAAAAAATATTGTTAAATTACCATCACATATTTTATTATATATATAAGAACATTTTAATAATTAAATATATGGGAGTCCTCTCACATCTCCATTTTCAGTGTCATTCCTAAATAAACTTCTTTCGTTATATATAGAAGCACAACGCAGTATAATCACAATTAATTCTTTTCTTTCACGAAAGGAGTGAAGGGAACCATAGGTGAAGCTTAAGAGGGTTCACTCAGTTCAGTGTACAACTGTAAGTGTCTGAAATATATGATAAAATTTTCTTATTTATCCAACCAAAAGATAAAGACTTGAAAGAGAAAATAATCCTAAGTAAGTGGTTTGCATCTTTAAACGAGATTAGTTTCATTTTTAAGAATAAGCAAAATTTGAATCAAACAATTCAAATCATCAAAACCAAATCAATCTATACTAAAACGAAACCAACTTGCATGACATTTGGTTTAGGCTGGATTGAAAATTTTTAAAATTGTTAATTATAGTTCAATTTGTAGTTTGAATACTTTTCAATCGACGGAACTGCATATGTATGTATGTGTATATTTCAAAATTTTATACATTTATTACTTATTTATTATAATTAAAAGATATTGTTTATGTAAATATTTACTTAAATCACAATTAATATATAAAAATGACACATAATATAATTTAAAACATATATTACAACATAAATATGATTTTTTTAAAAATTTTTATTATTATATTATTAGTAATATGAATACAATAATTACATTTGGTGTGTTTTCATTTTTAATATTTAATATTTAAAAAATAAAAATTATGCTTCAAGTATAAAATTAAAAAAAATATAAATAATATAAAATTAATTTTTAAAAACCCAAATCAAACTTGAGTAGTTTCGTCTGAGATCTAATATGATTATATTGGGATACTCATAAATAAAAATGTAATACCGAAAGGAAACCAAAGAAAAAGTCTTTCTGCATTGACACTGAAGTTGGGTACAAATTGAATGCCAAAACTTCTTGACAAGTAGGTGGAAAGTCGGCGTCAGCGCATCCGATCTTTTAATGCTCAAGTCCTAGACACCTTCTTGTTTGACACAGATAGCACAAGTTGCATTATTAATTTCTTAATTTATACTATTTCTTCCATCCCAAAACTATTTTAATCTGTTTAAGGATATTATTAAATAATATAATACTTTTATTTAATTTTTTTGATTTCATTTAACATCTAGTGTAGTTAAAAGAGAAAATTAAGTGAGTTAGTTTTAATTCAATAAAAACATATAAAAAATAATTTTGATAAAAATTTTGAAATTCCAAAATTATAATAGTTATAAAAAATCTCTAAAACTACAATAATTTTAGAATAGATAGATAGATTAATAGAGTATGTAATATCACATAAAAAAAAAAAAGTAGATGATAGGAGCATAGATCAATTAAATTTTTGTTTTAAAAATAAATAAATTATTATAAATCCAATAAAAATATAAAAATTTGATGAACTTGGTATGTAGATGTGGTATGGAATACCATGTAATATCATAGAATCCCAATTATCAGATTAATAATACCATATAATGGAGCTAGCCATGAAATGTATAATTTGTACCAAACAACTTATAGTTCAGTAATAGAGTATGTGATATCACATAAAAATATATATATTTATTAGGGTTTAGAAAAATTATTGGAATGGAATGGCCCATTTTAATGTTGTTATTCAGTCTTCATATTATTTTTCAAGTTTCCTGAGCAATAAATTAGTTATCAAAGTTTTATAATAAAATAATTTGAACATTTAACTCTTAATATAGTTAATTTATTCAATCTTTAAAGCAATGCAGGCACCAAAAAAAAGAATCTAATCTTTTTTTTATATATATTTTTTGGTAGACTAATTATCATTTTGATATTACTTTAATACTTCTACAAATGTATGTAAACATTTCTCTCAAAATTTTCAATTATGAAAATATATCAAGATCATCTCATATTAAATAAATGTATGTAATCAAATCATTTCTTCTGCTACTTTTTAGTTGTCACTTTTTAAAAAAATAAAATTATTTTATTTATCTGTAATTTTAAAAAGTTAAGATAATATTAATTATCATTTTTAATTAAACCTAGGTTATTTTTAACTAATTTCTGCAACTTATTATTTACTTTTATTCTTATATATCCGTAACAAAAGAGATAAAATAAATTAATGATATATTTCCACTAAGAAATTTTTTAAAAAAAGTTAAATATATTGATTATATTTTTTTTATAAGATATATTAGTCACATTTCTTAATCTTTGCACAAAAACTTAAAAAAATTGATAAAAAGAAACAGAGAATTTAGTTAAAGAGAAAAGTGACTTACATAATAATAGAAATCGTCAAATAATAATAATACCATTAAAGACTCTTCATTAATCCTTATTCTTTAGAGCCAATGACTTCCCATCTTTTATCTCTATTTAATAATTTTCACATAATTGACTATTCATTCTTAAACCTCTTGTTTTAATTGTAGTTTATTTCTTTGTTATTTTGAGATTCAGACCCATTATATAAACAATCAACGTCTATTTCAATTATAAATTTATCAATAACAGCATTATTTTCCTAAGAAAAAAGTGCTTTAAAATTAAAACTATAATAATTATAAAAAAAAAAAAAAACTATTAATACAGCAAAAGTGTATATGTATATAAAACGGCCAAACACAAAAGTGGAACCTAAAGACATTATTAGGGATGGGATCACCCTCTCCCCCTCTGAAGATTCTTGAAATCTTAAATTATTAAAATATTTTTATATATAAAATAAAAATATTATATAATAATTATAGTTAATTTAGTAATTTATTTTTATAAATAAAAAAGTACATTTATAATTTTAAGAAAATTAATTCAAATTTATGATTATTTATTAATTTAAATTATAATTTTTAGACCTTTATATATATTTAATTTAATAAATATTTAAAATGTATTACAATTTTATTTATAAAAAAAATCCCTGAAAGGTCTCATGGTTTGATCTCTGACAGAAACTATACTCCCCACTCTCATCCCATCCCATTGTCCATTTTAGACATTATTAATGATATGATCAGTCTGTCACATTTAATGTTCCAACCACCCGACCCATTTTGGCGCCATGATTTTTATGCATTATGAGGGATAATTTATTATGAATTTTCTTACTCTTAAATTAATAATAAATTGGCAAATTATGATACTTATAATTGTGCATCAGCAATAATCATATCTTAATAATGACTATAGAGATAGTTTTGGAGTTACTTTAACAAGGTAAACACTTGTTGAATCTGACCCATTCCTAACTAAGCCAATGTAAAATGATTGATATTTCTAGAGAGGCTTTATGTAAGTAGAAGCTTATTTATTTTGGTAAGTAAGTTTTGACCTTATATTTTTTAATACATAAATCAAAATAAGCTTAAACTGTGATATCCAATCTGTCCTATCTTTGTGGGTCAGATTCAATTCAATTCATAGATCGATAATAAAATATGTACGAAGCCTGTTGTAGGACAACTTCATGGCCAAATTCAACAATTTCGGCAAACATTTAGTTCTGCGAAAGAAGACAATAATTTTTTGTCAGCCAAGGCTCAACGTTGTCGACATTGACATTTACCTGGGCAAACACCATGGGTTTTTTTTTTTAAAAAAAAAAATTAATTCATGTACAATGTTATTTACGAAAATGAGCTTAGTTCAATTTTTTTATTTTTTTTATAAAACTGAATTTCTTAATAAAATAATATTTTAATTTATTTTTAATCACTAAAATACTAAAAATTAAAATCAAAACGTTAAAAATTAAAGTTAAAATGTCACAAAAATAAAACACCAAAAAAATTTTCCTTGATTTTTAAGATTTTGATAATTTGAGAATAAATTAAAATATTAATTTACTAAAAAGAAACTCAATTTTGTAAATGATTTTTAACGAAATATATTTTCCATATAATGTACTTCCCCAAAAACTGTAAGTCAAAGTAAGTGGGGCATAACAAATGGAGAGCAAACCACGTCAAGATAGCACTTGGCTACATTTATTATATTTCAACCCTTCTCTTTATCTCATTGATTCTATTATTTAGGCAAGTTTCTTCTTTCCCTTTCAAGATGGTCAAAAGCTCTTGAGTTAGTTGTTCAAGTTGTTTCAGTGCTGGCAACTTCTTCGCCATTTGATATGTATGAACACTGAGTAAGCTGCTTTAACATCATAAACTTTCAACCCTTATCACTCAAAAGAGCTTAAAGGAAAACCGACCAAATGGGAATTTTCAAATGTAGATAAGATTCAATTAATGTAGAGAGTAATCCTCTAACTTCCAACTAAATCTTGGTGTCCTCTTGCTCCATTGCTCACCCTATATATAGATTTCATGTTCCTTCTAAGTTTCTCATCCCACAAAACAAGCATTTTCTAGTGTTTCACTACAAAAAGAAGAATGAGTTCTAAGGCAGGCTTACTAGTTATTCTAGGCCTCTTGGCTATTTTTCTCATAAAGTCCTCACAGGTTGCTGCTAGGGACTTGACTGAGAATTATGAAGAAAAATATGGTGAGTTCATAGAATGGAATATACTATTTAATTTGTCCTGTACATTTTGTATTCCATGAATCCAACAAATTTTAACATTAGATTGAACCGATAAAAGAGCATGTATGTATGTTCTTCCAAGGATAAAATTTTTTGTTTTATACTTTGTCTCATTTTTTGTGGTAGAACAAAAGGTGTTATCCGGTTCCTCTAAATCACTTTCCTGCTATATTATTTTATGTTACTATTCACTGATATGTTCCAACTTTTGATGATTAGTCATTAGCACTTTTGATCTAAATGTTATAATAATTAACCTTAACACAGCTTGACATAATTGGTCTTTCATAAATTTGCAGCTGAAGTAGAAACAGAGGGGATAGAGGATGGCCGCGGAGGCTATAATGGTGGCTACGGGGGTGGCAACCCAGGACGTGGAGGATATGGTGGCGGTAACCCAGGACGTGGAGGCTACGGTGGCGGAAACCCTGGACGTGGTGGCTATGGTGGTGGCAACCCAGGACGTGGAGGCTACGGTGGTGGAAACCCTGGACGTGGGGGCTATGGTGGTGGCAACCCAGGACGTGGAGGTTACGGTGGTGGAAACCCTGGACGTGGTGGCTATGGTGGTGGCAACCCCGGTCGTGGTGGTTATGGTGGTGGCCCTGGTCACGGTGGATATGGAGGAGGAGATAAAGCCGTTGATGCACAAACTGAGGCTACACCACACAACTGAGGCCATTGATATGCACAACTCAAGTTAAAACTCTAGTACTATGTAATACTACGAATAAAACCTCATATGACGCATAGATATGATATTGAGGTGATCTGTGTCCCTCCTCTCATATCACTGTTCGTCTCTGAGAAGTGAATATGTCATTGTACTTATCTTGCATGCGGTAGTAAAGGAACACTCTTATCTTCTAATTTGCCTTTGATTTATTTTTATACATACTATATTTTCTTGGACCTCCTCTCATAAATTATTTTGGCCTTACCATCAATTAAATTATACTTTAACTGTCCATATTATTTTTAATCAGAAATTCAAAATAACCATTAGATTTTTAAAATTTAAATCTCTTTTAGTTTTTTTCAACAATACCAACCTTTGATCAATCATTAGATTAAGTTATTATTGTAATTATAGTCTTATCTAATGATTAAAAAATTATTACAACTAAGCAATAATCATCATTTAAATTCAGATTAGCTCATAGCCAATCGATCTCATGCCTCTTGATTAGCAAAAGGTTGATCATCTTTGAAAACAATAAATGTTATAAGTGATCAAAAGATCTCACACTTGAATGCATGAAAGGATATCTATAGTTGGCAATTGATAGCATGTTCATAAATAAATGACTTACATAATGGACTAGGCATGAACTAGAGACGATATATGCCTAAGTGAGGGATTTGGTGACTTACAAGAATATTTTTCTTTTTGATAAGAAAGAGTGAAAAATTTATTCGGGTATAAATTTTGCATATATAAACAAACGTCTTTAACATTAAAAAAGAAAAATCACCATTCCTAAACTTTTACTTCAAATAAATAAGCCTGATTTTCAGTCAACTTAGTGGGGTCTTTCCACGTTAATCCACTACAAGAAAAATATCATTTGGCAACTAAAAAATGGTTGTTAATATATATAAAAATAAAAAGAAATCGGTGATTATATTAAGGGACCATCTTGTTTACTCTTTATATTTAATAGAGGTCATTTTGATCTCTCCTTATTTTCTTAGAATCATTTTAATCTTTTCATTACAAAGAGGACTATGTTGATTTTTCCTCAATCATGTATTTTATTTTGAAAGTTAGCCTCACCATAGGTGTGTAACCCACAACCAATGCAAAATATTAATTGATTTTCTTCAGCATACTTTCTATGAATAGTAGCTTGTTTGCTCTGGTAAGTTTTGACTTTGTATTATTTACTAATTTAGTAAATAAAATTATAGACTTACGCATTTAAAGCGAGCATAAATTGTCACATCCAATCTGTCTAATCTTCTTGCTCTTCTGTTCGTCCGACTCAATTTAATTCGTAGCCTAATAATTAAATATATGTACAATTGATTAGTGTTTTCAATAATATCATACTTTTATTTTATTTTTTTCATCTTTCTTATTTTTCTATTTGTTTTACCTTTTTTCTAATTTTATCCTTATAAAATAATTAAAAAATAAAAGTATAAAAAAATATACACTAACAAATATATCTATAACATTTTCTTTAGGGGTGAACATTGGTCAAATTCAGTTCAATAATCTGTACTATAATCAACTTGATCAATTATACCTGAATATTTTTTTTTATTAACCAACATACCGACTAGTTAAAAAGTAAACTTAATTAGTCAAGTAAACGGATTATTCAGGTTGGAGAAATATACTCAAATCCTTCGGGATCGGTCAATTTCGAGCAGGTTGAAGTATTTAGAAAGAATAAACAATAAAATTAGCCCAAAACCACGTTATATTACTAAATGTTTAAATGTTGATTAAGAAGTTTTGAAAAGTCAAATATTGACAAATGGAAAAGTTTCTATCATAACTGACTATTACAAACCAAATTTTAAGATTCCTTAAATCTTCTTAACCATTTCGACTAACTAACCAAAAACTACCCAAATCAGTTTGTCTGTTTTAAAAATTTTGATCATTCCTAATTTTCCTAAATATATATGTACGAAGCCTGTTGTAGGGCAATTTCATGCCCAAAATTCAACAATTTCGGCAATCATTTAGTTCTACAAAAAAAGACAATAAATTTTAGACAGCAAAGGTTTAATGTTATCGACATTGATGTTTGCCTGGGCAAAGACTATTAAGTCAAATCCAGCGGGGCATAACAAGTGGAGAGCAAACCACGTCAAGATAACACTTAATTCCCTACATTTGTTATATTGCAACCCTTCGCTTTATCTCTCTTTGTTTTATTGTTTATGCAAGTTTCTTGTTTCCTTTTCAAGATGGTACGTACTACGTACTTACAGTCAAAAGAACTTTAGTTCTGGCAACTTCTTCGCCATTTGATGTGTATGAACACTGAGTGTGCTGCTTAAAGGAAAACCGACGTAATGGGAATTTTCAAAATGTAGATAAGAATCAATTAATGTAGGGAGTAATCCTCTAACTTCCAACTAAATCTTGGGGTCCTCTTGCTCCTTTGCTTACCCTATATATAGATTTCAGGTTCCTTCTAAGCTTCTAATCCCACAAAAACAAGCATTCCAATATTTCTAGTGTTTCACTTCGAAAGAATGAGTTCTAAAGCAGCCTTGCTAGTTATTCTAGGCCTCTTGGCTATTTTCCTCGCAACGACCTCGCAGGTTGCTGCTAGGGACTTGGCTGAGAATTCTGAAGAAAAATATGGTGAGTTCATGGAGTGGAATTAATGTTATTCTGCACTATACATTTTATATTCCATGAATCTAGCAATCATTTACGTTAAATCAAACAGATGAAAGGGCATGTATGTTTCTTAAGGGGTTAACATCTTGTATTATCATACATCATGTCTCATTCTCTACGGTCGGACAGAAAATGTTGATCGGTTTTGTAAATTATCGAGTTTTATGTTCATGCTTGTTTTGAAATAAAAATAAATGTACTTTCCAACTATGTCATTAGGCTTTTTTCATTAAATGTTACAAGAATTAACTTTGACAGTTAGCTTACCATAATTCATCGTTCATAAATTTTGCAGCTGAAGTGGCAACATACGGGATAGAGGATGGCCGCGGAGGCTACAATAGTGGCTACTCCGGCCGTGGTGGCTACCCAGGACGTGGAGGATACGGTGGCGGGAACCCAGGACGCGGAGGCTATGGTGGTGGCTACCCGGGACGCGGAGGCTACGGAGGTGGAAACTCAGGACGTGGAGGCTATGGTGGTGGCAACCCAGGTCGTGGGGGCTATGGTGGTGGCAACACAGGTCGTGGTGGTTATGGTGGTGGCCCTGGTCATGGTGGATATGGAGGAGGAGATGAAGCCGTTGATGCACAAACTGAGGCCACACCACACAACTGAGGCCGTTGGTATGCCTAAAATTTGGTCTTAGTTGAAGCTCTCTACTGCTACTATAATGCTGTAACACTCAGAATAAAACCTCATAAGACACACAGGCATGTATGATAGTGAGGTGATCTGTGTCCCTCCTCTCTTCACTTTTTGTCTATGAGAAGCAAATATTTCATTGTACTTAATTACCTTGCAGTAGTAAAGGATGATCTATCTTCTATTGTGAGTTATTTTATTGTATACTCTTTTTATTAGACTTATAAGATGTTATGATAAATCTTGATTGAAAATTTTCCTTTCAAAAAATCTTTTGAGAATTTTTTTTTTTTTTTTTTTGTTTTAAAAGAGCACAAAATACTAAAAAAATATATATATATATTCCCGGTAAAATTTATAACGTTAAACTTAACTCTTTATACTTAATATTAAAAAAAGTGTCACTGTACTAATGACAAAGAGTGAGAATTTTATTGGGGTATAATCCTTGGATATATAAACAAACGTCTCTTAACATTAAAAAAAAAAAAAATCTTACTCCAAAAAATTAAAAATTAAATTATTACTTTAATGGCGCACCGTTCGTTAATTTAAACAAACAGATTTATACGTGTGACCTAGCAGTGTTAAAACGGGCCGACCAAGCCCGTTTGTCCTAGTTAACGGTCAGTACCAAACTTGCCCGTATCACGTTTGATTTTCCGAGCCCAATCCTATTATTTTCACCATCCTTGTTTTTGTTATTTTATTTTTACTTTAATTAATTAAGCTTTTTTTATTGTTTATATTTATTTTGGATTAGACCTTTAATTATTAATATTTCTATGATCATGAGCTATATATATGATTTTTTTTTTATCACTCCCATACATATTTGATGGTAGTAATTAAAGCGAGTAAGACAATATTAGTAAAGACATGGAGCGGTAGTGCCAGAACTTTGGCCCCAGGTTAGTGGCAGCACGCAGCAATAACACTAATTTATTTCAGAGGTATCATATCCATCTATTAACACTAGCATACCAAAAGTAATTTTATTTTGTTAGGCAAAAATAAATTTTTAAAATTGTACTCTACTTTGATTTCATATATTGATCTGAAATTTGAAATTTAACATCATGCATACTCATTTTTTAAATGTTGATGAAAGGGTTAGTGCACACTCTAAGACATTTTTAAAAAAAAATAAATTAATTAAAAAGGATTCGACACTACATTTGGTAACTACTAATCAGTTGGAATTGGGGTTATCATGGACTTGTCTATTCTAACATTTTATTTTCTGTTGTCTCTTCCTCCTTGCTACACGTACAAGTAGAATCTATAATCACAGGGAAACATTCAGTCCACTCCTCGTTACTTTTTCCATTTATTTGTTTTCTTCCTAAAATTATCCTGAAAGAAGATAAATTTAGCGGCAAAAAGTTAGCCCCAGATCGGAAATAGTGCATGCTTCCCTGAACTCAATGATATAGTATCAATACAAGATATTCCAGAATTTCAAAATTCACATGCCAGTTGCCACCATTTCAACACCTTACTCAGCTCAAACCTATACACACGTCTTTCTTCAATGACTCAAAGATATGGTGTCAACCAAAGTCGATAAGGATCTGAATAATCACAATGGTTGCCGAAACCCTTGAACACACAGTTGAGGACAAGTTAGTCAACACTCGTCTTATAATATAAAAATCATTCTAGTTCTTCTCGTTTAAGTTTTCAGGTTGAATTAATTTATGATATTGTGTCAGATCTTTTCATGGTCAAGAAATCGGATCTCTCATCACTGTTTTCTTAATTGAATAAAAATTTCAATAGTTTTGTGCTTTGTTTATACTTTAAGTGCATATAAGACTGAAGCCTGAGCTTCACAACCACTATAAATAGAAGCTTTCGACTATCCTACTCGCATATCCCTCTTCAGTATTCCAAGATTACGCTCTAAAAATGAATATCAGAGCCTTTGTATATACTGACAAAACTAGTTCACGGGTCAGATTAAAATGTAGGCTACCGTCAATGAATATTCTTATAGTATTTATATATACTGACACGTAAAAAGTGGCATCTCATAACTGAGGTCCACATTTTGTTTTTGTGTAATAAGTACATAAGAAATTTCATGAACAATAAGAAATATATGCAGTTCTTTCTGAGCATGTAGCCGCTTAAGCGTCCACATCAACTTTTACACTATTAGCACCTAGCAAACGTGGTATAAACAAATAAGCTGAAAAGGGTTGATTTGTTTTCCGGTTTAAAGAAGTTAAAAACTAAAACCAGTGAATCTAAGATATTATTTTCGGATGTGAAAAGTTTTCACTTTAGACTATTCAGATTGTCTATGAAATATTGAATCGCATGGTGTTTGTCCATTGTTCAGCGAGTGTCACGGAAGAACAAGATGTAGGGACTGCAGATCATGGCTATGGAGGAGGAAAAGGAGGCAGTGGAGGTGGTAGTGGCGGAGGAGGAAAAGGAGGCAGTGGAGGTGGTAGTGGTGGAGGAGGCAAAGGAGGCAGTGGAGGTGGTAGTGGAGGTGGGTATGGAGGAGGAGGAAGTGGAGGTGGCGGCAAAGGGGAAAGTGGAGGAGGCAAAGGAGGTAGCGAAGGTGGATATGGTGGAGGTGGCAGTGGCGGAGGAGGAAAAGGAGGGAGTGGTGGAGGAGGCAAAGGAGGTAGCGGAGGCGGAGGAGGCAAAGGGGGAAGTGGAGGTGGTAGTTATGGAGGAGGCAATGGAGGTGGTAGTGGCGGAGGCGACAAAGGAGGTAGTGGTGGTGGCGGCAAAGGGGGACGAGGAGGTGGTAGTGGTGGAGGAGGCAAAGGAGGCGGAGGAGGTTGTGGTAAAGGAGGTGGCTATTGAGGAAACTAAGTGGACCCTAATAACTAGACATCAAAATATAATTATCAACGAATGGTTGTATATATATATATATATTACAAATAAATAAAGTCTTAACGTGTTTGTATGCTTTGTCCATGCATGTTTATTTTTGAAGTGCTTGACAACTTTCAGAAGTAGTTACAGAAAAAAGTTACTAATTTGCTTCATAGTCATTTTTTTTTCTATAATTTAATTTAAATTTGAATAAAAATCCTATTAATTAATTTTAAGCATGATTCAAATATCACTTTATCAAGGAGGCTGAGAACAATCTTTCTCAATTAAACCTGTCCAAGGCATAGCTTTAGAAGCTCAATGAACAAACATAACAACTGCTTGAAAACCTTCTATACAGAGATCAATAAGTCACACCAAGCAATGCAGAAATGACACATTGGTACTGTGGCATTGGCTGATAAATTAACTCTTACTGAAGTTCTTGCTAATTTTCATGTTTCTATTTAAGATTCTAATCCATGCTTTATTTTTCTCATTGCTAAACAAAAATGCCCTCCTTTTTCAAGTTACCCACCTTCCACTATGGTGGATGATTTGACCAAAACAACTTGGACTTTTCTTCTCAATATTTTAAGTTATTACAGTATCTTTGCAACCTTAATCATAATCAGTTTGAAACTCAAATTTAAGTGCATAAAATCTTTAATGGAATTAAGGTTGTTGTGACAGATTTATTTTATACTAAAAAATAATTCGTCAATATTCCTATCCTTGCACACTACAACAATAGTCGAGAGAATACAGCGACACTTACTAAACATAGCACAATCCTTACTTTTTCAAACTTCCCTCGCTCTTTAATTTTGGGAAGATGTTATCCTCACTGCCACTTATATTATCAACAGATTTCCCGCCCTGGTTTTGAATGATCGCAGTCCTTATGAAAAGCTATATCAAACTAAACCAGTATACATATATATGACATAAAGAAAATTTGATCACAGATCTTCAACTTGCATTTTCTTGGGATATCCTATGACATAAAGGGTTATAAACTATGTGCCTTCATTCTCATTCCTCGATCATTTTTAGAAATGTTACATTCTTTGAATCCTTTTTTCCATTCAAAGATCCTACCACTTAATCTCAGTGACCCTCTTTGTGTCCTCCTTTTCTCATTCCTTGGACTCTTCTCCAGATACCACAGTCACTGACGCACACTTACACTAATCCAGTACAAGAAAGAGTAACAAACCTCATAAGCTTCCTGTTTACTTAAATGATTGTGTCAATCCCTTTTCACCTGGTTTATCGACTTGCTTGACAACTTCTTCCGCCATTTAACATTGCGAAAAGGTGATTCATTCCATAAACTTTTGCTTTGTGGTTCCACTTTCTTCAACCTTGAAACCTCAGTCACACCAAAAAGGGTATATATAGTTGAAGAATTGTCTGCTCTTGAGACTAATCACAATTGGAAGGTTGTTCCCATACCTCCAAAGAGAAAGCCTCTTGCATCAAAATGGGTTTTCAAAAGTAAGACTTGTTTCTAAAGGTTTCAATCGAAAAGGAGGCTTTGATTATAAAGAAACTTTGAGCCTAGTTGTCAAAGAAACCATTGTGAGACCTTGACTGAATTGGATATATATAAAGCTTTTTTAAATGGAGAACTTCATGAAGATGTCTACATGGCCCTTCCAAAAGGCTATTAACTCACAGGACAACATGAACATTTTTCTGATGGCAAATTCCGAGATCAGCAGCTAGTTTGCAAACTTGAAAAATCTCTCTATGGTTTGAAGCAAGCCCAGATCTTGACAATGGAACAAGAAGATGATTGATTGATTGCTGTCTAATGGCTTTATTCAGTTCAAGTCTAACTGTTCATTGTTCACCAAAATAAAGGATGGAAATTATGTTGCCTTACTTGTATACTATAGCAGGATCGTCTATTAATGTCGATACTGATGTATAGACCTTATCACAATTTATAGACAAACCAGCAGCAGTTCACCTACAAGCTGCTTCTCGAGTGCTACGATATCTTAAAATGTCATCAGGCATGGGAATTTTTTATGGTCTGCTAAGTCTACCATTCAACTAAATACCTATTGTGATAGTGACTAGGTTACTTGTCCAAAAACCAGAAGATCTGTCATTAGTTATTGTATTATCTTGGGGAATTCTCTTGTGAGCTAGAAATCTAAGAAGCAAGCTACCATTTCCAAAAGCTCTGCTAAAGCAGATTATCGAGCAATGTCTACAACATGTGAAGTTCTTTTGTTACTTGCTTTGCTTAAAGATTTTGGCTTCCTACCTTTTTCCATTCCCACACTCAATTGTGACAGCATGTCTACCACACATATTGCCAAGAACCCCATCTTCCATGAAAGCAATAAACACATCGAAATTGATTACCTTAACTGCTGGTTTATTTCACTCACAACACCAAAAAACTGAAACACATTTAACATATGTTTTTACTAAAAAGTCGTTTTAGTAGCTTTTAGCAAGCTGAGCCTCGCTCCTAAACATTTGTGCTCAGCTTATGAGGGTCCCATGGATAGTATAGTCACCCTCACTCTTCGATGAGAGTTATAACTGATTTAGTTACTGCATATAACTATTGTACATTCATTTTGCTGTTGTATTGCTTGTAGCTTTGCTCTGCTATTTAATGCAGAGGCTGTACACATTTCTAGAATTAAGCACAATTATTCTTCCCTCTAATTCATATAAACTCTTTATATTTTTATGAATAATAAGATCTTTATTACTGGATCGTAACAGTTTGGTTAATTAACTTGCCTGTTGGATTTTACTGAATTCATAAGAAAGGACATGAATTTAAATTTGGATTAAATCTAAAATATTGAATTGGAGAGAAAAAGATATAGATAAAATACATGAGATATTTATGATGTAAATGGGATAATATGAGAGAAAAAAATGTACAAGACATTTGAAATATTTTTTATCTTGAACACTCAATATATGTAGTTATGAATCTATTATCAAGTTTTTCAATCCATAATTAATTTGGTTTGAGTAAAGATATTAAAACAAACTAAAACAAAATAAATTCATAAAAAAGAATTTATTTTCCTTTTACTAATTAAAGATATACGACAAACTTTATAATTGAGTTCTAACTTCCTTATTGTCATCTATAACAGAAATAAATAAACACAAATACACTTTAAATTAATTTAGCACTAGGGCACATCAATTGACAATCCAGAATGTCGTGCCAAAAGAAAACCGATAAAGCCTCCAAATATATAATTTGATAAATAATTAATATACTCTAGCTATAGCCAGAGTATGGATGATCTCCTTTGCCCAAAGGGGTTAAGTCATGCCGATCAATAAGACTTTAAATATTTAGTGTTGACTGCAGTTATGTTTTCTGAACAGAAGATAGCCTCAAACAACGCAAGCAATCCTCAGTGCTTTCATTGAATAATAGAACCAGGTGCATGCTCTCCAATGTCTCTTGCCAGTTGCCTTCGTTTCAGGAATTTGCTTACCTCAACTTTTTACACACGTCCTTCTTCACCCTTTTTTGGGTCAACCTCGGTGCTGATAAGAACCAGAAGTTCTTGCAATTAAATGCCATTGTCCTAGTATAAGGATTCATTGAACAATCACATTCTTGAAATGAGCCAAACATATTCTATATTTTCTAATCATATATCAATAGAGATATGCTATAAGTAGACTTCATAATTCTATTCTTACTTTTATATTTTTTTATTTTTTATTTCTCTTATTTTTTTATTTACATTTTACTTTGACAATTAAACTATAAAATGAAAATATACACAAATAAGTGAACACCGAATATTTTCCATATAAATATGTCATAGTTTAAGGACATCCAATCCAATTAAATGACACTGTTTTTTTACTCCATTTCTTTTTCGTACGTATAGCTTAAGGTGGTTACGAGAAATACAACTAATATGATTGAATTTTTTGAATTTCTTAATGCGCCTTTATTTATTTTTCCAAGATTACATATTTATACATAAATGAAGATAAGAATATAATTGAAAAATAATAATTAATGCTATCTTAAAATTTTAAACAGTAAATACTTATTTTAATTTTTTACACTTGAAACTCTTATTAATTTTGTCTTTCACATTTTAAGTTTATTAATTTAGTCTCTTCCACTTAAAATACTAATCAATTTCGTTCTTTACACTTTAATTTAATCCCTTCCACTTTAAATAAATTGATAAGGGTTTTAAATGTGAGAGACTAAAATAGATATTTATTCAAATTTAAAATGAGATGAATGAAAATAAAAAATTTCTTCAAAAGTGAAGGAAAATAAAAAAAATAATGTTATATGCATATCTCTTTCTGCATAATTATTTTTTACATTATTTTATATATATTTTACTTTTTGTTTACAATTTTACCTTACAATATAACTGAAATAAAATAGGTGTACATAGATATACACGTGGTGTACATAGATATACACGTGGATAAGTGGGTTTTTAACAAGTATTTCTCATAAGAAAGGGAGTGAGTACCTCTGTATTTTCTTTTTACTTTTTTTATTTTTGGAGGTTGGGGAGTGGCGGTACCATGCATTCTTTGCTTCAGAACTTCCAGCACTATAAATAGTTAGAGAAACTCAGTCTTCATCATTCACAATACTCTTCAATCTCTATACCTCTCAAAATAGATCAAAATGAAGTCGTGTATTTTCCTGTCCTTCCTCTTTGGGGTGCTGCTCATCTCTTCCATGGCAACTGAGCCATCTAAAGAGCCGACACAAGGTCCAGATAGATTAATTACTTACGTAAACATACACATTTTTACACTAAGATCCCTCCACTTTTTTCTTTTTTTTGTTTTTTGGTTTCTTTCCCTGAAAATTTTAATACAACTGTGATATTATGAGAGATGATACCCAAACAAACTTTTGTTTTATTTTTATTTTTATTTTCCTCAAGCTTTATAATTTGCAGAATTTGAGGTTATGTGGTCAGTTATATTTTATTACAATTACTGCATTATTTTTATTAATATTTATTTTGTGTGAGGTGTTCTTTTTCATTGTAAAAACTGTCAGTTTACCTTCTTCCTATAAATAGACTACATGCTTAAACCATTCAGATGATATTATGTTGAGATCGGTTGTCATTTTGGCAGTTGGTGTCCAAGAATCAAAAACAGACGCTGCAGATAGTCTTCCTCCCCATGGCAGTGGATGGCATGAGACCGGGTGTTATCATCGTAAAGGTGGTTCGCATGGTGGCGGAGGTCATCATGATGGAGTTAGATGCCATGGTGCCAAGGAATCTAAGGCAGACGTAGCAGATGATCGTGGTGGAGGCTCTGGAGGGGGATGGGGACGAGGTGGTGGAGGACCAGGAGGAGGAGGGGGACAAGGTGGTGGAGGAGGTGGTGGTGGACCTGGAGGAGGAGGGGGACGAGGTGGTGGAGGACCCGGAGGAGGAGGAGGACAAGGTGGTGGAGGAGGCGGTGGTGGACCCGGAGGAGGAGGAGGACAAGGTGGTGGAGGACGTGGAGGAGGCGGTGGTGGATCCGGAGGAGGAGGGGGACGAGGTGGTGGAGGACCCGGAGGAGGAGGGGGAGGAGGAGGTGGAGGCCCTGGAGGAGGAGGTGGTGGAGGACCTGGAGGAGGAGGAGGGGGATGGTACGGTGGCAAGGAGAATAAAGTCAAAACACAGAACTAGAGCTCTTAATAAAACGGCTAAGACCGACTTAAATAATGTAAATGCTATGCGAAAAAGAATAAAGCATGCACTCTATCCTTCATGCATGCCTTAGGTTAGAACGTAGTATATTTGGATGATCACCTTTAATGAAGACTATACGTGCTTGATGCTTGAACGCAACCAGCTCATGAGCTACAAATTCAATCGGTGCTGTCTATCAGTTTTCAGCATTTAGCCAAAAAGCAAATCGTAATTTAAGGCCAAAGCACTTAAACGATGCTCTCTTCCACCACTATAAATACTTAGCTGGAAAAATCTTTCACTAAAAGCTTGCCTATGCTTTTATGATGGTAGAGATTACGGTGAAGGGCTGTCACAGATGCTATAGTTACCATTTTTGTTGTCCAACTGACTTTAGAACCCTGACAGAGTCCCTAATGAATGGTTTTATAGGTGGTGATACGAGTATAACTATAAATGCAAACTCACTTTTATTTTTTCATTTTTTCTAATTTTTTTATCTTTTTAACTCTTTTTATTAATTTATTTTTATAAAATAAAAGGATTTGATTTTTTTAATTCATTTTTTCTACTAAATACTTATTAGACATGAGATAAATAACTCAATTAAATAAAAAAAATAATTCTATACAAAATATTTATTAAACAAATAATGAATAACTCAAATATACTCAACATTAATCCACTAACTCAACCCAATATAAAAGTTTATTTTATATAAAACAGAGAATGTACATTATATATAACTATGAGCGTTGACATAACGTTTCTCCCTTATGTAATGGTTTGGAAGGGCAGATCGTAAGCCCAATTATAACCAAGCCTGACAGAGTATATCTATATATAGATATGGGCCGGCAGGACAGTTAGTAACCTAAAAATGACCAATTGTATCACCATATATAAAAACTTAAGCTGATGCTGATAGGTTTCACATTTTCACGGTTTCACCGACAGGTTATAAACTAAAATATTTAGGTGTGTACTTGAAAAAGTTAATAACTTTCACATTAAATTAATAGGAATATTTTAAAATTTTAAAAATAGATAAACCAAATTTTAAATGATAAAATTAATTAAAGTTAATAATGTTGTGAATAGCGGCCAACATGACGAGAATAACAAAATAATGTTATAAAAAATTAATAATACGTTATGCTTTGAGTTGAAAATAATACTTTTAAGATTGCGGCTGTGTTATGGTTGTCATAGCGGCTATTGCAAATAGCAGGCATAATGGGTGTTATTTTTTATTTTTGTTAAATTAACTCATTTATTTTAATTTTGAGTTTATAGCTAATAGAATTTAGTTTTTTAAAAATATTTTTGTCTTTTAATTTTTTTAAAAAAACTTAATTAAGTAATTAATTAGTTGCCATCATTGAAAAATAAAACAATTTTTCCATACTACTTCTAATATCGCTACTCTTCAAAGAGTTTTCTCTTGTTCACACTTCGCATCAGGAACAGCAAAAATTAGAACAAATACTAGAGGGCAAATAAGAAAAAATACAACTTCAACTTTATCATTTAATAGTCAAGCCACATCTTTTAGAATTCTTAACAAGAAGAGGAGAATGAATTAAACAACAACAATGTTCACGAAGATGATTTTGGAAATAAATAAGAGGAAGTAGAAGATGGACATATTAAAAAATATTAAATAATTTAGATTATTATGTCCACTTTGCAATTAACTATTTTTTTTTTTTTTGTCCTCTTGAATGACTTCTAAAATAATAAATCTGCTAGGCAATAATTTATTGTGAAATTATAAAAGATTTTAGCTTAATTGCTATTTTTCATTATTCACAACAAACAACACTGGTATCAAGAACAAAAATGATATTTAAGTTACGATTTTTTTCATTCACCTGTGAATTGAACTTTCGAAAAATATATGGAGAAGACTAGAGGCAGAATGAGAAATGTAAAGAAGAAATCTAGGAGAGATGTAGATTTAAGAGTGGGGGTGAAAGTGAGGGGAAGATAATTATTTATTGAGATAATTTTATTAAAAAAGAGGGGTACAAAAATTAATCTCCATAAAGATTCGTGTCAATAAATGGTTATTGAAGGTGTTACTAGAAAAACCCCATTTTTTAATTTATATAAATAGATCGAATTCTATATTTATTGATTGATGATTCATTTTTTTCTTTGACGTCATTCTCTTTCTCCATTCTCTAATCAGTACATTTCTATTATTAAGAATGACCTTAAAGTTTTAAAACTTACAAAAAAAATTGTGTTACAACTAAATCATGATTTTTTTTAATAATTTTTTTATTTTACCATTACGTGTTTTACCTTAGATAAAACAAGAATATTTTAGCTGTTAGCTATTGACAAATATTTTTTTAATAATTTAAATAGAGGTGGAGGATGAGTGTAGGCAACCATATGAGTGTCTTTTCCACTTGTTTTGTACTTTTATAGCCCTCTTTTTTTGTAAGAAATGAAAGATGTGGTAGCAGCCATTAGCCAACACAAAATTCAAAGCAAAGAACAATAATTTCATTTTCAGTGCATTAGGTAAAAGCATATGCCTATGTCTAGCCTCTCTATTGTCTTCAGATGAGTGTTGAAAGTTCCATTGGAACTCTTTTTGGTTAACTTCTATTTAGTCAAATGATGATAATGGCAATATTCTAATCACTTTGCATTTGTCATCGTTACTTCAAAAGTATAAACGAGGTTTAGGAGCAAGCCGGCCACAAGATCCTGTACTGTTCAATGCTTTTTTGTCTTTAATTCCTTTCTTGGGTGAAAGTTTTGGTTGGTTAAGCATTTGTTTTATCATGCACATTAGGTCAAATTTTGACTTTTGTCTAAGTGATTATCCCTTACAAAGAAAGGTATTCTTTTTTATTGTTATTTTACATCGAAGGTATTTTTAGTTGATAGTCAAAGACTAACACTGCAAGAAAACACTGTAAAAAGTTATGAAAGTTAGCGTTGACTAAGCCCACACTAACCCGCAACAAAGAAAAAAAAAATTCAAAAGACAATAGTGTAGGTCATGGCCGATCCTAACTTTGCACATGTATTGGCAGCAACTTGGCCGATGCAAAAATAGCTGTTATTGGTCAAACTAAGTTGACTAGAATATTTTGCATCAACTAGGCTAATGCTATTTGTTAAAAAATTAGCATTGGCCTTGCCCGACACTAAATGTTGCATAATATTACTCTCTCAGTGGTCAATTTTGCAGCATTAGCATGGGTCATAGCCAATACTATTTTTTCTAAAAAAATAGTTGAGGTGATTAGCGTTGGCCACAACCGGTGCTAATGCCACAATATCTTCATGTTGCATCTTTTTCTATTTATTTTCCTTCTTTTCCTTCTTTCTTTCTCTCAAGTCTCCCTCGATCTCTAGCCCCAAATTTGAATTTCTTATGCATTTGAGCCTCCCATTGTATTCATGGAATTGTAATCAATTCCCCATTGCATTAGCTTTAATTTAATTCGAATTTTTTTTTATTTGATTATTTCTTATATTTTGAATTTTCTCTCTCTAATATGATTTAATCTTGTTTTCAGTTATCTAATTTATTCTCTTTGTATATTTCAAGTACCTCTACCTCTACTGGCCCCCCTCTGATTGTTCATGTATGTCCGATCTCCTTGGCTACATTAATTTTAGTTGGTTGTATGTTTAGTTTGTTATATTGATTATAATTTTAGTATGTTTAATTTAAATTTTTTAATAATATGCATTGTGAGTATGTTTGATTTAAATTGTTTAATTTGAGTTGTAATTTAAATTGTAATTTTAATAAATATATTTAGTGAATATTGATTGTATGATTGAATTTTAGTGTATCTTATTTTTGTTATTATTGTTTGATTGGTTGATATGTTTATGTTAGTTTTGATTGAATTCAAATATGTTATATTTATTGACATGTTAGAAATTTATGAATTATATATTATGTTAGTAGAGAGCAAAGCTCAATACATTATTTGGATATTATGTGAGAATCTTGTTTAGTTAGAAATGTCACATTATTAATAAAATTAATTATTTCAAAATGTGTATGATATAGATGTTATGCTATTGAAATTTTTCAAGTTCATGCAGTATTCTATACATCTAATATATTTATATGTTTAAATGGGATAAAATGGATCATAGTTGGATGTATAACAAGCTTAATATTGATATGAAAGAGTTGAAATATGAATTTATTAGTAGAGTTGATGAATTAAATAATTTTTTTGCCTATGCCCAATGTTATTGTAAGCTTGGTGAACAGTAAATTTAGTGTGGGCCTATTGGACGCTATATAGCAACGACCACACAAACTACGATCATCAATAATAATGTGCAATTTGTGTCGATTTGGCCAATGCTAATTAGCGTGGGTTTCTTAAAAACTAATGCTAATTTTAGCATAGAGCATTTTAGCATTAGCTCCCTGACACTAATTGGGCTATTAGTGTCGAGTTTTTTAGTTAATTCCTATTTTTCATATAGTGTAATCTCTTTGAGGCAGAGAGATTACCAAAGTTGGTACAGTTTCTTCCAAAAAAGCCTTCTCATACATCTAAGATTGAACTTTTATCAACACACTTGAGAGACATAGCTATCTATCAATTATATTGGATTTTGTTAGTAAGAGAAAGGTATTTTGATAAAACAAGTAAATTAATTTTATGACTAAATAAGAAAATAATGACTTTTATTTATTATTTTTTGACTAATCACAATTTAGTAAAGTTATGAATAAAATATTAAATGAGACAACCAATTTATTTTTATACATGGAGACATGTACATCAACCATTGAAGTTAACCCCAAATTTATATTAGTGTTGAAAACATATCAAAATTAATAGATTTTTATATATATATATATATATATATATATATATATATATATATATATATATATATATATATATATATATATATATATATATATATATATATATATATATATATATATATATATATATATATATGTTTAAAAAGAGTATTAAAACTTTTACAATCTCAAAGCACACTTGGAGACAATTCTACTTGTAACAATGAGCTAATCTTTGGAAGAGTATTCAACTTTTAGAGTTGCTTGTAGGAGTAGTATATAGTATGACAAAATCTTTTATTTTAAATTTATGGAGTAATAATAAATTAGAAAATAAAATTTGAGATAGAAAATTTGTATTGCACATAACACATAGTACCACACCCAATCCATTAATCATCATTTAAAGTGTTCATTTTCTATTATTTACCCTTGAATTAGAATGGTTTGAATGAGTCAAACATCTCTTTGAGACAAATGAAGCGCCCCAACCCAAGAGACCATTTCGTTGGTTAAACCAATTAAGTTAATCACGTTCAAATATGATCAAAGTCAATTACCTCTGGTTTCAAGAAACTTACCTGCACGTGCACAGACATAAAGAGACAGGGAGAGACTAAATGTTAATGCATGTGTGAAAGAGATGGAACAAAATGTCAAAGATAAACAAAACCCAGCATTAAACAATCACAAAATTCCAAGTCATTCCTGTTCTTCATTATCTAATGCCTTGTTCCCAATCCCTATAATCATTGAGATTAGATTACAAGTTAAATTTAATCAAACAAATGCATGGACTACATGTGCATAAAGAGACACTATATAAACATTAATTGATCATGTTTAGTACATAACATTAATATGAAATGAAATCATATTTGTTTTAAAAGATTAATAAAACAAAGTTATATTTATCTTTAACCAAGTAAAATGCTAATTCTATAAAGCTCAATGAGAATACTTATTCCTTAATTCTATATAATCTGACTTTGAATAGAATGACTATTTTACTGCCAAATATAGGGATGCTTTTTTCAAATAATAGAACATGGGATAGAATCAACAATCGTCTACCTAATAAACTATAGTATAAATAAATAAAATAAGCCATAATACTTTTGAAAGACTGCCAAAAGATAACCCAGCTGGATTAAGGAGAGAAAGATTACATAATGTGGATTAAACAAATAATTGAGTCTTTTTATTAATCTAACAATAATTTTAGGAATATTCTAACAAAATGAAAATATATAAGAGACAATTATAAGAACATCATCAAAGAAATGGAAGTCAACAACTCTTCCTCGGGCGTAATGCAAGCCGTATAATTTTGAAAAAGATTACCTCTTCCACACGTTCCACCGAAAACAATTAATTATTTGTATATGCTTCCAAAATATAAACCTAATCAAAACTATTATAACTATATAGATATTCATAAATAATTCCAACATTTAATATAATTGTGATGACATTATTATGGTAACATGTGAAACTACAATATAATTTCAATTTTTCTATGAACCTCTTCTTTCTCTTTTGATATGTTTTCTTTATGCATTTTTTAAATGTACTAACCTCTTTATAAGAAAATACAATAAAAATAGAAAGTAATCCATTCATAAATTTATTGAGTTTTTTAAAGAAAAAACTTACAACATTTTTTCTACGGTTTTGTTTTTAATAGTTGTCAATTAATGAGAAGTTTTTATTAACATAGTTTAATCATTTTTTATTGACTACTCCAAGGAATTGTTGTTTATTCTTTTTCAAACACAAATTGTGATATTAATAATTTTGATCTTGACAACAAAATGAACTTATAATTATTCCTACGCAATTATGAGAGTACGAATCATGTATAGAATAAATTAAAAAAGGTTAGAAGATTGAAGAAGAAACAAATGAACTTTAATTGAAAGAATTAGGACATAGTAGTTTTGATGTCAAATATCAAAGGTTGGAAGCAGCCCCACAAAATTTTATTATAAGGTACCTAGATTAATTTAATTATGAAAAAAAAACTCTAACAACATATATTAATTATATTCATTTTGCAACATTAATTATTTTTTGGTTCCTATGTAAAATTCACGGGGTTTAAGCGTTCTACCTAACATCGTCTGACAAAGAAGCACCAACCATGGGCGCATTACCAAGAGAGGAATAAAAAATCACGTTTCAGGTATCTTATATGAATTATAAAAAAAATATAAAACAATAAAATGTTTATACCAGTCATAACAAAAAAAAAAAAGGTCACATTTTTTAAAAGATAACTAACCAGATGTTTAAAAAAAATAAGAAGATATTACCTTCTTTATATTAACAATTAATTTTCAGGCAAACTTTTGTTTTTATTATTTTTCATTTTAAAGTTTAAATTAACATTAATTATTATTTACCAATTTTACTCTAATATATCTCTCACTCTCGTTAACTATTCAATATTTATAACTCATCAATTATATCCATTTTCAAACATAATAATACGTTTAAAAAGAATTCTAACATATTAATCACAATTTTTTTTTCATGTGCATATTAGTGGTTACATTTTTTAATTTATTTGCAAAAATCTTAAATGATAATTGAAACTAAATTAAATGGAAGTAGTACTATGTAGGACATACTATTAAATTTAAATTTTATTTAAGAGGGAATTAATTATTCTTATTGTATAAGCATAAGAAGAAAAAAGAACATACTTGAAAATACTTAAGTGTACAAGGTTTTCTAGAAAAAATAACAAGATATTCTAATTAAATTAAACTGCCAAGTGATTTAAAAAAGAAAACGTCAATTGATTTGCCGTGTTACCTAAAATCTAATGTTGGAAAATCAAGTGGCACATCATGAAAACGAAGCTCGGGCATTTTTCCAGAAGTTGGCATCTTTTACTTCTCATTACCAGGAACATTTGTCCAAAATTACTACAAACATCCAAGTCAGAACCACTATTCTCAGCAACATTCTCACTTTCCAAACGAGAAATAATTAGGGATGAACCTTCTCTGTTTTTACTATTAATTACTATTAAAATCTAAAACAAGAAACAGGAATCTTAAAGTGTTTTAGGGCCAAATACTATTTTCAAAAACATTAAAGTCATTTTTATATAAAAAAAAAAAATTTCCGATTTCTGCTCTTTCTAAATAGGATTTAGTCTTATAACTAAAAGATATGGAATACATTGCTGTACTTACAACAAGAAGGAAAACAAGAAAGAAAAATAACATTCTCCCACTTGGAGATATAGTGCACAAAGAGTAACTTGGAAAAATGAGGGAGAAATTGGAAATCAAAGAGGGACTGGGAAAACCAGCCAAATTTTATTTCATTGCTTTAATTTGATGACCGTTCATGTTCTAAGAACCGTTTACATACTCCTTCTATAACTGTTTCTGATCACTATCCCTAATTCCATATTGAAATTAAGAAACAAAAGAGTGAAGATATATTGCAACATAATTAATTAACAGAGAAGAAAATTAAAAAAGAACAAGAAAATGAAGAAGTTGAAGAAATGCCTGGCTTTCCCATGTACGCCTCTAATCTTTCACTGGTGAATTCTCCACCAGAAACTTGTTTCCTCTTCCTCAAAACCAAATCTTTCTCTGCAGATGACAACAGAGATCACCAAAGTGAAGCCTTGAATACTCCACAGAATTGGCAGTGCTGACACTTTTCTCATGAGAAAATGGTTTCTTCTTCATCCTCTTCGTCTTCTTCATAACTTTCTCAGCTTCTCTTTGCCTCAGAAAATCAGAATCAAACTCATAGACCAGAAAACTCAAAGTGGGCGTCTAGGAAAAGAGGAATTAAAAAAGGGTATCACTCTCTTCGTGTTTACAACTCAAAAGAGAGAGAGAGAGAAGGTTGTTCCCAAGAAGATGACGAGCATTTCCCGTTGATGTTGTTCTCAAAGGGTGCTTTAATTTTCTTTACTGTGGGCCATCAACGAAGGCCTTTTTGTTTCACACATTGGGGCTGTTCTCTTTGTCTTCCCCTACAAACAGCCGTCAATGGTTTTAGTTTTAGACCACTTTTCATTTTCTAGATGTTTTCCCATTCATGTCTCTCCTTTTCTACCAATTATTTATGAGCCAGCTTAGGCTTCCATTAGGGTACAATGTAACTCCAAAAAGTTGTTGGAAATTATTAACAATTTCAAAGGGTACATAAATTATTTATAAAGCTATGCAACTTTTCTATATTAAAAATATGTCAAACAAGATAGAGTGAGCCAATCATAAGGTCGATATTACATAAATTAACTTCACTATAGTGAAATGATTCAAATACCCTCACAACAAGCATAAACCTATTAATCTTTGGTGTTTTCTTTTTCCTTGGATAAGCTCTCCTTCTCTTGTAACTATGCTGATTTAAGCGACAAGAGTGGTGCCAGAGCTTTAGCTTCAATGCCCCTAACTGTCCATCTCTTTTTACATGTTGTTGACTCAATCCAAACTCATACAATTACAAAGGTATTGATAGAAAGCACTCGCATCGTAAACATAAATGCTCAAAATTCACAAATTTGTATTGGAAATTCAGAATCTCTATTAAAAACATTCAGAAAATAAAATATCTTTATCAGAATTCAAATAACTTTAAATTTGGTTTGTATTTAGAGTATTCTCACATAATTATAAACTAATTTCTATTTGATTAGGAAATGGTAAATTGTCAATCTCTCAATAAAGCGACTCCAATGTACTAAGCGAATACCCTTAAATTTTCTTTTTGTTACAAACTTACAAATAACCTCAGATTTCGTTTCTATCAAAAAAAGTGTATAGCAACATGAATAATTGTATTATGTTAGTAACATTAATTACTCTTACTTGTAAAAGTTAATGGCCGATTGTTGCGTGCTAAAGTAGACTTAGTGACACTTGTTTCCACTACTTAGTTTTATAAACCTTTTAATTACTTGTCTCTCCATAATTAAAAAATGATAAATTCTTTTTATGATGTTTTTATTTAATATATTATTTCTTAAGTTAAATATATGGAGAATAAATAAAATAAGACTTTAAATAATGATATTTTAAAAAAATATTATTAATTATTTTTTAAAATTAAAATAATACCTTAAATTTTAAATATAAAACTTTTAAAATAATATCTTATAATTTTAAATTGAAAAGTACTTCTTTTATATAATTTAAAGTATTTGTGGTTGGAATGGTAGATTGATGTTGTTTTAAGCAACTAGTGAGAGTGTAAATACTTTTTTGAAGGGACTTGATTCGATCTTATCATTTCACTTCAAGTAGTATTAATTATTGAACAAAATAGTTAGCTATTGTGACTCGTGAGTGATAGCTAGGTGATGCTGCACATGTGATGGGAGTCATGTGAGCACATTCACGGAGAAAACACATATTTTAGTGCTATCAATTTTGATGTGATTGTGCTTTTATATTTATTACTGCTACAACATAAAAGTTGCCTTGCAAATACATAACAAGCCAATAACTAATAATTAATTGTAGAGATTTATATTTAGAACCACAAATTTTTCAAAAAAAAATCTTTTTTTAATAAGAGCCACTCCAAGTATATGCATGTACATGTTAATCATAAATTGGGAAGCAAAATGTGGACAAAATATTAATTGGGTTAACTAAATAACACTTTGAATCTCAAAATTTAGACTGATCAGAGTGTTATTTGAGCATGATTAGTAAATTGGGAGTAATTAGGTTAACCAAATTTAACGCCTAACTATTTATTTCTGAATCCATTTTATAGTGAATGCAGAGAGAATTTAAACTCAAGAAAACTCGTTTTAGATACTGACTAAAATTAAAAGAATCTATCTATATCTATATCTCTTCTATAATTGCCTGCATGACATTGTTATTATGTATTTCATTCTCTTTTTTGACACATGCCTTCATTTTTTATTACCACCTATTGGGGTTATTTTGAAATTTGAATGTCCGTATTTTTTTAAAGACATGGGGTAATTCTTGCTCACATATAACAGCCATGCTCTCACCTATCAAAAGCATCTTTTTTTTTTTTAATTTTTGGTTATAATTATGGGTAGTTTCTATTTGGAGCATAAAGCAATAAATATTAATTTTTTTAATAATATAATTCTAAAATTTTAAATTTAAGACTTTTTAACGTTGAATGTTGAATGCTTTAAAATATAGTGTTTTTAATTATGCCAGAGCATCTTTTTAGGACGAAAGATATTGTATATTATTAGTGCTTAATATGATTCTATAGCATTAACAGCTAGCATATGCACTGCAAAAAGCTAGACAATTAATAGAAGAGATTCAACAGACAATTAGAGGCACACTAGCTAAAAAAAGCCATACAAGCATGGTGAAAATGTCATTAAGTTGCAGGTTTAGATTGCTTATAATGAATGAAGAGAGTAGCTAGCATGTGTGATTCCAAGGCCCTAGCTACTACGTGACGTGAAAGCAATCGGATTGAATTTAAGCTACCAAGTCAGTTTCACCATATAAATATATATAGCTTTTACTGTTTAAAAGCATGCATGTCCATTCTCTACATCAAGTTAAGGGGCTAAATAACAATTCCATAATCTTCCAATCGTTTGCATCATGGTCCCCCACAAGGGCTAAAATGCATCCTATGCATTGACATTTTATGCAATTGACGGTTGTATTGAGGACCACAATTAATTAATGACTTGTGCATGACAGCATAAAAATTAATCAATTACAGGATCTCATTGTTAATATTCTATTAGGGTATACATATAGTAAGGTTGTATTTTACTTATTCTTTTTTTCTTCAAAAAAAAAAAAAAAGATAAATAATTCATTGAAATAGAATCCAAGACAAGCAATAGCTTGGCTCTAAACCCCTTTAGAGCGTCTGGGAATATTCTAAAATTTTAGGGATTCAATTGAAAAGGTTCAAAGCTTTAGAATCAAATTAAGAAAATATGCATCTTCTACTTCTAGGGACCAAGGCAATTTGTTAGAGAGATTTTTTTAAAAAAAGAAAAAAGAAAGGTGTGTGATTGAGGTGAATGAAGTATATGAGGGAAAAGGAAATGAAAGGATAAATTATGTTTGTGACATTTTCCTTTGTTTAGGAGTTGATAAAAAAAAAAAAAAAAAGGCTTCAGTTAATACCACTTAAAATTATTCAATAGTTCATTTTTTAATTTTCTTAATTTAGGATTCATTCTTGTGCAATCGACTATCAATTGTTCAATTGACATATGTTTATATTAATTGTGTATTTGTATGTCGATTGAATAACTAACAATAAACATATATATATATAGACACGTATAAACTTGCTAAAGTGTCAAACTTTTGCCATCTAGCATCCCCTTTCTCAATAGTACATCCAAGTCAAGTGTTTAGGAATTGAAAATGAAAGGTATAAGGGAAGAAGTGAGAAATAAGAACTTCTCTTCCTTGATAGATTAGGGTGCTTTTTCTTCTCACTTTTTGTAGAAAAAAAAGTCTTGAATAAGGAATCAGCCCAATTGCATGTTTATTTCTTATACTCTTCTTTTCTTCCATTTCCATCAACTAAAGAAAGTGTAAGAGCCTTTGGTTTCACACAGAACTTGTAATAATAAGAATACTCCCTAATTCAGAGATTTAGAATTACGTAAGATATCTTTTGTCTTTTTGGTGTGAGTGCAGAAAATAACCTATAAACCATTAACTATGTCTGTAACTCAAAGCTATTCAAACAACTAAGGCTAACAGCTCAGCTAGATAGTTTAGTATGCAGTGTAATAGCTTAACAATAAATATGAACAATTTAAAATAAGTAGAGGGAGAGAATAGCATGCACAAAAATTTATAGTGGTTCGGCCAAACAACAGCCTACATTCACTCCCTCACACTCCATGAAAGGTTTTCACTATCTTCAACTACTAGTTTTCAGGTTCATCAATCATCCTTTACAAAGTCTCTACTTGACTTCTTACTCCTGGATACTCAAGCTCACAGTCTCCACTTAGCTTTCCTACTCCTGCATAACTAAGAACTGAGATCTCCACTTAACTTCCTACTCCCAGATAGTTAAGCAATAGTCTCCACTAGATCACTCATTTGACTTAGCAAACTTGACTTCCTACTCCCAGACAATCAAATGTCTACCCAGCCTACCCAATGTAAAAAGGTTACAAAGTGGATGAGCGCAAGGTCAATGAATGAGTTGTTCTAATATAACAAATAATCCCAGTTTATCCCAATTCATTCAAGAAATATAATCCTAAGTAATAGCACTAGAGTGAGCATGTATTGCAGAATCGTTTTCTCTTGTATTGTCGTGTGTCTTCTTCATCATTTGAAAGAGGCTTTATTTATACTATTCTGAAGATGACTAGCCGTTTAAGCTTTGAATGCATAATTGCATTTGACTTTTAGTATGATTGCTTCAATCACATTGTACTGTTGATCTGAATCTTTAATCAATTTCAAACTGTTGTAATTTCTCTATTTAGACTTGATTCTCAAATCAATAGTTTTGACTAGAATCTTCGATCTATCAGCTATGATATAGTCTGATTTTTTTTTTTAAATAGCTTTAGTCAACTCAAATAATATTTACATGATTGTTTTAGTTTGGAAAGATATTTGATGATCAAATTAATTTTGGTTAATTTAATCCATTTTGAAAACTTCTTTATTTAGAGCCAATTTACTATATATAAAATCTAAAATATTTCCTTTAATTAAATCCAAATCCAATTTGTATTTTGTGATCAATCAAAATCTCTAAGGGCATTATATGTTAACATTTGGGAAGACTAAAATACTTACATTTGGTACAAGTGTTAATAGAATATTCCACTTCCACATATATCATCTTATTTGAGAATACAATAATGCAAAAATAATAAGCAAATGTTATTTCCATTTGAAGGGATTGCTATAAATCCTAGATTCCCACCCTAAGAAAGATTTTGATTGGAAAAAAATAATAATAATAATAATAATAACTTTTTGTCTAGCCTTTACCTCACAAGTGAACATTGACTTCCTCTTACGTTAATTAGATTATTCTCCATTTTTTTCTCTCATAATTGTGCTACCAGTGCCTAGCTTGGCCCCCTCATTAAACTAGGTATCATTCTCTGTCTCCCATCACTGTTGCTTGACAATGTTGTCATTTATCTCCAATGAGGCAAGATCTCTTCTATCTGAGGTTATTTTCAGTATTTTAGTTAGACCTTGCTACATACCATTTGAATGTGGAGCATGTCTTTTGGAGATAGTGAAGCCCAGCTATCTATGTTCCCAAATTTCAGGGTGAAAGATTTTTTTAAACAAAAACTAGGGTGGATTCGGCTAAGAACCTAAAACACAGAAGATATAATATATAAAGACTCACAAACGCAGAAGAGTTGCAAATTTCTTATTTATTTTCCCTGTTGAAGCTGATTGCTTCTTTTGACAAAGGTCTTTGAATGCCCAAGGAGTCTTTCAGTCGAGTTCAACCTAGTAGGCCATGCCCCATGGCTTAGAGAAGGGCATGCGTCTGGGACAGAGTATATGTCAAAAGTTGTACCTTTATCAACAACTTAAGCTTTTAATCTAGTGGTAAACACTTTTGCTCATATATTCGGTAGCAAAGTTAATGCAAATTTGAATACTAGGCTCAACAATATGTCTCTAATTATCTCAAGATTCAAGGTGGAACCTTCACTAAAAGGGAAGGAATGATATACCCAAAGGATTGCAAAGGTACATGTGTTTGTAGTACAGGTTAAACTCGGTGCCCTATGTACAATGACTTAAATAGAAAAGGGCTCATGCTTGATACCGGGTGTTATATGTCAGGCCTGCAGTGGTTCTGCCATTCTTTTTAGTGAAGAAATTTGTAGCCGAGATCAGGTTTCTTAGAAAATTAATCCAGAAAAATGGTTGTTATTTGTTATGTTATTCTATTAATTTCTGTGCGAAACAATTTTGGGATCGCAATCAATCGAAGCAGTTGTTAGTTTGTTTTTCTTACTTTAAAAAAGGTTATGTGAGCGTCCTCAGTACAGTTATAGTTCTCAGTGTTGTGGAGTTAATTAATTCAAGCGTTTAATTCATATATCAAACCTCAGTTGAACAAATCCTATGTTCAATTTCTTCAAATTTTATCCTATCCACGTACGCCCATGTCATTAGTTTGGACCCCTTCTATCCTTGAGACCCCACAAGCTGAGCATAGATATTGAGGCGGCTCATGAGCTTGCTTATCAGACTAGTAAACCTCAATGATTAAAAATTTGGACCGGACTAGCTGGTCAGATTAGTTGAACGAGGAACCAGAGGCTTAACCAATCTAAAATACATCTTGGAATTGAATTTAATCTTCTCTAGTATTAAAAAGTTTAAATTTTTATTTTATCTATAACAAAAAAAAATCTAAAATACATAAAAAAAATGTCTTAAAACTAAATTAAACCGTATAAACAAGTTTGGTTTGATCTAATTAAATGGGTGTTTTAATTTTTTTTCTTTAAAAAAAATCATTCAAATGTAAATATGTGTGTGTATATACATGTTATCTTATTAGATCAAGTAGAAAGTGATATAAATTCTTTTATTTATTAGTTATGTTGATCATTTCAGTTGTACTGAATTAAGAAGATGGTAATTCACTTCAATCAACACATCTACAGGCTTGGCTCCGAGTAAGCATCTTGAGATAGAAGATCCAAAGCAAACTTACGTTGAGAGATAGAGATAGAAGTTCCAAGGCAAACTTAAATTGTCGTTTGTTTGACAATGGGACTAAAAGCCTCTTTGTAATCAAAATTTGCCTTTTGGTTGAAACCTTTGAGGACATATCTAGCTTTATGCCTTTATTGGATCTTTAACTTATAATATTTATAGGACACGTATTTATTATTAAATTTTTTAACTCAAAACTAATTTAATTCAAATTAAATAAAATCACAATTTTTCAATCATTAATAAAATAACTTAAAATTTGCCATTGAAGACCGAGAAGAGATAATAAAGATTTCAAAGAGAGGGGAAGTAGTCCTGCTTTGATGCCATGTGATAAGAGGAAATATATAAATTAGAATTGAATAGCATTAATTATTTAGAAAATACAAGACCATTGCACACACACATGTATATAGCAATAATATAGAGTACAATCAGGTTTATTTTCTTTCACGGAGACTAAATTCCTTTCTCGAAGGGATTAGTGCCCCATAAAATAATGAACTAAAATTTAAATTTATGTCAGAGAGATATTTATATTTAATATTTTACATACACTTCAAATAAAATTATCTTTGATAAAATATGCATTTGAATTGAATATATGGTATCTTTATTGTTAAAACTTCATAAAATTTGAAATGAATCCCTCTCCTTTCAATTTCAAAATGCCATATCTTTTGTTTTAAAACTAGAGCAATTTAGACTCTCTAACTAACATCCCTGGATATTTGATAGGACTGTGCTAATGTGGCAATAATTTAATATAGAGTACAAACTAGGGTTATGTGGCAATAACATTAATTATTGCATATTATCATGCTATAAAGTCAAGTGCCAGTTGTCAGATCATCACATTATTTCCACGTCAATAAATTTGTCAAAGTAACGGTTGTTAGGTGTGTATAGAATAAATTGCTCCAATTTAAAAACTACAATATTGTCCATGTTAATTTTAAAAAATAAAAATAAAAAAACTATAATTAGAGGAATCAAAACATCAAAACAATATACTATGATTTTATGATTGATCACATGGCAGCATAGAACTTTGAATATATTAAGCAATTATGATTTTATTATTTGTGTTGGGCAAAAGTAGTTTTTTTTTTTTTTTTTCTTTTTCAAAGATAAATGGACCAGAGCTGAAACCTAAGACTAATGAGATAAAAAGTATTAAGCTCATAAGGTTCACTACACCAAACTCCGTTAGTATTGGTAATTTACCAATGAGCTAACATACAACTTTGAATAAATTAAGTCATGAAGTTTAGTTCAATGATAAAGGGTTTAAATAATATGTAATATGTCATGAATTCAAACATGTTTGTTATCATGTACCAAAAAAAAAATTGAATAAATTAATGAATTTAATGAAATATATTCAATGCTTAACTATTTCAAAATTTAGATCTTCATTGGAATATTAAGTACATACTTGTTTATACATTGAATGAAATTTCTAGAATTAAAATGGGAATAAAAATAAAATAGTTCTTTTTATTTCATAGTTTTATAGCTCATGAGATGGTTTGCTAAGCCATTTTGTTGTTTACAACATAGAATAAGGGAAATGAAATCATAATTGAAATTTTCTTCTTTTTTTTATGTGAAAATTTCTAACTCATGTGAATCAAGAAAGTCCTATCGGCAAATTCTTTTAACACATCCCATTTTTTTTAATCTCACATTTCATTTATTTCAAAATTTTAACTTATAAAATATAAATTACATTTCAAAAGTTAAAGTTATAAAACATGTGAGGTGTACTATTAAAAATTTTAGAATGTGTTAAAAGAATTGGTCTAAAACTAAAAGAATATACTTACCAAAATAAAACAAATGAATATAGAAAGCCAACCCAATTTTATTCAGGCTAATTCTCTAGACTGCCCCAGCTTAATTAGATATGGGCCTGGCCCTCCCAATGTTAATTTAAGGACAACATCGTCAGCATAAGCCCCACAAATTTTGTCAAATATATGTTGGGCACTTACATAGGAGGGCTTTGTATTTCTATATGATTGAATCAGTGTCATCGTGTTCTAATTTTAGGTGAAAACTTTTCAAGTTTAATTATACGAGGCTTCAATTCTTTGTAAGATATAGTTATCAACGTCAAACTATGAATGAATTAAATAGCCATAAACTTGTTCATCTCAAGTTCAATGAACAAAGTAACTATGACAAAAATTAAATAATTATTACATTCTGTAATTACTTGACTGTTTTGCTTAAAAAAAAAAAAAACTTGAAGAGTCAACTTAGGAATATGTTTTAAAACGTGAGAGTTTAATTTAAAAATTTAAAATAATTTTTTAATAAAAATGTCATGGGTGAAAATAAAAAATAAAAAAAAAATCTCTCGATTACAGCAAGAGGAGAGATGTATGTTGAGCTTCATTACGAGGTTTTAAGTCAATAAGTGATTCAACTAGATGCAGTTAATAAAAAGAAGAATGAAAAGAGTTTGACCAAATATATTGATCAAGATTTCGGGTCAAAGTTCAACTATCTCACTAGAGCTTTTTAAGTCACATCGATAATTTTATTTATATTATAAGTTGTCTTATATTTTTGGATTTTTGACTATCAGTATGTGAATCTTCATTAACTTATAATTAATTTAATTTAAATTAATTATATAATTTAAATTAAAATAAAACTCTCACAAAAATATTTTTACTATATATAAATTAAATTTGAGTTGACATACTTAAACAACTCACCTCACAAAACCAACTCCTGTACCAAATACCAACAAAAATGGATCTGAAATCTAGCCCCCTTTTTTGTAAGAGAATCATAACTATTTGACAATCTGCAATTAATTAATTAACTAGCATTGTTGATAGAGAATTTTAGTTGTGGGTCCGTTGATATAACTGTATAAAAAGCTACAAACCAATGGAAGATTAATTAAAATGCAAATAAATGCAACGAAGCAAAAATCATCGTGGGTTCACGTAGACCTCAACTCTCCAAACCATCCATACGTAATTCGAAAGCAAAAAACTGATATATTCTAATTATTGAAGCCAGTTGTGAAGCTGTGGCACATCCACGTTGGTGTTATAATAAACTTCAATGCAATTGATATTATTAAATGGCCAACTAACTGCTACAAAGATTTGAAGACTTTTCACAGCTTCACGTATTTAATGTATCTGAGACAAAATAGAATGAGATTATTCTGAAGCATAGGACCCTAAAATATTGTTTTACCAATTTAAATTTTGTTCGAGAATTATAGTTACTTCCTATATTAAGTTGTACTTTTTTATATATAAATTGAAAGACATGTATACTAACATATTATATAGTTAAATTTATTATAAAAAAATTAAGGCTTATAATTATTTGATAAATAAAAGTTGATTCAATTGATAAAAATCAAAATGCTTTAATTATAAAACTGGGGTTTGATACTATCAATTCTTCCTTTGTAGACAATCAATGATTATTATAGTAAATCTTTATCAAAGTATATAACATACCTTAACCTTAAAATAAAGTAATTTTCTCACCATAAACTTTCGTGCAGGTAAACCTTTATAATAATATTGCTTTCTAACACATTATTTATACGTGTCCCATGATCTTAATATAAAAAAGAATCATATCTTAATTTTTTTTATATGATGACAAGAAGGTTTAATCTAGCTCCTAAACCTCTTATATATTAAACAGACTGCTCTCTCGATACCAAACCAAACCTAATGGCTAAAAAATATCATATCTATTTCATAAATAATATCTGTAATTGATTTAATGTGATAAATAAATATGATAACAACCATCAGCTACCATGCACATGAAGCCAAACTTCAAATGTCCTACTCGTCCTCTTGGACCAAACTAGACCATGCTAGATTACTATAGCTAGCTACCAGCCTACAACGTGAGCATTCAGCAAGGTCACCTGACATTTTAATAATGTGGTTCTAGAAAAGTCATTAGAGAGTAGGCTTTGTCAAAATCATGGTTTAGAAGTAATCTCCTACTTAAATTAAACATATATATAACTTTTATCAGTCATGTTTTACTAATACTTTGTTTAGAAGATCTCACCCCCATTTAGTAACAAAACTATGATCATTTTAGAAAAGAAAATTTTGAAGCATAGAAGTTAAGGGAAAGGTTGTTTATTAGATTAGAGAGGACAAATAATATTCTTTTTTATTCTTTACATATAATATGATTGTAATGTTTTAGAAAAAAGAGAGAATATTATAAAAGAAATATATCACTCTTGCTACCAAGCTATATATATAAACTAGGTTAGATTGTACTTAAAAACTAAAAGGATAGATAAAGTGTGATAATTTAGCCTCGCTTTAATACTTAAGTCAATTATTTAATTTTAGTGATAAATAATACAAGTTAAAACGTATTTATTTATGTAAATGAGTTATAAACTTTTTTTTAAAAAAAAATAAAAGCGATCATTTTACACTTTTTATAAGTCAGACTCTAATGAACTTTATACCTAAATATAATAATTATAGTAATAGAATGTTAAATTATATATTATTAATCAATATCAAAGATCTCGATAACTTGATCAACAAATAATCTTAAACAAATAATATTTTGAAAACATGAAATTAGTGGTTGAAGAAATGGGATGAGAAGAAAACGAGAAGCCAAAATCATGTGGTGAGATTTTTCTGCAGAAAAATGAATAGAATATATGCACCTGTCTTTGACTTCCAAGCTGAATAGAAGCTACAGATAGATAGAGAGAGAGAGAGAACATTAATATTTCTGGTATTATTTGATGCACTGACTTTGCTTTAGCTCTACAATTGTCCAAAAAATCAAAGTCATCATGGTATGGTTTATGTCTTTGTACCAAAGGAAAGCAATGGGTACTATAGTATTTATCTTATCACACAGTTGGATCATCATGACCCTTATTCAATTCCATGTGGAGTCTCTTTCTTGCTACCTTGATTGGCTCCAAAGAAAGTGTATGCCAATTGGTTTTCTTCCCATTTTATTTTTCTACCAAAAGAATAAAGGGTTATTTTTCTATAACTTTTTTGGATTTGATGAAACTAGATAGATTGTTTCTAGAAATTTATTATACAAATTTTTATTTGATAAAATGATATATATATTTTTAGTTTGTAATTTCTTCAAACTTTACTTTTATTAAATTACACTACTACTATGTAGGTTTGAACAATTTTTAAAATTCAAAATTTGGATTTTTTTAAACCTTAATAGAAATTTAAGTAACTTTTCTACAAAAAAAAAAAAGAAAAAGAAAAATATGATATGTATTTTTTATTTTCACTTTGGTACATCTTTTTAAGTGTGAGATTAACTTGTTTGAGATAGAATTAATAATTGATATATCTCTCTTAAATTGTGCAATTTTTAAAATTTTAAATTCATATCTCTTGATCTAAAGCACCTTTAAGCTTAGACTATATTAATAAGCCAATACTTTGTTGAAAAATCTTATGTGTATAGATTTGGTTCTAGTCTTAATAACAAAATATAAGCATACATTAAAATTAATATATCTTACTCATATAAAAAAAAAATGAATACATCTAATCTTATATTTCAAAAGACAGAATTAAATACTGATAATGAGAGAGAAAAATGAACATTGTTTTAAATTATATATTAGATGTAGTAAAAGTTACCCTTGATCTCAAATTAATATAAAGTTCCATGATATTTATCAACAAAAACTTGATAGAAATATCTTTAAGCAAATTAAATTATGGTCCATCATGTTTGTTTTACTATTATTACATTAATTATCTTTTGTGATCTCCATGAAATAAAGCAAACTATCACTGAGACATCATCATAAAATAAAGGAAACGTTTTCATCAATTCATGATATACTAAAAACTATTAATTACTCTTGCGCGGTTCATTAACACTTAATATTATTACATGTTCGCATCTATTGAGATGTGCAGTCAGAACTTGAAAAGAAAAAATAAAATTCAAGTGAGATCATATATAATATATATTAGATTCAATAAGGAAAAAGAAAACAATAGTAAAAATATCAATATTCAATTCTAACCAATTTATTATATAACTTAACAGGTTCAATCTCTACTGTATGTATAAAAAAAAAATTGTTAGAAGAAATTATACTCACTTTAATATTTTCTTCGTTTTAAAAAAATTAATTATTACTAATTAATTGAAGAATATTTTAATGGAAACGAAAAAAAAGTAGAGAGATATATCTTATTTAGTATATCTTGTATTAATCATATAATTGATAACAACATTACTTTTAGATGAAATTATTTCGAATAAAAAAGTACTTGTTATATGATCTATCAATCTAAAAGCATAAAACACAATTTTTTTAATTACATAAACATTATGCTAAATTCCAAAAAAATTTTAAGTTAAAAATCTAAAGTTTAATAAAATTTAATTTTATATCCAAAAAGCATCAATATATTAAACACGCATCAAACACTACGTACATTAGAACTTGATTTACCATTTATATTTAGTTAAAACAGTGTACATTTATTTTTATATTTTTATTTTTCTCTCTGCATAATTTTAAATTTTTTAGTTACAAATTTATTCTTAAAAAATAATTACGAAAGAGGGGTAAAAAGTAGTTTACACTGCGAATGGGCAATTGTACTAGCATTTTCCATTTCGTTAAGTGTAATAATCAAATCAAATTATGATCGATCTTATCGAGCAATCCAGGTGGCTTGATTTGCTCCACTCTACGTGGATCTGGGACCCACATCAACCGGCCAGTCCGGCCCAACGCACATTAATTGTTCAAAGCAATGGGACCCACGTCAAATCAAATCAAATTATTGATTATCTCCCCTCTACGGGGAACTGGGACCCACATCAACCGGCCGGTCCGGCCCAATACACATTAATTGCTCAAAGCAGTGGAACCGGCCCATGTCACAATCTCTCCTTACACATGTCCACGTCGAGAGCTGAGAAAGCAATGGCTGCTGGCTCAGATCCACTGCATCATGTCCAGACAAACATTCCTGCGACTGTGCTGCAACACCCACACGTGTGACCAGACGACAGAGTCAATGGCAGTGTGTGTAGCACTGTAGAGGTAGTGTGTAACCTTATGAAGTGTTGTTATCCATTTACACTCATCTTTTAATATTTTTCTATATTTATTTTATTTTTATGTTTATAATTTTATTCTTATAACATATTTAAAATAAAATAAATTTACATAGAAACATAATAAAATAAATATACGTATAAAACGAGGTGTGCATATAAACCAGTGTACAACTTGTATTTTTGTAACCTTATCCGGATCGGGTTTTGTTTGGCGTTATCTTTGGGAACAGTGTACCGCACGTGATACATTATGATATGGGTGCCGGCGGAACACTCTTTGGTCCCACAGCTGAGCTAGCTCAAATCCAAACAATCATTTTGTGGGTCAGATCTGTAAAAACACGTCCTATGAGCACCCATTGTCAACTAAAACGCGTAGTTGCCCACATTATTGACTAAATTGCCCATAAACGTTCCAGAGTATTTCCAATAAAATATGATGCCGTATAAATATATCTAAACTTTTGTAACAGAAATAACAAGATCCATATCTGAAAAGGGACATGAGTTCAAGTTTCTCTATCAATGCGAGGATTTTGTTGATAAATGATCTGTAAAAACTTTTGTAAATACTCTGAGTCTAGAAACATGCTTTGACTCTAGTGAGCTCCCAAAACTTACTTATCTAAACTTCTATCAATGGAAAAAAAAAAAATCCTAGACTCAAATCGATGAGAAGGAGAGATATTTTTTCTTAACCTCTTTTAACCCTAACCCTCTAAACCAAGAAGTTAGCACCTAATTTTGGAATTTCAAATTGCATAATATCATTAAATTGTAGGATAGAAAATAGTTGAATATGACCTAGTACTTTTGTAAAGGAAGGAAGATAGGATCCTAATCTTTAACTCTATATGCACTATTATCATCATGAATAGATGATGAAGAAAGTTGATGAATGATTTACCAAAAGAAGAAAAAAATGTCAATAAATGAAACCTTGTTGTACATCAAATCATTTCACTGAGCCTTTTCTTTATGATCCACAACCACACATTGTGCATATCTATTTAAGTTATTTCATAATTTCTATTTATTTTTTTAATTTATATAATGATAAGAGGGTTTGAATCCTGTTTACAAGAATTGGTCTAATTGGTAAGAATTAAAATCATATATCTTTCAATAATTGAAACTATATCCCATAGGAACTCATATTCAAATCTCATTGTTGATGCTAAAGTCTTATTAATAAATAATTTATAAACATTTCTACAAATATTTTTTGAGTCTTAAAATTTGCCTTAATCATAATAATAAGTCTTACAATTTAATTCATCTAAACGTTAAAACTACTAGAAAAAAGAGGTTTGAATTTTAGACATCTTTTATATATTATCTAAAACCCCTCACCATTTAAACTAGGTCTAGTGTTTTTAAAATTTCTATTTACTAAAAAAAATAAACAGAAGACTTACATATTGTTTGTATGAGGTACAAACCCTAGAAGTTAGTTAGAACTCCCAATATCTTTGAGCAAACCAACTTTTGAAATGGGTCAAATATAATTATAGAGATTGGTAAGGAAAACCAACCCTAACATATAATTATGGATAGTTTGTTTTTGCCGTTGCACGTTCCCAAAAATATTAGAATATTTGTTTTGGCCAAACTCTTTACTTTTGATATGTTGTAACCATATTTCACAACAAGACTAAACTTACTTTACTTTGGTTTTTGATAGTTAATTTACAAGGTGTCATTTTTTATACCTAGATAAAAAAAAAAAAACTACCAAATGAAAAAAAAAAAAGAAACTTCTTTTGATGTGAAAAAAAAAAAGGAAAACTATGTACATACCAAAATGAACTAAAGTGATGTTTTTCTCACTTAAATTTTATATTCCAATTTTATAAATGATTGAGAATTATTTGAAAAGTAGCAATTTACAAAATGAGTGTAATTATTTTTTATTATTATTTATAAAACTATCAAATATTCTAACACTACAATCATGTATTCATTAATTTAGATTTAATTCTATAAAATTATAAAAGTAATAAAAAATTTTCAATAAAATTTAAAAATAATTGCTTATTATTAAGTTAAGAGTTTCCTGTCAATTGATTTTTTAGGTTGACTAGTAGATTTTTGTTGCTTGACCTAGGCTTCAAAAGGGGGAAATTTCTTGTTATAGAAAAGCAATGGGCAACGCAAAACAATATTATTGAAAGGGTATCTTTGGAATATAGAGTTGTCATGTGCTATTTAGTCATTTTATAATCTAAAGTCTTCACCTTCAATTGTACGATCTCTTGACAGATCCTCTTCAGAAGACTTATAATCACGATCATAATTCGCGAGTAAGTGAAAAAGTAAATTGACAACGTTGTTGAATACTGGAAATTTCCACTTTAACCAAATAAAAAAAAAAACAAAAAAAAAGGAGAAAATTCCCATTGATAACGTTCAAATCTAATTTTCTTGGGGAAAGAATTTAAATTACCAAAACCCCAGAAATTGCACCTCTCCCGTTTGCCATTTGGTTTTGTACCAGAGCGAAGCCCATCATCTCAGCTCAGGTCAGCTATTTTTCCGTTCTGTTCAACATTATTCTAAGCTTTTATTACCCTCTAAAATCGGGTTTGATTCTTGTCCCCGTGTCCCCTTTTCCATCCTCTGTCTCTTCTCTTTAAACCCATCTCTATGTCTGAGAGCATTTTGATTCCTGAATTAGAATTTGGAAACCTTTTCAGGAGTTCACTTTTCTCCTCATTTTCTTTCTGGGTTTTGCATTGATATTGAGGATCTGTTTTCTGGGATTTGCCTCTTCTTCATTTCCCTTCTTTCCCTTTTCAATTTTGTTTCTTTGGGTCTTATCGGCCTCTGAATATCCAACCCCTTTTCTGTTCATATTTGTCTTTGTTTATTAATTAATTAGAGCAGCTCAGTTGTAGAAGAAAGAAATTAAAGCTCGATTGATAAAGTTTGAAGCTCTTCTTCAATGGCGCAAAGGGTCTTTTATGGCTTCCACAAAATGTAAGGTCTGGCTATAAATTTCAAACCCTGCCCTTCCTTGATTAAATATTGACACACTCATTTGGGAAAAAAAATTGCATCCTCGATTTTACCGACCTCGAGCTTTCTGGTCCTCAAATAGACCATTTCATAGTTTCATACTTGTAGGTTTTTCTTTTTTGACAAGGTCTATTTCAATTCAAGAGACAATTCTGTCTTTCTCTTCCCATTTGTTTTCTTGATCTGTCTCTATAATCCCCAATAATGTATGGAACTCGAAGCAAAATAGACCTTGCCTTAGAGTACCAATCTCAAATTTCAATTTTGAGACCAAGTATCCATTCCAGAAGAGCGAATCTTACTGTAAAGTTCCAAGACCTTTATGGGTTCACGGTAGAAGGGAATGTAGATGATGTCAATGTGTTAAATGAGGTAAGGGAGAAGGTCAGGCAACAGGGTCGAGTTTGGTGGGCATTGGAAGCTAGCAAAGGAGCAAATTGGTATTTGCAGACTTCCATTGGTCAAGGCAGTGACCTCAAATCTTCCTTGAAATTCTCTGCACTTGCTAATGCTATCACTCTGAAGAAGCTAATTAGGAAGGGAATCCCGCCAGTTCTAAGGCCTAAGGTCTGGTTTTCCTTGTCAGGGGCGGCCAAGAAAAAGTCCACAGTGCCTGAGAGCTATTACAGTGATTTGACAAAGGCAGTGGAGGGAAAGGTCACCGCTGCTACTAGACAGATAGATCATGTGAGTATTTCAGGCCTCTGTACATTATGGTGATTATTGAAATAATCAAGGAATTGTGCTTGGTTTTAATTGAAATTTATAAACTTTTTGTGGGCATGACTCTTTTGGATGAGGTTGCTCTTACAAGAGAAGTATGGGCAGTATCAGTTATTTAAGATAAAAAGGGTTTTTCAATCCTTTTTTATGAGGACTTTACAGTTTGAAGGAAAATTTCATTCATCTTTCTGAATTACATGGCTAGACTTTATATCATCTCTTGGGTGAAGAAATTTCCAGACCCATCTGGCTGAAAATTTTTTACAATCTGAAATTTGACTATATATTGACGATAATAATTTTTTAAAGAAATATTTCATAAGAATTAAAGCATTTTTCTGTCCTATATTTACAACTTCAAATCAGTTTGGGTTCTCTGTTAGTCTTAGCTCTTTTAAATGGATTTACATGATCTTGAGCGTGGGAATTGCAGTTGAGGCTAAAAGTGGCTCTGATAACATGCTAAGTAATTATTGTATACTTGTCATGACAAAGAGATTTCTATAGCCATAAGTGCAACTAGAAGATGCACATTAACTCTGTTTAGGCCTGTCAAATCTTCTAGTTTATGTGGCTGTGATGTTTCTGCTCCTTATTTAACAATGTGAACCTTATGGCTTTTGGAAAAGGTATTTCCCTTAGGGCATCACATATGACAGCATGTATGGTTGTTTGATGACTACAATTTTTTTTATGTTAGATTTTGGGAAATTTTAAATGTATAACCATATTACTATCTTCATTATATATTCTTTCCTGTTCTTAAAGTTGTTTTTTATGCATATGCATAGGACCTACCCCGAACCTTCCCCGGTCACCCATGGTTGGACACTCAAGAAGGACATGCCGCTCTTAGGCGTGTTCTAGTTAACTATTCTTTCCGTGATTCTGACGTTGGGTACTGTCAGGTAGATTTGCTCTCTCGTCCTTCCTTTCTGAAGCATTTTTTTACTACAAAGAATTAGAGACTACAATGTTTTGATCAGTTGACATATGATAGTGCTGAATGTATACGAAGCATAAGAGGAAAATGTCCTTTTTCATGAATTAGTTATATGATTAATATTTAGTTCCTCTTACTTCTTGACCATCAGAACTATTCTAACCAATTAACCATAGTGTATGACTAAAACATGGATTATTTTCATGCTTTATCAGGTTTGATTAAACTAATATACCCTTCAAATCGTGTGTATATACCCCAAACAGATCCTTTATAGTTTAAATTAACTTCGGTTATTCCTAATACTTGGTTACTTTGGTAACAAATTTTCTGATAAAGCTTAATGAAGTTGTGCGATCCATGCAGCCAACCTCACTTAATGGGATAAGGCTTATTATTATTAGTTTACTTTGGTCACCAATGCTAAATCTTAAATGCATATCTAAGAACATTGTTTCTCAGTTATTAACTGAGAATGTTTTTCGTCCAGGGCTTAAATTATGTTGCAGCTTTGTTGTTGCTTGTCATGAAGACAGAAGAAGATGCATTTTGGATGCTAGCTGTCCTATTGGAGAATGTCTTGGTTAATGACTGCTACACAAACAACTTATCAGGCTGCCATGTTGAACAAAGAGTTTTCAAAGATTTGCTTGCTAAGAAATGCCCAAGGTATTTACTTTTTGGTGACTAAACTCTGTAATATGTTGCTTTTTATTCTTCTGAAAGTTGGAGAATGGAAAATGCAGGATAGCTGCTCATTTAGACTCTCTTGAATTTGATGTCTCCCTCGTTGCCACCGAGTGGTTCCTTTGCCTCTTTTCGAAGAGCTTGCCCTCAGAGGTTAGAACGAACACTGCAATAAGTTTTGCATTGAGTTACCTAATGGTTTTGCCCAGTGTTGTCAATAGCAGCCGGTTGTTATGGCCACTATTCTACGATTCGGCCAAATTTATATATTTACCCCTGGTCTTTTAAGCTTTGTTTGGATGAGGAGAGAAAATGAGAGGAAAGAAAATGGAGAGAAGAGAAAAGTGAAGAAAAAATGTTTTCTCCCTTGATGTTTGGATAGAGGGAGAAAATAGAGAGGAAAAAAAAGTAGTTAATTTGATAATGACAATAGTATTTATTATTATTATGTGAGACTCTCTATAATTATGGGGTAATTTTGGAACATAAAGATTGACACAAAGTAGAGTGAGTTTTCTTTCCAAAATCTCTCCATATTTGGAGAGAAAACTTTTATGTGGAACCCACACTTATTTTTCTTTCCTATCCAAACAGGAGAACATATGCTTTCCTTCCAGTTTTATTTCCTCTCTAGTTTTCTCCCCATCCAAACACATATTTGAATATTTGCATGGAAATATTATTTATGTGGTTTTTATTGACATGTCTTCCTGGGTGATCTTTTAGACAACTCTTCGGGTCTGGGATATTATTTTCTATGATGGAGCAAAGGTGATATTTAATGTGGCTTTGGCTATCTTCAAGGTACCAAGAGTATAATACTCTTTCGTCTGTTCTTAATGTTCTCTTAGGCTGTTAGCATTTTGCTGAGTAAGCTGTGAAAGAAGGGATGTTAAACAGATTTTTTACGTTCTACTGCAGATGAAGGAAGATGAGTTGCTTCTAACAAATCACGTTGGAGAGGTAATCAATACTGTGCAAACGACCACTCATCACCTATTTGATCCTGATGAATTACTGACAGTAAGTTTATTTTTTTACCCTTTCTTTCTCTTCTGTCATTTCTCCTTCCAATCTGATGTTCCAAGGTTTCTCTTTTAGCTTAGATTTCTGCATAAATGGAGAAAGAAATATGTGGGTGATCCTAATGACTGTTAAAGCTTGTTTGAATTGGTTTTTATCAATCTGTTTTTACGTTTGATTTGAAAAAGAAACACTTTATATAAAAATTTACTGTTTGGATTAGCTTTTTGTAGAAGTACTCCTGAAAGCTAAATCACTGTTTGGATTAACAGAAATAGGTTACAATTGATGAAAAAAAATAATTTAGAATCCAAAAAAAAAAAAAAAAAAAGAAGTTACTTTTAGGCTTAGCTTTTGTTTGTACATCTTAAAAGCATCTTTTTTTTTTCCAAAACCAATCGAAACAGTTATTAGACTTGTGCTCTAATTTTGCATGAGCATGCAGGGCACGATGAGTCTCGTCTGAGTTATTTCTTTGCCATATCTTGGCTTTGAGTGAAGCTCTTGCTTCTCTTGTTAATTGCTTTTGCATTTTCAGGTGGCTTTTGATCAGATAGGTTCCATGACCACCAACACTATATCAAAGCAAAGGAAGAAACAAGAGCCTGAAGTCATGAAGGAACTTGATCAGAGGTTGAGACGGTTAGAATCCCTTAAACTGGAAGAAGAGAGAGCGTAGGGCCTAAGTTACTAATAAGAACGTTCCTTTGTAGGGTTGGGACAAAGTTGGCCGTCTCATTATTTGTTCCAAACTCTGTCTCATAGGCTTGGGATTAGTCAAAAATTATAATTTTACAAATTAAATTTTTGATCAATCCTAACTTATGTAACACAATTTAAAAGAGATAATGAGATAGACAATTTTATCGCGTAGGATCTGGTCTGCTGCCCATGGGCAGATCCACGTTGTAGTACACAAGCTCAAACACATTGAGTTGAATTTAATGTATATACTATTTAAATTAATTTACTCTCTTACTGAAATGTTCTTTGCCACCGTAGCCCCATCACCAGGGGCGAAACCAAAGAGTACTCTTCTTTTCTGTGACCAATAAAAGTACTTTTTATGCATAGGGTGAGCTTTTCTAGTTGTTTTAAAAATTTATATTTATAGAAGAATAAATCTTTAATTAGTCACAGTTATATTACGGGTTAATTTGAGTTTAAAAATTATAAAAATAAATAAACATATGCAACATCAAGCTTTCTCAAATTTATGGACCACTAGTAGTGTGCAAGTAGTTGTATTCTACTAAGCTAAAATATTCAAAAAAAAAAAAAAAATGTGTCGAGAAATCCTGTTTGGCAGGGCTGTAATTTGTTAGATTATATTAAAATAATGAAATTTGTCTGATTTTATTAGTTTATATTAAAAAAATGGATTAATGTGTAAGTATAAATTATTTTTAAAAAAAATTGCTCAAATATATCAAATTTTTAAAAAATTTATTCAAATGTTTCAAATTTTAGTGAAGCCGTGGCGTCGAAAAGCAGAGTTTGACACTTCGGTTAGAAGTTGATCCTACGACTTCTGCCACATTTTCCTTTTTCTTTTTCTTTTTTTAATTTTTTTAATTGATATTAAGGTAACTAAACACACCTTTTATAGGCCGAGATATCTTACTTCCCTTTCTTTTTTTTCTTTTTTTTTTTAAAATAAATATTAAATTATAAAATAAATAAACAATTAATTAATTAATAAATTTTAATAAATAAATAAAAATAAATTAATATTTTAAGTAACACATACCAAATAGTGTTATAAAATATGTTACTATTCTGAACTATGAAATTAAATGTTATTTTATACAATATTAAAAAAAAAAAGACATCAATATAAATTTATTCTTTTTAACAATCATCACTAATGAAATAGAATATAAAATATAGCAAAGCAAAGTATTTTTTAATTAATAAATTTCAGGATCCATAACATTTTCTAAAACAAAACAGACCCCCAAATATTACTTGATCTATATTTACACTAAAAACTTGAAATTCAAGCCTATTAGAGCTCATAAGCCTTAAAGTACCAAGCAGGAAACCGACTGAGATGATATATCCATATCAACACACGTATCCCCAGCATCATAGGGCAACCCACAATCCCATTTATCACAAGGGAAAGTCTCAGCCTTATCTCTTCCAGTATCAGGAAAAAGTGTCTGCTTGAGTTTGGTGGGATTACTAGTACCTGCTTGAGGAGCCATATCCTCTGGAACACCATCAAATATGCAGGACAAATCCACGGGAGCATCCAAGTAATAGAACTGCTGATAACATTCAAACTTGTCATCAAACAGCATTGCATTCCTCACATGGCCTTGATTTAGAGCTATTTCCATGTGATGCAAAGTCCAATCGGGGCGACTCCAAAGAGAGAGAGGTGGTGGCTGTAAATTCCAGTCTTCCAATTGCTTGTTATGTACGTCAATAGAGCCGGGTAGATAAAATGACTGAAGGAAAACAAAACAGCAATAGATCAGCTAAATGTCTCTCCAACATAGAAATTAATGGAGTTTTTGCTAATGCACCTTTCCAGAAAGAATCTCAGCATCCTCCCAAATTAAATCATATCCACCTTTCTTCCTGTCAAGTCTGATAAAAGAGAAGAAAATAAGGCATCAGTTTTTTTTTTTCCTCATTATATCAGAAAAACGACAGTTAAAATGTAAGAAAACACTAACCGTTTGGTTTCTTTTGGCACAATAAGTATAAGGAGCTTTGGCTTGAACTCTAGCGCCTTTTCAATGAATTTGTTAGCAAGATAACCGTTGATTCCAAAAGGAGGATTGAGTCCCATAATCTAGTCAAGTATCAATAACAAGAGGTAGGGGAAACAAGCAATGACAGTAAACATAAAAAAGTGTTCCCTATGTCTAGATGAACTTGAAAGCAAAACTTCAGACTCTTACCAGTTGAGAACCATTGGGTAATTCTTCGACTTTGACAGTCATCCAGTCTCCCTTCTCAAAACCGAAATCATTCTACAAGCAGAAAGACTCTCCAAACATTAATGAAAACAATTGGGGCAAGAGAAAGGAGGAAAAAAGTAAAGATAACAAAGACTATAGGAATAGAGAACTGTAAGCATCAACATGCTCAACTTTGAAGCTGCAATCTGCCTTGCAGACCTTCATTGGAAAGGCCAACAAAAACACCAAAGGACTTCATAAATATCATTTATATAGGCTTGGATATCAAGCTTACAACTATGACAGCCAAGAAATGAAATGTTGAAAATGTTTCAGCCTCTGAAGATTGAATGCCCAATAACGAATCTATACATAAGAAAACATGCCACTAATATTTACACAGTAAACTGTCTTCAATAGAAACCCTACCTTGGCTTGGAAGAGATCATAGTTTTTAAAAGAGCAGACCTTCCCCATCTGCTCAAGCTTTGCTTTCATTAGACAGCTAAAATCATTAGAGCCACAGCAGAAATCTACCACCTGCCACATTGGAGTTACATGCAATAAGATGAAATACATAATGAAACTGCTCGAAATAGAAAAGTATATAGATGGAAAATTTGTATAACCAAATAGATAAGCATAAAGGACTGCATACCGTGTCACCATTTTTCACATACCAATGGAGCCTATCAACAACCTGTATGTATGACAAAGTTCATTCTATTAGATTTAAGCAAAACCCATGACAAAATCACTAATGAGCTTTGGATCATCATGTTTAAGAAATATGTTGTCTGTATTTTAAACAATGAATAAGTATTGACTGCCGATAACAATCATATCTAATTTTTTAATGACTTTTTCATCGGAGAATGAGGTAAACAGCAGAAAATATTCTTGACCTATTTGTAGATATCATCATTTTTCATAACTATGATAAACAAAATGAACAAAAACCAAAGCTATGATGACAGTTCATCATCCATTTATAGTCAAGAGCCAAAAGCACATAATTTGGTATCGCTGTATACTGCATAGCTCAAGCAAATGAACCTGAGAAATTTAATGAGTGTGGATAAAAACTATGAACCAGATACTCATTTCTAAAACACGTAGGAAATATTTACCTCCTTAAGTTTGTCAATGTTTGTGAAATGGCGACCAAAAGATGTATATCGCTTGCCATGGATAAAAGTTGCAAGATAGACCTTGAGCTTCTTCTGTAAATGACTTCATAATTAGTACTGTCTATCATAAAAGCATTTAATGGTTTCTACTTATCTCAGTCACTAGTTTCTTAAACAAAAAGTTAATGCGCTTGTCTGTGGCAAAAGTGGGCTCCATACAGCTTAGTTGAACTGTCATTGTCCTAAAATGAATTTCTAAGTGTATGGACTTGCTGTCTGAACCAAATCTTCCCCAAACATGAAATTTATGACTGCTACCAGCTTTAACAACTAATAGAAAAGCTCTGGCGAAATAAACAAAGAGTTATATTGCAAAATAAATTATTATTTTGATAAATACAACTTCTCCCCTTATTTGAATTTATAATAATTGAATTTCAATATTTTACCCTATAAGACAATAAGAAATAGATTAAGGAAAACTTATACCTTCAACATTTGAACTTGGTTGTGTTAAGTTCAGAACGAATGTATGACAAAAAAAGTGAAAACAAAGAAATCTAAAAGGGATTTTGGGGCGGAGGTGCAGGAGGGGAAGGGGGGGATGGTGAAACCTAAGATTATTCCAAAAATGCTACTATTGGAAGTTGAATTCAGAAATCAAACCGAAGCCACCAACTTTTATGTAGACAGATCAAGAAAATTGTGCTAGAGTTCCCTAAAATGCAACTACAAAGACATTGAACTTTAAAGGCAAGAATAGGAGTACACACAAACAAAAAACAGGGGGTAGAAAAAGAAAACTAACCAAGTATAATACGCTCTATCCTTTTCTGTCTCTCAGTATTTGCTAAAGGACACTAACTGGGGTAATGTATCAGCCAAAATAGATCAAAGATCGTGATCATACATTACATCATGAAATCCTACTTCTAAAAGAGATGTCTTATAGTATCAGAAGACACAATTCACCATATAAAACTTATGTATTGTCATATTTATCTGAATAGTAAGTAATATCTAAATAAAATAATAAAGCAAACTTTTATAAAGTTTGATGAAATTCAAAAACGCCATTATTTTTAAATTTTCACATAGCATATAGAGGAGACTTGTGTTAGAATTTTACAATAACAGACCTCAGTGTACTTGAGAAAGCAAAAGGGGGCTTTCTGTTACACTAAAATTCAAAACATTGGAGATCTGTCTTATTTTGAGATCAAGAGGGGAGATTCCTTTCATTTCACCAAACCTCAGAGGTATACTAAATTACTAAGAAAAGCATAAACTTAAAATTTCTACAGTATATAATGTAAGAATAATTTCAAGATAACAAATAAGAAATTAATGCCCAACTTATAGTTAGGTGCCTAGTTGTAGGGAAAGCTTACCAGCAACACTAATGAATTTCCAGCAATAAAGATGCATAGGTAATAACACAGTAAAGTAAATTCAGAATTCACAGTCATGCTTTACAGTTTAGATCTCAGAAAATGTGTGGGATAACTTGCTTCAACCTGCCAAAAATAAATCTGATTAACAATCTCTGGTGCACAAATAGCTTTTGCGTCCTCAATGCTACCTCCTTGATCTAACTTGTTCAAGGCTGCCCGAATTGCCTGCAAGAAAAGCACATTTTATAATTAGGGAAAAAAAAATAACTACTTTAACATAAATGGTCAGATTCTATATGATACCATGCTGGCAGATTCATTTTAATAAATAAAAATGATATACCTAATTAAAAATGATATACCTTAACAGAGCCCTCCACTTTTCCTTGTGTGATATTCTTAAAAAATGCAGTTTCTGATACACTTGCATCTGCTGCCAACTCTTCACGGTCCCTTTGGGTTTCTTTATCCTCAAAGGCAGATATAGATTCTCTCATCAAAGACAAAATTCTGCATAACAAATAAATGATGCCCAAAACAGGAAAAGCCAAAAACATAAGGCACGTTACTTGAAGATCAGGTTCATTTCAAGAAACAAGAGAGCATGACTTTTAATATGAAAATATGAATAAAGTACCGTCTTTCCATATCTGCCTCAACATATGGGGGTAAATTTTTGTCTTTTCTCACCTCAGACTCCTCCAAGACTGCAGGCGATTTTCTACGCTTAGAGTTAGCAGGTTCTAATGTTGAACTATGGGACGAAATATACCTTTTCAGCGGCAACTTATTTTTAGCTGCTGGGAGGACCCAACGGGAGATAACCTTGTTCTTATCATTCAAAGATTTTCCAGCCGCACCGGACACAAAGGATCTACTTGAGAAACTGAAATCTTGCCTAGGGCATTGTTTCTCCAAAGTTGAGCTAGGAGCAGCAGTTTGGATGCCATCACTTACCCTTTTAATTTCTTTTGGCAACTTTACCAATGTTCTTACAGTAGTATGACTTTCAAAACTTTGTTCTGATGATGTAGCAACCTTCTTTTTTCCTAATACTACATTGTTGGTGCATTTGTTCTTTTTCCCTCCTATATCAGGAAATATCAAATGGTTTCTAGCAGGAGTGCCAAGTTCCTTGACTATATCATGATCCCTAATCAACAATGAGTTAAAAAATTGGTAGGATAAATTGCTGTACAAAACGATTCTAAAAGATGTATTCATAAAAGTTCAATTATCAACATACTAGAATAACAACTTACATGCAATACATCAAAATTCGTTGTTCAAGCAGTCCATCCCAAGCTCTTTTTACAAGCTCCTTAGCATAATCAGGTTCAAACGCAATCTCCCTGAAGGAAGAAAACAGAGCCACATTAGATAACTACATGCATGTACACACAGAGGTGTTATACGCATAAAGAACTTTGTTTTTCCATCAAAAGGCACATATTACTTTTTAAATGAATCCCTGAAAATAAAATAAACGTATAGAAAAGGGGAAAAGATAGATAAATGCTACCTAGGTAAGCACTTCCTGTGGTACACCTTAGGACAGCGCCTACAAATTGCAAACTGCAAGCCATAAACATCCTTTTCCTCAGCTGTTCTACACAAAAAACATGTATGAACAGGACAGACAAATGGCTTCCCAGCGGCTACAGTCTTTCTGAATTCCTCTTGTTTAGTATCCTCATCAGAATAAAGTAGCTTTGCAACGCATTCTGGATGGTAAAAGTAGCCACAAGTTGCGGTGCAGCAGAGGAAAACCTAGGATGAAACAAATAAACAACAAATTCATGTAACAAATCTATAAACATATATCCATTCTATAGTAGTATAAAAAATCTAAATCCTATTTCAACCCCTTGTAAGTCCTTCCATTTTCTCATCTGTTCTCCAAACAGAGACATTCCTTCTTGACTTAAAAATTCCAAAGTTCCCTCTAGAGTTGATTATTTTAATTGGACATAGGCACTCAATAGCCCAACAGCCATTTTCTCAACAAATGACATGTTGCAGATAGAGCAAAACTTTATCACCTGATATGTGAGGAATGTCGGGGATCCAGTTCTTAAACATCAACATAATTATTATATACATAGCCCAACAGCCAGTTGGAAAAGTTTCATTCAAAGTTCATAGGATTTAGCAAGTGTAAGGATAACCAAAAACTGTAGCAGAACAGAGAGGGGGGAATAGAGCGAGCGCACAAATAAAGAAATTTAGAAACTAAGTAAAATGAAGAACCACAAAAAATATGAATAGATTCCAGTCCTTTGATATAATATAGAAATTGTAGAAAAAATAAGAGTTAAGATAGAAGATGTGAAAATGTTTTTACTAGATTCATAATTTCATAGGAAGATTGTTTGATTGACTCACAAAGGTCATAGCCCTTTCTATATCCAGAATAACTTCGAGTATCTGTGTTCATTCACTGGGGAATTCACCTCTCACAGTAGAGCAGCCGATTCTCATTGCTACTTAGAAACGTTATATTTGGAAGGAGATAGAAATCAGCACCAAAACATTAAGAAAACAAATAAAACAGAGACCCTTCAACATCCCAAAAGATATGATGAACTTCTTAGTAGATGCTAACTTATCAGAGGAAAGGATACTGGCAAAAAGGAAAATGTTGTGACATGTATCCTTGAATGATATACTGATAGCATTTAAAGGCAGGAAAGGAAAGGATGCATTGTGTATATAATCAAGAAGCTTATTAGAAATATACCTCTACATCATCAGAACCCAATTTTCCACAAGCAAAGCATTGATGCTGTTTATATTTACAATTTTCACAGTAAAAGCTTGGAATGGCCTGCAGAAGTCAAGATCTGTTTAAATCTTCTGACAAATAAAAATAAAGAAAGACAGGCAAACTGAAGATGGGAGATTGAGTGCTTACATTAACTTGAGTAATGGTATAGCCAAGAGATTCACAAAAAGATTCTGCACCAGAATCTTTAGTTGGATGGAAGGACCTCAGGCATCTCCCTTCGCAACTGCATCATTGAAACAAAAAGAAATAGCTAGGCAAAAGATGAAAATAATAAGGATGCTAAACCAAGGCAAGTCGCTTATGATGATAGACATACGGCAGTATTTCGCCCCCATTATCACAAATTGAACAAGCATTGTCATAATATATTTTGACTTCTTCACCATCCATGTCATCCTCGTCCTCATCTGAATCAACTATAAATTTAAATTTCTTCACAGGCCGGACATCCTGTTAAACCAACCAACACAGTCTTGAGCAAGAAAGAACTAGCATGATCATATATGAAAAAACAAGAAATAGCTTAACACTGACCTCACGGAAGACTGCATATGTCAATGGCTTTTCTACAAAGTCAAGTAGCTGCAATTAATTAAAATTAGTAAATTAGAGGAAAGAGTTGCGGTTAAAACATTTGAAATTTTGGCTCAGCTAAACACGAAAACAGAATAATTCCAATGATCACAGCAGAACTTGTAAGATTATTCAGCAAATAGCTACAAGCACTTTGGTAATTAAATTTTGGTCTACAATGAATATTAGCATAAAACTATATATTTTAAACAGATATATATAATCTCAAGCAGTTGGGCTAAAAAGAAAATATGAAGAAAGAAGGAAAAAAGTTGAATCACTTATGTCTACTGCTTAGGTTTTACAGCAATCTAACAGATAATATATTATTATTCCCGTTAATGCACTCTTGTAGAAAAGAACAGAGTTTACCTTGGACTTTGCTATATCTTTATCCCTTTTAGCAACCTCTCTGATCAGTGACACATGATTTCTGATATCATTCTCGGAAGGTTTATCAGCAAACGAGCTGCAAAATAGAGAATCTCATCAATAAATCAAAATGGCAGATAAGTCATCCCATAAGGACAGTAGAAAAAGCATACCTAAAGGCCTTCAGCGTGTGGTTCTTCCAAACAGATATTTTGAATTCCTCTGGATTCCTTTTCACAAAATGCAGCCAATGTACCGTGACCAAGACTGTCCTAATTGTACTTTCAAAACTCTTTCTTGGCTTTTGGAGAATTATCCAGTTTTTGTCCTTTGAAAGCACAGAGATGTCAGGGTGCATATAGGAAGCCTCAAATCTCCATGCCGTAATCTGTTTGAAAATTCGCTGGAGACCGTCATCAGAGGTGCCACGTAAGAATATTTTTGTTTCCAAGTCACCTTTGCTTTCGTCCTTGCTCCAGAGTAACGGCAAACAAGCAATTGAGACAGGTTCATTCTTATCATTGAGAAAATAATAATCAACAATCTTGTCTGGGACAATCTCTCCTTCTTCATCTGAAGATGCCATTGAATTTCAAGAAATGATCTGTAAAAGAAAAAAGCATTAACTTTCAGTGAGCAGTTAGGTTGTGTCACACAACTGAGTCAAATATCACCATATAACCATGTATGAAATATAATTGGACAGAACTACAGCAGCAGAAAAACATTCCTAAAAAGTTGCATATACACTTCAATGCTTTAGATACATGTAATTTATGTTGACATATTCTGGTGAAAGGATTTTTCTAGGGACTACCGAGTCTACACATATGCAGCAGAGAAATATACCAAGATATGAATGAAACAAAAGGAGATACAGTACATTTCCAATCCTAAACAAATGGGAAATTTGAAGTTAAATTTCAGCAAAAAAGTCACATGGTCCAAGGTACAGACAAAATTGCACGACATTCCTTTCCAAGTATTTCTTGAGAGACTCCACCCCTATAATATATATATATGTATATATCTGTTTACTTATTCATAAGCTCTCTCAAGGGAACTGTGAAAGTTACAGAGAATAATATCTAGCGGGTAAGAGAAACATTTTTTTCCTAATATGCTTACTGGATGATGAGTTACATTTTAGAATAGTTCCATTGGCAAGAGCCTGTTTTTCCGCTTTAAAAGAAAAGGCTAATCTAACTCTCTCAGGTCACACCCAACTTTTTCCCGCATAATCTCAGCTACCTCAAACAAAGGAGCTAGTTTTGTATTATTTGTTGTCCCACTACATTCTCATTAATCAAGAAATTTATTTCAAATAACATTTCAACACTTTTACTATTATTTTATAATTTTTTATGAATAACAATCAAGTAAGACATCAAATGTTATCTCACAACGAAGCAAATTTTAAGCAACCTTTGTTGAGAGATATCCAGCCATTAAAAGAGATCTATTTTGATCATTATCTTTTATGTTATGTAATTATCTATTTTGTAACATGGCACTATCTTTCTTAAATAGCACTATTAAATTGTTGGTGGATAGTGTGCATGAAGGGTATCCTATTAGCTTCCCCAAAACAAATGGGTTGCCATTGACTCGGCCTAAAAGTCCCCATTTCAACTGATCCTACAATTTTCTGTTTTCCACTAGCTTTCTCGTCAACCAAGCAAATCAAAAAGAAAAAAACACAAAACCAACTCATTACTTCAAAATTAAACATTTTCAAAGTTCCGAGCTCATTACTTCACTTCCTTTTCAATCTACAGACTTTCTAATAGAGAAAAACAAAACCACACTAAAGAAATCTAAGGAATGAAAAAAAAAACAAAAATTCTAAACAAAACCTGAATTATTGTGAAAGGTTGAGATGAGTTGTTCAGGAACCTTCAAGCTTCCTCCAGAATCCAGACCAGTCAACCAGAGCACCTCATCATAGACGAGAAATGAACAAAATGACTCTGAAAGCTTCTTATAGATAGTAATGCAATTAATGTTGAGCTAACACCATTTCCATTTTACCTTTACTTTTTTTATCATTTTTGGCAACTTGAATCACTACCTTAAGCAACAAGATGTCACGAGAAACTATGAAGTGTTCTACTATTTCAGCAGAAATTTGATTGTGTGAACCCTAGAAACCGTCGGAAGGAATGGAAAAGAGATGAAGGAAGAGCAAGGATCATTCAGTTTTCAGTGTGAAATACTGCGTGAGTGGTTTTAGAGGGAAACCGAGTGTCCTATGAACCATGAAGCTCACACACACAACGTTTCTTGTCATTTTCCTTCTACGAGAAAGGGTACAACTGGAAGAAGGGTAATTAAACGGACACGTTATGGGGTCTGTGTGGTTTTTATTTTCATTTCTGGTTTTTATTTTTAAATATGTTTTTTACTTTTACATTTTTATTTTCATCTTTAATTTTTATTTTGATTTGTTTTTGTATTTATTTAATATTTAACGATTCTTTTTAAAATTTTATTTTTCTTATTAAAAATTTAAAAAAAATTAAAATTAACAAAATTGTTAGTCATCATTTTTAAAAACACTAAAAGTAATTTTTTTTATTTTCAGTTTACTAAATCAAATATATTTTCAGATTCAATTTTCACAAAAGAGGAGACGAAGCTTTCCCTCTGTTTTTTTTCTTCTTCTTATATGTTAAATTGTTACTTTGTTATGATATTTTTTACATTATGTCTTATATTTTAGATTATGATGCAACTAAAATTTATATCGAATAATTTGCTTTAAGTTTATTTCAGTTTTTTTTTTTTTTTAATTGAGTGTAATATCTCTACTTTTAATGTTTTTGTTTGCTTGAATCTCAAAAAGAGGATAGTAAATTTTTACAATTTGAGAAGGAAGTAAATAATCAAAATCATGAAAGACAAGGACAAACCCACAAGCAGTCACCCCAAAAAACATTCAATTTATTAGTATATATTATTCATGGCTCAATTTTTCTGTCAGATAAAAAATCAATAGCTCATATTGACTCAGCACATGTGTGTTTGGGTAATATTGTATTTAAATATTTTAGTTAAATAATTTAGATGCGACTAATAAATACTCAATCTAATATAAAAGTCAAATTCATTATTCATTCAATCTAATTCCTAATAAAAAAAAAAAAAACAAAATTCTTAGTATGCACTACCTTCTTGTTACAATAATCTCTCTCAATCAAGTAAAAAACAATAACAAAAAATTAATTCTATAAAATTTATAGGGCTATAAGACATGAATACATTATTAAATACTTTAATTCACAATTGATCTAAAGATTCAAATAAAAATAATTTTCTTAAATTTTATATATATATATATATATATATATATATATATATATATATATATATATATATATATATATATATATATATATATATATATTTGAAACAATATCAATATAGTTAAGTAACTCTAATTGTTTATTACTATGACCAACTATGTGTTGGTGAGTTGTATTTTACTTTGACCGCAAAGGAGCAAGTGATTTCCAATCACAAAAAGCCCAAATCCCTTATACATGTGATGATATATAGAAAACATAACCAATAACTGATATTTTGATGGCATTACTGATTTTTAAGCCACATAGAATTGGAGCCCCTTGTGTGTTGGCCAATTCTCAGTACCTTTGGAATCATGATGTCCCTCCTTTATCCTAACTATAAAAGGCAAGTCTCCCTCCACCTCCCTTCACTCTCTTCCAAGTTACAGCACAGCTTACAACCGTCCATCAGCTCAATCCAATTCCCCCACCGCCATAAGACCAAGGTAGGGATTGGAAATGCTCATCCCCATTGAAAAGCCCACATTTTTAATGCTATTGAAACCGAAGCACCATGAACTTCAATTTTCCTGCTTATACTGATAAACCCTTTTTCATAATAATCAAACCCATAAAACCCAATGCTGCCAAAGCGCCATTCATGGACCATCGACCCTGATTTAGACGGCATCGATCTCGAGCCCTCCGATTTTGGCTCCTCCTTACCCCTCAAGAAGGTCCCATACGGCGACGTTTTCGAGGCCTCTCGTGCCGGCGACGTTGACCGGCTCCGATACCTGCTTGAGTCTGGAGTGAATTTGAATGCTCGGGACCAGTGGGACTCTGTGGCTTTATACTATGCTTGCCTCGCGGGTCACCTCGATGCTGCGAGGATGCTGCTTGAGAGCGGTGCTATCTGCTCCGAGCACACCTTTGATGGAGACCGTTGCCATTATGCTGCCCTCAATTTGAAGGTGAGGAAGCTGTTGAAGGCGTTTGAGGCGAGACCACCGCCACTGGGTCCACTGCAGGCGGCGCTCAGAGACATTTTCTTGGCTTGCACCGCTAATAAGACCTTCTTGGAGTTGGCTGATCCTCAGTTTCAAATTTCTGGTTAGTTCGTTTTCTGGAGAAATGTATTGCTTTGCGGGAAAATTTGCATTCATCATCTTCTTTTTTGGTTTCTGGTTGAATGTTGGGTATTTTTTGGTTAACTAAGTGATGGGTTGTTTGATTTATGTATAACTTCGTTGTTTAGGGATTAAGTACTTGAGTTTGGTGGTAGCTAGTAATAGTTCTCCTATTGTTAGAATGGTATTTGATAGTTAGCATTTATGTTTGTTTATGAGTAGAAAGATACCTTTAAAGTTTTCTGGCCGAGGAAAAAAATAAGAAGAAAGAAAGAAAAGGATTACTTGGCTTTACCATGGGCTTTTTGTTTTGTTCAAGTATGGTCAAGGGTCCATGATGTAGGATGAATGAGTGAGAAAAGCACTAAAAATTTGAATGTTAATAATGATTCTGATTCTATGTTGAAGACTGAAATCCTTGAACAAACACACAGATATAGAGGTAAAACAAAATAAATCTAATTTTAGTTGAGTAAAATAAAAACTTCATACAAAAGTAATGATGAAAATTTTTAACTTCTAATTTGGCATGTAATAGAAAACTGAACTCTCCAAACAACCGAGTTTGAGGTCACAAAGAAACTATCCAGGAGTGCACCTGGGAAAATGTTCATTATTAATAAATGCCAAAAAGTGTAAGTTTAAGTTTTAGTCCATAATATATACAGGTGTAAATTTTAAGGGGTAGGTTTTATTTTATTTTGTGTTATGGGTGGGGACAGGGAGGAAGTTGAAAATGGGTGGAAGAACTGGTGGGAAAGTTGGGATAGGGTCCCATGCTTGATGATGGCTATTTTAAGTATGTGTAACAATGTACATGATAATTAGGTCTCCTTGAATGAGAAGGATAAATAGAGACCATCGAATGATCTGTGTTGTCTCACACAAGGGTAAAGAGGCAAGAAAATGTAAAGAAATCCTCACTCCTTTTGTGCTGTCAGTACTGGTGCAAGGGTGCGTTTTTCAATTTCTACAAAAAAGACGTGTTAGAGAAGTAGTTGACTGGAAAAGTCCCACATTTTTTTTTTTTCATCTGGTATGCATGCATGGTCCATGACTTTATACTTAATATGATTCATAGGTATTTCATCCGCTCAGAGCTCCAATCACAACCACTTTCCTCCAGATGTGGTTTTCTTTATACAAGGAAGACCTATTGAAGCTCATAGAATCATATTAAGTGCAAGGTCTCCTTTTTTTAAGAAAAAGTTTGAGACTGATTGGAAAGAGCGCAGGGAAGTAAGATTCTCGAAGGAGAAGTTGTCATATCCTGCTTTGTATAGTCTTATACACTTCTTTTATTCCGACAGATTGGAGATTGCAGTAGATGATATGGAAGATCTTGTGAGAATCTGCAAAGTATGCAAGTGTGAATCGCTGCAGACGATCCTTGAGAAAGAACTAATCCATCAGAAATTTGCAGAGTATAAAGCACTGAGGGATATAGACAATTCGCAGAAACGGTTTATTTTACAGGGTCTTTCCCTTCCTGAAGAAGACAGGCTTCCAGCAGCCTTGCATCGAGTCCTTCAGCTTGCCCTTTCAAATTCCACTCAGGAAAACAGTCAAGATGATGGAATTGATAAATTGATATCTGGGGTGAGTTCCATCCAGATTGCTAATAATATTGACGATCTTGCGGATATTTGTGTAAGAGTTGATAGAAAATTTTTTCGCTGCCATCAAGTCATTTTAGCAGCAAGGTCAGAGTACTTCAGAACAAGATTGTCACGAATGGAGGACTTCCATGAAGGGAAAGATGAGTTACTTTTTAATTCCCTTCCTTGTCTTGAAGAACATGATTTGAGCATGGAAGCATTTGAGAAAATGATTGAGTATATGTAAGCCTCTTTCCTTGTTATGAGTTTTTGGATTCTGAAATCGAATATATTGTTGGGAAATTGGCTGATACTTCTTCAGTACTTGTTAAATTGTTATTATGTTCCTTCATTCCTCCTTTGCAGTCGCATTAATTGGAAGATCAGCCTGAGGTCATCTGGCTAACTAGCATCTCTCTGTTATCTGGTTTAATTGATTAATAGTCGAATGATGCACAATGAGGACTCTTCTTTCTTACATTTCTGATATGTATATGAATATTTTGGGAGTGAAAACTTAACTATTTAGTTTTGGATTTGATTTCTGAAAATTTGATGAGCAGAACTAACATAACAAGTTGTTGTCTTGTGATTCTGATTTGTCAAGATTGATCAAAAGCTATTTAAATTGAGGACAATATATCTTGAGATAGTGCACCAGTGTCTTTGCATGCCTGTTGTTTTTATGTGAGGTCTTTATGTGTTGTTTTCTGTTTTCTTGTCCGTCTTTGTTGTCTTTAGCATGCATTTTTTTTTTCTTAACCAATAGCTTGTCAACACGCGTGAGTTCCCTGGGACAATACAGGCAGTGTATATCAACTTTCATCTGCAAATATGATTTTCATGCATCTTATTTGCCCTCTTTGTTGGTTCAGGTACACTGATGGTTTGAAAGATATAGATCCAGACCAGGTATAAACATCAATGCTGGTTTATGGAAAATGGTTCATTTCCCTTCTGTTGTCTAATGAACACTATGTTTTGAACAGGCTGAAGAAATGTTTGATGCTGCTTCTAGATATTTATTGTTTCCTCTCAAACGTGCAGTAGCTGATGCACTGCTGCCACACTTGGAAATGGTGTCACCAGCAGAACTTTGCCATTGGTTAATACTGTCAGACATGTATGATCCTTTTCTGCCAGTTTCCCTCCTTTTCTTACTTTGATAATTGGCTATAATAACACTTGCTTCTTGGAAATTTATTCTGGTAGAGGGAAGGGAACACTTGTTCAGAGGTTCATATAATTTCTTTAGGTTGCATTGGCTATAGTGAAATGTGGATTGGTATAATGGTAAGATAATTAGGAGACTATTATTATCATTCATTATTCATTACCTGTAACAGAAATTTAGATTGACGTGGTTAGAAAGAACAAGAGAAAACTCCTTTTTGCACCCTTATACTATAGCTAATTTAAAAAAAGACTCATTTTTCAATCCGGACAAATTAAACCCTCGCATTTTAAACCAAGAACAAAAGTTAGCTTGAAATGTGAGGGTTTATTTTGTCCAGCTTGAAACGTGAGGTTTTTTTTCAAATTGATGATAATGTAAGGGGACAAAAAAAAGGGATTTTCTCCAAGAGAAATTTTGTTATCCAACTGAAAGAAGTCATCAATGGAGAGCCTATTTAGATCACCAGTCTTGTCAGGTTGAGATGGCCTAAACTGCAGGAGAATTAGAATAGAGGGGGAAAAAAGGAATAGATTTTCATTAAGCAAAAGCTCCTTGATCTTGATCTATATATTTTTGGAAACCCACACCTTTTGATTTTATTACTAGTGGTTATCCAAGTGCACTTTGATTTCTAAAGTTCACTGTGCACTCCTTTTGGATATTCATGCTTGTTCAGGTACGGTGTTTTCAAGATACGAGAATATTGTCTAGACATCATGGCTTCTAATTTTGAAACATTTGCTGATACCAAAGAATTTCGCGCAATGCTATTAACCCTGCCGCCGCCATCTGGAGATTCCTCTCTTCGTACAACTGTTCCAAGTGTTCCTGGGGCTGTTCTAAACACTGATCAAGGCAATCTTCTTGATGATCTGCGAGAAAAATGGCTTGAAGTTGAAGCTGCTGAGCTTGATGAGAGAGATGAGAGTGCATTGCAGTTTGATAAGCGCCTTGAGATGCTTATGGTTGTTGCAGAGCAAGAAAAAGCAGGCAATGCTGATTCAGACGATATTGATAATTTCCCCACAGCAACCACTTCATCTCCTCTAATCTCTGCTCAACAGAAAGAGCAGCTGTAGATTTCTGAACATATCTTTTCCCAGTTGTTGAAAAAATGTGTAGATTGTAATCAGGATATCAATTTTGGTCGCTCAAAGTGGTTAGGTTGTGTGTGTGTGTTTTGGGAATTTCAGTGTTTTTAGCATACACGGATTCAGATATACTGTAGCTACTTTGGTGCAATAGTAATTTTCTAGCCCTTGGATTAAAATGCAATTGCATTGCAGGTCTCATCCAATGGTTGGGAATCTGTTACTGCATTGCAATAACTGCAATACATTCAAATCCTTAAACCTATAGAAGTTCGTGTATGACTTGATGGAGAGCTGCAGTTTGAAGAAAATTGTTACCGGCATAGGGATACATGTAATATGGTTTTAGTTGGTGTTTATGGCGTCTTAGTTTTCTGTCATAATTATGCCAAATGTAACAGTGAACATCTTTTGTATTACCTTCAATATAACAATAAGGTTAGTTATATAAATGTTATTTGGTGAGAAAAATTTTAGTGTGAAGGGATAATGCCTCTCAATCTAAAGTAAAAATTAAAAAAGCACTTTGAATTGACAATTTGTTAAATGCAAAATTTTATCTTACTCCACTTTCTGATTTTCCTATCAAAAATTAGATTTCAAAAATATTATTTGTTAGGATATGCTTTCATTATATTCCAAATTTAATTTCATTCAGAGTTGAATTTCAGAAATTAATCAAGTTTGCTTCAGTTCCGCTCCTGCAAAGTTATAACTTCAAGAGGCCTCACCAATGTGTTCATTGAAAGTTTGTAACTTCCCAAATTGCAAAAAGAAATAAAAAAAAAAAAAAAGTTTCATACCTCTGTTACGTAACTCCAAAGAAAAAATAAACATAAATAGACAATGGATGACAAAACCTAATCTTCTATAAGATTATTGTTCAAGTCCCTTTGCTGGTCTCTGAGAAAAGGGAACAAGGTCTAAGATAAACATGAATTCTCCGTAGTTAAAATGCAGGAGCAATAGGATAGATTGGCATTTGGAATCAAAAGGTGGGTAGAAATGGTCAATAAAACTGAAGGTGAAGGTTATCATTATAATACCAATCATGAAATAGTAATTTATGCTATCACACAGTAAAAAAAGCAATGCTTTTTACTGCCAGCTTATTATTGCGAAACTGTGATTCCCATAAAGAATATTCCTAGAACCAAAACCTCTAAGAGAAATTTACAGGAACCTTCTTCCTGGGTTTTTCCAGAACCAAAAAGAATCATAATAATAATTGTAAAAGAACTACTTAATCTTGCACTAAGAGCACCAACACAATTGTTGGACTTCTTCCTTTAGTTCTATAAAGAATATATATATTTCTTTTTAATCTTATATTTGGTGTCTTCAGACTTTTCAAGAAGCCGTCTAACTTTAATTGTCAGCCGATTCCCCATCTGCACTCTCTGGAGCAGCATCATCAACGGCTAAATTGGATACTTCATTGGACAATTCTGATGAACTATCTGTAAAAGCCATTGGATCTTCGCCTTGTTTCTGCAGACTCCAATACATGATGCTTGCAGTCAGAACAAGCATCATCTTAGGGCTCACCTGTCAAATTAGAATGCAAAATAAGCTCGAGTCAATCAAATAATCTGATTGAATCTAATGGGCAATACGAGCCTATTTGATTGGCTTTAAAAAAAATGCTTTTGAGGTACAAAAACATAAGCCAATTCCAAAAGCAACTTTTTTAGATTTTAGATGTGTTTTTTTCACTAGTAATGACCGGCTTTTGCTTATGTTTTTTTTTTCTTAAAAGCATCCCCATATATACTCTTGAAAAAAGCAAGTTATTTAGCTTCTGATGATGCTTCTGCTCTTCTTCGAAAGCCAATCCAAACACAAACGCTTTTGCCAGAATGTTATATACAAGCTCAGTGGACAAATAAATTTAGACACCAGAAGCACAAAAGAGTTCCTACTATATACACAATAACCAGCAATGCAACTTCAAAGAGATGAAACAATGGAAACTCATTATTATTTCCACCATATGAATTATTGAAAGATGCAGTTCCAAATCTTAAAGTTTGGAAACTTATCCATTTGTACAGGTGACAAGCTACAAAAACAGTCACCAAACTAGACAAAAACATGAAAATTGATTTTCCATAGCACCAGCCCAAAATGAAAATTAAACTGAAATTTAACACTGATGAGTTTACCTCCATAATGTCCTCTGGTAACAGGAAAATGGAACATCCAAGTTTTCGGGCAACACTGATTATATATGTCGCATTTGACTTCTTATCTTCATCTGCAATTCAAATAGGGTGCACAAATATCCTTCACTATGATGCTCAATATAAATTTGAAGAGGTGCCAGATGAATTGCAGCTAGCAAAAGATTCTTGACAAAGTTGACATACCAGTCTCTCCCTTGGTAACGAGAGCCCAGTTGACCACCCTTGGTTCCACAGCACTCAAAAGCTCAAGGAAGAAAATTCCAGAGGAAAGATTCTTATCCTGGTGGAGAAAAGGGAAATTAAAATCAATATCATCACTAAAAAGTTACAATATAATTAAAACTGCTATTGTGGTCCTGTGTTAATACAACCACTTTGGTGGAGTCAATCCAGTAAAAATATGCATAGACCTGCAGATCTTCTAGAAGTCAAAAGTCAAGCCTTTCATACATAAAATGTGCAGACATTTGGAACAGACAGATCCAGTTTGACGAGCCTCTTTATTTGCCAAACGATTTTCTTTCTTTTGAAGTTTGAAATGACTATTGATAACATGCTTGTCACATCTCTCGTAAAAAATGAACAGCATTGACGGCTTAAAGAAAAAAATATCTGAGCAATGTAAACTTTAAGAGTAACAATTGAGATACACACAGAAACACACATAAATTGAAACTCTGACGGTCAGTCCACAGGTTCAATTTTATTGGAGGCCTAATGATCATAGTCATAGACATGAATGTCAAATATCGTGTTAATGCACGTTACTAGCTGTTTGCTTTAGCTACTGTCATGTTTAAATGATTAACAATTCTAGATTACACGACTACCAATCTCCAACTGATCTAAAATTGACCTGCATGTTAAACTGACTTCACTCCAGCATTAACCAGTTATTGGGTAGGTTATTTTCCACAGGAAGTTAGTCAATGGTACAAAATTAGATCAGCTTTACTCCAGCTTAATTCAGTTAATGGATAGATTGTATTTTACATTAACAAATCTATATGTTTAAGAAATGCATTGTTATTTTAATGGCTCGCCAAATTGATGGACCAAGGAGTGCAGATGGTGTACTGTGTACCAGAGAGGAGAACAAAAATAAAAATAAAAAGTCCTGCAAAAGTTGGTAACAGGTCAAGTTTGCTAGATTACCTTGAAACTCTCCATTTGGGAAGTTCTTCTTGCTCTCTTGACTTTATTGTTTGACCAGTTAAGAATATCAGCATCCGTAATCTCTTTTCCCTCTTTACCTTCTTTACTTTGGGAATGTGACCTCAAGTTTTTCAAAAGTTGAAGCATAGTAAACCTCATCAGCTGCCATAAAAATGCTGTAGCAGGATGAAGGGACAGAGATGAGTTCCCCAACAAATAAGGAGAAAGATATAACAATAAATAAACAAATAAGAAGAAGAAAGTAATTTAACCCCCTCCACGAAACACCCACACAAAAATACAAAATGAAATAAAGTTCCACTCAAGCAATTTTGTAACATAACAATAATTTAACCCCCCACAAAAAATAATTCCCTTCTTCCTAAAAAAAGATGTCTGCAGATCGAATATATTCTAGAAATCAACCAAATAGTAATAAAACAAGAAAAGTAAGCATCAACCAGAGACAGTATTAATCTGCACTGTCTGTGAAAGGAAAAACATGGAAGTCAGAGGACATCCTTCCTCATCCTAAAATCCAAAAATGGCCCTATATACCAGTCTATACTCCTGCCAAATAGTCCCATTCTGAACAACAGCAACAAGAAAACAAACGGGTGCTTTCTGGAGGTCATAGATCAGGATGCCGAGGGACAAACGGTAAAATCAGAGACGGTCATAGCATAAATCAGTGCAGTGATCCACCAAACATCTAATTGAGGAAACAACAGACAATTACAAAGGTAAAAAGAAATACCAAACTCACCTACTATGAGCTTTTTATTCCCTTGCACAATATCATTACCAGCAACATTCACCAAGGAAAAGTTTAGGTCCTTCCCAATCTGTATAACTTGGTTGCAGTTCTCAACTTTTCGGAATGGCATCTTTATAGGAGGCTTAGTTGCCAGCTTCCAGTTGACAGACCCAGGAAAAATCTTATCAAGAACTTCTAATAAAACCCATCTGCACAAAGAGATGTAAGGTACACTATAATGACAGTTGAGGGGGTAAAGCCAAAAATTAGAAGCAATGAAAACAAGTAGATAAAATAAAAAATAATACAAGAAGGAAAAGAAAGAAGAAGAAAAAGTAACAGAAGAATGGAAAGCTCACCCATTTCTGACATCCTCAAAAAGATTATTGACATAAGTAGCAGTTCCAAGACTGTTGATCCACAGTCTGAAACATCTTTCTTCCCTAGATGTCTCTACATCATCCGTCATCATCTCAGCAAAGGATGATTTTGAGCTGTCAACTGTAAGGCCATTCCTAAAATCCAAATTCAAAATTTTTGGATTTACATCAATTAAAGTGGCAATCTAAACTGTTATATAGAGGAATATGATAGAACAAATCTTCTACTTAACAGCATAAGTAAAAAATAATTGAACAACTTAACTTAATCATGACAGATAATGTATAAAAGCTAATATGATAGTGTAAGTGTAAATAATATAGAGGCCTCATCACCAAACTCTGAGCCCATGCTCAAAAACAAGGCAGAAAGTAACCCAAGTTCTATGCAAAGATTCTCCAAGATAGTCTAAATGTAACTAGATAAAATGGGATAACCAGCACATGGTCAAGCACTTAAAATTAAGCATACCTATGTTGGAATATTTGTGCAACAAATGCAAGATTTAGGTTTGGTGACCCCTCTACAATGTCCTTCGGAGTGAGGTATCTCTTGCATTCCAACTTCTCTGCCTGCTCAAGAATCAAATTTGCTCTTTCTGTTGGATCATTTGTGGCCAATGCCCCACCTGGGCCTGCATGTTCTGGAGCAAGAGCATTAAGCAAGACAGCATAAGCTTCTCCATCCTGCAAACACATCATTGTCAAATATATCAGACATGTAGAGAACCATATCTTATCTGTTTATATATATGATTCTATTTTCTATGTGCATCAAAAGCTTGGCATACAGTGAGTCAGCAATTGGCATGGTGTATGATCACATAGCAAACTTTTACTTGAAAACTACACCGTAGTAGGCAAGGTCTCCGCCATAATAAACCTCTATTCCTTTTGTAAGTTAAAAGAAAGGGTGTGATAAATAACGTTAGCAATAGTTTTGTCTGTCACTAGGTGCAGGATTCAGTCAAAAGTCATTACTTCTGTTGGAGTGAAGCAGCATAAATAACAGTTAGGTTTCCCTTACCTTTACATCCGAAGAGAAGTTTGTAACCTGTTTCTCATATCCAGCTTTCTTCAAGTGGAAATTCATCCATTTTAACAAAACCTTCTCAGGTGGTAAACCCATAAGCTCCTCAACATCCTGCCAGCATTTTTAATAATATAAAGATTTATTTCTTTTATACTTTCATCCGTTCATATATAATATAAAGGAGATAAAACCATTAGACTTGTAAAATGTAAATTAAACACTCAGGAAAATATGAAATTAATGTATGACCTTATCGTCTTCAACTAATTCCACAAGTTGAGGAGTTTTCCTCAGATTGACATCAGCTAATACTTGAATCTGACGTTGCCAGCATATTGAAGAACAAGTGTTAGAAAATCTTCAACCATTAAACTCATAATGGTACTATTCTCCAAATTGTACAAACAGAAAAAGTACAAAGTTTCAGTAATCTACCTTGATAATTTGTGAAATCAGACCGAGTACCAGATGTGACTACAACATAAACAAATAGAAAAGGGAAACAAATGGAAGGAAAAAAAAAAAAGAGTTAAATTCAAGCAAAAAACTTTTTTTTTTTGGTGTGTGTGTGGGGGGGAAGAAGATAGGAAGAAGTTTCCTGCAACTTATGAAACAGTTAAACTCACTCTTCCTTCGACCAAGTCCTGTGTCCCAATATTAACCACAGTGCACCCAATAGCCTTTGCCGAATTAAGGCAAAGTGTATGATTCTCATTTCTCTCCCATGGATTAAGAACCTTTTTTGTGTTAATAGCTCGCTCATCTATGGTCCCTGGAACAGCTACGTTAATAAGTTTGCTGTAGAGAACAGGAAGATTAACAACAAACAAGCATTAGCAATAAAAACTGATACACTTAGGAAGGCAAAGGAGCTCAAAATCATCATGTTGGGTCTTGTGTATCTACCAGAGAAGAACTCCATCTTTTGCAAGGTCAAACAAAGCGTCTGTTGATGGATCCATTGGAAGAAACTGCTGCATGAATTTATCTTCTGCCAAATAGTTGTTAATATGCGCAACATAAGAAGCTTTCTCAGATTCATTAATAGCATGATGAAAAGTTGTTGTGGCTGCTTTCAAAAAGGAAGAATGTTTTCCCCCAGTTTTGGCCACTACTCGACCTTGCAATTCTAAATGTGCCTGCCAATCAAGATGACTTATTTATTTGCTTGCCTCAAAATAATACAATGCATAGACATGTACTCATCAGTAAACGGGATATATATGCATACAAGAACATTTATAAATCATGCACTTCTATGTTAGGATATTTATGTTCACAATTTACTTTTCTCAATGTTTTTCCCTATAATAATAATATAAAGAACACGTGAACATATAGGAAAGAAGCATCGGGCCTCAACCTTTCACAAACACTCACCCGAAGGAATGTCTCAAAGTCAATTTCTTGATCCATGTTCTTATATGACTCCTCCAGGATAGCCTTGATCTCACCCTCATCAAATATTTCATTAAAAACCTTCAATTTCTTAAAAACAGGTGGCAAAGCACCCACAGTGACACGACCTGATTCAGTCTTCACTGACACATACTACAAAGAAGATAACACGTATCACAAGTCAGTGCAAGATTGCCAGGTTGCCATATTCAAACAAAATAAATAAATAACCTTAGTTAGCTAATAGAAAGAAAGCCAAGGTGATGTTTAAACAACTCACTTTGGATTTCAAGGTTCTAAGTTCGACTTGGGTGAATTGGGTCTGAAGCTCTGGATCAGAAACCAGGACACCTCCCACAAAACTCGACATCTTCAATTGGGAAATCACAAAACACCAAACACTTGGAACAACAATACCCACAATCTAAAATGAAATGTTTAAAAGATACATTAGCAGTCTCAGCAAGTCAGAACGAAATTCAATGACTAAACAGCAAAAAAGAAAATGAAAGATAAAAACTAGATCTTTTCATCTGTAAATCAAAATAAACCAACTGGGTAACCACCAAATTATGAATTCAACGTGCATGTGTATCTAGTTACACTTCATTTGACCGGTTCAAATAGCAGATTCACAACATAACATCAACAACAAAACCAGATAATGAAATGAACTGAGAAGCAAACAACCGAAACCCATTTCGAAAATGATGGTTTCAGGACGAAAACGAAGAAGAATTACCTTGTAGACTCAGAAACTCAAGCCAAAATTGGATGATTTTCTCATCATTTTTTGAGTGAGTTCGGGTATTGTCGGGAGAGAAATGAAAAGAGAAAGCGAAAGGGAGCAAGGGAGAGCCTTGTTTGTAAGGGAATTGAGGTTGAGAGAAAAATGTGCTAGTGATAGGACCAGCGAATACACAGGGCGAGGGAAGCAGAGAGGGAGCGGCTTTGCTTGCTACTGCTTCATTCTATTCCGCGCGTCTTCTAATATTAAACATCTCTCATTCAATTCCGTGCGGGTCGTTACCTTTTCGAATGTTTCCTTCTTTTTATTTTTATTTTTTACTTTTTGTTTCCTTCCCTATTTTTTTTTTTTTTAAATTGTTTTCTTCTTGTTGTCTGCCGTTAAATTAGTTTTGTTTCTTTGTCTTTGTTTTTTTTTTAAAAATTTTTTATTTGTAATCTCATTCTCTTTATTTATTTATTTATTTTTTTTTTTTGGTATTAGATTCTTTCAAACTCAAAAGTGATAATTTTTAGATAAAAAGTGATAACTTTTTTTTTGGAAATCATTATTTCCTTTTATATTTATTTTTCATACAATATCATTTCAATTTTTTTTTCAAAAATATAGCCATAAAAAGAATAATAGGTTGTAAAAAAATATTTTGAAAGTTTCCACCTCAAATTTTGTTAAAATTATTTTTATAGGATAAAATAAAAAACAAACATGGATTATTTTGATATTTATATCATTTTAATGATTTATTTTTTTATATAAGACCATAGATATTAACTAATCTAATTTGAGTTAAATTAAATCATAAAAATAATAAAACTTTTTATGTTAAATTTTAACGAAACTACATTTTTTAATCTCAAACCTAATACCTTGGATTAAGCATCTTAATGTTTGATTGTTAAATTGTAAAAAAATAAAATAAATAGATATTAATTCATTCTTCCATATTTGATCACAATTGATTTTACCCTAAAATATCTAATTATTTCCATTAAAAAAGCAAGTCTGGATTATTTCTTGATAAGATATATTATAAAGTTTTGAATTTATATAAAAGGTGGGCATAGAATAACTTGTGATTTGAAGTTTTTTCTTTCTTTTTAAAGAGCTAAAAACAAATAATTATTTCCATAAAAAGTGGTAGGATAGGAATTGTCTATTGTACCCATGGGGTTTGTCAAAAGAATTCACCATATAATAATAGATACAAGGCCCAAACAAATCTCTGACTAAACTAAAATAATCTAAACTAGTTAATCTACAAGTTAACCATATTTTTATTATGGAGAGATTATCAACAAAGTGAGCACATTATTCTCCAACATTTCTCAATAGCTACAAGGAAAGGAGCTCACAATGAACTAAGTGGGCTCATTTATTTTGGTGGGGGCCTACATGTGAAATCATAAGCAGTCACGTTCGTCCTAATGAGAGAAACAACACAAAAGGCCTCCTCCATTTTGTGGTCCATCACTGTTACGTTTTCTTTTGGGTTAAGTCTATTCCACCTCTCCTTTCCATTTGCATCTTCACACTCACACTACATTACCATTCAACTTTCAATATGGTGCTTACCTTTTCTAATGTTTCCTTCCTCTCTAAACTTCAAGGGTGCATTTAGCACACTATGTAAAATTAAATTATATAAGTTTATCTAATATAATTTATTTTTATATAATATTTAATGTATATATCGTATTAAATAACTTTATACAGTTTACTCTAATCAATTTTATTTAATATAATTAATTATTATGTGAGCAATACGGCTTCTATTTCTCTTATTATGCCAAATTATATTATTAAAAGACAAGTTTTTTTAATTATTATTGATTATGTTGTTAAGAACTCTTAATTAATTAAAAATAAATAAATATTTAAGATTTATAAATATATTTAATAAAAGAAAAAATATTGAAATTTATGATAAAACTCTATAATTAAAAGTTATTTCTATTAAAAAGGCTAATTTTTATATAGTGTCATACCAAACATTATATAATATTAAATTTTTATCATGTTTTATCCTATCATATTTTTATACTATCAAATCTTATCTTATCAGGCATAGTACGATATGTCAAACAGGATTTAACATCATTTATATATAAAATGAAATGAGAATTTATATGTTTTAGTAATTAGAGAAAGGGAAAAGCTAATTTCACCACTATTTTTATATACATTAATGTACACATTCTTTTTTAGTTATATTATAAAGGTAAAGTTATAAATAAAAATACAAGAGAGATAAAAAATAAGAATGCACAAATGAGTGTGTATATACAACTACTCTTAACAAAAACATAACATTCTGTTATAAGCTTGATTTCATAGTTGGAATAAGCATTCCCACTTTAAAGAATCGTTCATGATTCAAAACTTCTTAACCACAGCTATTTTTATCTTTTAAATCAATTACAATTCTATTTTACATTCCACAAGCTACTAACACTATGAAATAGAATAGTCATTCAATTGATATTCTTATTCCCATTTGGATTCTTATGTGTACCAAACTAGTAACTTTCTCTTTTTATTTCTCTTATTTTCTATTTATAATTTTATTTTTATAAATATATTGAAAACAAACTAAAAATGATGTGAGTAAATGAGTGTGCAATTGACTTTTTTCTAATATTAATTAAAGGGTTATCTAGCTGTATGAAAGTTTAGGTCTCCTATACTCTCAAAAAATGTGCAAAAATTGATGGAGAGCAAAATTGCTTTTAAGCTTTGTATTAATTATTTTGTTAATCAATCATCTAAAAGGGGCAACTGGTGAAGGCATTAAACTATTTTAGGTAGATACAGCTGTTACAGTACCTCACACACAACTAGAGGAGACAGCTTAGCTTAGGATCAAAAATAGTATTATAACATAAACCATATTCTCATACAAATATTGAATAACACATTATGTTCAAAAAAATGGATTCAAATGAAAGCAAATAATAGAACCAGATCCAGAAATATCAACATGATCATAATCTAAAATTTAAAGATTCAACAAATCCCCCATCACAAGAACATCACCATCAAACCAAAAATGGCCAAAACAACATTGCTCCAAATTCCCAAGCTGATGATCCTGAAAGAAGATGATCTATCAGGTGAAGATTGTGGAGAGACCTTGCTATCTGCAGAAGATTTCTCAGTTGGAGCATCAGCAGCTGGTGCTATCTCAGGTGCCGGTGCCGGAGCCGGGGTCGGAGGAATGTCAGTGCCAAAAATTGCTTCAGGAAGAAGCACTTTATCAACTTGATAGATAGCAACAGGATCTGTGGCATGCACTGCACTTGACACTTTAGTTTTGGACCATCCTGAACTGATATGCACAGTTCCGGAGTTATCAGTGAAATTCAAAGTGTAATCTCCACCAGCAAATGTGGGAGTGGAGCTGGTTTGGCTGAGGTTCTTGAAATCAGCTAGAGAATAGAAATGGGGCAAAGCATGGAAGAGGATCACTTGCTTAAGCTGATCAGAGGTGAGTTTGGAAAGAGAAGGCTTCTTTAGAGACGAAAAGGCACTGTCTTTTGGGACAAAGATAGTGATTCCTTCTTCAGTGTTGTTGGCTTGGTTTTGGAAGGTGTCAATCACTTTGGTGGATTCAAGGTAGCCAAGGAAGGTGTGGAATGGGCCAGCAACAGAGAGCAAGTCAGTGAGGTTCACATAATCTGGTGCCGGTGCCGGTGCCGGAGTTGGGGTCAGTGAGACTGAGGGAGGAGAAGGAGGACTAGCAGTTTTGGCAAATGCTGAGGAACAAAGCAGCAACAGAGCACTGCTAACCATGAAAACCAATGGAAACTCCATACTTTTCCAAGCACAAGCTTTTTTTCCTAGCTTAAAGTATGAACAGTTAGTCTCTCCAAATTCCTGTGAGATATATACAAGTTACACAATATTAGATCTCAGCAGTAATACCCAGTTGTGAAAATTTTTAATAATTCAGAATTGGGTGAAATCAACCCTACATTCTCCACTAAAGCTCAAAGCAAATATCCCTAAAGCATTACAAGTAAACCCACCTAATTTCTTCAAGTACCATGTAACTTCTTTGCATAAGACTAAAGACTATCCTACCTAATTACTACTATCTATAGAAACCAAGAAAAAGTCAAAGCCAGATCTTCAAATCTTAATAGAACCAGATTTTCATAAGTAAAATATATGAATGTACATTTAGCCACAGCAAGAACATGCAAATGTAGATCAGAGCAAGTCACGAACAAACACTAAAAAAGATTAGCTCAACGTGCTCAGTTCAGTATGAAGATTCAAAAACACCTTGAAAATCCCAGAATTCTAAATCACAAATGGGAAAGTTCAAAATCTTCAGATCAAAAACCCAGTCAAAGCAATGCATGTTTATGCTTATTTAATTCCCCATTACCTTTGAATTAGTTACTAGTTCATTTTCCCAGAAAGCTTTCTCGGTAAACCCAAGTCAAAAGCATCCTCAGGAAGACCAGTCAAATACACAGTACTCCACACAATGTACACCAAACCCAAAAATAGACAGATCTAAACACCAACCTGATCTAGAAATTGCCACTACCCATCAGACCAAAAACCAAACTTTAGAAACACAAACCATAAAACGGCACTAAACCATGAAAACCCATCAATGCCAACTCTTGAAAAGCCAAAAAAATTGAAACTTAGAAGAGTACTCTGACCTGAAGAAGAGGAATTCAGAGAGAAATGGCAATGGTGAAGCGAGGAGCGAAGAATGACAATGCAGGTAGGCGTATTATAAAGAGGGGATTAGAGGGTAAAAGGGAGTAGTGTAGTGGGGATGGTACTAGCTGGAGGAGAAGGGATGGATATTATAAAGTGGTGCTATGTGGATGCTTATTCCACTGGGCTTCTTCTAACTTGCGGGTGGTTATTGTTCCGTGGAGACAAAATATACTTTATTACCTCATAGCTTTTCTCTAGAAAAGAGGCTTGTGGGTAGGGTGGGCTTTCAATATCAAATTCAACTAATTACTTCTTTAGAGACCAACCTTGCATTCTACCCCACCATTTATCGTTTCTCGTCTCATTCCTTGCTCACCAAATTATCATTTTAGGGAATCTATGTTAATTGTGGAAAATATAGATCTGGACTAAGGCTAAGAGATTTAATATATGTAACAAATTTTGAGTCTCATTGAAAAAAAAAATTATTGCAGTTTAATTAATTTAAGTCTTGATTAGTTAATAAAACTAAAATGTCACTTAATTTCCAATAAATACAAATATTTATTTTTGAGTGTAAGGAAATAATAATAAATTACTTACTAATAAAATCTTATGATGAAGACTAATAAAACCTTAATATTATGAGTAAGATTTGAATTCACATCTTTATAAAATATTGTTTTAATTCTTATCAACTAAACAAACACTTTATGGTTAACACTTAGTTGGTTACACAATTAATTTTTAATTTATCACTTATCATTATATTTTTCTTTCAATGTCTTTGTAGAACATAAACTACTTTTTTTTTTCAGAGTTAGAAGGGAGTTATTAGGGGACCAAATCCTCTGTCATTTTATACCATTAAATTTAATATTAATGACCCAAATTATTTAATATCGCTTTATTATTTTACTAAAATGAAAGAAGATCTTGATCTATTATTAGGAATTTTAACCTAAATTTTTTTAAAAAATATATATATTAATATATAAAAATTAACTCAAATATTAAAAAACAATACTAATAAACCAAATCACTCTTTAGGCAAACAACTTCATTTACTACATGGTAATAAGCGAACCACTGAGCATGCAACCTCTGGTGGTAGTGGGCCATATCAAATCGTAGTCACAAAGCCTAGAATGCCAGTTCCCATTCTCCCAAAACCTCAAAATATCGCGAGAACAATTATTGACGGTGGACGCGATGGTAGACTAACCAAATCAAAATATCGTGTCCCATAAATTAAGAGATCCACTACGTTGGGCAGCCACCATGAGATTTGGGTTAGGAGTTATTGGCTGTCGAGTTGGTACCGGGCCCCACAAGAGGTCCATTGCCAACTGTGATATATTATTCGGCAGACATGCGTATTCACACACTGCGAATATACGCTTCGTCGTTTCATGTCTAGAAATCACACACGCATTGCCTCAAGACTTAAACGACACCAATTATCATTGTGTTGTGCCCTTGTCCAAACTAGTTGGTGCATCAACAAAATAATATTTTATTGTCAGATAATATAATAACTATATAAATAAGTGAGCAGAGGACAGCAAAAATTACATAGAAAGTATCAATTATCATAATCATAATTGGTTATAAAAAAAAAAATCATAATCATAATTCATGATTATAAAGAGAGTAGGTAAGAGCAAATGAGGAAGAAAAAAATTTCAATTTTGTTGTTTTATTTAAATTTGGCCCAAAGAGTACATATATATATTAATATTCAAAAATATATTAAGCATAAAATTAATCCCTATTTGAAAAATAAGATCTGTAATTAATAAATTTTTTTAATAATTGTAATTGTAAAATTTTAAACTCGAAATATTTAATCTAAAATATTTGAAAACTTCCATTAAATCAAAACTTTATTAGTAAAAAAAGGGTTTATATACATATACCATTAACTATTAATTAATATATCAATAATTGATTTATTATGCAAAATAGTGAGTTGTTCTTTTTATTTATATATATATATATATATAGATTTAGGAGGTAGTATTTTATAAAGCAGTGAGTTGCACTTTTATTTTGATAATAATATGAAAAATTAAAAAGACAAAAATTTACATAACCATGGTAGAGTGAATTGAAATTTTTTTACATCATCAGTAATTTTTTTTCCTTTTTTTTTAAGTATTTAAATTTTACTTTGAAGACACTCTGGTGTAATTGGTTATGGTAGTAGGTAAATCTTAATCTGGCTTCATTGGTGGATTCAAATTCAAAGACTTGTCAATGAAGGACAGTTAATATATTGGTAAGCATGTGAATTTTATTGGGACATGCAGTCAAATCAAGTTAATTAACTCAATCAAATCAAGTTAACTGTTTCGATTAATAATATTAACAATTTAATTAATGATTATATACACAGTATTTAACTGAAAGAGTAGATGCCATTTGTCTATTGGAGAAACTGGTGCAATGGCAATGTCAATGGCCTAATCTAACCAATTAATCAGTGCACATGATCCTCGTTAAAAAAATATTTATTTCATAACAATGCACATGATCAAATATTAAACAAATTTGTTAGAAACTTCAAACTCTTCCATTTCTAAAATAAAAATAGTAAAAAGAAAAAGGTTTTAGTTCAGTGTTTTAAAACCTGGATTAATTGGTAAGTTTTAGCTCGAAATTGCATGGAACTGATTGGATGTACTTTAGTTTGGTTTGCAGATTGTTTGAAATAATTGGTTTATTAAATTTTCTAAGTTTCTTTTTGAGTGTTTTGAGTTAGTTTTAAGATAATTTGAGGTGGTTTTAAAATAAAAATTTATGATACATATATATTATCGGTTTGGTTTAATTTGAGACAATTTGAAAACTTTTAAACCAACAAACAAAATTGAACCAACGGTTTAAGTATATTTGAAATCAACTTAAATCACTTAGTTGATTTTGGTGCAATACAATTTGAATCAATTTATGAACACCTCTAATCAATCAAATTGATTTGTGTAGCCCTATTAGACCATTCTTTGAAAAGAATCAATCAAAATCTAATAATATATTTGTAATTTTAATTAAACGGGTTAAATCAAACCTATATGAGTGCATTTTAAAATAATGTTTCAAATCTAAACATTTCATAAAAGGAAAAGAAGCTCGAAAATCTTGAGCTTTAGCATTTATTGTTTTTGGTTAAGCCATTGATTTCAAAATTTGCTTCGTAGAATTAAAGTAAAAGAAATACTATAGAAAGATTAGCAGACATTGGAAGGAAGAAGATTGAAGAAAAGTTTAGAAATAGGAAATTAGAATTTGTTGATGAGGAAGTAAAAGGAACTAGTCAAGAAATAACTTTATAGCTTTCTAGCAATTGAAGATGAGAAATTGTTTTCGATAGTGACTAGCAGCTCAGATACCCCTTTCAACTTGATTCTATTCTTCATTCATTTGGTGGGTCTTCAACTCTTTTACGCGTCCTTTCCTATAGAATGAGATGCACGTTTATGCTCACTTTCAACTTCGTTTTATTATAAACAATTCTAGTGTGTTAGTGTTTTAACTTAAATGTTTAGAAAAGAGATAAGTTTTAACCTGGAGTGAAGAATACTTGGGAGCAACTCGGATTTGTTGCACTTATTATCTAAGAGTAGTATATTTTCAGTCATTAGATGAATTTGTACAATCGTAAATTTAATTTGTTTAGATTGACTTATAAAAAAAATAAAAAATGAAAATTTTTTAAAAAATTCTCTCGTCTGTTTTTAGATAAATTCTTTATCTAATAGTTGAAGTTATTATTATTGAACAAAAACTACACGAGATCTAAATTCTTTGCTGGAAACTGAACCTACGCCAGCTCTCTTCTCTGCTCACCTTCAACGTCAATGGAAGAAGAGTTCATAAATCTAATAAACAAATTGAATATCTGCTATTCTACTCTATATTTTATTGAGTTTCATACTATATTTTATTGCACACATGTTTTGGCAATGTCCAATTTTAATATACGTAAATAAACTTATTATAGTTTTTATTTGTTTTTTTATGATTCAGATTTTGCATACCCACTTAATTCAAGAGTCAAAGTGGATGTTTCCCATTGCACATAGAATAAGTATCAAATAATTTAGCATGTTGATCCAATGTAAATAAATAATGCACTTAGATTTTGTGGTTTAATTTTATGATTTTGGGTTTGGGCACGAAGTCTATGAACTCTTTTTTTTAATCAACACAAAGTCTATAAGCTTTGAAGATGATCCATCGCATCATCCAGTCAACAAGATTCAACTTGTATCAATTGTGCTAGTATTATACAATGTGTAGTTAAACATTACACAAAAATAAATATGTGATGTAACGTGTCATTTTAAAGACTAAGGTACAAGCTCCATGAGCCTTTATCTATGTTGAAGTAAAATTTCAAGAAGAACCAATTTTTACTCAAATTGAGACAAGACAAGATGTTTAGATTTTTTTTTTTTTTTTCTCCTTTGTCCAATCTCAAATTTTATCTATGACTTAAAATTCGTATTAAATTTGTTATCTCTTGAAATTATGCATATGTATAGGTTAATTGACAATACAAGCTATTGCAAATTATAACACACACTCATTAAATTGACATAGTTAATTACTTGTACCAAACGTTAACATATTATCTAAAGACATTTCCTACACTTCTAAGGCTATAAAATTGATACAACCACAAATTATAAACCAAAAGGCAAAAGGCACAATATATAAGAATGGAAATTATTTTTAAGTTGATATTTGAGGGTTTCCAAATTGAGGGCAGCTCTTGAAAATGATTTTGGTGCAACCAAAATATCATATAATTGGTGTTATGAGAATTTGAATATGTTATGATGATTTGGTTTAACTTTTAGTTAGGTCTACACATCATTTTCCAAAATAGCAACACAATAGATAAAAACTAAATAATGTGGTTAGAAATTATTTGCTCTCTTGCTTTGAAATTATAACTGTAGCTTTTTAATAAAATAAAATGTGTTAAATGGATTGTTTTTCTAGAGAATGTTCCCGTTCAAGCCAAAACAACATTATCAATTTTAAGTTAACTTATTTAAAAATTAGATTAAAATCTGTTATCTCCTTTCTCTGTCTTATTCTCTATTTTGTTTTCTATGATTGATTAAAAAAATAAATTAATATTATATTTGGTATGACGAGACATTATACCTGACAAATTCCTTAAAAATTAGACATGACCCGACCCGTGTCCACATGGAGAATGGCCCCAATTATAAAGCCTGTTTGAATTTTAGGTTTCTTTGGGCTTAGCCGAAACCCGAATTTGTCCATTATTCTAAGGGCCGGAAGTGATGAGTTTACAAACAGGACATGTGTGTCTAAGATGAGACGGGGATAATTGAGGAACAACACTTTTTTATAGAATTGGATAAGACTGAGACAAGATAAAAAGAGATATTTACTAACAAGGTATTTATTACATATTAACAAAATTCTCATAAAGGCAAAAGAATTCATAAATAAGAGGAGTTACTTATCAAAAAAATATTTACAAATTACTTGCCTGTAAGATCCTTATTTAAATTTGCATTCTCATAGAATATGGTTATAATCCTTACAACTAAATCAAAATAAAGAATGAGAAGTTGATGTAAAACAAAACCACTGAACTTTAAAACAGTAAGAGCCAACAAACGGCTGAACACAACAGTTAGCAGCAAAAGTTAAGGGAGATTCTCATTCAAACAAATAAATCCACAACAGTTAACCAATACCTCGCTTTACAAGTAACCCTTGAAACTGTAAAAGCAGTCAAGGGCAGGCACTTTTATTTAGACAATTACCAAAGAATCATCCTCTTCTCTCTTCTCTGACTCACTCACTCACCTTCAGTCAACGTAACCAAGAAAATCAGTACAAGCCGGAATTTGGCAGCTAAGATATCTGAATTCTTAAATTCAATGAAAAGAAACAAAGTTAGCTAAATAAAATAAAAGGAGGGTTACTATTGCAGATTGGGATACTCTCCATCTATGTTGCCCAATCCTTCCGGATATCAAATATGTAGTTGATCTCCAAGTAGCATTTGTCATCATCATCACAAAACTGCAAAAGGAAAATGCTTACATGCTTGTGCAATCCATAGATTATAGATTCAAGCCAGACAAAAGGATAGTTTGGACAAACAAAAAAAAAAAACTTTCACTTCTACACTTGATTCTACTACTTATGGATGTCAATTAGGGCGGCCGGCCTGGCTTGAACTGAGCAAGACTATAATCGGGTTGTTCTAGTTCGGGCCAACCTGTTTAGTGGGAAAGGCATGGCTGAAAATTTTTTAGGAGTCAGTACACCAGAGACAGTGAATTTCTCTAAATTCATGAAATATGAAGGAAAGGAGAAATGCATGCAGAAGAACTAACATCTGCCATAAGTTAACAGTAATTGCTTACAAACCATAGAATGGAATATTCCTCTGAATCTGATCATAGAACTGCATATGATTCTACAATCAAATTCAATGTATTTCATGGGAATCTTACCTTTGATTTTGCAGTATACTGTCCTCTTGCAAAAAGCCCAGACGGCGTGGTTTCTTCAGGCATCTCATGTGTGTAAGGCTCCTGCTGAGGGCTGAAAGTTCCAAGCATCTCCTTTGTGCTGTCGACTGAAAGGAGATCCATTGTTAGAGAATGCTACAGCCTTTATTAGATGCCTGGAAAGAATTGGGTGCAAAAACTTACCTTTCATACCAGTCTTCCAGACAGTTTGGGCGTACTTTAAGCCAGATACAATATTATTGCTCACTTCAAAGGCGAATTTTAGCCGATAATGAGTACCTTCTTTTAGAGTAAACCATAAGCCCTTTGGTTTTCCATCTTCAGGAATGGGAAGAACAAGGTCATCTCTACCAGGAGTGATGATTGTCAGACTAGTAATTTTCACATCAGGTTCAAGAGATTCTGGAATTAAAAATTAACATTTGGTTAACTGATACAGCGTTAAAAAAGACAATAAAGAACAAATAATCACAACAGACAGTTTGCTACATAACTAACATCCCGTTTATCAAAAAGAGTACCCGGCAGAAAAGCTGCAACAAACACCTAGATAGTAAAGATACTTAAATTCTGAAAACAATTTCCTTATGAAAGGTATGATTAGAGCAATTCTGAAAAGCCAAAACTTGAAAATGTCCTTTAAGCCCATTTGTACATTTAGATCAGGGTTGATGAAAAAGACTTTGACCATATATTCTACCACTTATCTTATTTCTTACTTTATATATTCACACATAGTAAAGAATACTGCTACTTGAAAGAGCAAGTATGAGCAAGATTCTATAGACTTCTGTAATACTTTCTATGTATAATGCAGGAATACTACACAGCTATAGTGCAATATTCTTCCAACACCTTTCATGCTGCAAGATAATTTCACTAACAATCAAAAAGACTGGAAATATCTGATATAAACTTAACACATGATTTTATGTTTCATGAAATAGAATCCAGGAACCAGTGACAGGAAGCCAAAAACATCTTATCCTTATTGTATCAGAAATAGATACAGCAACAGCCATAAGGAGCAGGGTTGTGTTAGGCTTCGGCAACAAATGTAAAACTTTGTCAAATCTTATGAGCATCAAATAGATATTCTATTAATAAAATTGTGATTTTCTCAAATTTTTTTGGAGTACCAATCTGAACATTGTAAGCCAAAAATATCTCTTTGAGCATATTTATGTACCTATCTGATGATTGTAACTAAATCAGTAGATTTACTTCCAATCAATCACATTAGTTGAAAAGAAACAGACAGCCCAACAGGAATTGCCGAATATAACCCTGGCTTTACTGATTCAAATGAATCTTTTGTTTTATTAACAAATGAATGGAATGAGCCCAAAACTTTTCATTTCAAATGGCAATGTGGGGTACCATCAGGGGTCCTGAAAATTTACAACTTCAATTTTCAAGTTTAAACGGGTGACGTTGAAATTACTATTACCTCAAAATGGTCCTTTTGAATCATTAATAGTAAAACACAGAAACATCATCTTTTTAAAAATATAATCACAAATTTGAAATTAGTTTATAAGGTAAAACAGATACCTCCAACTTGGTTTATATCTACACTCCCAAGAAGTTGCTCCTTCCATCTCCTTAGACTTTCATCATCCTATATTCTCCAAAGCCAACCAAAAAAGAATTAGAAGAAAAGAAAGAAACAGAAAACTCAGAGTTCTGTTATAATGGCTTATTTCTTTGAGAAATAAATGAAATTAGGTACCAAATTGTTACATTTTTTCTCAAGTTAACACCCAATTCTCAACCTTTCCCACTATGTATATATATAATTCTCAATTAGATACCAACCTTATCCTTCTCAAGATGTTCTTTAATAGTGCACTGGGGACCCAGCTGTATTTTGGTTCCCTCTTCATCTTCCTCCTCCTCTATTGCATAGACAGAAGTCTCATTCGCTTTTCTGTTCAAAGTTTCACCTTGGCTTTTATCATGTTCTTTTTTCTCCTCAACCCCACTTTTCTCACCAGTTTCGTTGTCTCCACCTGCCATCTTCTTGGAACTTGCAGCTGCTCCAACACCAAAAGTGGTTAGCTCATCAACAGTCACCAGCAATAACAATGACCAAATTTGCATCAAAACAGGGAAAACCCAAACCCCACATAACAAAATCACAAAGTGAAAACCAATTGAGGTAAAATTCAAAGGAGGGAAAGAGGAAATCTTGTGAAGGGACTTGAAAAAGAGGAAAAAGCAATAATTTTTAGAGTTTTAGAAAACCCAACAAAGCAGAAAGAATAATGGATAACCAGAAGAGAAGCAGAAGCAAAAGAAACCAAAGGAAAAATTGTTTGACTCCAAGCTTTTCTGTGGTGGGTAGTTGAAAATCTCAGGAGAGAAAAAGAAGGGAAATTTTGGGGAAGTTGTTTAGAAGAGTGAAAATTTTCTGTGGTGATCCGAAATGTTTGTCTAGAAAAATTTTCTTTTGGGCTATAATTAATCAGAGAAATTCAATATCTTGGTTCTCTTTCACTTCAGGAGAATAATTTTGGGGACCTCTGCATGCGCTTTTCACCACCTTGCGCTTATTTTAAATTTCCCACCCTGAAAATGAAAGCGCTGTAGAGGAATGGTCGAATGAGGGAGAAAAAGTCAACAAAGATTTTTTTTTTTTAAGATTTCATTTTGGCATTAAACTATATATATATAAAATTTCATTCACTAAACTATTCTCAAATGTCTTACCATAATTTTTTTCTAAAATTAATTTAATTTTAAAAACTCAAATGAATAATAAAAACATCTCCTCAACTTTTCAAATTTTTAATAAAAATATCACCCATAATTTACGTCTATTTTTTACTCTCTGAATTTTTAAAATATACATTTTATTTTCTTAAACTTTTTAAGTATGACCAAATCTTGACTTTAACAGAAGTATTAAAAACATAATAGAATAAAGTCACATGAATAACATATGATAAACTTAAATTACCAAAATTATAAAATTTTAAAAATAATAAGGGTATAAATGAAATATCAATTCTTCTCTTTTCTTCATCGGATGGTAGAAGCGACAGAGGTTGCCGGAGAGGTTACCAGAGAAGTCACCGGAGGTCGACAGAAAAGTCACCAGAAAACACAAATTTGAATTATAAGCAATTTTTTTTTTCTCCAACAATTGCTTTCCATGACCAATGATTTGCTCCAATAGTAAGAGTAATGGAAGACATTATTTTTAAATTATTTAAAAATTTCCTCTCTGTATCGGATTTAGTGAGCAGTGTTGTTCATAATTTAAAAATGGACCTGAAACCTTCGATTAAGTTTTTAACAATTTTGTTAAGACTGAGAGTTAACTGTATTTTTAAAAAAATTAAAGAAGGTAAATTAGATTTTTTAAAAATTTTAAGAGTAAAATATACATCAAATAAAGTTTAGAGAAACTAATTAGACTTTTCTCTATCTATTTTTAGACCAAATAAATTATGCTGCTAAAGCTTACACATTTTTTTTTTTTTCCATTTGTAAAAGTTTTTAATTTCTTAGTGATAATCTATTCAAAACCAAAACCGCTGTGCATGGCACTGGATGATACCTGTCATGAGGGTACTTTAGTTAAAGAAATTTAGTATAATATATAAATTATTACAATAAAAAAGAAATTAGTGATGGATATCAAATTCTCCCCTGTAATTAGAAATAGATTTACTCATGGATATATATATATATATATATAGTATAATATTATCTCATTTTTTAGTTAAATTCATTTAAGTTTTAACCTAATTTTTTTGATTAGTTGTGAATGATGTTAATATGTATGATGTTTTATCTAAGCAAGATCAATTAAATATGTTGACATTCGGTAACAATTAATTAAATTACTTAATCTTAGAATTGGACATTGATATGATACATATTAAGATTTTGTATCCTACAACTTGATTGGTATTAGTTCTTCCTCTATTCTCTTTTGGCATTTTATGATATGCTAACTCAACTATTTTTAGTATTTCTTTATTACTTTTCTTTCTGGACAACCAATTTCAATTGTATTTTGTGGTTAAATACTTAAATGACAAAAACTGATTCAATCCAAACGAATCCAATAAGGATTCAACCACAAAATACAAATGGGATTAATTTGATGAGATTTATAAAAATTTATAAAATCAAATTAGATGATAAAATGAGAAAAATCAATCTAATATAATCTGATTACACTTTTATTATACACACCTTATTTTTTAATTTATTTATAAGAGTAAAATTATAAAATAAAAGATAAATAAAAAATATAAAAATAAATGTAAATATATGAGTTACACGTAGCACATATTGAGAAACAAATTTGAATATGCTATAATAATTGTAATGTAGTAATAACTTGTTATTATTAAATAAAATTATAATTTAATTACAGTTGAATCCAAAAACTAAAAAGGTAATACTACACTACAATATTTGCAATACACGGAGATCTTTTGAGAAACATATTCAAAATTCAATCATAAAAAATGCACTGACAAGATTGATATTACCATTAACATACAAAATCCTTAATTTTCAATTCTGCCATCATTTATCCTTTTGCTCATGCATATTCCCTTTCAAATCAAGCCCATCTCATCACAAATAAAAGAGAGACTAGCCACCCAGGTCCACGTGGTCGGTCATTGCCTTCCACATGTCATACATCCATTGGACGAAATGTACTGCAGTAGATTTGGATCTTTCTAGTGGGGTCCACGGGAGTGGGCCACCTCCACCGGCCGACCAAGAGCAGGAGAGCTTTACAGCGTAAGGGGAAGAAACTTTTAGGATCTACCTTAACGGCGGTTTGTTGTTGTGCTAAAAGGCCAGACATCGTGAGAGCCATCATGCCCTCAACGTCGTTACACAGATCCGGAGGCGTCATCTTCTGCCGGTCACCGTACGGACCCTTCCGTTCATTGTTTGGGATCCAAGAAAGATACCTTCTTTTTTTTTTTGATGATTTTTTTATTTAAGTTGTTTTTCTTAATTATGAGAAAAAAGTTAATCCAAAAGATTAAATACATTTTTATGAGATATATTTTATTTAAGCCCCTATGTTTGAATTAGTGAAGAAAATATTTTATTTACATGTTTTAAATGAACCATAAGGTATTATTTTAACAATTTATACACATTTTACGAAAAAAATAATCACTGAAATAAAGTAAAGAAACTTTTTATTACACTAAAACTAAAATAATAATTACATATTTTCTTTTATGTTTTAAAAATTATGTGGAAAAGAGAAAAACAAGTTATGTGGGTAAAAATAAAATAAAATAAGAAAGAAAAATGCTTGAGAGAAGTATTTTTGGATAAAGTGAGAAGATGGGTAAATTGCTAAATCTAATTGAGAAAAAAATTGAAAACGTGTTAGGTGAATAAATAAAAATAAAAAACAATGTGTTTAATCCCAAAAAAAAAAAATTAAAAAAACTATGTGAGGAAAACAAAGTGAAATGATTGAGCCTGTAGCTTAACCAACAATGAACTTTACTTATAAGGAAAATTGTAAGAATTAAATCTACAAAAGATAATAGGTTTTCATATTTTTATATTTTAAAATAAATAATAATTTTGAAAGTTTAATTAAAAAATTGTAATGGTACTATCTTTTAGCTAGTTAGCAGCAACAATTTTTTTTCCCCACAAAATATTAAAGGGATTGTATAGAATTTGAAAAAAAAAATCTAAATGATCAACTAATAAAAGCAAGAAAAAAAAATTCAATTGTTATTTATTTATTTATTTTTGATAATATAGGCCCTTGGACTGTTCTTAAATTGGAAGCAGCCCTTCATCACTAAACAATGGTTTTCCACTAAGCCATTTTTTCTTAGAAGAGAAAAATGACTAATCAAATGATAATAACACTAGAACTAAACGAACACAATATTTCAGCTGATTAAAAAAAGATATCAAGGAATTAATAAAGAAATGCCCATAGCCATGTATAAACTAATTTTTATTGGTTTTATATTTAACTTAAAGTTTAAAAACCTAGCTATACTAATATGCAAATATTAAATCATTGCAAAAATATTGAGAAAAATGGAACCCAAATATATAGGATAGTAGATAGCAAATGTTTTTTTTTTTTTTTTTTCCTTTTTCCAAATTGACTATAAAAAATGCAAGATTTTTCACTTTGAGTATCCCTCTGATACAATTTAGGCAAGGAAATTTGTTACTCATATTGTCTTTTTAAATTATATTTACATTTAATATGTTTATGATAAAATATTCAGTGAATGTTGTTAAGTTTGGACTAATTAATTAAGCCCAACAAAGATAAAATTACCAATATTGCAACTCTAGAGATGCCCTATCAATAGTAAAACAATAAACATCTCGTTCTTATTCTTACTTTACTTCTTACACTATGTCAAATTATTTAATAATTTAAATATTAAAGTAAATTCGGAATGTCCTACCTGATTGCTACAGTCTTTATTTTTTTTCTGTAAGTCATCCCGAGTCAACTCTTAACTTTGTTGTAACAAATGCTTAATTAATTTTTTATGTATATCAAACCATATCTACACAAATCAATGATCTAATAGATTTATTGTTTCTCACACACAATTAGTATAATTTGATTTGAATTAAACCTTTACTTAATTTTTATATAATTTGAAACCTATTACTATAACCTAATATAAAAAGTTGGTGAGTGAAAAGCATTTTTGAGAAAAGGATCGAGACTCTCGATCCTTCTGCCTTTGGGGTGCTTTGTCGAAATGGTCCACTTCCACATGGGACAGCTTGTTTCTTTCCTTCAATTCAATGTACAAACTCTATTTGATGATATAACATGCTAATGCAAATTCAAGAAAAAAAACTATTTAATTGCTTTAAACTATTTAAATTTTCTATAAAAAAAAATTCTCCATTAATAAAACCATTTAAAATTCCATTATTTGCTTAAGTAATTTTCCCATTAATTGCTAGCTAATGCTTAATTATTGAGATGTTCCTATTGAGTCCATCTTATATGTGTTTGCATAGACATCTAAGATGGTGAAATTTTAAGTAAAACTCTAGTTAGGGTATGTATAAATAGACAACAAGATATTTTGAGGGAATATGATACGAAGTGGGGGAATTTTGAAGGCATCAAATGATGGAGGAAAATAGAAAACATGTACAAATTCTAACAACAACAATTAATTTCATGTGTCACTAAATATATTAGGCTTATATAAATGAAATTCGGTTACTTCGTCCTAATAGAAAAATTAGAAGAAGAAAAGCTCATCCATCATTAATCAAATTAAGATTAAAGATATAACTATTTAACTTAATTTTTGAAAAAATATAATAAACTGTTGAAAAAAAATTGCTTGGCATATAATAAGAAGAAAATGTGAGTGGAACATGATTAAATGATGGTGCATAGTCAATTAGAGTTGTCATTGTATTCTGACTGCACAAAGCACACAAACAAAGATGAGCATGGAAAAATTTACCCTCTTTTGTTTGGCCTACCAAGAGAGCAATATTATTCTATAGCAACCATTGTTAAATAAAAAGTATATAACCTCATCTCAAGGACTTTGCTACCATGATTGCCAAACATGCCCTAATATTCAGTGAATGAGGTGTCAAATCCCAAGATTCTTCAAGTGTCCCCACCCCCACCACCCCTCTTCATTGATCTCTCATCAACTTGGGGCCTTTACAGCCCTATATAAATCACTTTCAGTTCTCATTTCTTTGCATCAGAAGCAAATATCCCAAGCTCTCCAACTGAGCTCATAATTTCAACCTCTTTCTCCTTTAGATCAATTGTGTATTCTTTGGTTTAGTTATTAGAAATGGCCACTGTTGAGGTAACTCTGGCTTTGATCAGTAACTTCTTTTGTAGTGTGATTTACATATATGGCTGGCAAAAACTCTTCTCTATTTGCTTCCTCGTGTTGTTGTTGCTTTTTTTTTTTTTTTTCCCATCTTCAATTTAATTTTGTGACTATTTTGAGTTTCATCTGAAAGCCCATGAAATAAATACCTTTTCACCTCTTTCAGTACTTCCTTTGATTTGGGGTAAAGTTATGATCATATTAACCTCTTTATGGTATGGATCTTAATTTAGTCATCTCATCTATTAAATATAAATCAAAACTAGTCTTTACTTAATTGTTTAGTCATCCCATCTATTAAATATATATAAGATTAAGTTATTTTTAATTATTTAAATTTTTGAGTTGAACTAGTTTTTTGTACCAGTTAATAGAATTTGAGGAAATATATTCAATTACTTTTGTTCTTCTGTATTTTGATGTGAAATCTACAAGAAAACTGTGTCATTTCAGCCAGCAAATGGTTAGAGAAAATCTATTTATTTATTTGGCTTTTGGGTATGCTATAGGTTGTACCAGCAAAAACTGCTCTCCCAGAGGAAACAACTGAAGTAACATTGAAGACTGAAGAGAAGACCACAGAAGAGGTAACTGAGAACCCAACCCCAGCTCCAGAGCCTGCATCTGAGGAACCAAAGCAAGAAGAAACCGCAGCCGCCGAGCCCGAGGAAGCTGCGGCACCACCAGAAGCCAAAACCTCCACAGAAGTTGAGACTAAAGAGGAAGCAAAAGAAGAAGACAAGACTGTGACAGAAGAGCCAAAGGCTGAGAAAACAGAAGAGGGGATAAAGCAAGAAACGGCAGAGCCAGAAACTGAGGTTCGGGCACCGGCAGCCGCAGAAGAGCCAGAAACCGAGGCCAAGAAGGAAGAAGAGAAGGCAGAAACTGAAGAGAAAGCTGAGACAGAAACCCCAGCTGAGGAAAAGAAAGAGGAGACCCCAGAAGAGAAGGTGGAAACAGAAGCTTCAGGTGAAAAGACTGAAGAGGAAGTGAGCACAGAAGCCCCAACTGAGAAGACTGAATAAGAGAGAAGGGTCAAAAGAGGAAATGTGCATTTTGTGTCACTATGTTTAGAGGGTACCTGTTTCTATTGCATGCTATGTTGCTTGATGTCTTTTATAATAAGGAGTAGTAGAAGCTAGTCAAAATGGGTAAGTGAAGTGACCAAAGCCTGTTTATCCACATGGTGTGCATGAATCGGGGTCTCTGTGCCATGATTGAACTGTGTGGGGTTTTTGGGTCTTTCTATTATGGTTTTTGTGTTTGGATAGCTCTATTTGGCTCAAATAAATCAGATTATTGTTACTTTCTTAGTGTCGTATTTAATAATTTGTTCTCATATTTAGAAACTATGTTCCACATCTTTGCTTTTTCAAAGTCGTGCTATTCATAGAATATATACACTCAAGTTGCATTAAAGGTTTATTGTTGGCAGGTTGAAACATTGCTCTTTCGTTTCTCTTGATTGGTAATTGCACAGCAAGAGATGGCATTTGATCTCTCCTTTCAATGATGAGTACTTGGATTGTGCTCATTCTTTTGTTGTCTGCAAAATTTAATTATGGCTTTATTAGGTAGAATAGCACTCTTCCAGCTCACTATAAAGACATCGTTCAGTTATTTACATGATCAAACAGCTCGTGATAAAAGTGATAACAAAATCCCATAAAGACAAAGTGATACCAAAAATCATTCTTAAAATTTATAAATTTTATGTTTCAATTCAGAATTATGATTAAAATTTTTTTTAAAAAAATCACATGTTCTATTAAAGATGACAATTTGATTTATATTAGATAAAACCTTACTATTTGGTTTTTGGGAAGCAAAATTTAAGGCGAGAAAAGGCTATTTCATTTAAAGATTATGACATATCATAGGGCAAGGAGGATTTATACTGATAGTTATAAATAGCCTACCAAAGAGGAATTAATTGTAGTGAGAATTGAATTTTAAGTATTACAATCGAGAACAATTTAATTCTTTTTAAGCTAAACCAAACATTTAAATTTCTTTCTTTTAATTTTAAAAAAGTTTAAGTGAATTAAATTTCATAATCCTCAAAGTTTAGAAAGTATTTATAAAGGTATATAAAAATTACTTATCAACTAGATCTTCATTTTAATAGTAGGACTCAAATATACATTTTTATGAGATATAATTTTGACCTTTACTAATTAAAATAACCTTAGTTGGCAAAATCCTAAAACCTCGACGATTTCTTTTAGGTTGAATATAAATTGAAGATATAATAAATATAAAATAAAAATTTTAGTTTCTTCCTTTATCATGTTTTATATCTAATAACACATCTTTTAATACGAAAGTGGGTTTTTTTTTTTTTTATTCATTTTGAATTTAAAGTGTAAAAGTAGTACAGGTCTATTTATATCATGTGTTGAAATTATTAATCATAATTTGTTTAAAAAATGTTAGTGGAAGATTTAAACTATTAAATATAAAGTCATATAAACTTTGATATTACATTAATAACTAATTCAACTAAAAAAAATTAATTATTAGGAGAAAGTCTAAATTGTTATATATAAGCTTTTATATTAATAATCAATTCAATCAAAAATCTAAGTTTTTATACCTAACACTGTTTCCCATGTATTATGGGGTCTGAGTACTTTAATTAGTTGTCCCTCCTAATTTTGATTTCATTAGAAAGTTGGTCAAGTTATATAATGTGTCTAAGAAATTAATTTTAATCTATATCTATACTAAATGAGAAACTACTCTCTGTCTTCCGGTTTTCCTTCCACTCCACGCACATTAATCTTTCGGAAGTTTCAATTCTTTTTTTTTTTTTTTTTAAGAGCTAAAGCTAACACTTGACTTTAATTATATTGATATTAGATAAAAAAATAATTATATTGAGATGGATAAAAAAAAATCTATATCTATACTAATAAAAATATTTAGAATTGTCATATATGTAAGATATTTACAATTATTTTGTATGACAATAATCTTTCCTCTGCCTACCATTTCTTGATTTTTTTTTTCTCTACAACGTTTTTTTTTTTTATCCCAATCATAATTTTAAAAATCAAACCGGCACTGACCCGGAGAGATTTTTGGTTCAACAGTCGGATCACCGGCTTAATCAGTAAATTAAAAAAAGTTATTATAATAAAAAATAAATCATATATAATATAAATTTAGTAAATATAAAATAAACTCAATTTATTAATTCAAGTTTATATGATTTTTTTTTTGTAAGAACATAAGTTTATATGATCAATAATAAAAATATTAGTACTTAACTCAAATTTTTATAAAATATATGCATCGTGAAAAGTAATAAAGGAGATTGTGTATCTTGTTTTTTTTTTAAAGTAATAATTTAAATAGTTAGAATGTAAAGAAGATAAAAAAAAAAAAAAAAAAAAGGTTAGACTTACGAAGAGTGAAGTTTGAGGCACAACTACTTCATGTGTAAATAAAGGAGCATGGCAGTAAAACTTGAAGTCCCACATCGTTTTTGTGAGTGGTTGAAGAGCTAGCAAGAGCCTATTAAATGGAGATATATTCACTTTTTATTTTTTTCTTAGCTTTTTGTTAAAGTCGAGAACTTGTTAGTTTAAAATTTATTTTTAGCGTTAGTAATTTAGTTTCATTCTTTGTTTTTTGTTTTTTTAAAATTAGTCAAACCATTTGACTTTAAAAAAAATTGCCCAGAGTTTTAGTGTACCCTAGTTTAATTGGTTTTTGACCAAGTTGATTGTAAAAATAGTTTGATGGTCTTACCAGATCTGATTTTAATAACACTGATCTCAATAATTATATTTATAAATCAAATAATTATTTAACACAAAAATATTTTAAACATGTTGTATACTCAAAGAATACTAACAAATTCTTCTCAAAATTTACATGTTATTTATACGTTAAATGTAAGAGAAAATTTATTATTTCATTTTATTGTAATTAATTAAAAAATTATAAAATAATATTTATAATAAATATAACAAATAATGAAACACTATTAAATGAGAAAACAAATTTATTCTGATCTATTCTAAGTATAAATTATTATTAATTTTATAATTTTGTAATCAATTTTCACAATTAAAGGTTATTTACCAATTTCATAATATGATTGATAAAATTTATAGGTTGCGAATAGTATTTCTTATTAAAAAAATAAAATATTATTTTAAAAAATTTATGAAATAATATGTTTAAATTGTAAAAAAATATGTTTAAAGATGATTAAGCTATTTAATATTGTATTTAAATATCCTTTAAATTTAAATAATTTTTTAATATAATTTTACTTTTTTCTTAAACAATTAGATATTCGTCACTTATTTTGTTAAAAGTTAAATAATTTATAAACATATTATACCGATACAATTCTAGTAAAATACATAAAGAATAAACAATATTATTTTGGTCATTGAATGGAGGGAAAAAAATAAAAATGAATGGATATAATTTTTCTCAAGTTCTGTTTTTGGCTAAGCAACCAGCTGCTATGGCTCCAACTGTTCATTTTCCCTCAAAGCAAAATGGCCTCGCTTTTCTGGAACCCAACGATAACAAGTGGAAGAGATGAAGTCTATGTAGCGGCAATGCCTCTAAGGGCCGCTAAAGGACCAGCCCAGTTGGCTATGTCTGCTGCTTACTCTCTCAATCTCTGGGATTTACAGCATTTCATGGTCATTCTCAAATCCTCCTCGCCACCTCCTCAATCTCAGGTTCTTTCTCCTCCAATTCTTACTTGAATTCTGATATTTACCTCATCAATTTTCGAATTTCGCTTCAGAATAAGTATTCTATATGATATTTTCACATTTTTTCGATGACCCATTGAAATTTTCTGCATTGTCTTCTTCCTTCATCGGAAAAATTCGTTACTTTTTAGTTTGTTTCTTTACCCATTAGTTCATTTGCCATGTTTTTAATCTTCAGAAGCTTAGAAGGCTCTTTTTCCCTGTATTATGGGAAGTGCTTTGATTAGGTAAAAAATGGAAGTTAGAGGTGTTGGATTCTAGTTTTTCTTGCAATTTTCAAATCTTGAGAGGGCGATTTTGAAGTTTTGAGAGGCTGGAGATCTCTTGGTAGCAAGTGTGGGAATCAAAATTGGGACTTCCTCCATTTCTATCATACACCGACTTCTGAATGGGAACGCTTATGGCAAATTCTGATTTCCAACTCAATGTCATGATGCACTTTTGTTTCAGTAATCTTATTAAAGGCTATAACTGCAATTTATTGCCATCTGTTTCCTTTGCTGAACATTTAAGGTGCTCTTTTAGGTCCTGGTTTTTGATTTTCAACCTCAAGATCCTGAAGATATATTTGTGGCATTTGCGGTTCTTTCTGGAAGATCAGTACCCGGTGAACACTCTAGTGTTAAATCATCTTGTTTTTGTTCCTCTAAACCCAGTTTACATCTCACTTGATATTGATTACCAAGAATACGCAAGTTTAAAGCAACATTCTTCTGGTACAGTTATACTATACACCAAACTACAGCCAACCGCACTTATTATTTTTTTGCTCTTTTCTCCAAAATGGGTGACCAAGACTGGCTTATATTCAAATCCTATATGTGATTTGTGTTTTTGGTTTTCAATTTCACCCCTATAGAAACATGAGGATTTGAGTTTTCCATACCATTATAAGTTAAACATGTAACATGCTACAATGTTTAGATCTCTCTATACTGAAAGATATCTCTCCCGCAGTTGTTGCTATTAGAGTCTGTTTGGGTTGGTTTTTGCCAACTTGCTTCCATTTTTAATTTGAAAAAGAAACACTTTGTACAAAATTTCATTGTTTAGATAGGCTTTTTATAGAAGGAGAAGCACCTCTAGAAGCCAAATCCTATTTTTTAGAAGCGAGGGGTGCTTTTCATTTTAACTTTTACTTCTACTTCTCTTTTTGGTTTCTCTTTTCTTAGAAGCTAATTCAAATGGGCTCTTAGTTCACTTGTCAACAGGGATTTTGATGTTCGTTTCATAGTTTCCTCTAGGGCCTGGTTACCATGAGCTTAAATGTAGGATATAGTGTGTTCTCATGATTTAAAGGAAGAATATGATATCTGATATGTTATTGTTTGCCCAAATGAAAGCTTCGGCATTCGAGCTGTCTTATGATGTTTGGTCTGCAAAATTGTTCTTTTCCTGATCCAATCATGAATTATAAATTATACTCTTAAGGGGCTGTTCTTGCGAGGAAACTGAAAACATTGCCAAGAAGCAAATGCTGGTTTGTTGGATATTCAAAAGCAGATGCTGCGGACATAGCAAGTGCATTCAACAAAAACTGGGACACAAGTTTGAGGGTTGGTCTTCATGACTGTCGCGATTATACCAATGGTAATAGTTTCTTACAACACATATAAGGAGATTTTTCTGATAATTTCAAGTAGTCTTCTGGAATTTTCTGGTAATTCATGTGATACTAAGAGTTTTCTGGCAAACTTAAAGGTCTGGTCCAGCAACTCACCGGCGAAAAAAATGTGCTCAAACGTTTGAGAAGCACTGGTAATTAGAGGTAATTTATTGACTTGCTTGACAATCTCTATGTTACTTTATTCAGTTGACAGAAATGTAGTCAATGTTGCAATTGTGGCCTCTAGTGGTTGGCCATATATAGCATTTTTATATAGAGAACTAGAATTTAAAGCCCCTGCTAAGCAAACGATAAGCTGTGATGTCTCAGTTCCAAAAATTGGATATGATTTGAGACAAAATGTCAAAAGCAAAATTTCAATAATTATTATTTTTTTTTATAAAAAAGTGGGAATAGAAGTTTCAGAAACACTGGTCATTAGATTTTGCCACAATAAAAGTTGTTACTCTTTTCTATTTATTTATGCAGGATAGAAGAGCTGAGACAAAATTACTATATTGAGTTTCTTGCTGCTAAAGGAGGTAGTCTTGTAAAGGTGAAGTGAACAGATTTATCAGCTAGTTTAAAGGTTATTGAAAAGATATTTAATTAATAAATATATTAAGACCAGTAATAGTATAATGCAATTTTTTTTGTAGGTCAATAATTTTTTGAGCTTTCATGTGTAATTTTTAAAGATTGAACGTTTTTTTTTTTTTTTAATGTTTAACAAGAAGAGAAAAGAGAAAATATACGATACTTAAAGACTGGTAGATCATTATTTATTCCATTAGTTGTGTTAAATCTCCGTTATGTTTACATTTTAAATACTTTTTTTAATATTTTTTAACTAAAAGAAAAACCTCAATTTGACATAACCGAAGATTTTATCTCTTAAAGACCTAGGTCTTTATTTAATGGTTCGGTTAAGCTCTTCTATCATATTCTTATTTACTGTTTAGTGATACAATATGGAATGGTAAACTTATTATGTTTCTTATCTTATCTTAATTAAAATTTAACTTTGGGTGGGTTGCAAATGGATAAGATGAGATAGAAATCTTTTATGAAAGTACTCCTAGTAATCTTTGTTAATTTGCAATACTCCCATTCTTTTTATTTACCATTTAAAGTTTTGCACCGAGATTAAAAAATATAGTCAACATGTGAAAAATTCTTTTTTTAAATTTTCAATATGTTTTTTAATTTATTTTATTTGTTCTTCCTATAATTATCTCTTTTTATTCTGAGTGAGAATTAATAAGCTGCAAATAATAGTTAAAAAAAAACAAAGGTATTATCGAAAAATATTATATTAAATAATGTTATTCCGTGTAATAGATAATTTCATGATCAATCCAATAAAAGTCATATTTTTTCTTTCTCTGGGTCTTGTTCTCAAATTCAGATCAAAAATGGCCGACGGGTCTTGGGTGAGCGTGATATCGACGTTATAAATGAGACAAAACTTGACATGAAGTTTAAAACAAAAAATTTTGTCCCTAAACAAAGACAAGAATTTAAGTCCAAACTTTGACCATATCTCCATGCATTTAGTGTTCTTTAGTTAAGTTATATAGCCTAAAATGTCGTTAAAAATGTTTATATGTATTCAATTTTAATTTTACCCCTCGTACTTGTCCAATCATTCTTCGTACATCAAAACCAAATTCTCTTCCATATTTATGTTAAATATAGTTTACTATTTTGAGAGGGATCACCTATTATTGTTCCATTTCTATTGGAAATTAATTTTATATTTTAAAAGTGTAAGGAAACCCATCTAAACTAAAAAAGAAATAAAGTATGTATTCAACTTAATTTTCAATTATGACGAACTAAGGTGAATTAAGTAACACCATTCAAAAATTCAATGCTCACATAATAAATACTTGAAATTGATTTTGAAAGGGATTTTATTTTTGTAATTTCAATTAACAATTTAAACTTTTCAATTAAATTTGGTTTTCGACGGTGGTGGGCTATCTAAATTGAGACAACCTATTCCTTTGTTCCCCAATCTATTAATTTATTACCTTGTCCTACTCTCATTTTTTGATAAAAAAATATTTTTAATAAGTATTAATTACTTGTAGCATTTTTTTTATTACCTTTAACTAATAAAATTGAAGTGGGTGTAGATGTTATCCCATTTAAATCATCTAGAACCCCCCCCCCTCTCACACACATGTAAAACCCTAATACAAATAAATAATTGAGTTTGTTAAACATTTTAATAAAGATTACATTTTTTATAATATGTATTAAAAAATTTTTATTAAAAAAGATTATATTATTTAAATAATCTCTTTATTTTAAAGAGGTTAGTGTGACAACTAAAAATACCTTTGGCAAAAAGAAAAAAAAGCTATGCTTGTTACTTGTTTAAAAATCTTGGTGTTGAACTCAGCACAGGTGCCGCAATTTGCCTATGTAACAGATCAAATTCCAATAACTTACTCATCCCCCACATGACATACGAGGAATAAAGAATTCCAAGAACTCAAAGGTCTTGATGTCATAGTGAATTTGACATTTAGTATTATACCATCCATTTGCATGCAACAATTTTAGTTATTTGGAAAACGAGTGAGAAAATCTTCCTAAGACTTTAATCATCGAGATATATTATAAGTATATACGTATTTTTATATTTATTTTTTCTCTTATTTATTTATTTATTTATAATTTTATTCATACAAAATATTTATAAAAATAGAGATATAAAAAAAAAAATATACACCTAGCTTTTCCTTGTAAAAATATTGATATTTTGGAAACTCTAGTTGGCTTGGTTCTTTTCTCTGATTGGAAGAGCGCCAATTTAGACTGCTGACTGCCTTGGCAAATTCATCTTCATCTTCATCCTCATCCGAAGGTTATGATGAAAGTGACACGAGACTGTTGCCATCTAAGATGCATCACTTTATCGCTTAGTCTAGCAGCAGCGAAGGGATTCTATGAGCAATTATAACACTTCAGAAACTGCAGACTTTTCCAAAACTACTTAAATTGGTGAATATGACAAGACCAACAATGGCTTCCGAAAATCTGTGCAACAAGAATGATATTCTTAAATTTTCATAGTTGATTGTTCAAAACTCACCAATCGCTCTGGTTGGGACCATTTTGATTCATAGATTTTTTTCTATATAATTAAGAATCAGTAGACCAAAGTCTAAGGTTTCGATCTCACAGTCATTATTCGTATTGAATATTTATTTATTTTATTTTAATTTACTTATATCAATCGGCAATAAGGTGTTTTAAATTATTAATTTAATTATATTTTTATGTAAATTGTAATTATTTAAGTTGCATTAACATTTATGAATTTTTTTTATAGTTATATAGAATTTTAAATATTTTTATCTTAAACTCTTTTATGAAATTATTTTTCGTGATTTAAATTATTTAATTCCTTTTTAGTTCATAAAACCTCAAATTTTTTTATTAATTAATCAGACTAATAAAAAAGTAAAAAGTAGAAAAATAAAACTCAATTTAATATAATAAAATTAAATTAATTCATATAAATATTTAATACTTTAAGTCTTAGCTATATCATAATCTTAAAAAATAAATTAAACAATCATAATACGTGAAAACATTAAATCTAAACTAAGAATCCAAAAAATCTCGATCAAAAAATTCTATTCATAACTGGGTTACAATTCTCCTATTAAGAATCCAAACTCACGCTACGACATGGGTAACATACTCTCTGCCTTGTGCCATGCTTACTTGCCACGGTACGGCGTGGAATTTTCAGGCTGTGGCATGGATATTTCATTGTTGTTCGAAGTTTGTTTCTTTTCATGTTACTACTTTGTTCTTTTCATGCAAACTTAAAAAATACAAGATACATTTAAGATTTTCTTTTTCTTTTGTATAAGATTAATTCTTTATTCTCAGCCTAACATTTTAACCATCAACAGAAGTCAAAAAAGATGGGAAAAATACAATTTTCAATTAACTACTCAAATGTGCACCTCGAATTTAAGCTCCTCATATTTGAAGAATGCACCCATACCATACCAGTCAACAAAGTAAGCCCGCCTACCTTAAATTATTCACTATAACTAGAGTGACTCAGTCCCAAATATCCAACTATATAAATAGAGGTTCCTCGCTTAGCTTCTTCACTACAACCCAGAGTGAACTAAGTATTCCAACTTCCAACTTCCATTCATAACTTCTACGTTGTTAGCCAATATGGTTGCCGCTGAAATCCCTGCAATAGTGCTCGGCTCTTCCTCCAACCAGCGGAGGATGCCGGTGATTGGCCTCGGCACCGCGCCGGAGACCAATAGTACGACTAGCACAAAAGATGCAGTCCTTCACGCCATCAAGCAGGGTTACAGACATTTTGATACGGCTGCAGCATATGGGGTGGAGCCAGCAGTGGGAGAAGCCATTCAAGAAGCACTTAAGCTAGGACTGGTTGGGTCCAGAGAGGAACTCTTCGTCACTTCTAAGCTTTGGTGTACCAACAATCATCCTCACCTTGTTGTTCCAGCTCTCCAGCAATCACTCAAGTGAGAAAATCTTCTATCTTTGCTCTTTCAACATTTTACTTTCACATTAAGCAAGAAAATTAGTTTTGGATATCTGGCTAATTGATATATATTGCCATGATTTTAATCGCAGGACACTTCAACTTGAGTATTTGGACCTGTTTCTGATTCATTGGCCAATTAGTGCCAAACCTGGAAAGGTTACATATCCCATTGACCAGACAGAATTGGTGCCATTCGACATGAAGGGTGTGTGGGAAGCCATGGAGGAATGCCAAAGACTTGGCCTCACCAAGGCCATTGGAGTCAGTAACTTCTCTTGCAACAAGCTTGAAAAGTTGCTTTCTTTTGCAGCCATTCCACCAGCAGTGAATCAAGTAAATAAATGGATCCATATAATATTTGGTTCTTGTGATCAAATAATTTATGTTTACACACAAAATTTATGTGAACTTGAATGAATCATTTTAGGTGGAGATGAACCTTGCCTGGCAACAGAAGAAGCTAAGAGATTTCTGCAAGGAAAATGGTATTACCTTAACTGCATTCTGTCCATTGAGAAAAGGTGCCAGTAGAGGAACCAATGCTGTTATGGACAATGATGTGGTCAAAGAGATTGCTGAAGCTCATGGCAAGAGTGTTGCTCAGGTTAATTAAAGAATCATCTAAATTTTTTGTTTAAGTACTTTCATTCAGTCGTCTATTTTATCGAAGATTAGATTTCTTGACTATGAATCCTTGGAAAAATTTCAGGTTTGTCTTCGATGGTTATGTGAGCAGGGGGTAACTTTTGCAGTTAAAAGTTATGACAAGGAGAGGATGAAGCAAAACCTCCAAATTTTTGATTGGTCATTAACAGAAAATGATTATGAGAAAATAAGTCAAATCGAGCAGGAGAGATTGATTAAAGGACCAACAAAGCCCCTTCTTAATGATTTATGGGATGATGAAATGTGAATTACGTTTTTTTTTCTAAAGGCAGCTACTTATTATATCAACCAAGCACGAATTAGATTTCATTTAAGCTTCCCTAGTAAAAAAGTGTAATTTTAGAGTTATTGTAATGTTCATTGAGCATGTCTTCATTTGATCATCAAGAAGCTGCTGAAATGACTTCTTTACAATTAATTCGAATGTGATTTTGTGGCATGTATTTCTCTTTCGTCACCAATAAAAGAACATTGGCAAGAAAAAAATTATCGAACTATTCTTCAATGTCCCTTTGAGTTCCCTTGGACATTGAAGAATGAAATGTCCATTATTTCTAATTTTCTTTTCCCGCTAGTAAGACTTTTCAAGCAAAGGTGATGGGAATAGACAAACTAGACATGGACATCAAAATCCATATAAACAGGAGAGGAAACAAGGAATGTTATAGAGAAGGAATAATAAAGAAATGTCCATGTCTTGTTGGTGGAAACAAACAATTAGAAATGGAAATGGGCAATGGGCAATGGCTAGAGGGAAGAACGGATAACACCAGCAAAGGGATGAAGGCAAGTGAGAAAATGAAAGAGCAAGGGAAAGTAATGTATAGAGAGGAGATGGCGAACAACGATTTCTCTCCACATTTTAACCAAGCAAGATTATTCATGAACCCCTCTCTCATTCTCACTCGTTTTGATTAAACTGAACTAACATAAAACAAATTAATACAAGGTATAGGGAACTGTGTTCCCACTATCAAAATACATCAAACCACAATCCAAATGAAGGACTTTCTTGGCTAAAACATCTGTAACTTGGTTACCTTCTTGTTTGGTGTGCTGAATCCTCAACTCAAGCTGTCCTTGCATATTTAACATGCAAGTATCAACAAAGCTATTCCAAGAATGAGCAATATTCTCTCTCAGTAAAACCTGGATAGCTAAAAAAGAATTATACTTAATAATGAGTTTATGAATGTGGTTAACAATATTGTTTAACAATTTCCACTCCCTTAAATACCAGGGTTATTTTTTATTTCTTGCTAGAGATAATATATTTTGCTACCATTATACTCACATTTTAAAGGAAATTTCACAATAAAAAATATGAACATAGAGCCAAGTTTTTAAAGTTATCTCAACAGTATAACTCTTATTGAGTTGCAAATATTTATTTTAATTATTTTTTGGTGATTCTGCAATGTCATTATTATTTAATTATTTTATATAACTCTTACAATTATTTATTTTAATAATATAACTCTACAAAAATTTTAAAATAAATTCCACTACTTCTCATATTTATAATTTATACAATTCACATAGTAAATGTTTAACTCCTGCAAAATCAATTATATAACCCATTTGATGACATAGAGTTTGAGAGTTACACTTCAATTGTTGCAACTTATTGGTTCAAGTTTCATAGAATATACAATTTCTTATGCACTCACAATTGGAAATTCATATTATAAAAGTATGAACATAAAGTTTAAGTCTATAACAAAGTAAATTTGATGAACTTCATACTATAAACTTTCACTAACTACAGGTCAAAAAAGATGGGCCAATACAACTTTTAATCACCCGAATGGGCACCTCGAATTCAAGCTCGTCATATCTGAAGCATGCATCCATAGTATACCACGTGGTCAAAAAAGTAATCCCACGTAACCCTAATTATCCAATAGAATATTGACTGTCAGTCCCAAATGTCCAGCTACACATCTAGTAGTATATTGATTACAATTCTACATACACCGATTCGCCTCTTCAAAAATTTAAAACTTGTTTTCCATTTATTTTATTATTATGTGAGACTGTCTTTTAGCATTTTTATTTCAAGAACGCAGCCTCTAAATTAAATTTAAGACAAATACTTAATAAAAAGATCAGAGGCTGCCTCACAAAAAATTCCAAAATAATGATAATTGATAAGACTAAGAGATTAAATAATTGATTTAAATTAAACATTTCTAAGATATTGGGAAATTATAGAATACGCTTTGAAGGTCAACAAAGATGGAAAAATAACTAAATGCGGTCACGCTCCTCACATTTTAAGCATGCATCCATAGAATCCATCAGATAACCAGTCAAGAAAGTAACCAACCTACCCTAAATCATTTCATAGTTCACTTCTCAACAGGGATTTTGATGTTCGTTTCATAGTTTCCTCTAGGGCCATGTTACCATGAGCTTAAATGTAGGATATAGTGTGTTCTCATGATTTAAAGGAAGAATATGATATCTGATATGTTATTGTTTGCCCAAATGAAAGCTTCGGCATTCGAGCTGTCTTATGATGTTTGGTCTGCAAAATTGTTCTTTTCCTGATCCAATCATGAATTATAAATTATACTCTTAAGGAGCTGTTCTTGCGAGGAAACTGAAAACATTGCCAAGAAGCAAATGCTGGTTTGTTGGATATTCAAAAGCAGATGCCGTGTAAAGAGAATTGCATTTCCTTAATCTTGAAGAGTACAGGACGTGTGTATATATAGATATACAAAAGATTTACAGTTGCTAAACAAACTCCTAATAAGTAGGAAAAGATATAAACAATGATGCTAAAGATAAAGTTGCAGTTATATATATTTAAAACTTGAACTCTAAGGATAAATTCAGAATATTCTCAACAATAATCTGTTTTATCTATTACGCCCCCGCAAGATGGGATTGCCATCTGCAACACCCAGCTTGTCTCGAATTTGAGTAAATCTGCAGCGACCAAGATGTTTTGTCAGTCCATCAGCAAGTTCTTTGGTTGATATATGAGAGATAAGAAGTTATCCTTGTTGCACCAGTTGTCGAACAAAGTGATAATCCAGTGCGATATGCTTCATTCTAGAGTGAAATACTAGATTAGAGCATAGGTACGTGGCCCCAATATTGTCACAGTACAAGTGAGGAACTGAACTTGAGATCCCAAGCTCTTGTAACAGGTTAGAGAGCCACATAACTTCAGCTATAGTGCTGGCAACTAACCTGTATTCAGCTTCTGTTGATGATCTTGCAACTGTGCGTTGTCTTTTTGACATCCAAGAAACTGGATTTCCTCCAAGAAAAATGACATATGCAGAAGTGGAGGTACGATCATCAAGATTGCCTCCCTGATCAACGTCACTATAAGCTTGTAGACGAAGGTGACATGGTCATTTTAGCTGCAAGCCAAAATTCAAGGTATGTTTGACATACCTTAGAGTGCGTTTGAGTTGCTGCAAGTGCATTTGAGAGGGCTTATGCATAAACTGAGACAATTTGTTGATGGCAAAGGCAAGGTCTGGTCTAGTCAGTGTTACATACTGCAGGGCACCAATCATACTGCGAAAGGACTGACTATTAACAGCCGTGTAACCATCATGCAATTTCAATGGTGTAGAGGAGCATAAAGGAGTGGAGTTGGGCTTGGCCCCCGCCATGTTGAACTTTTCCAAGAGGTCTCGCATGTACTTATGTTGCGAGAGAAAGAGACCATATTTGGTTGGAATAATTTAAATGCCCAAGAAGTAATGTGGAAATCCAAGGTATTTGAGTGAGAACCTGTTGGATAGTTCTGCAATAAATTTGGTCAAAAAACTATCAGTGCTACATGTGAGCAAGAGATCATCCACATAGACAAGTAAATAGGCTGTTACTCCATCCTTATTGTAGATGAACAGGGAACTATCACTGTAGCTGGTTGTGAAGCCATAAGAGACAACATATGTCTTTAATTCTTCATGCCAAGCACGCGGTGCTTGTCTCAATCCATAGATGACCTTCTTCAATTTGCACACCGAAGTAGGATACTCCTTATGAAGAAAACCAGGGGGCTACTTCATGTAGACAACTTTAGTTAAATGTCCTTGGAGAAAGGCATTATTAACATCTAATTGATGCATGTGCCAGCCTTGAGTAAGGGCTATTGTAAGCACTATTTTGATGGTCTGTGGCTTAACTACCGGAGAGAATGTCTCTTTGAAGTCAAGACCAAGGGTTTGTGTGAACCCCTTTGCAACTAATCGTGCCTTATACCGTGCAACACTACCATCAAGATTTCTTTTTATGCGGAACATCCATTTGCAACCCACAACATTTTTGGACTCATCTCGTGGAACTAGTGTCCAAGTGCCATTTCGTAATAAGGCATCAAATTCCTCAGAGCATGCCTTCCTCCAATGAGGGATTTTGAGAGCTTCATTTACAAATGATGGTTCAAGATTCTCAGGTAGAGCATGTATGGAAGCAGTGAGAATTTTTTTTGGTTTGAAGATATTGTTTTGAGACCTGGTAACCATAGGATGACTGTGAGATAGGTTAGAGGTAACTGAATGTAGAAGAGGGGGAGTGGAAGTATTCTTACCTGTTGAGTCTTCTGGGGAAGAACTTAAGACCGGATCTGACACACCTGCAATATTTGGAGTTGTTACGGTATGAGGTGGGTCAAGGAGTGGTGGTTGTGTAGGTGAAGAATCAGTAGGCAATGTAGTGGTTGTAGTGGTAGGGATAAGGGTGTAAGGAGTTGTAGCTAAGGGTGGTATAGAAGTGGACGGTGAATGTGGGTGAGTAAGTGATGAGTAGGGAAACGAGTTCTCAATGAAGTTGATGTGCCTAGAGCTATAAACACGATTTGAAATGGGATCAAGACAAAGATAGGCATACTGTGAGGATGAGTATCCTATGAAGATGCATGAGACTGAGCGGGCTTGTAGTTTATGTTTAGTGTAAGGCCGAAGCCATGGAAAACACAAACAACCAAATGAATGAAGATGATTGTAGTTAGGTACCTGATTAAAGAGAACTTCATATGGGGAGTGCATGTTAAGGTTTGGTGTGGACATGCGATTTATGAGGTAAGTGGCTGTGAGGAAGGCGTAACTCCAAAGGTGTGCAGGGAGTTGGGCATGGTGAAGGAGCGTTCTACCTGTCTCAATAATATGTTGATGTCATCTTTCAGCTATCCCATTTAATTCAGGTGTGTGAGGGGGCGATGTGAGATTAGTTATTCCATGATGTGATAGAAAAGGTCTTAGTTTTATGAATTCACCACCATTGTCAAAGAACAAAGTAATAATGGGCAAGTTGAAGTATTTTTCCACAAGTGCTTTGAATTGAATGAAAATAGAAAGTACATCTGACTTATTTTTCATGGGGTACAACCAAACATATTTAGAGTAGTGATCAACAAACACGACATAATAAAGAAAACCATTTAATGACCTGAAGGGAGCAGGACCCCATACATCCGCATAGAGTAGTTCAAGAGGTATGTTGCTTGTCAAACTATGATATGAGAATGGATGCTTGTGGCTCTTAGCACATTGGCATGAGCTGCACTCAGCGGATGAAGGAAGCTTTATTGGAATATGATGATTGTCTGCCAGATGTTTTTTTATTTTCGATGCAGGGTGACTAAGCTTGTGATGCCATGTAGAGACAGGTTGAATGCTAGTGGTGAGGGCATGAGGTGATGAGGGGGTGGAAGGTGTGGTGGGAAGGTGGTATAGATCTTGTTTAAGAGGTCCGCGCAGGTGTTCGACCCGTCCTCAAGTCCTTCACAACAAAATAATTTGCAAAAAATTCAACAAAGCAATTGTTAGAATGACACAATTTGGAAACAGATATTAGATTAATTTGAATTTTTGGCACACACAAAACTTGTTGTAGGTGTAAAGGTTGTGATGGTGTGGGAATAGAGGTGTGACCAATATGAGTGATATTCAAACCTGTACCATCATTGACGATGATTTGATCTGATCCAGGATAAGGATTGGCAAGAGTGAGTTGTTGCAGGTCCTGGGTGACATGATGTGAAGCACCAGTATCCATAAGCCAACTATTGGGTTGCATTGGAGAACTGCTAGTGGTAGCATTAGTGGCTGGACGAGGTGTGTTACGAGGAGGGTAACCTTTTATTTTGTAGCATACTTTAAAAGTGTGCCCAGGTTTTTCACAAAACTGACAAATCACTTTCTTTTTAGGCGGCGGATTCATCATAGAGGAGTTGTTGTCAAACGAGACTCTATGATGACGACGAGAGGCAGCATGTGCCATAGCAAGGATAAGGTATGATCCTGAAGGCTCATCATGGTGCATAAGAGTTTCAAAATCCATAAGCTTTTCATGAAGATTAACGAAATCAATAGGAGTCTCCCTGGCACGAAGAACTGCTGATATTTCACGATACTCCACACCCAAACCATTGAGTGTATATATGACAAGATCAGTATTATCCAAGGGACTATCAATGATTGAGAGTTCATCAGAGATGGCCTTGATTCCTTGTAGATAGGAGGCCATAGACTGAGTACCTTTGGGGAATGTAGAAATTCTTTGCTTGAGAGCCATGATGCGCACTCAAGAGAGGCCAGCATACATGGTTTTGAGAGTGTCCCAAGCTTGCTTAGAAGTACTCACAGCACCAAGATGAGTGACAACTGTTGCTGTAATAGAAGAAATAATGGCATGAAGGATCAATTGATCTTGCCGAACACAGTGTGTATATGCTGGATTAATGACATTGGGTGCACCGGTGTGATGCTTGGATGGGCAAGATGTACTGCCATCAATGTAGCCTTGGAGATCATAGCCAATGAAGAGAGCGTTGAACTGAATTCTCCAGGCTGGGTAGTTGTCACCATCAAGTTTTATGTAAAGTTGAGAGCCGGCATTAAGAACGACAAGGTGGTCGTTTTGAGTGGGAAGTGTGTTTGGGTAGGTGGTTTCAGTTTCAGAAGCAGAACACATGATGTTGGCTTGAGTTAGGGATCAAAGAGAAAAAAAAAAAAAAGGCTTTTAAGCTAGATAGCTCTGATTACCATAAAGAGAATTGTATTTCCTTAATCTTGAAGAGTAAAGGATGTGTGTATATATAGATACACAAAAGATTTACAGTTGCTAAACAAACTCCTAATAAGTAGGAATAGATAAAAGCAATGATGCTAAAGATAAAGTTGCAGCTGTACATATTTGAAACTTGAACTCTAAGGATAAATTAAGAATATTTTCAACAATAATCTGTTTTATCTATTACCGTGGACATAGCAAGTGCATTCAACAAAAACTGGGACACAAGTTTGAGGGTCGGTCTTCGTGACTGTCGCGATTATACCAATGGTAATAGTTTCTTACAACACATATAAGGAGATTTTTTTGATAATTTCAAGTAGTCTTCCGGAATTTTCTGGTAATTCATGTGATACTGAGAGTTTTATGGCAAACTTAAAGGTCTGGTCCAGCAACTCGCGAAAAAAATGTGCTCAAACGTTTGAGAAGCACTGGTAATTAGTGGTAATTTATTGACTTGCTTGACAATCTCTATGTTACTTTATTCAGTTGACAGAAATGTAGTCAATGTTGCAATTGTGGCCTCTAATGGTTGGCCATATATAGCATTTTTGTGTAGACAACTAGAATTTTAAGTCCATGCTAAGCAAACGATAAGCTGTGATGTTTCGGCTCCAAAAATTGGATATGATTTGAGACAATATATCAAAAGCAAAATTTCAATCAAAAAATTTGAAAAAAAAGTGGGAATAGAAGTATCAGAAACACTGGTCATTAGATTTTGCCACAATAAAAGTTGTTACTCTTTTCTATTTATTTATACAGGATAGAAGAGCTGAGATAAAATTACTATATTGAGTTTCTTGCTGCTAAAGGAGGTGGTCTTGTAAAGGTGAAGTGAACAGATTTATCAGCTAGTTTAAAGGTTATTGAAAAGATATTTAATTACTAAATATATTAAGACCAGTAATAGTATAATGCAATTTTTTTTGTAGGTCAATAATTTTTTGAGCTTTCATGTGTAATTTTTAAAGATTGAACATTTTTTTTCTTTTAATGTTTAACAACAGAAAAGAGAAAATATTAGAGCCAGGCAAATATAGTTCATTATTTTACGTTATCAATTGGGCCACTTAGACTAGCCCATTTTGACACTCTTAAGAGAAAATTATACTTAAAGACTAGCAATACCATTATTTATTCTATTAGTTTGTGTTAAATCTCCGTTATGTTTACATTTTAATTACATTATAATATTATTTTAATATTTTTTAACAAAAAGAAAAACCTGAATTTGACATAACCTATGGGACCGAAGATTTTATCTATTAAAGACCTATGGCTTATTCAATGGTTCGGATAAACTCTTCTATCATATTCTTTTTATTTACCATTTAAAGTTTTGCACCGAGATTAAAAAATATAGTCAACATGTGAAAAATTCTTTTTTAAAATTTTCAATGTTTTTTAAATTTATTTTATTTGTTCTTCCTATAATTATCTCTTTTTGTTCTGAGTGACAATTAATAAGCTGCGAATAATAGTTAAAAAAAAAAAACAAAGGTATAATCGAAAAAAATTATATTAAATAATGTTATTCCGTGTAATAAATAATTTCACGATCAATCCAATAAAAGTCATATTTTTCTTTCTCTGGGTCTTGTTCTCAAATTCAAATAAAAAATGGCCGACGGGTCTTGGGTGAGCGTGATGTCAACGTTATATTGAACTTTTCTATCATGTCTGATATGAACTCGCGAATTTATGGAGGCCAAGAAATTTGAACCATAAGAAAAATTATATGTACAATTATTGATGTACACTTCAATTTAATTGTTTTTGTTACATTGTAAGAGTTATACAATTTTTTTTTTACAATTTTTTTATTAGAGTCAATCATATTCAAAACATTATTGGCATTTCTTTTAACAAGAATTAGAATCTACGTTTATTATGTTGTGGGAGGGACAAAAATTCTTATTCCACTTGTTTTATAAGCTTAGAATTAAATCATGAATAATAAAATAATATTAGTAAAGTTAATTCTAAATCTATAAAACATAATTTAAAATATAAAATGTTGTTCTATTATGAATTGACACTTTTCGTTAAACTTAATTTTTATTATTATCTCAAACCTTATTAATGAAACTTATAACATTATTATATTATATTTTCACAAATGACATAAATGAGACAAAACTTGACATGAAGTTTAAAACAAAAATTTTTGTCCCTAAACAAAGACAAGAATTTAAGTCCAAACTTTGACCATATGTCCATGCATTTAGTGTTCTTTAGTTAAGTTATATAGCCTAAAATGTCGTTAAAAATGTTTATATGTATTCAATTTTAATTTTACCCCTCGTACTTGTCCAATCATTCTTCGTACATCAAAACCAAATTCTCTTCTATATTTATGTTAAATATAGTTTACTATTTTGAGAGGGATCACCCATTATTGTTACATTTCTATTGGAAATTAATTTTATATTTTAAAAGTGTAAGGAAACCCATATAAACCAAAAAAGAAATAAAGTATGTATTCAACTTAATTTTCAATTATGACGAACTAAGGTGAATTAAGTAAGACCATTCAAAAAATTCAATGCTCACATAATAAATACTTGAAATTGATTTTGAAAGGGATTTTATTTTTGTAATTTCAATTAACAATTTAAACTTTTCAATTAAATTGGTTTTCCACGGTGGTGGGCTATCTAAATTGAGACAACCTCTTTCTTTGTTCTCCAATTTATTAATTTATTACCTTGTCCTACTCTCATTTTTTGATAAAAAAATATTTTTAATAACTCTTAATTACTTGTAGCATTTTTTTTTATTACCTTTAACTAATAAAAATTGAAGTGGGTGTAGATGTTATCCCATTTAAATCATCTAGAAATTAATAATTGATCTCTCTCCCCCCTCTCTCTCACAAAAGTAAAACCCTAATACAATTGATAAATAATTGAGTTTTTTAAACATTTTAATAGAGATTAAATTTTTTATAATATGTATAAAAAAAATGTATTAAGAAAGATTATATTATTTAAATAATCTCTTTATTTTAAAGAGGTTAGTGTGACAACTAAAAATACCTTTGGCAAAAAGAAAAAAAAGCTATGCTTGTTACTTGTTTAAAAATCTTGGTGTTGAACTCAGCACAGGTGCCGCAATTTGCCTATGTAACAGATCAAATTCCAATAACTTACTCATCCCCCACATGACATACGAGGAATAAAGAATTCAAAGAACTCAAAGGTCTTGATGTCATAGTGAATTTGACATTTAGTATTATACCATCCATATGCATGCAACAATTTTAGTTATTTGGAAAACGAGTGAGAAAAGAAAGAAAGAAATCTTCCTAAGACTTTAATTATAGAGATATATTATACGTATATACGTATTTTTATATTTATTTTTTCTCTTTTTTTTTTATATTTATAATTTTATTCATGCAAAATATTTATAAAAATACAGATATAAAAAAAATATACACCTAGCTTTTCCTTGTAAAAATATTGATATTTTGGAAACTCTAGTTGGCTTGGTTCTTTTCTCTGGTTGGAAGAGCGCCAATTTAGACTGCTGACTGCCTTGGCAAATTCATCTTCATCTTCATCCTCATCCGAAGGTTATGATGAAAGTGACACGAGACTGTTGCCATCTAAGATGCATCACTTTATCGCTTAGTCTAGCAGCAGCGAAGGGATTCTATGAGCTATTATAACACTTCAGAAACTGCAGACTTTTCCAAAACTACTTAAATTGGTGAATATGACAAGACCAATAATGGCTTCCGAAATCTGTGCAACAAGAATGATATTCTTAAATTTTCATAGTTGATTGTTCAAAACTCACCAATGGCTCTCGTTGGCACCATTTTGATTCATAGATATTTCCCATATAATTAAGAATCAGTAGACCAAAGTCTAAGGTTTCAATCTCGCTGTCACTATTCGTATTGAATATTTATTAATTTTATTCCAATTTACTTATATCAATTGCCAATCATGTGTTTTAAATTATTAATTTAATTATATTTTTATGTGAATTATAATGATTTAAGTTGCATTAACGTTTATGAATTTCTTTTATTAGTTATATAGAATTTTAGAATATTTTTATCTTAAAATTTTCTATGAAATTATTTTTTGTGATTTAAATTATTTAATTCCTTCTTAATTCATAAAAACTCACAAATTTTTCTATTAATTAATCAGATTAAGAAAAAAAATAAAGAACAGAGAAATAAAACTCAATTTAATATAATAAAATTGAATTAATTCATATAAATATTTAATACTTTAAGTCTTAGTTACATCATAATATTAGAAAAGAAATTAGACAGTCATAACACGTAAAAACATTAAATCTAAACTAAGAATCCAAAAAATCTCGTTCAAAAAATTCTATTCATAACTAGGTTACAATTCTCCAACAATTAAGAATCCAAACTCACGCTACGACATGGGTAACATGCTCTCTGCCTTGTGCCATGCTTACTTGCCACGGTACGGCGTGGAATTTCCAGGCTGTGGCATGGATATTTCATTGCTGTTCGAAGTTTGTTTCTTTTCATGTTACTACTTTGTTCTTTTCATGCAAACTTAAAAAATACAGGATACATTTAAAATTTTCTTTTTCTTTTGTATAAGATTAATTCTTTATTCTCAGCCTAACATTTTAACCATCAACAGAAGTCAAAAAAGATGGGAAAAATACAATTTTCAATTAACTACTCAAATGTGCACCTCGAATTTAAGCTCCTCATATTTGAAGAATGCACCCATACCATACCAGTCAACAAAGTAAGCCCGCCTACCTTAAATTATTCACTATAACTAGAGTGACTCAGTCCCAAATATCCAACTATATAAATAGAGGTTCCTCGCTTAGCTTCTTCACTACAACCCAGAGTGAACTAAGTATTCCAACTTCCAACTTCCATTCATAACTTCTACGTTGTTAGCCAATATGGTTGCCGCTGAAATCCCTGCAATAGTGCTCGGCTCTTCCTCCAACCAGCGGAGGATGCCGGTGATTGGCCTCGGTACCGCGCCGGAGACCAACAGTAAGACTAGCACAAAAGATGCAGTCCTTGACGCCATTAAGCAGGGTTACAGACATTTTGATACGGCTGCAGCATATGGGGTGGAGCCAGCAGTGGGAGAAGCTATTCAAGAAGCACTTAAGTTAGGACTGGTTGGGTCCAGAGAGGAACTCTTCGTCACTTCTAAGCTTTGGTGTACCAACAATCATCCTCACCTCGTTGTTCCAGCTCTCCAGCAATCACTCAAGTGAGAAAATCTTCTATCTTTGCTCTTTCAACATTTTACTTTCACATTAAGCAAGAAAATTAGTTTTGGATATCTGGCTAATCGATATATTTGCCATGATTTTAATCGCAGGACACTTCAACTTGAGTATTTGGACCTGTTTCTGATTCATTGGCCAATTAGTGCCAAACCTGGAAAGGTTACATATCCCATTGAACAGACAGAATTGGTGCCATTTGACGTGAAGGGTGTGTGGGAAGCCATGGAGGAATGCCAAAGACTTGGCCTCACCAAGGCCATTGGAGTCAGTAACTTCTCTTGCAACAAGCTTGAAAAGTTGCTTTCTTTTGCTGCCATTCCACCAGCAGTGAATCAAGTAAATAAATGGATCCATATAATGTTTGGTTCTTGTGATCAAATAATTTATGTTCATACACAAAATTTATGCGAACTTAAATGAATCATTTTAGGTGGAGATGAACCTTGCCTGGCAACAGAAGAAGCTAAGAGATTTCTGCAAGGAAAATGGTATTACCTTAACTGCATTCTGTCCATTGAGAAAAGGTGCCAGTAGAGGAACCAATGCTGTTATGGACAATGATGTGGTCAAAGAGATTGCTGAAGCTCATGGCAAGAGTGTTGCTCAGGTTAATTAAAGAATCATCTAAATTTTTTGTTTAAGTACTTTCATTCAGTCGTCTACAAAAATTTTATCGAAGATTAGATTTCTTGACTATGAATCCTTGGAAAAATTTCAGGTTTGTCTTCGATGGTTATATGAGCAGGGGGTAACTTTTGCAGTTAAAAGTTATGACAAGGAGAGGATGAAGCAAAATCTCCAAATTTTTGATTGGTCATTAACAGAAAATGATTATGAGAAAATAAGTCAAATCGAGCAGGAGAGATTGATTAAAGGACCAACAAAGCCCCTTCTTAATGATTTATGGGATGATGAAAGGTGAATTACGTTTTATTTATATTTTTTTTTTCTAAAGGCAGCTATTTATTATATCAACCAAGCACGAATTAGATTTCATTTAAACTTCCCTAGTAAAAAAGTATAATTTTAGAGTTATTGTAATGTTCATTGAGCATGTCTTCATTTGATCATCAAGAAGCTGCTGTAATGACTTCTTTACAATTAATTCGAATGTGATTTTGTGGCATGTATTTCTCTTTCGTCACCAATAAAAGAACATTGGCAAGAAAAAAATTATCGAACTATTCTTCAATGTCCCTTTGAGTTCCCTTGGACATTGAAGAATGAAATGGCCATTATTTCTAATTTGCTTTTCCCGCTAGTAAGATTTTTCAAGCAAAGGTGATGGGAATAGACAAACTAGACATGGACATCAAAATCCATATAAACAGAAGAGGAAACAAGGAATGTTATAGGGAAGGAATAATAAAGAAATGTCCATGTCTTGTTGGTGGAAACAAACAATTAGAAATGGAAATGGGCAATGGCTAGAGGGAAGAACGGATAACACCAGCAAAGGGATGAAGGCAAGTGAGAAAATGAAAGAGCAAGGGAAAGTACTGTATAGAGAGGAGATGGCGAACAATGATTTCTCTCCACATTTTAACCAAGCAAGATTATTCATGAACACCTCTCTCATTCTCACTCGTTTTGATTAAACTGAACTAACATAAAACAAATTAAGTAATACAAGGTATAGGAAACTGTTTTCCCACTATCAAAATACATCAAACCACAATCCAAATGAAGGACTTTCTTGGCTAAAACATCTGTAACTTGGTTACCTTCTTGTTTGGTGTGCTGAATCCTCAACTCAAGCTGTCCTTGCATATTTAACATGCAAGTATGAACAACGCTATTCCAAGAATGAGCAATATTCTCTCTCAGTAAAACCTGGATAGCTAAAAAAGAATTATACTTAATAATGAATTTATGAATGTGGTTAACAATATTGTTTAACAATTTCCACTCCCTTAAATACTAGGGTTATTTTTTCTTTCTTGCTAGAGATAATATATTTTGCTACCATTATACTCACATTTTAAAGGAAATTTCACAATAAAAAACATGAACATAGAGCCAAGTCTTTAAAGTTATCTCAACAGTATAACTCTTATTGAGTTGCAAATATATATTTTAATTATTTTTTGGTGATTCTACAATGTCATTATTATTTAATTATTTTATATAACTCTTACAATTATTTATTTTAATAATATAACTCTACAAAAATTTTAAAATAAATTCCACTACTTCTCATATTTATAATTTATACAATTCACATAGTAAATGTTTAACTCCTGCAAAATCAATTATATAACCCAATGACATAGAGTTTGAGAGTTACACTTCAATTGTTGCAACTTATTGGTTCAAGTTTCATAGACTATACAATTTCTTATGCACTCACAATTGGAAATTCATATTATAAAAGTATGAACATAAAGTTTAAGTCTATAACAAAGTAAATTTGATGAACTTCATACTATAAACTTTCACTAACTACAGGTCAAAAAAGATGGGCTAGTACAACTTTTAATCACCCGAATGGGCACCTCGAATTCAAGCTCGTCATATCTGAAGCATGCATCCATAGTATACCACGTGGTCAAAAAAGTAATCCCACGTAACCCTAATTATCCAATAGAATATTGACTGTCAGTCCCAAATGTCCAGCTACACATCTAGTAGTATATTGATTACAAGTCTACATACACCGATTCGCCTCTTCAAAAATTTAAAACTGGTTTTTCCATTTATTTTATTATTATGTGAGACTGTCTTTTAGCATTTTTATTTCAAGAACGCAGCCTCTAAATTAAATTTAAGACAAATACTTAATAAAAAGATCAGAGGCTGCCTCACAAAAAATTCCAAAATAATGATAATTGATAAGACTAAGAGATTAAATAATTGATTTAAATTAAACATTTCTAAGATATTGGGAAATTATAGAATACGCTTTGAAGGTCAACAAAGATGGAAAAATAACTAAATGCGGTCACGCTCCTCACATTTTAAGCATGCATCCATAGAATCCATAAGATAACCAGTCAAGAAAGTAACCAACCTACCCTAAATCATTTCATAGTTCACTTCTCAACAGGGATTTTGATGTTCGTTTCATAGTTTCCTCTAGGGCCATGTTACCATGAGCTTAAATGTAGGATATAGTGTGTTCTCATGATTTAAAGGAAGAATATGATATCTGATATGTTATTGTTTGCCCAAATGAAAGCTGCGGCATTCGAGCTGTCTTATGATGTTTGGTCTGCAAAATTGTTCTTTTCCTGATCCAATCATGAATTATAAATTATACTCTTAAGGAGCTGTTCTTGCGAGGAAACTGAAAACATTGCCAAGAAGCAAATGCTGGTTTGTTGGATATTCAAAAGCAGATGCCGTGGACATAGCAGGTGCATTCAACAAAAACTGGGTCACAAGTTTGAGGGTCGGTCTTCATGACTGTCGCGATTATACCAATGGTAATAGTTTCTTACAACACATATAAGGAGATTTTTCTGATAATTTCAAGTAGTCTTCTGGAATTTTCTGGTAATTCATGTGATACTGAGAATTTTCTGGCAAACTTAAAGGTCTGGTCCAGCAACTCGCGAAAAAAATGTGCTCAAACGTTTGAGAAGCACTGGGAATTAGTGGTAATTTATTGACTTGCTTGACAATCTCTATGTTACTTTATTCAGTTGACAGAGATGTAGTCAATGTTGCAATTGTGGCCTCTAATGGTTGGCCATATATAGCATTTTTGTGTAGATAACTAAAATTTTAAGTCCATGCTAAGCAAACGATAAGCTGTGATGTTTCGGCTCCAAAAATTGGATATGATTTGAGACAATATATCAAAAGCAAAATTTCAATCAAAAATTTTGAAAAAAAAGTGGGACTAGAAGTTTCAGAAACACTGGTCATTAGATTTTGCCACAATAAAAGTTGTTACTCTTTTCTATTTATTTATGCAGGATAGAAGAGCTGAGATAAAATTACTATACTGAGTTTCTTGCTGCTAAAGGAGGTAGTCTTGTAAAGGTGAAGTGAACAGATTTATCAGCTAGTTTGAAGGTTATTGAAAAGATATTTAATTACTAAATATATTAAGACCGGTAATAGTATAATGCAATTTTTTTTGTAGGTCAATAATTTTTTGAGCTTTCATGTGTAATTTTTAAAGATCGAACATTTTTTTCCTTTTCATGTTTAACAAGAAGAGAAAAGAGAAAATATACGAGCCAGGCAGATATAACTCATTATTTTACGTTATCAATTGGGCCACTTAGACTAACTCATTTTGACACTCTTAAGAGAAAATTATTCTTAAAGACTGGCAATACCATTATTTATTCCAATAGTTTGTGTTAAATCTCTGTTATGTTTACATTTTAATTACTTTATAATATTATTTTAATATTTTTGAACTAAAAGAAAAACCTCAATTTGACATAACCTATGGGACTGAAGATTTTATCTCTTAAAGACCTATGGCTTATTTAATGGTTTGGATAAGCTCTTCTATCATATTCTTATTTACTGTTTAGTGATACAATATGGAATGGTAAACTTATTATGTTTCTTATCTTATCTTAATTAAAATTTAACCTTGGGTGGGTTACAAATGGATAAGATGAGATAGAAATCTTTTATGAAAGTACTCCTAGTAATCTTTGTTAATTTGCAATACTCCAATTCTTTTTATTTACCATTTAAAGTTTTGCACCGAGATTAAAAAAATATAGTCAACATGTGAAAAATTCTTTTTTAAAAATTTCAATGTGTTTTTTAGTTTATTTTATTTGTTCTTCCTATAATTATCTCTTTTTATTCTGAGTCAGAATTAATAAGCTGCAAATAATAATTAAAAAAAAAAACAAAGGTATAATCAAAAAAAATTATATTAAATAATGTTATTCCGCGTAATAAATAATTTCATGATCAATCCAATAAAAGTCATATTTTTATTTCTCTGGCTCTTGTTCTCAAATTCAAATCAAAATTGGCCGACGGACGGGTCTTGGGTGGGCGTGATGTCGACGTTATATTGAGCTTTTTTATCGTGTCTGATATGAACTCGCGAATTTATGGAGGCCAAGAAATTTGAACCATAAGAAAAATTATATGTCCAATTATTGATATACACTTCAATTTAATTGTTTTAGTTACATTGTAAGAGTTATACAATAATTTCTTGCAAGTTTTTTATTAGAGTCTGTTGGGAAAATCGGGTTAGTTTTCCCACTAATAACAATTTGTTATTATTCACGTGATGTGTGAACAGTAACAACACAGCGGAATAACCCGACAAATTCTCAGTTGATAAAATATAGTGACTGGAAAGATCGAATAACAGAATAAAAATGCAGAATGAATAAAGCACACCAGAAATTTTTACGTGGTTCGGCAAGCCTACATCCACGGCACTTAGAACACTTCACTAATAAAGGATGAGAAAAATACAACTTGGGAACATTTCCCATAATCAGGAGATTTCCAAAACGTTCCACTTTGGAACTACAAATGTACCCACAAACCCCAAAAAAAAAAAAAAAAGGAGCTACTAACAAAGCAACCGAATGCTTCTTGATTTCAGGAAAGAAAACGGTTCACGTTTCCTTCTTATGCTTCCAGAATGAAGTCACCGACCACAGTAAAAACTGAGCCAAATATTTGACTTTCAAATCTCCACCTTGGCGAATTTTTTTTTTTTTTTTTTTTTCAGCCATGTGAAATGAGTGCCAATCAATGCGCCTTGAAGCGCAATCAAACTTGAAGGATGTTGATTAAGTTCAAGCAGTGATTGAACTTGATCCCTGTTACAACTTTGGTCAATGCATCTGCGGGATTATCAGTGGTTTTAATCTTCTGAACTAGAACTCCACCTTCTTCGATTATTTCCCGTACAAAATGATACCGTACATCAATATGCTTTGTTCGTGCATGATAAACTTGGTTCTTTGCTAAATGAATAGCACTCTGACTGTCACAATACACAACAATGTGTTTCTGACTAACTCCTAAGTCCTCAAGCAACCCTTGTAACCAAATTGCTTCCTTAACAGCTTCGGTAATGGCCATATACTCTGCCTCTGTTGTAGACAAGGCAACTGTAGACTGTAAGGTAGACTTCCAGCTAATCGGTGCTTTTGCAAGAGTAAACACATAGCCAGTAGTTGATCTACGTTTATCCAAATCACCAGCATAATCTGAATCACAGTATCCAACTATATGCTGACCAACATCATTCTTCTCAAATATCAAACCAACGTCTAAGGTTTTCAGAATGTACCTTAGAATCCATTTCACAGCTTGCCAATGTTCCTTTCCAAGATTATGCATATACCTGCTTACAATTCCAACTGCATGAGAAATGTCAGGCCTCGTACACACCATAGCATACATCAAGCTACCCACTGCATTTGAATAAGGAACCTTCGACATATACTCCTCTTCCTCTTTAGTTTTGGGACACTGTGAAGCACTAAGCTTAAAATGAAGAGCAAGTGGGGTACTTACAGGTTTAGTTTTTTCAGTTATACTGAAACGTTGTAGTACCTTCTTCAGATATTGCTTTTGAGTCAAAAAAAGAATACCCCTCTTTCTATCTCTTGTTATTTCCATACCAAGGATCTTCTTAGCTTCACCAAGATCTTTCATTTCGAATTCTTTGCTCAGTTGAGCCTTCAGTCTATTGATCTCCTCCCGATTCTTTGATGCTATCAACATGTCATCTACATATAGGAGAAGATATATGAAAGATCCATTATGTAGTTTGCAAAAATACACACAGTGATCAAAGCTGCTTCTAGTGTAATTTTGGCCAATCATAAATTGATCAAATTTCTTATACCACTGTCTTGGTGATTGCTTCAATCCATATAGCGACTTGTTCAACTTGCAAACCCAATCTTCTTTTCCAGCAACTTTGAAACCTCCAGGTTGGGTCATATAGATTTCCTCTTCCAAATCACCATGTAAGAATGCTGTTTTTACGTCTAATTGAACTAGTTCCAAGCCAAACTGTGCTACTAAGGCTAACAAAATACGTATGGAGGAATGTTTCACAACTGGAGAAAATACCTCATTATAGTCTATTCCCTCCTTTTGAGCATAGCCTTTGGCAACTAGCCTTGCCTTGTAGCGAATGTCATTCTTGTTTGGAAATCCTTCTTTCTGAGCATAAACCCATTTGCAACCAATTTCCTTCTTTCCCTTCGGTAGTTTAGCTAGCTTCCAAGTGTGATTCTTTTCAAGGGATTTCATTTCCTCATCCATGGCTTTCTTCCACTTTTCTTTATCTGGACTACTGCTCGCTTCAAGAAAAGTCTGAGGTATACCTTCTTCAACCACTGGAAATGCATAGGCCACCATATCCTTAAAACGAGCAGGCTTTCGAAGCTCCCTTCTTGGCCTACTAATGGCAATTGGTAAATCCTGTTGCTGCAGAGATTCTTGCGTTAAAACCTCTTCTTCTCTAGTCTCTAATTCTGTTTCTAAAGTATCAAGATCTACCCGTTGGTCATCTACTAGTTTAGTTGTAGTTGTCTGAAACTCCACCTGTTGTGGAGTACCCTCCACTTGCTGTTGACTTCTCTTTGGCTGGTGAGAAGTGTTGTCTGATTTTATCCCATCTGTAGTTACCTTTTTCAACATGGCAGATTCATCAAAGGTAACATCTTTGCTAGAAATAATTTTCTTTGAAGATAGGCACCAAAGTCGGAATCCTTTTACACCCGAAGTGACACCCATAAACAATGCCTTTTTAGCTCTTGGATCCAACTTAGATTCCTTTACATGATAATAAGCAGTGGAACCAAACACACGTAAAGAATCATAATCATATGCAGGTTTACCAGACCATACCTCTAAAGGTGTCTTGCCTTTTAGTGCGGCTGATGGTAGACGATTAATGAGATGGCCTGCATATGTGACAGCTTCAGCCCAAAATTGTTTGCCTAAATCAGCATGGGACAACATACACCGAACTCTCTCCAACAAGGTCCGGTTCATACGTTCTGCCACTCCATTCTGTTGTGGTGTATTTCTTACTGTGAAGTGTCGAGAGATGCCTTCTTCCTTGCAAACATCAAAAAAAGGATCATTTCGATATTCTGTACCATTGTCAGATCGGAGTACTTTAATCTTCCTCCCTGTTTGGTTTTCCATCATTTTTTTCCATGCAAGAAATTTCCCAAGCACCTCATCTTTGGATCTCATAGTATACACCCAAACTCTTCTGGAAAAATCATCAACAAATGTAACAAAATAATGTTTATTTCCCAAAGAAGCTGTCTTAGTTGGTCCCCATACATCTGAGTGAATATAATCCATTATACCTTTAGTGTTATGGATTGCATTGGCAAACTTCACTCTTGTTTGTTTTCCCAGTACACATTGTTCGCAAAAATCCATCTTGCAATTCTTTGCACCTTTTAATAATCCTTGCTTTGCTAAAGTTTGCAAGGATTTCTCTCCAGCATGTCCAAGCCTCATATGCCATAGCTTCGTTATCTCTGCTTCTTTGTCTGCTTCTACTGCCGCTGCTGCTATGCCAACTGCTGTGCTGCCTTGATAATGGTACAAATTTTTTCTGACACCTTTCATCACCACAAGTGCTCCTGAAATTACTTTTAGAATCCCGTTTTGCATATTGATGGTGAAACCTTTTGATTCTAAGGCTCCCAAGGATATAAGATTCTTTGCAAACTTCGGAATGTACCGAACATCTGTTAATGCTCTGGTTGACCCATCATGGTTCTTCAAGTAGATTGAGCCAAACCCAGCTATTTTGTGAGATTGGTTGTCGGCTAGATAAACAGCTCCGCCATCAATTTCTTCAAAGTTGAAGAACCATTCCTTTCTGGAACACATATGGAATGAGCATCCTGAGTCAAGCAACCATTCATCAGTACAAGTCTCTACTGAGACACAAGACAAAGAATAGTCTGACTCGTCATTTTCAGCTACACATGCTTCTGCTACAGCCTTCCCTTTCTTCTTTTGTAGCTTTGGGCAGTCTTTCTTCCAGTGGCCTTTCTCATGACAAAAAGCACATTCATCTTTTGCTACTTTGCCTTTTGACCGAGATCTGCCTCTTCTACCTGGCTTACGGCTTTGACTACGACCTCGAACGGTGTGAGCTTCACCAACAGAGCTTCTATGTTCTAGCTTATCTTTCTTCCTTATCTCGTTAGAATACAAAGCTGTAGTAACTTCTTTAAAGGTTATAGTTTCTTTTCCAGCTAACATACTAACAATAAGATGTTCATATTCATCAGGGAGTGAAGCTAATAGTATCAAAGCCTTATCAATATCATTGATATTTTCATCTAGATTCAACAAATCAGTAACTAAGGAATCAAATCTAGTGATGTGTTTATTCATGGTGGTACCTGGTAAATACTGGAAACGGTATAACTTCGTTCTCATGTAGAGCTTATTCTCTGTGCTCTTTTTCATGAATTTGTCCTCCAGTTCCTTCCATAGCTTGTGTGCAGATGTCTCTCTCATAAATGGGTATTTTTGCTCCTTGGAAAGACACAGCCGAATTGTACCACATGCCAAACGATTGATTCTTGTCCAATCCTTTTCTTCAATGTCATCTGGCTTCTCTTCTTCCAGTGCGAAATCAAGTTCTTGTTGGTATAGTATATCCAACACTTCACATTGCCACATGCCAAAGTTATTGGTGCCGTCAAACTTCTCCACGTCAAATTTTGCATTGGTCACCATCGTCTTTGATAATGATGCTGTCACAGGTGTAGTGGTTGATCGTTCACTGGATTCTTCTGCCATGGCTTCTTCCAATCACTATATTTTTTTTAAAAAAATATTTTTCCAAAAAAAGAGATAAACCTCTCTCTGATACCAATTGTTGGTAAAATCGGGTTAGTTTTCCCACTAATAACAATTTGTTATTATTCACGTGATGTGTGAACAGTAACAACACAGCGGAATAACCCGACAAATTCTCAGTTGATAAAATATAGTGACTGGAAAGATCGAATAACAGAATAAAAATGCAGAATGAATAAAGCACACCAGAAATTTTTACGTGGTTCGGCAAGCCTACATCCACGGCACTTAGAACACTTCACTAATAAAGGATGAGAAAAATACAACTTGGGAACATTTCCCATAATCAGGAGATTTCCAAAACGTTCCACTTTGGAACTACAAATGTACCCACAAACCCCAAAAAAAAAAAAAAGGAGCTACTAACAAAGCAACCGAATGCTTCTTGATTTCAGGAAAGAAAACGGTTCACGTTTCCTTCTTATGCTTCCAGAATGAAGTCACCGACCACAGTAAAAACTGAGCCAAATATTTGACTTTCAGAGTCAATCATATTCAAAACATTATTGGCATTTCTTTTAACAAGAATTAGAATCTAGGTTTATTATGTTCTGGGAGGGACAAAAATTCTTATTCCACTTGTTTTATAAGCTTAGAATCAAATCATAAATAATAAAATAATATTACAAATAAAATTCTAAATTTATAAAACATAATTTGAAATATAAAATGTTGTTCTATTATGAATTAAAAGTTTTCGCTAAACTTAATTTTTATTATTATCTCAAACCTTATTAATGAAACTTATAACATTATTATATTATATTTTCACAAATGACATAAATGAGACAAAACTTGACATGAGGTGTAAAACAAAATTTTTTGTCCCTAAACAAAGACAAGAATTTAAGTCCAAACTTTGACCATATCTCCATGCATTTAGTGTTCTTTAGTTAAGTTATATAGCCTAAAATGTCGTTAAAAATGTTTATATGTATCTAATTTTAATTTTACCCCTCGTACTTGTCCAATCATTCTTCGTACATCAAAACCAAATTCTCTTCTATATTTATGTTAAATATAGTTTACTATTTTGAGAGGGATCACCTATTATTGTTCCATTTCTATTGGAAATTAATTTTATATTTTAAAAGTGTAAGGAAACCCATAGAAACTAAAAAAGAAATAAAGTATGTATTCAACTTAATTTTCAATTATGACGAACTAAGGTGAATTAAGTAAGACCATTCAAAAAATTCAATGCTCACATAATAAATACTTGAAATTGATTTTGAAAGGGATTTTATTTTTGTAATTTCAATTAACAATTTAAACTTTTCAATTAATTTGGTTTTCCACGGTGGTGGGCTATCTAAATTGAGACAACCTCTTCCTTTGTTCTCCAATTTATTAATTTATTACCTTGTCCTACTCTCATTTTTTGATAAAAAAATATTTTTAATAAGTCTTAATTACTTGTAGCATTTTTTTTATTACCTTTAACTAATAAAAATTCAAGTGGGCGTAGATGTTATCCCATTTAAATCATCTAGAAATTAATAATTGATCTCTCTCCCCCCCTCTCTCTCACACACATGTAAAACCCTAATACAATTGATAAATAATTGAGTTTGTTATACATTTTAATAGAGATTAAATTTTTTATAATATGTATAAAAAAAATTTATTAAAAAAGATTATATTATTTAAATAATCTCTTTATTTTAAAGAGGTTAGTGTGACAACTAAAAATACCTTTGGCAAAAAGAAAAACAAGCTATGCTTGTTACTTATTTAAAAATCTTGGTGTTGAACTCAGCACAGGTGCCGCAATTTGCCTATGTAACAGATCAAATTCCAATAACTTACTCATCCCCCACATGACATATGAGGAATAAAGAATTCAAAGAACTCAAAGGTCTTGATGTCATAGCGAATTTGACATATAGTATTATACCATCCATTTGCATGCAACAATTTTAGTTATTTGGAAAACGAGTGAGAAAATCTTCCTAAGACTTTAATTATTAAGATATATTATACGTATATACGTATTTTTATATTTATTTTTTTCTCTTTTTTTTTTATATTTATAATTTTATTCATGCAAAATATTTATAAAAATATAGATATAAAAAAAATATACACCTAGCTTTTCCTTGTAAAACTATTGATATTTTGGAAACTCTGGTTGGCTTGGTTCTTTTCTCTGGTTGGAAGAGCGCCAATTTAGACTGCTGACTGCCTTGGCAAATTCATCTTCATCTTCATCCTCATCCGAAGGTTATGATGAAAGTGACACGAGACTGTTGCCATCTAAGATGCATCACTTTATCGCTTAGTCTAGCAGCAGCGAAGGGATTCTATGAGCTATTATAACACTTCAGAAACTGCAGACTTTTCCAAAACTACTTAAATTGGTGAATATGACAAGACCAATAATGGCTTCCGAAAATCTGTGCAACAAGAATGATATTCTTAAATTTTCATAGTTGATTGTTCAAAACTCACCAATCGCTCTCGTTGGGACCATTTTGATTCATAGATTTTTCCCATATAATTAAGAATCAGTAGACCAAAGTATAAGGTTTCAATCTCACTGTCACTATTCGTATTAAATATTTATTAATTTTATTCCAATTTACTTATATCAATTGCCAGTCATGTGTTTTAAATTATTAATTTAATTATATTTTTATGTGAATTGCAATGATTTAAGTTGGATTAACGTCTATGAATTTTTTTTTATAGTTATATAGAATTTTAGAATATTTTTATCTTAAACTTTTCTATGAAATTATTATTCGTGATTTAAATTATTTAATTCCTTCTTAATTCATAGAAACTCACAAATTTTTTTATTAATTAATCAGATTAATAAAAAAATTAAAGAGTAGAGAAATAAAACTCAATTTAATATAATAAAATTGAATTAATTCATATAAATATTTAATACTTTAAGTCTTAGTTACATCATAATTTTAGAAAAAAAATTAGACAGTCATAACACGTAAAAACATTAAATCTAAACTAAGAATCCAAAAAATCTCGTTCAAAAAATTCTATTCATAACTAGGTTACAATTCTCCAACTATTAAGAATCCAAACTCACGCTACGACATGGGTAACATGCTCTCTGCCTTGTGCCATGCTTACTTGCCACGGTACGGCGTGGAATTTCCAGGCTGTGGCATGGATATTTCATTGCTGTTCGAAGTTTGTTTCATTTCATGTTACTACTTTGTTCTTTTCATGCAAACTTAACTACTCACATTTTAATCATCAGCAGAAGTCAAAAAAGATGGGAAAAATACAATTTTCAATTAACTACTCACATGTGCACCTCGAATTTAAGCTCCTCATATTTGAAGAATGCACCCATACCATACCAGTCAACAAAGTAAGCCCGCCTACCTTAAATTATTCACTATAACTAGAGTGACTCTATCCCAAATATCCAACTATATAAATAGAGGTTCCTAGCTTAGCTTCTTCACTACAACCCAGAGTGAACTAAGTATTCCAACTTCCAACTTCCATTCATAACTTCTACGTTGTTAGCCAATATGGTTGCCGCTGAAATCCCTGCAATAGTGCTCGGCTCTTCCTCCAACCAGCGGAGGATGCCGGTGATTGGCCTCGGCACCGCGCCGGAGACCAACAGTAAGACTAGCACAAAAGATGCAGTCCTTGACGCCATTAAGCAGGGTTACAGACATTTTGATACGGCTGCAGCATATGGGGTGGAGCCAGCAGTGGGAGAAGCTATTCAAGAAGCACTTAAGTTAGGACTGGTTGGGTCCAGAGAGGAACTCTTCGTCACTTCTAAGCTTTGGTGTACCAACAATCATCCTCACCTCGTTGTTCCAGCTCTCCAGCAATCACTCAAGTGAGAAAATCTTCTATCTTTGCTCTTTCAACATTTTACTTTCACATTACGCAAGAAAATTAGTTTTGGATATCTGGCTAATCGATATATTTGCCATGATTTTAATCGCAGGACACTTCAACTTGAGTATTTGGACCTGTTTCTGATTCATTGGCCAATTAGTGCCAAACCTGGAAAGGTTACATATCCCATTGAACAGACAGAATTGGTGCCATTTGACGTGAAGGGTGTGTGGGAAGCCATGGAGGAATGCCAAAGACTTGGCCTCACCAAGGCCATTGGAGTCAGTAACTTCTCTTGCAACAAGCTTGAAAAGTTGCTTTCTTTTGCTGCCATTCCACCAGCAGTGAATCAAGTAAATAAATGGATCCATATAATGTTTGGTTCTTGTGATCAAATAATTTATGTTCATACACAAAATTTATGCGAACTTAAATGAATCATTTTAGGTGGAGATGAACCTTGCCTGGCAACAGAAGAAGCTAAGAGATTTCTGCAAGGAAAATGGTATTACCTTAACTGCATTCTGTCCATTGAGAAAAGGTGCCAGTAGAGGAACCAATGCTGTTATGGACAATGATGTGGTCAAAGAGATTGCTGAAGCTCATGGCAAGAGTATTGCTCAGGTTAATTAAAGAATCATCTAAATTTTTTGTTTAAGTACTTTCATTCAGTCGTCTACCAAAATTTTATCGAAGATTAGATTTCTTGACTATGAATCCTTGGAAAAATTTCAGGTTTGTCTTCGATGGTTATGTGAGCAGGGGGTAACTTTTGCAGTTAAAAGTTATGACAAGGAGAGGATGAAGCAAAATCTCCAAATTTTTGATTGGTCATTAGCAGAAAATGATTATGAGAAAATAAGTCAAATCGAGCAGGAGAGATTGATTAAAGGACCAACAAAGCCCCTTCTTAATGATTTATGGGATGATGAAATGTGAATTACGTGTTTTTTTTCTAAAGGCAGCTACCTATTATATCAACCAAGCACGAATTAGATTTCATTTAAGCTTCCCTAGTAAAAAAGTGTAATTTTAGAGTTATTGTAATGTTCATTGAGCATGTCTTCATTTGATCATCAAGAAGCTGCTGTAATGACTTCTTTACAATTAATTCGAATGTGATTTTGTGGCGTGTATTTGTCTTTCGTCACCAATAAAAGAACATTCGCAAGAAAAAAAATTATCGAACTATTCTTCAATGTCCCTTTGAGTTCCCTTGGACATTGAAGAATGAAATGTCCATTATTTCTAATTTTCTTTTCCCGCTAGTAAGATTTTTCAAGCAAAGGTGATGGGAATAGACAAACTAGACATGGACATCAAAATCCATATAAACAGAAGAGGAAACAAGGAATGTTATAGGGAAGGAATAATAAAGAAATGTCCATGTCTTGTTGGTGGAAACAAACAATTAGAAATGGAAATGGGCAATGGCTAGAGGGAAGAACGGATAACACCAGCAAAGGGATGAAGGCAAGTGAGAAAATGAAAGAGCAAGGGAAAGTAAAGTATAGAGAGGAGATGGCGAACAATGATTTCTCTCCACATTTTAACCAAGCAAGACTATTCATGAACCCCTCTCTCATTCTCACTCGTTTTGATTAAACTGGACTAACATAAAACAAATTAAGCAATACAAGGAATAGGGAACTGAGTTCCCACTATCAAAATACATCAAACCACAATCCAAATGAAGGACTTTCTTGGCTAAAACATCTGTAACTTGGTTACCTTCTTGTTTGGTGTGCTGAATCCTCAACTCAAGCTGTCCTTGCATATTTAACATGCAAGTATGAACAACGCTATTCCAAGAATGAGCAATATTCTCTCTCAGTGAAACCTGGATAGCTAAAAAAGAATTATACTTAATAATGAGTTTATGAATGTGGTTAACAATATTGTTTAACAATTTCCACTCCCTTAAATACTAGGGTTATTTTTTATTTCTTGCTAGTGATAATATATTTTGCTACCATTATACATTTTAAAGGAAATTTCACAATAAAAAATATGAACATAGAACCAAGTCTTTAAAGTTATCTCAACAGTATAACTCTTATTGAGTTGCAAATATTTATTTTAATTATTTTTTGGTGATTCTACAATGTCATTATTATTTAATTATTTTATATAACTCTTACAATTATTTATTTTAATAATATAACTCTACAAATTTTTTAAAATAAATCCCACTACTTCTCATATTTATAATTTATATAATTCACATAGTAAATGTTTAACTCCCGCAAAATCAATTATATAACCCATTTGATGACATAGAGTTTGAGAATTATTGTTGCAACTTATTGGTTCAAGTTTCATAGACTATACAATTTCTTATGCACTCCCAATTGGAAATTCATATTATAAAAATATGAACATAAAGTTTAAGTCTATAATAAAGTAAATTTGATGAACTTCATACTATAAACTTCCACTAACTACAGGTCAAAAAAGATGGGCCAATACAACTTTTAATCACCCGAATGGGCACCCCGAATTCAAGCTCGTCATATCTGAAGCATGCATCCATAGTATACCACGTGGTCAAAAAAGTAATCCCACATAACCCTAATTATTCAATAGAATATTGACTGTCAGTCCCAAATGTCCAGCTACACATCCACACACCTTGCTTACTACTTCACTAGTAGTATATTGATTACAATTCTACATACACCGATTCGCCTCTTCAAAAATTTAAAACTGGTTTTCCATTTATTTTATTATTATGTGAGACTGTCTTTTATCATTTTTATTTCAAGAACGCAGCCTCTAAATTAAATTTAAGACAAATACTTAATAAAAAGATCAGAGGCTGCCTCACAAAAAATTCCAAAATAATGATAATTGATAAGACTAAGAGATTAAATAATTGATTTAAATTAAACATTTATAAGATATTGGGAAATTATAGAATATGTTTTGAAGGTCAACAAAGATGGAAAAATAACTAAATGCGGTCCTCCAATTCACGCTCCTCACATTTTAAGCATGCATCCATAGAATCCATAAGATATCCAGTCAAGAAAGTAACCAACCTACCCTAAATCAGTCACTAAGATTACAATATGTCCCAAATATCCAACTATATATAGGCTAGGTGTACTCACTTTGCTTCTCCACTACAACCCAGAGTGAGTTAATTAGTATTCCAACTTCTAGTCAAAACTCCTACGTGGTTTTCACTTGTTAGCCAATATGGTTGCCGATGAAATCCCTGCAATAGTGCTCGGCTCTTCGTCCAACCAGCGGAGGATGCCGGTGATTGGCCTCGGCACCGCGCCGGAGACCAAATATCTAACTATAAATGAGTGTTTTAAGTATAACGGACTAAAATAAGTATTTATTTAATAACTTAATCTTTTGAATTAAACTTTTTTTGAAATTAATCATTTAAAAAAATTTAAGTTTCTCTTCGACGATTGTATGAGCAAAGAGTAACTTTTACAGTTAAGAGCTATGACAAGGAGAGAATGAAGCAAAATCTCCAAATTTTAATTGGCCACTTCAAGAAAATGATTATGAGAAAATAAGGCAAATCAAGTAAGAGAGGTTGATTAAGGAACCAACTAAGCCTCTTCTTGAAGATTTATGGGATGACGAAATCTGAAGGGAGTTGCCTATTATCAATCAAGCACCAATTAAGTAAAAAAATGTAATATCAATAGTTATTTCAGCGTTCATTGATCGTGTGTTCTTTATGTTATCATGAAGCTGCAATGTTGACTTATCTACAATAAATTTTATATGATTTGATAGCATGTGTCTAAAATTATTGTTACAGTGAGATTAAAATGGGGTTAACCAGAAAATCCCAGTTGGGAAGTCGTGAAGAGCTTTCCAACACATATCTTATAATAGTGAAAATTCCATCTAAACAGATAGGAGCCTTAGATTCTGTATTTTCTGAACCTGTTTCGTAACTAGACTCTTCTTTGATTAGAATAAAAAAAATATAATACTTAAAAAATAATTTCCCATCTCTTTAAAAAAAAAAAAACTTTGATTAGAATAAAAAAATATATAACACTTTAAAAGTGCCTCATTTTAAAAATTTATTTTAAATCATTATTTACTTTGAGCCGCCCTAATACTTTCCATCATGGTATTGTCTTATTTAGGAGGGAGCAATTATAAGCTTTATTTGTGTCCTTAAACACAAGACTTTTTTTTTTTTTGAAGAGAAGATACTTTCATTAGCCATATGTCTATAACCCAAATGACTAAACTCCTAATTTTACTCATAGATAGATAAATTTAAACTTTTTAACATTAAATACAACAGAATGTGGATTTAGAAGCTCAACCTGTTGCTGTTAGAAAGAGTTTTGGACTGATCGAGGGTGCTCATGCATGTATCAGTGGGTGAATGTGAGTCATCAATGAAGCACTTCAGGTTGACAGACTTAAATATTTCCACCAACCCTGTTTTTAACCTTGTGCTTTGCACCAGTTGGATTAATTGGTATTTGTTCATGTCAAAGAGATAGAGATAGCATTAACTATTAAGTATTAACACAACAAAGTAGAAATGAAAACTAAGAGAATCAACTTCTTGACCAAAAAGGATGGCTCCCTTCAACTGGTACTTGAATATCTCTAACCACAAAAAGGCCCACCTTCCATATATAATATTCATCTGTTCAAACCTAGCGTGCTCAACGACCAAGTCTATAAGAAATGTGCTTAATTTCATCTATAATGTCCTACAAAAGTTAAGTGAGTTAAGTTGAAATTTAAAGATTATCATATATATGGGTGTAGAGATGCAAGAATTCAACCACCTGCTGTTATGGTCAAAGTTGTAAGTGATCGTTTACTTTGGCAAAAGACTCTAGGTACAAATTCTTACTGTAAGGTTTGGAGATGGTAAACATAGGTGCCACACTAGTTAGGTAAAATTGAGCCTTGAGAAGTTTTCTTCTCTAATAATGTATCTTCTAACTAGTATATATTTAGGACTAATGCCCCTTAGCAAGTCCTTTGAGTAATGTCCGATTTACTTTTCCACGAACATAAAAAGAATCTTAAAAATTTTAAGATTAAATTATTCTTTTAGTTCTAATAGTTTTTTGAAAGTTAAGTTTTATTCTTTATATATTTCAAAACCTATAAAACAATCATTAGAATTTTTTTAAAAAAAAGTTAAATGTTTCATTCTTGCCATTATTGTTCGATACATGTTTCTTTTTTAAGTAAATATGACCACCTATGCACAAGTAAACACTTAGACTATTAAATATAAGGATTGTTTTATAAGTTTTGAAAAGTATAAAAATTAAAACTTCAATTTTTAAAAAATTATAAAGACTAAAAGAATAATTTAACTTTTTAGTAAATTTGGACAAAACAAAAGCTTTAATGAACATTAATGACAAAAATGAAAATTTAATTTTTTAAAAACTATAAGAAGTATTTTATAAGTTTTTAAAATATAAAGATTAAACTTAACTTCTAAAAACTATGAGGACCAAAAGAATGTTTCAACCAAATTTTAATTGATTGCATGCTATATTATTGAATTCAAATACTCTTGAATATTTTATAACTCTTGCATTGTTTTACATGTGATGCAAAGTTTGATATACTATACAAGAGTAACTTTTAGATGTCACTAGTGTAGTTACAAAATGATGACTTATGACGAGGTTAAGGCAGCAGACAAGTTCGTTAGCCGAATGGATTGGTAAAATTAAACCCAAACAAAATTGGCATAATTCGGTATTTTAGCTATAACTTTTTGTTTAGATGGAACTTTCACTATTATAAGATATCTGTTGGAAAGCTCTTCATGACTTCGCAACTGGGATTTTCTGGTTAACCCCATTTTTGAGCCCAAAATCTCACTATAACAATAATTTTAGACATATGCTACCAAATCATATAAAATTTATTGCAGATAAGTCAATATTGCAGCTTCATGAGCACTAAAAGAAAACACGAGCAATGAGCGTTACAATAACTATTGATATTACATTATTTTACTTAATTGGTGCTTGATTGATAATAGGCAGCTGTTTTCAGATTTCATCATCCCATAAATCATCAAGAAGAGGCTTGGTTGGTCCCATAATCAATCTCTCCCGCTTGATTTGACTTATTTTCTCATAATCAGTCTTTGTAAGTGACCAATCAAAAATTTGGAGATTTTGCTTCATTCTCTCCTTGTCATAACTTTTAGCTGCAAAAGTTACCCCTTGTTCGTATAACCATCGAAGACAAACCTGAAAATTTTTCCAAGTATTAATATACAAACAATTTCGAGAATGATAAAAATATGCCTACTAATGGTTTGGAAGGGAAAAAATAGATAGTTTATATAATTAACCTGAGCAACACTCTTGCCATGAACTTCAGCAATCTCTTTGACCACATCGTTGTCCATGACAGCGTTGGCTCCTCTACTGGCACCTTTTCTCAAAGGACAGAATGCAGTTAAGGTAATACCATTTTCCTTGCAGAAATCTCGGAGCTTCTTCTGTTGCCAGGCAAGATTCATCTCCACCTACAAAGATTTTAATTAAAGTTCACATAAATTTGTGGTTTAAATATAATTTAGTATTTAAATAATTAATCTATGTATATATATTTAAGGGTTCACTTATTACTTGATTAACTGCAGGTGGGATGGCAGCAAAAGAGAGCAACCTCTGAAGCTTGTTGCAAGAGAAGTTGCTGACTCCAATGGCTTTGGTGAGGCCAAGTCTTTGGCATTCCTCCATGGCTTCCCAGACACCCTTCATGTCAAATGGCACCAATTCTGTCTGTTCAATGGGATATGCAATCTTTCCAGGTTTGGCACTAATGGGCCAATGAATCAGAAACAGGTCCAAGTACTCAAGTTGAAGTGTCCTGCAATTAAAATCATGGCAATACATTAATTATCTGAACGTCCCAAAGTAATTTTCGTGCTTAAGGTGAAAGTAAAATGTTGAAGGGCATTTCTAAAGAGCATAAAAGACCAAAGATAGAAGCTTTTCTCACTTGAGTGACTGCTGGAGAGCTGGTACAACAAGGTGAGGATGATTGTTGGTGCACCAAAGCTTAGAAGTGACAAAGAGTTCCTCTCTGGATCCAACTAGTCCTAGTTTAAGTGCTTCTTGAATAGCTTCTCCCACTGCTGGCTCCACCCCATATGCTGCAGCAGTATCAAAATGCCTGTAACCCTGCTTGATGGCCTCCAAGACTGCATCTTTTGTGCTAGTCTTACTGTTGGTCTCCGGCGCCGTGCCGAGGCCAATCACGGGCATCCTCCGCTGGTTTGCGGAGGAGCCGAGCACTAGTGCAGGGATTTCTGAGGCAACCATATTAGCTAACAAGTGACAACAATGCAGAAGTTATGAGAAGAAGTTGGAATACTTAGCTCACTCTGAGTTGTAGTGAAGAAGCAAAGTGAGTGACCTCTATTTATATAGTTGGTTATTTGGGACAGATTTGTCATTTTAGTGAATAATTTAGGGATGGGATGGCGGGCTTACTTTCTTGACTGATTATGGTACGGAATCTCTGCATGCATGCTTAAAATCAGACGAGCATGAATTCGAAGACCGCATTTAATTTGCCCATCTTGTTTGACCCTCAAAGATATTCTATCATTTTAAAGTTTGTAATGTATCAATGTCCAGTTCTTGTAGATTGTCTGATCTTTTTGGCTTATGTTTTTGGTTATTCCAAAGCAACGTGGTTTGACCCTCTATTTTCCTGCATTCTACCTTTTATCCCTCACCACCAAACCACATATCTAATAGCTTGTGTTATTTTATTTGTTACTTGAATATCTTACCTCTCACAAAAAAAAAAAAAAAAGTATTTAAGGGAGTGGAAATTATTAAAAACAAATATCTTTTTTTTATTATAGATTAAATATCATTTTAATCCTACTAAAATTAAAATTATTATAAAATTGTCTTTGTCAAATAATTGGCTATAAAATAATTCATTTTAAATTTAAATAGTTACAAATTAAACCTTTTGCACCATAAGTTGTTAAACTTATTTTTTATAATTTTTTGTGGACTCCACTAAACTTATAAGAGTTGTTTTCATTTCTCTCATCTCACCATAGATTACTATACACTTTTTGTCACAATTCAAGGTTCTCTTATTACAGAATCTATGATTTTCTATTTCTTCCAACTGGGATCACTGTATCCCTGCAACAAGTATTGTAACTAGGCTTAAATAAAAAAAGTGTTTTCTTGACACCTAGTGAAGGTGTTTGATGAGATGGACAGTACCTTAATTATTGGACTGAGTCAGTTCAATTAATCCTTCACTCTTGTCTCTCCTACCTCAAAATGCCCACCTTGTTCCTCTACTACGTCTAAGACCTAAACGAAGAATTCTTAATTGCAAAACTTGTGTTTAGAAAATAAGCATTATGAAGCTCGCAAACTATCTTCCAAATCAATACATGCATCTTGTCCACGACAAAGCTTGGGACAGATGATGAAGGGAATAAGGGAATTAAGCTGACTAACTCTTGTTATTGTCTATGTTATCAAAACTTTCTCTATTTGTAAAGAAAATATGTTAGTAAATATTTAACCCTGTAGATCAATTTATAACTACTTAAATTTAAAAAAAAAAAAAGATTATTTTACAACTTATAATCTAAGAGAGATTATCTTATAATAACTTCGATTTGTTAAAGACTAAAATAATATTTTAGTTTAGAATAAATTTTAAAAATACTTCTTAAATTTTATGTCACACATATTTTATTTTAAAATTTTTAAAATGTATATATTATTTTTAAACTTTAAGTTTTTTTAAAAAATTTAATTAAAAAAATTTCCATTACATTATATCTTTATTAATTTATGTTTTTAACAGATAAATGAAAACAATATAAAAAAAATGATGAGATAAAAATATTTTTTTATTAAATTTTAACGAAAATTATAGTTTAGGAATAATGAGTACATTTCAAAAATTTAAAATAGTTAAATACATATTTTAAAGATTCTAAAAAATAAAATACACGTTAAACAAAATTTGTTGAATATTTTAAAAGTTTTCCTTTTATATACATACAATATGTACCGTCCCGTGAAATGGGCAACGGGCTTAATATATATAGTATATAGTTTATTCCGGCCCGTGAAATGCGCTGCGTTCTCAAGGATTATATATATAGATTAAAAAAAAGCCTTTGAAGTATATAGAAAAAATTATCTTTAGTTTTTATCTGTAAAATTATCTTTACATCTAATTTTAAATATGATATATATTTAATTTTTATATCTGATTAAATGGAAAATACAAGTAGTAGTGCAATTTAGCATTGCCATGTATTACTAATTATTTAGAAAAATTTTACTAACAATTATAGAAGATAAATAGATCTTGCTATTTACACAATGATTTTTATATCAAATGATATTATTTTTATTTCAATTATGTTAATTTGACAGAAAAAATTAAACTAATAATGCAAATTTCATGTTTCAACATATAGTATTAATCATAAGATTTGAAAAACCTGTAACTCTAAATCTTAAGACAAAATTAACAGAGTATAACCGTTATTAATTTCTATTCGCTCCAACCACTTATCATACCACACACATATATATATATGGTTCAGTCCTTAAAATTGACTAAGCTTAGTCTCAATATAAAGAATTCTCTTAAGGTTGAAAAGAGAAGGGAAAGAAAAGGCTAGGCATTGTATATACTTCATGCATTATAAGACTCTAGAGAAAGAACTATGTAACTTCCTGATAGAGTAAAGAAAAAAAGAAGTTACATATGGGCAAGATAGAAAATTTTTAAGAGAACATTTAATGCTCACATGCATTTTCTTCTAATTATATGGACATACATCTCAACAAGAAAGAAATCTTCCTTTTTAATAAAGACAAAAAGGAAGCACATTATATGTAATGAAATATTCAAATTAATAATATATTTAATTAAAATTTATTAGCATTAGTATTTTTAGAATTTTATTAAGTTAATTTCTTTTATATCTGGGTTTTTTATCTATATTTTTATTAGAAGTAATTTTATTTAAAATATTAATCGAGAATTAAATACAAACATCTCCTTCAATTAAAATTTGAAACTAGTTTATCACTTTGCCAATAACATTATTTAGTAGACTTAATTAGTTGATATTAAATTAATTTTTTGAAATATATAAAATTATAAAATATACTTTTTTATTAAGTTAAATTAATATTGAACATATCTAAATTATTCTTTTCTTACTCTGTAGATACTTTATGCAATGATTAAATTTTTTTATTTAATCTAAATTGTCTTTCTCTTAACTAACTCACATGTACTCAATAGAAAAAACGAGTTTTATAAAATTACCATTAATTGATGACCGATGACTGATGACTACTGACTACGCCGTCAGACTTGACCTTTGATTCATGATCACAGCCATTGGTCCTCCAAAACCAGCCCCGCAACCTTGCCACACTTTTCCATTCCATGAAGAGATATATTAAATCAGAGCAAAGAATATCCATGGCATGGAATTTAATTTGGATGAATTACCCTACCAAGTCCCTTTAACAAAGACAAAGAGACTAATGATCAAGGATATATATATATATATATATATATATATATATATATATATATATATATATATATTTGTATAAGAAAAAAATAAAAAGTGTATAAAACAAGTGTTTACAAACTTAACATAACACTACTCTTCTACTAAATTGGTGGTCTAAGAAAAGTTAAGAATATTAATATTTGTAGAATATAAATTTATTATTAAAATTTTAATTTATAAATAATTTATTTTAAGCTAATTAAAAAACTCAAAAAAAATTTTGGAGGCACTACTCTTTTAAAATGAGTCATCTCCCTTTTATAGTAAAAGATAGTCTCATTGGCAAGAGTCACATACTATATATATATTAAACTCAGTCAACTTATCTTTTTGTTTTTGTAATTAAGAGTCAGTTTTTTTTTTTTTTTTTATGAAGAAGCAATTTTATTAAACATCCAAAGAAAGTACATCTAGAAGGAAGGTCGGTGGATATTCCATCCAGCAAACTATAGGATTAAGATTGAAGCTTTTAAGTGTGTTCGTTTGTTTCTTTTTCTTGCCAACATTATGTAGATTGATTCTATTTAAAGTGCTATAAGAATATGTACCCAACAGAAAAGTACTATAAGAATATAGTAGCTGCTGATTTTTTTTTTTCTAATAATGAGTAGTAGCTTATTATTATTATTATTAACACATATACACATATATATATATATATATATATATATATATATATATATATATATATATATATATATATATATATATATATATTGTCTTGACAACCAATATTTAGTAACATAAACCTATTACTAAATCTCTCAACAAATAAAACTATAAAAATAATAAAATTCTTCTTATACAACATAAGAATACCGTACTATGAGCCATTGACTTTTTCTTTCTTTCTTTTTTTCTCCATTAAAGCTAATCAATAAATCAAGCAGATCTACTAATTAAAAAATTAATCATCAAAAAATGACATAGTTAATAAATAATTAAGTCTTTTAAACATGTTGACAAAAATTTGATTCTTATTGATGTATATAAAAAAACTTTATTAAAAAAAAATTATCTAAAAAAATTAGTCTTTAACTATTGTGTTAGGGAATACATTTAGTCCAAACCAAAAAAAAAATTAAAAATTAATCCATCAAAAGACCATCTATCATAGACATGGTCAATATTTGAAATAAATAATGGCCTGAACCAGCTTTTTTATGTCATTTTTTCTCTATAAAAGGAAGTAGATCTACCAGACTCGACCAAGTGCAGCTAAGCTAGAAAGCATAGTTTGAAATATATACATTGTTATCACTTCTCCAATCTAAATTAACATGGCTGCTATTGAAATCCCTTCATAGTGCTTCCCTCATCTTCCGGCCAAGGGCGGATGCCGGTTATCGGCATGGGCTCTGCGCCGGACTTTACTTGCAGGAATGACACAAAGCAGGCAATCATTGAAGCCATCGAGCAAGGTTACAGACATTTTGACACTGCTGCTGCTTATGGCTCAGAGCAGGCTCTTGGAGAAGCCACTAAAGAAGCAATTGAACTTGGACTTGTGTCAAGAGAAGAGCTCTTTGTCACTTCCAAGCTGTGGTGCACTGACAATCATCGTCATCTTGTTCTCCCTGCCTTGAAGAGATCACTTAAGTAAGAACCAATTACTCTTATTTACAATCCTAAGTAGAATATAATAGGTTATAGCCCATTAGGGTTTAGAGATATTTTTAGTTTTTAGTTTTTAGAGATTTTTTTTCTTCTTATATACAGCTTCTGCTTCTTTATTTTTTTTCTTTTAAGCATTCCTTTATAAGCTTTTATAAGAAAAGTAATTCTTTTTTGTTTTTAGAAGTGTTTTTACTTTTTAAAAAAAAAAATTTATTCAGACAATTTAAAATTATATAAAAATATTTTGTTTTCTTGCCAGAATCACTTATGGCACAAAAAAACAAAAATCTAAACAAGCTCTTGATGATCTTATATTGTTACCTAATCAAGAGGTTTGTGGGTTTTCCATCCTTTGCATGCAGGACACTTCAATTGGAATACCTGAACCTCTATCTGATCCATTGGCCCATCTGTGCCAAGCCAGGGAAGTTTTCATTTCCCATTGATGCCGAGGAACTCATACCATTAGACTTGAAGGTTGTGTGGACAGCTATGGAAGAATGCCAGAGGCTTGAACTTACTAGAGCTATTCGAATTAGCAACTTCTCTATCAAGAAGCTTGAAAATCTCCTCTCTTTTATACCATATTAACCCGTCTAATTAGATCGTTTTATTAGCAATTAGTTTCTTATAAAAATTGACATGATTAAAAAAAAAAAAAAAATTGGACACAGAAAAAGATAGGGCTGTCTAACTGGACCAGCTTAATTACGACATGTGTTTTGAAAATGGGTCCCATATGTTTCCTCAACATGCTGTAACCATTTAAAAAATTAATAAATTTTTTTACCATAGTCTTTGCATATATTACAGATCAGTCCCAGTGTGACTATCAAAAATCAGTGTGTGGACCCCACGCTCCCATAATATCCTAGTGAGTGAGTGGGTGTTGCTGCAATTACTATTCATCAATTCTACCTCTAGCTGGGTCTGAAATTGGGTCACCCAACCCAGTTATGACTAGAGTAGATTATTCAATATTTCTAACTTATTTGGGCACGATTTTCACACTATTAAACTTAAAACTCAATAATCTATTAAACAGTATGAAATTCCTATAAAAAATTGTGCTTTAAGGTGCTTCCAAGCCTTGAAAAAGGACCTATCGATAATTGCTTGAAAATTCTAACCAGACAGAAACAAGACAAGAAAATCTTTCAAAATCTTCTAATTCAAATTACAATAATTCAAGGGGTGCTAACGTGATATAGTTAAGTTAGTGGGTTGCAGCACAACTTGAGAAAAGACCAACTTAACAGGGAACCAAAAGATAAATGCAAACCACAAGATTTTTTATACGGCGAGGATTATGTCATGGAAGATGGGGTTAAATAACCCACGGGGAAAGTTAGACGCTCCCAAAAAGAAAAAGAATTCCGCGATGAAAATTGACTAGGTTCATCATGGATAAGGGTAAGACGTCATTGCATACATATTGGCCACCTTAGCCGCCGGACTGGACAGTGACATATAAAGAGGCCACTTATTCTCTTTCTCCATTCAGATAACCAAATTGAAAGCAGCCAAGAAAAGAAAGTTTCACACAATGTCTCCAAGCAAAATCCCCGGACTGGTGCTCCAATCCTCCTCCAACCACCGCAGCATACCGGTGATCGGCTTGGGCACCGCATCCGACGATCCCGGCTCCGATGCCACGAAACTGGCAGTGATAGAAGCCATCAAGCAAGGTTACAGGCACTTCGATACGGCTTATGTGTATGGCTCGGAGAAGGCTCTAGGAGAAGGCATAGCCGAAGCCCTTCGGCTTGGCCTTGTTGGGTCCAGAGACGAACTCTTTATCACTTCTAAGCTATGGTGCACCGACACACATGCTGATTGTGTTCTCCCTGCTCTCCGCACATCACTTCGGTCAGTAAAAGTTAAATTTATTTTTAACCTTTTTATCTCTTGTTTTAACATGGACTTAGATCTTAGGGTCAACTTTATTGCAGTGAGTTGAATAACACATTATACACATTTTATTTTTTTATTCTTTGCTTTTGACATTGTATCTCAAATATTGTTACAGTTAATATTGATGAATGAAAATTCATTAATATAATAATTATAATTTTGGTTAAGATTTTTTAAAAAAAATATTTTCACATGCCACTCCTCATGCATTAGTTTGCTGAAAAAAACCACTGACACGTGGGCCCTACAATGAAGCAGGAATCTTCAATTAGAGTATCTGGACCTCTATTTGATCCATTGCCCCATTAGTGCCAAACACAGAAAGTTATTTCCCGATGATGGGAAAGTCACAGAATTTGACTTTCTTATTAAAAAAGACGACGTCGTGCCACTAGACTTGCAGGGCGTGTGGAGAGCATTGGAAGATGCACAAAATCTAGGACTCACGAAATCTATTGGAGTCAGTAACTTCAGTCGCAAGAAGCTGGAAAATCTACTCTCCTTTGCTTCCATACCTCCCTCTGTGAATCAAGTAAGTCACATCTTTCTCTAACCATCTATTAGCAATCGACTCATGTCATTAGCTACACACCCTATTGATCTAATTTTCATAAATGAAGTATAATGTCACTGGCAAAACAAGATTTGAACTAAATATAGGCTTACACGCTAATGTAAAATAGTTGGTAAGATAGAAGTTATTATATAATAATAATAATTTTTTGTTATTGAACGACATCTAATAATTGAAAAGCTATTACTTTTTTTTTTCATTTCTCTCTCATATTTTTTAGGCTCATTTTATTATATTTTGATAATACAACCACCATGTACTGCAGGTTGAGTTGAATCCTTCATGGCAACAGAAGAGTCTAAGAGAGTATTGCAAATCAAAAGGTATAATCATAACTGCATACTCACCTTTGGGAGCTAAAGGTTCCTCGTGGGGCACCAATAATGTCATGGACAACCAACTGCTCAAGGAGGTTGCAGAGCTTCATGGCAAATCTGTTGCTCAGGTTTGAAATAATTAAATAGATTTTTTAACTAATGAAGTGAGGTAGAAGACATGGACATATGTATTTGGATCGATTTGCATCTTCTATCTCGCTTCTATTCCATTTCTTTTCTTACTTCTAAAAAACCATAATATGGCTCTAAATTTCAGTTATATATCCTCTTTTATATGACTGACAGGTTAGTCTTAGATGGTTATATGAGCAAGGTGTCAGTTTTGTTGTCAAGAGCTACAACAAAGAGCGGTTAAAGCAAAACTTAGAAATTTTTGATTGGTCACTAACAGAAAATGACTATGAGAAAATAAGTCAAGTCAAGCAGGAACGTAATATGAATGGACCAACAGAAGTTCCCATTGAAGACCTTTGGGATGGGGAAACTTAAAAATAGAGAATTGTGCTTAAGTTTTATGTTAGTTCCCATGAGGCCTTTAGTCTTCAATTTCTTTATGTCTTTGATTTCAAAATTGTCCATCTATTTGGTATTTCGATGTAATTGCTAGCCACTTTATGTTGGGTTAACCCCACACCTTTGTATTGTGTTATCAATAAATCCTGAGATTATGGGACAAAAGAATCTCTCACTGATATAAATTATTTGGCTATGTCATTTTGCTTTGTAGAACCTCCCATTGCTACCACATTTGGATTATTATAAAATTAAGTTATAACTTATATCTAAAGGCTAACCATACCACATGCAAGTCGTATTTGTTGGAGAAATACAATGTATCGCTTAAGAGAGGCTAAATTCGAAGGGCTACTCATTTGCTCTCCACGTACCAATTTACAAACTAAATAACTTTTGCGCACTAGGTACACTAATATTTTTTCTATTTCATTTTTTTAAGAAAAATAATTAAATTATTAATTTTTAAAAAATAAAATAATTAAGAAAATTATCTAAGCCTTGTATTTTCAAGATCCTAATAGTGTTAAGTAAAGCAAACAATATGAATCATTTCAATTCTTAATTTTATTTTTGATATATATATATATATATATAGTCATAAATTAATAAATAAAATCAGTATAGCATGTTATCTTGCAAATTAGCACCCCACCTATATTTCCAAGATCCATATATACCTTCTCCCATGACCGCCATAAAGCATCAGGTACTGTTTAATATGATAATTTCACACAAGAGATAAATCATCAAATACATAATTAATATATAAATAATTGAAAATAATAAATAAATACAGATTTTTAAGGAATAAATGCGATGTGAAATTCTTGTCATTGCTTAACCATTTCTAAAAGACATGGTATAACATGGTGAATATTTATAAAGTTGTTATAAATGCTTTCCAATGACATTGAGTACCATATTAACCCGTCTAATTAGATCGTCTCATTGGCAATTAGTTTCTTATAAAATATTCACATGATAAAAAAAAAAATTGCACACAGAAAAAGATAGGGGCTGTCTAACTGGACCAGCTTAATTACGACATGTGTGTTTGAAAATGGGTCCCATATGTTTCCTTAACATGCTGTAACCATTTAAAAAATCAATAAATTTTTTGACCATAGTCTTTGCATATATTACAGATCAGTCCCAGTGTGACTATCAAAAATCAGTGTGTGGACCCCACGCTCCCATAATATCCTAGTGCGTGAGGGGGTGCTACTGCAATTACTATTCATCATCTTCTACCTCTAGCTGGGTCTGAAATTGGGTCACCCGACCCAGTTATGACTAGAGTAGATTATTCAATATTTCTAACTTATTTGAGCACGATTTTCACACTATTAAACTTAAAACTCAATAATCTATTAGACCCGTATGAAAGTCCTATAGAAAATTGTGCTTTAAGGTGCTTGCAAGCCTTGAAAAAGGACCTATCGATAATTGCTTGAAAATTCTAACCAGACAGAAACAAGACAAGAAAATCTTTCAAAATCTTCAAATTCAAATTACAATAATTCAAGGGGTGCTAACGTGATATAGTTAAGTTAGTGGGTTGCAGCACAATTTGAGAAAAGACCAACTTAACAGGGAACCAAAAGATAAATGTCAACCACAAGATTTTATATACGGCGAGGATTATGTCATGGAAGACGGGGTTAAATAACCCACGGGGTAAGTTAGACGCTCCCGAAAAGAAAAGGAATTCTGCGATGAAAATTGACTAGGTTCATCATGGATAAGGGTAAGACGTCATTGCATACATATTGGCCACCTTAGCCGCCGGACTGGACAGTGACATATAAATAGGCCACTTATTTTCTTTCTCCATTCAGATAACCAAATTGAAAGCAGCCAAGAAAAGAAAGCTTCACACAATGTCTCCAAGCAAAATCCCCGGACTGGTGCTCCAATCCTCCTCCGACCACCGCAGCATACCGGTGATCGGCTTGGGCACCGCGTCCGACGATCCCAGCTCCGATGCCACGAAACTGGCAGTGATAGAAGCCATCAAGCAAGGTTACAGGCATTTCGATACGGCTTATGTGTATGGCTCGGAGAAGGCTCTAGGAGAAGGCATAGCCGAAGCCCTTCGGCTTGGCCTTGTCGGGTCCAGAGACGAACTCTTCATCACTTCTAAGCTATGGTGCACCGACACTCATGCTGATCGTGTTCTCCCTGCTCTCCGTACATCACTTGGGTCAGTAAAAGTTAATTTTTTTTTTTTTAACCTTTTTATCACTTGTGGTCAATTTTATTTTATTGTAGTCGGTTGACTGTACGATTGGAGTATGTCACATTAACATCTTATCAAACAACTATCCTATTTTCTGTCTATATACATATTCCTCTTAGTCAACTGACTTGTATAGTCCTCTCTTTCTCATTTTTTATTTCAAGCTCTTACAATTGGGGTTACTGAAAGCGTCCTCTCACTTTATTTGAGAGTTTCTTTCACTTAAATATTTTAAATTTTTTTAAAATATTTATATATTTTAGAGTCGAACGATTTTAGAGAATCGTTTAAAATAAAAAATGATTTTAAAAAATTATTTAAACTAAAAAATAACTTTTCAAAATCGTTTTACAATAAAATACAAGAGATATTTTAAAAATTTTTAAAATATTTAAGTGTGGGAGGCTCCCAACAAAGTGGGAGGCACTTTAAGTAATCTCTATTGATTAAAAATTATTAAATAATAGTACAAAATCATAATATCATTAAATTATTTAAAATATTTTTTTATCAACTATAAAAAAAGTGAGATAAATAATGAAATAATATAAAAAAATTATATTATTGTATTGTATATGTATAAATAGTCTCCTTTACTATGGGTTTCTTTCATATATATATTACTAAGTTGAAAGAGACATCTGTCAGTTTCCAATAATTATGTACATGTATCTACATTTAGAAGAAAAATTTAATTATATTTTAGTATTATACTGAGTAATTATTTGCTAAAAATGTCTAGTGACATGTGGCCCTACATTGAAACAGGAATCTTCAATTAGAGTATCTGGACCTCTATTTGATCCATTTCCCTATTAGTGCCAAACCCAAAACTTTATTTCCTGATGATGGGAAAGTCACAGAATTTGACTTTCTTATTAAACAAGACGACATCGTGCCGTTAGACTTGCAGGGCGTGTGGAGAGCACTGGAAGAAGCCCAAAAACTAGGCCTCTCAAAATCTATTGGAGTCAGTAACTTCAGTCGCGGGAAGCTCGAAAATCTACTCTCCTTTGCTACCATACCTCCCTCTGTGAATCAAGTAAATCACATCTTTCTCTAACGATCTATTTGCTATCTACTCGTGTCATGAACTACTCACCCTAACCATCTATTTTTCATAACTGAAATGTATTGTCAATGGCAAAAGGAGAGTACTTAGGTTAAATACAGGCCTATACCTTAGTGCAAAATAATTTATTTTATGTAAGTAAGAGATTTAGATATTGTACAATTACTGTTTAGTAATAACTTCTTAATTATTGGATGAAATTATCATTGCAATTGCAAATCTATCTAATAATGAATAAGTTGTTATTATTAAACAGTAATTACAATAAATTTAAATCTAATAAATAATTGTACGAGAGTAAATATTTTTTTCGGATTTTTTTTTTTAATACCATCACCATGTACTGCAGGTTGAGTTGAATCCTTCATGGCAACAGAAGAGTCTTAGAGAGTATTGCAAATCAAAAGGTATAATCATAACTGCATACTCACCTTTGGGAGCTAAAGGTTCCTCGTGGGGCACCAATAATGTCATGGACAACCAACTGCTCAAGGAGATTGCAGAGCTTCATGGCAAATCTGTTGCTCAGGTTTGAAATAATTAAATAAATTTTTTAACTAATGAAGTGAGATAGAAGACATGGACATATGTATTTGGATCGATTTGCATCTTCTATCTAGCTTCTATTCCATTTCTTTTCTTACTTCTAAAAAACCATAATATGGCTCTAAATTTTAGTTATATATCATCTTTTATATGACAGGTTAGTCTTAGATGGTTATATGAGCAAGGTGTCAGTTTTGTTGTCAAGAGCTACAACAAAGAGCGGTTAAAGCAGAACTTAGAAATTTTTGATTGGTCACTAACAGAAAGTGACTATGAGAAAATAAGTCAAGTCAAGCAGGAACGTACTAACAATGGACCAACAGAAGTTCCCATTGAAGACCTTTGGGATGGGGAAACTTAAAAATAGAGATTGTGCTCAAGTTCTTTGTTAGTTCCCATAAGGCCTTTAGTCTTCATTTTGTTTGTGTCTTCGATTTCAAAATTGTCTTCCTATTTGGTATTTTGATGTTATTGCGAGCCACTTTATGATGGTATGTGTGTTGGGTTAACCCCACACTTTTGTATTGTCTTATCCGTAAATCCCTGAGATTAATGGGACAAAAGAATCTCTCACTGATATAACTTATTTTCTTTATGTTTATCTATATTAAATTGTCCACATCTTTATATATCTCTATCAAGTTTGATTTGTAGAATCTCCCTTTGCTACCACACCTGGATTATTATAAAATTAAGTTATTTCTAAAGGCTAATTAATCAACTATGCCACATGCAAGTAGTATTTGTTGGAGAAAGGGAGTGTATTTGTCTCAAATGTGTTGCATATGCAATCCGGAGGCATTCACTTGCACTTAGTTTAGAGGGGTACTCATTTACTTTTAGCCTATTGATTTATTTTTGTATTTAAGGGAGAACACTTCACATAAATCTCAATCTCAATTGATATATATTAATCTTTGATACTCTTATGTTATTTCAATGAGACTTCTAAATTAACTAACTTATTGTACTACTATATCTCTTACTAGATCATAAAGTAATACATCTTATATAAACATAATTCTTTATTGAAGTACCTTAGGTCATTAGGTTACATGCGTTATTTAAAAAAGAAAAAAGAAAAAGAGAAAAAGCCTTGAAGTTAAATTTACTTCCACAAATATTGATACTATATCCATAATTAATTATTAAAATAATTATGTATTTACAAATTTCCTAAAACCTTGTAAGTAAAACAAATAGTATAAATCTTTTTAGTTATTAATTTTACTTATGATATATATTAATACCTAGCCATATTTTAGTAAATAAAATTATCAGTATAATTACACTTATTTCTACTTAGGTCAAATTGCATATGCTCCATCTATTAAGACAAAACTGCTCACTATTTCTTGATAAGTGAAAGACCAAAGTAAGATGCAATATATACACGAAATTTACAACTTGAAAATAGGGGAGTGGAGTCCAAGAAAAATAAGAAGAAATCGTAATTCTATGCATTACCTATTTTTTTCTCTCAATTCTTTCTAATCATGTTCCCAAAGTATTTTAATGTTTAAGCAAATAACTTAATGTAACCTTCTTTTTAATTGTAACAACAATAAAGAATTTGGTATGACCTCTATTTCTACGTAATAATAAAGAGAATAGCAAACCTTTCTGATCTTGATTAAGATTCCCCCTGTCACTATATTAAAAGGAAGTGAAAGAAGAAAGAGACATATAATAATGTTAGAGGAATATAATTATGAATAGCGAACAGGATTTTGATGTTCTCTGCTAGGGTCCCCGTATTTACCAACCCTAGAAAACTTTATGCAAATATCGAGTTGGTCTATCATAAAAGAGAGACAGACATTTTCTTTTCTTTTTCTTTTTTCCTTTCTATATATATATATATATATATATATATATATATATATATATATATATATATATTTATATTTATTTTTTAACTTTTTTATAATAACTCACAAATTAAGAGATATACATAAATAAGTGTATTACCAAATTAACATTTCCTTTCATAGATTATGATGTTACACATTTGATTTATAATGCCGCAAGCATTCTTGACCGCCACTTCAGCCTTGTCATTTATTTTGGTTTAAAGTTGTGAGCACAATTATTTATACACATAATTTTTTTACATTTTTCTTTTTTTTTTACATTTCTCATATTTTTATTTCATTTATTTTTTTATTTGTAATTAAAATTCTTACAAAATAACTAAAACAAAGAGAGGTATAGTTAAATTAAACTTGTAAAAGTGTACATGGAAGTAATATTTCCCTTTGCTTTAATATGATATGTTCCTCTGTTAATATATCCTAACAAAGATAGATAGAGGGACTTTATTGTAGAAAATTTGGAGTTTGGAGGATTAAATTGAGAATCAGTGTATTTATGAGACAAATAAAGGGTTTGCCCCATTGAAAATTTAATACAAAAACAGATTCAACACTGCATGCACAAGATTTTCAAGGTACTAATACTCATTAAAACAAGCAAAATCACAGTACTATCATAAACAATAGATGAGATATAAGAGAAAGGAACTGTTGGCACTTAAAAGTAAAACAATACAGAAAGGAAAAATTGAGAAATTCCAACTATTAATTCATTCTTGCATGATTTGCAGGAGACATCATCCCTAGCCTTGTGGTCCTTCTATTAGGCTCATCTTCAAAAATCTCACTAACCATTGAGGTTTCCCCGTTGAGAATACACGATAGCCTAACATCACTCCAAATACCATTCCACATCCATATCCAATTGCCACAGACTTCCAACCAAATCCAAATTTCTCTTCATGGAGGGACCTTAGTGATGATGGTGATTGTCCACCTGATTCATTGTTGCATTTTCTTGATAGCGGAGGTCCACATAACCCCAAGTTTCCCTCATAGGAATCATTTGAAAATGTATCAAACTGTTCCCTTGAGGTATTTTTCCTATAAGATGGTTTTTTGAGAGATTCAAAACAGATAGAAAGTTCAAATTGGTCAATTGTGCAAGAATCTCACCATTGAGCATGTTTGACGTGAGATATAATGATTCAAGGTTATCCAAACTTTCTTAAGTTAGTGGAATAACACCGGTGAATCTATTATGTAAAAGGTTAAGCCACTTGAGTTGATGAAGCTTTTTAATAACTTGTGGAATTTCTTCTATAAAGTTATTCTCTAATTAGTCAATGATTGTCAAACTTGTTAAGATTTTTTCCAACGTCATATCAATCCCCTTTACTGTTACCTGCATAGAATCTCCATAGGATGTATAAGAAACTCCTGCAATATCTGAAAGAAAATTAACATTCATATATTGCAAACTGCTTTCCTCTTCTTCTGCATTTGTCATGATTTCGAAGTTTCTCATATATGCTGCTGGTAGAGGGCCACTCAAGTTATTGTTGGAGAGATAAAAAACTCTTAACTTGGGAAAGGGGTGCTGGCTTTTGGTATCAGTAATGACTCCATGGAACTCATTAACCCTTAAAACCAATACTTGTAATTCTGGAAGTGTTTGAAGCCAATCAGGGAAAATGTCGTTTATTTGATTTTTGCCAACATCTAAGAGCTTTAACCTTCTAAAATGAGCCAAAGTCCGAGGCAACGGCCCCTTTAGTTGGTTGCTAATCAAATTCAAGGAAGTGAGTGCGCTATTTTTCTTTGGAAGAATTCCAGGCAAAATGCCATAGAGTTGGTTCTGTTGTAGATCAAGAACAACGAGTGATGACAAGTTTAGAAGGCACTGTGGAATAATTCCTATGATCCTGTTATGGGACAAGTTGACAATTTTGAGATGGCTTGTGTTGCAAATTGAAGAAGAAATATCTTGACTTATCAAGTTGGAACTAAGATCAAGGTGTTCCAGATTGTTCCTTGAGAATTGCCCCATAGATGTCAATAGGTTTTTGGAGAGGGTCAAAGATTTCAACGAATATTCTCCCATCTCATGAAACCATTTAGGAACTTCTCCTTGGATTCTATTACTAGAAAGATGTAGATATTCCAACACTTTAAGTTGTGATAAAAATCTAGGAAAATTAGTTATATTGGAAGAAGATAAACCTATACGTTTCAATCTTGGAAAACTGCAATTGTCACTATTCTCTAAGTTGACTGATAAACCATTGTTCAACAGGGAAAGTATGTACAAATTTTTGAGCTTAGAGAAAAGATGGAAATTAACATGACCACTTAGGTTGTTTGAAGATAGAACCAATATTTGAAGGTATTTAAGGTCAAAAATTGATTCTGGGATACTGCCATGCAGCTTATTTCGAGATAGATAAAGGGCTTCTAATGAATGAGATGAATTGAACCTATATGACCAGTGATCTGATTCTTTGTAAGCCACAATACAAGCAATGATGGTAAAGAAGAACACCGAGAAGGTATTGATTCATTTAGCATGTTATGAGCCAAAATTAATTCAGTTAATTGTGAAAAACCAGTTATATTTTTAGGTAAAGGACCTATTAGTTTATTAAATGAACAATATAATCCAAAAAGCCGAGTTAAATTAAATAGTGAAGATGACAATTGTCCTTCAAACTTCGCTTAGCATGCTAAAGACATTTGGTAGTTGACCACTAAAATTATTCATTGATAAATCCAATTCAATAAGCTGTTGAAGGTTTGAAATTGAAGATGGCAACTGACCTCTTATATTGTTAGCATGAAGACTGAGTTTCTGTAGATGAGTAAGATGGAAGAGGGTGCTGTTAGGAGAGATTTGACCATGAAGACAGCCACAACTTAGGTCAAGCTCAATGACATGACCAAACATGGTGTCGCAGGTGACACCATCCCATGAACAACAATCTGTGCCATTTTCCCTCGATGTTGTCGGGGAAGGCAAATTGCAGTTGCCAAAATCTGAAGTGCAATGAACTGTGAAGGAACTTTTAAATTGAAGCAAGGCAGAACTATGATCAGGATTACACAAGGGTTGGAAAGAAGAAGAAGAAGAATAGGATGGAAAATCAAAAACTAAGAACAGAAGACACAGAATTCTAATCATTGGAAGTGTACAATGGGGCACTATGAGAAAAAGCAAACAACCAGTGCTTTAGGTTGGAACTTGAAAAGTGATGATTCTAACATCTATTCATAGCCAATTTCTTTTGGATTACTTACAACGGCAGATCAAACAAGGTCACTGAGCCTATTCAACCTTCCTTCTTTCAAGTCCTCACCACTGTCTTGGAGTAATTTCCTCAGGTGTAGAAAATAGGTTGGAAGCAGGAAAATCAAGGAAAGAGAGATAGCTATTACACGAATAGCTTCTGCCCAGCAAACTCGCTAAACACAATAAAACTACTATTTTATTGAAGACGTGAGTGCTTTACACAGCGCCTAGCATGGGTCTATTTATGCCTATTTTCCATGACAATTAGGCTTAAAATAATAAAGTATTCAAACGTTCCCATTACGAACAAACAAACCTACTAAGTAAACACCAAAGCACGAATACCTTTTGATTTCTGTGTCCAACACGATTTTTATATTAACACCAACACGGCACTTGTCGAATATTTTTTAAATAATATTTAATTAAAAATATTTTTATTGGCTCAAAAGACTTAAATTAATATCTTAAAAAAAGTTTAAACATTTAAATAAGACACTTATATTTGATTTTTATTTCCTTCAAATTTTTAGCTAAAAAGTTTTAAAGTTTAAAAAAGCTATCATCCACACAAAAGATAAAGGAACTCATTATTTACCAAAAAAAAAAGACAAAATAAGATTAAAAGGTTTTAACTCTAACACTGTATCTTAAAAATTAAAACCATAAACTTAAAAGTAAATGAAGTATCACACAACCTTAGGTGAATCTTTGTATTTTAAATTTTTTTACTTTTTTTATAGAGAGACAAAGTATATACATTATAAAATGACACCTCTTTTATTTTTAGACTCATTATTATAGTTGGTGTTTCAATGTCTTATATTTTTAATATAATTAGCTTTCTTATGTCTTTGTATCTATGCTTAGTGTTAATACGGAAGTCCATCATCCCTAAATAACAAACTTTTGAAACATGCAATTCCATTTTTTATTAAAAATTGCTTAACTGAGAAATACTTCAACTTCGGAGTCATCATATATCAATTAAAAACCTAAGCAATACTTCCATTTAAAATAACACATCTAGCATAAGTTTTCCACTTAAATCATACTCATGGCACACTGCAAATTGTTATGGTTATCTCAACAAAAATTTTCCATATACAAGACCATATATCTAAATTTTTTTTATAAATGTTTAGTGCACTTCAAACAAATTAGTCGTCTTGAAAACTCACTGCAATTATATTAATAAAGTTTGGCATAACAGTAAAGTAGTTCTAGTTTTGATGACTTGAGACTCTCAAAAACCTCATAGTCTAGTAAAAGATACCAAGTAAAGAGGTTCAACTAAAATCCAGAGGCGTCGAAAGCCACAAATGCCAATCAAAATCCGTAAAAGCAATTAAAGTACTAAACACAATATCTCAAATAATCAAATAGGAAAAAGCCAAAGCATAGATATTTAATTTTTAGAATTCGTGCTTCAAATTTTGGGTCCATTTCCTTTGTTCATGTGGTTGAACATCTGAGCTTGAAGCATTGGATGGTTGTCCTCCATCTGAAACCCTGGTGGGAGAGAGGAGAAGTTCTCCAAACCAGCTTGAGAGTTCTGATTATTTTTAACTTCACCCTCAACAACAGCAGCAGTTCTTGGATCAAAATTAATAGCACCAATACCCACTATCCCATTATTCATGTCCATCAACTGCATAAGATTTTTATCAAATTGAGGCTTGGAGAAAGAAATCTCACCAAGCTGATTTTGATGAAGTACAAGTGGATTCATGGGAAGTGGAGAAAATTGAGCTTTAACCATCATGTTGTGTGCTATCAAATTGAGGTGGCTTCGGTTTGAATCCAAGCAGGGAGGAGGAATAATTGCCAACTGTTCCCTTTTCTCCGTTATGTAACGATGTCGTTTCTGCATGCTTATCCTTTGATTGCAAGCATCAATCTTTGAATCCAAATAACTGATAAAATTTCTAAGTGTTGCCTCATCTAGCATATTGAAACGTTCATCCCAAGTTGGATACAAGAGCTTGAGGTAATCTTTTCTTGTTTTCATAATCTCAGCTTCAACTTTGTTCAACCTATCCTTGTAGAAATCTTGCACATCATAGTGCTTCGGGCGTCTCTCGGAGATCTTGTCGTGATATTTCTCGATAATGCGGTGCACCAAGGCAGGGTCTAGAGGCCAAGTCTCAGGTTGAGCGTTTGGTTCAGGGCCATAGATGAGGAGACAAAGATCAACGCCACAAAGAGTGGAAAGCTCGTAGGCTTTCTTGATTAAACCCGTCTTTCTCTTGACAAAAGATGCATTACGAGCTTTCTCGTTGTTTAGGGGTTCTATAACTAGTCTTCCACGACCCATATCTGAAATATACAAATACAAGTACTAGTAATTATTCAGAGAAATGGTGTCTAAAACACCCCCAGATTTATCAAGGACATGCTCAACAACTAAGCTAACAGCATCCAAATGCCTAAAATCTAAACTAACTAATGTGGTTTTTCAATATTTACATGGGTAGTTGTTGGTTTATCAACATTGTAAATAAACAATCCACATCAACTTTTGGGGAGAATATAACAAGGTTATTTAAATAACCACACAGATATAACAAGGTTACTAGAGACAGTTCAGGAAATTGGATAATGGATTACTCGTGCAATTTAGGATATAGCTCGTCAAACAAGGGAGAGCTTTGGGGCATCAAGCAAGACATGTCTCTCCCGGTCACTCTTAATATCTAAAATCATAGCATCGAATCTGACTCAATAGTCTCTGTTCGGCTACTAGAGAATGAACATGTTTCTGATTCCCATCCATAAAGTACTCCTATTGATATTTGTAGTTTACTCATGATGTGGAATTTCAGGGATATCAAAGTCCTAAACACACCCATAGATAGGGCAATCAAGTGGCAAATCGATGGACTATCTAAAAAGGGCCTTGAGTTTAGGGTTGATCTTGTGGCTAACTAATTCATGTATAGAACTGCATTATTATTGATTGTCATATAAATCCTTCATTATTTATAACATGGGCATTCTTATACTAAAAAGGAAGAAACTATCCTTTATTTAGATAGGCACTAACCACAAGGTGACTTCAAGATATTTAAACTCATTAGTCATTAGGACCTTAAAAAACCTTTGAATTCAAATTGATTTCACTAAGTCATCATCTTATTACCATATTACTATGATGTTGCGTTTATGCTATTTATCACTTTAAACTTTTACAGAACTAATATTAGGTAGAATTTAAAGAAGCAACATAATGGGAAAAAAAAAAAGTTCCACTATTTGCAATGTGAAATCATAATATAAAATAGGTTAATCTCCCACGTCTTCTATTTTCTTCTTACAAAAAAAACATAACCAAAACCATATATTTGTCTAAAACCCTTAAATAAAGCTCAGTCTTTTCTTTCTCATAACAAAACTTGACAAAAGCCTTAAATAAAGTACAACCTTTTATGATGATATGGATGAAAATATTTAGATTTTACCTTAGGTTACAGATCAAATAAAAAAAAGAAAAAGAAAACACCAAAAGCAGAAAAAGCAGTTAATACTATATTTAAGCAAGCTAGCAAGCAGAGACTACTGGAAAATCGTAGTTCTAATATACTCGGATAAGAAAAGGAGATATACCTTCAATGGCTTCTGGCAAAACCCTTGTGTGATCCAAAGCAGAAAATTATAAAGGGAGGTTGACTTTGACGTTGAATTTATACAAGATGATTGATTACTTGGGAAGAATTAGGGAAAGTAAAATATTACAATTTTGGAAAGTGAATCGGTGATAAAATCTTTTCCATATTTTTAGGAAACTAATTTGCAATCTCTGTTCGAAGGGAAATTTGACCTTTGTAAATCAGTTTAGGCGTCTCACTCAAAGGCCAGAAATTTTTGATATATTAATTTTTGCTGATAGATAATTTAAGAAATCTTGGAGTCTCATTTGTTTAGAAGATTATCGTTACTAATATATAAACAAGGATAATTTGCATTTTGTGATTGAAGCCATGAGGTGGTGTGGTTAGGTTATCTTCAATGGGGATTGCACGTCATATGTAACTTAAGAAAAAATGAATTGCATTGGAATGTAACCTATAAAAGTTTATGTTAATATATGGATTGCTCTTAAAAAGGGGTTTTATTATTTATTCGGTGAGCTAAAATCTTTGCTTAAAATTAATTTTGTAGAGTTATGAGATAAAATATAAATTCCATTTAATTTTTTTTTTATAAAATTGTATCATTATTGGAGTGAAAAATTGTAAGTTGTATAAAGTAATAAAAAATAATGTAACATAGTGAGATTTATTAAAAAATAATGAAAATAAGTATATATAATTTAATAAGAGTTGTACTATTGAAAATAACCTCAAGATAAATTTAGTCTAAAATGAGTTGTGTAATTATCAAAACTTTTGTATTTTCAAACTCAATGGATCCATTTAGCCTAATTTTTAGTCCAATGAATCTCGAGATCCAGTTGGATAAAAATTAAGCCAAATTGTATTTTTTTTTTAATCATATAGATTTGGCAATTTTCTGAAGAAGGATGCTAAGCAAAAATAAATGTTATATAGATTTTGAAGTCCGGTTACTCCAAGATCATGAGCTAATTTGTAAAAACTATAATTTACCTCAATTTTAATTTTTATTCTTCAATTTTTTAAACTCATGCAATAAAGGATTACAGAGAAAATGTACCTCATTCTCTCCTTTTCTGGCTTGATGATCGAAGGAATCGGGTGTGTGCCTTCTACTGCTATAGTGTCAGATGAATAAATGAGGTTTGTGCTTTTTTTTTTTGAAAAAAGGGTATAATAATCTTTTCATTAGGTAAAGGGGTGTGTGGGAAAAAAGGGGTGTTTGTGAAGAAATGATCAATAGTTCCTACATGGGCGTCAGTTGGGTTGTTAGCCCATAAGTAACCCACAAAAATGAGCTCTGTTTTGAACCCTTTTCTTCCCTGCATCTTCTCCTGCACCGCTGCCACCGTTCGCGACTTTGCGCAGTACACAAGTCCTTTCCTTTTGAAACTCTAGCACCGCAAAACGACGTATAAGGATAGCAACCATTTCTATCTAACTTCATTCTTCTTCAGCTTGCCTGTTCCCATATTCTCAGCTGGGATAGCCACCATCATTGCACACAACACAAAGTAGTCACTTACTGAAGCAAAACAATGATTTCAGCAATTTCTTGGGTGCCCAAAGGGGCTTCAAAGTCTGAACCTGTTGTGGCAGACCCTCCCTCAAAAGAGGAAATTGAAGAAATCATCAATAGCGCCGCCCTAGAGAAAGGGTAATTCTGCTTTTCTGTATCGGGGTGTAAATTTATTTTTCTTTTATATTTTTTTTTTTATTTTTTTTAAGTGTGTGCTTAGTGTTTTGTGAAAAAATTAAAGTCAGTGGTTGCAGAGAGGGTTATCTGTTCTTGTATATGATAAGCATGAGCCAGATACAATATATTTGGCTTGCTGGTTGATATAGTTAGCGGTTCACGAGTTACTTTCCTTTGGTCTATTGAAAAATTAATAATCACATTACTATTAGAAATATTGAATTTGCGCTTTTTTTATACAGTGGAAACAGTGAGGATGATGATAGTAACAAGCAGGTTGATGAAGTTGCCCAAGCATTATCTGTTGCAGAGGCACTTGGTAAAAAGCCCAAAGATAAATTTGATGATATTACTGACGGCTTGAAGGAGCTCGACATGGATCATTATGATGATGAGGATGAAGGTATATTCAACTGATTTAGTGAAATTATATTATAGTGCTGATGGGTAATAACTTTAAAAATAAAGCATTCTGCTTTCCTCTTAGTCCCTTTTTTTTTTTTTTTTTTTTTTTTTCTGCGCTATAATATTCCCTGTCCCCACATACCTGACATTTCATAACTTGTATCTTCTCACTGGCCTTAGGAGTTGAGTTATTTAGTTCGGGGATTGGTGATCTTTACTATCCAAGTAACGAGCAGGATCCCTATCTCCAGGATAAAGAAGTAAGTTTGAAGATTTAAATATATTGCTGTCTATACCTGCCCATTTAAATTTTAACGCTAGAATATCCTTTTGTTTCTAATCTATAGGATGATGATTCCGAAGAGCTTGAAGAGATGATTATTAGTCCAACTGATGCTGTTATTGTTTGTGCGCGTAATGAGGATGATGTCAGTCTTCTTGAGGTAACTAGAAGGACTATTACAGAATAATCTGCACCTGTTTCTCTCATGAAAAGTTCCAGAATTAAATAAATGGAGCATTGAAGAGTTAATTTATATGCACTGGCAGGTTTGGATACTTGAGAACTCCAATACTAATGATATCAACATGTATGTTCACCATGATGTCATGATTTCAGCATTTCCACTCTGCACAGCTTGGCTTGATTGTCCTTTAAAAGGTGGAGAGAGAGGTGAGGCCTATAGGCATTCAATTCATACTTCAGCATGTGCATTGATGTTTATTAAAATCATTGATGTATTCTCTACAATTGTGTTTTCCTCTCTTCCCCCTTACCATGAGAAAATAAACTGCAAAAAAGTAGTTCCCTTCCCTAGAAGAAAAGAAATTTAAGGAGAAACTTCAAAATCTTAATATGTGCTCATATAAGTGACAACCATCTTTTTGGTGTGGCGGAAATGCCAAAAATTCAAGTGGTTCCTTAAAGGGTAAAAGCCTCTTCTGAGTTTGGAACATTAAAAATTTTCTTCAAAGTCTTGGTGATGGTTTACATATTTGCATCACCTGCTAATGTCACCATCAGTAACAACTTATGATCATGATTGGATTTGATTTCTGCATGGTTGTTTGCCATTATCTTATTTACATGTATAATTTCAATATGCTAACAGGGAACTTCCTAGCTGTTGGTTCAATGGAACCGTCCATAGAAATTTGGGATCTTGATGTTGTAAGTATGTTAAAATTTAAATATATGAGTCTTGTTATATTGTGGCCAACTTCTTTGAAATTAGAGGTCGTTCTGCAGAATAATAATCTTCATTCATTATTCTCAGATTGATGAAGTACAGCCATTCTTGGAATTAGGTGGCATTGCAGAGAAAAAGAAAAAGGGAAAGAAGGTTTGTTTCCAAATATATGTTAGTTGTAATGTCCCTAAAATTCTGCTGTAGCCTTATTTGTGCTGGAATGACAAAAATACTTCAAATATTTAACTATTTGTTCTATTTTTTATTCCCTATCAAAAGTTACGGTAGCGCGGCAAGTTTAGATTCATCTTTCCTTCATATATAACTAGTTAGTATCTAATATCACATATACATGTCTTTCTTCCATACCTTAAACAAACTATTCCTTTCCTAGACTCAATTGGTTTCTTTTGAGGAGCCAATGTTTGTCAGGGGTAGTAATTCCTTGTCTTAGATTCATTCTCCATGAAACTACATGTTGGTACAGAGTGGAAAAACTGAATGCCTTGTATGCACGTATTAATATATATCTATAACATGTATGCTTAAATATTGCAATTTGAGTTTTTCCACTGAATCATTTTCCTTTTAATTAATGCTAAGAACCTTCCTTTTGTGTATATATATATATATATATATGTATGTATGTATATATATGACTTCTAATATGTATGAACTATTAAAATTTAGTATTTTCATCAGCAGAAATACTATTTAGAGGAGTCTGAGTGTTGCACTGTCCACGTAGATGGTCAACACTCATGGAAATAGCTTTTCTCCTGAAGTTTCAGTCCTTCATAAGTTAGATGTGACTGAAAATTCTTAGTTTTACATGCATACGAGGCTGCAAACTGTAAATATGGGCTTCCCTCGAATGTTCTAGCAATTTGATTAGGATTTTTATATATTAGGTATCATACATGCCCCAACCTAAGGTAGCAAGTGGGAAGCAAGCAATAATGACTCCTTGAACATACATCTCTTTCAACAAATTTTCCATTATTCCAATTTAATGCATTATGAAGTTACATTTTTCCATCTCTAATCAAAATTTTATTTAAAGCTTCTATGTGAACCTGTTTCTTGACTCTGTGAATGGTTTTTGGTAGAAATCAATGAAATACAAAGATGGAAGTCACACTGACTCGGTACTTGGTCTTGCATGGAACAAGGAGTACAGGTTGATTAAATTTAAAATGTTCTGCTTTTTTGTTTCTTCTGCTACAAGCTTTCACTGACTTAAAGGGCTTATGTTCTTGGAAGCCCTCCCATTATGCTCCTCTCCACAAACCCCGTCAACTAACCAAAAAGAAAAATGAAATGCAGGAATATACTTGCAAGTGCTAGTGCTGACAAGACAGTGAAGATTTGGGATGTGGTTGCTGGGAAGTGTGATATTACAATGGAGCATCATTCAGACAAGGCAAGAATTAAGCTAAAGTCCACTTGAGCTTTATTATGAGAGTAGATTGCTTTTTTGGAGCTATTAAATAATGTAGAAATAGTATTTAGGCATTGCTATGAAGTTAATAGTTATCAGATGACTCAACATTGAACGGTTGTGGTAGTTATATTACATGGTCAGTGAAATCTGGATGTGGTAATATAAATGTATGAACTGTTTGATGAGTCTTTCTTGGTGCTTTGTGAGCAAAGTTCTGCAATATTGAGGTACGATGAGGTGTATATGATGATTCTTGAGGCTTATTTTGGAATTGCTTGTGCTTTCCAAAAGTTGTGTTTTTCAAATTTAGTGATCAAAGTCAACAACAAAAAAATGAAAATGGCATTTTTTAAGATTTTATGAAAGCATTAATGCCCTTAATTGTATTTGAAGGATAGAAAGCACAAGGGTGCTAGAAGATGCTTGTAGAAATTGCTTTTGCCTTTTGTTTTTCCTGCATAGAACAGTGCAAATATTTTCATAAGATTACAGCAGAATGACATTCTTAGATTAGTTGTGAACTTTGTCCTTTAACAGCACAAGGCAGCTTTGTAAGCCACAAGTTGTACCAAAGGTCTAGTTACCCCTATAACATTGGATCAATCCTGTTCTCCTTCACTAATTTTAAGTCTGGGGCCAAAAAGGTCCCAACAGCTGAAAGAGAGAGAGTTAGAAACATAGGGAGAGGATCTCAATGGTTAAAATGTTCAAATATGAATTACCTCCATACTGGTTTGGGACCATTCTGGATGAGAGTTAGAAACATGAGGGGATCTCAATGGTTAAAATGTTCAAATATGGGATTTACTCCATGGTGGCCGGGGACCATTATGGATGTTCCCCTTTCCTTTTTTTTCTTCCTTCATTGAACTACCCAATGAAATATTATAGTTTTGTGGTGACAATTTATTTTATGTTCATAGCAAAAAGATTATTTGTGTTAATACATTTCACTATGCATTTTGAACTTATCATCTGTTTCAATCATCTTGACAGGTTCAAGCAGTTGCTTGGAATTATCATGCACCACAAGTTCTTCTTAGTGGATCTTTTGATCATACAGTAGTCATGGTATGTTTCTTAGTAATTTACGCTCTACACTGCTGTTTGTTTTTTTTTTTCCTTCAGTTTGCTCAGGTGCAAGTACTTACGGTATCGCTTTTGGTTGTGTACTTCTGTGTATGTTTAAAAATTTAATATTTGGAAATCTTCACCATGACATCATTAAATTTTTAGATGCTTCCATTATTTGGTTATCCAGTTTTCCTTACACTGTTTAACTTCGCAGAAGGATGGAAGGATGCCATCACATTCGGGCTATAAGTGGTTGGTCACAGCTGATGTAGAAAGTTTGGCATGGGATCCACATACCGAGCACTCTTTTGTGGTTAGTCACTGAGTTGTTATTTGGGTCAAGGCATTCTTTTAGCTACCACTACCAACTTTATTTTTAAACCCAAAAAAGAAAAAAGGAAAAAGCTGGGGATGTACATCGATTTTTATTCGATTGGATGAACTCTTTGTTTCAACATCTTTGATTGGATGGGTAGTAGCTTGACTAATATCAACTTGAATACCTTGTTAGGTAAGTCTGGAAGATGGTACTGTCAAGGGTTTCGACGTACGTAGTGCAAAGTCTGATTCAACATCTGAGCCAAGTTCTACTTTTACTCTTCATGCACATGACAAAGCTGTAACCTCAGTATCCTACAACCCATCAGCAGCTAATGTATGTATCTGTAACTTATTGGTTTAGAATTCCAAATTATCAAGTACTCTAGTGTAACTCTGCCTTGGTGACATGAATCTTTGCAGCTTCTTGCTACTGGATCTATGGATAAAATGGTATTTATGAAGTTAATTTGTTTAATTTTCCATATCCCGCATCTTCATTTGAATTCATTTCATTTTCTGCTATCCATTGTTGCAGGTAAAGCTTTGGGATTTGTCAAACAACCAACCGTCTTGTGTTGCATCCCAAAATCCAGAAGTAGTAAGTTAAAGTTTGTTTTTGTTTATGCTCTCTTCTTAAATGTACAGATGATCAGGCCATATTCTCTGAATCACAATGCATTCTAAACTTAAAATAACTCTGATGCTGGTGCTTTCAGGGAGCTGTCTTCTCTATTTCTTTCTCACATGACAGTCCCTTCTTGTTGGCTATAGGAGGCTCCAAGGGGAAATTGAAGGTAAATGAAATGACTATTCCAGTATGGTTTTTGTCTTTCTGACAGTTCTTTATCAATGGAAATGACTGAAACCACCTCAAAATTCATAGGTGTGGGACACTTTATCGGATGCCGGTGTCTCTAGAAGATTCGGGAATTATAACAAGAATAAATCTCAGTCTGAATCTTGATCTGATAACTATAAGTTTTGTGAAGGAGTTTTGGAGTAGCAGTTTTGATTTTGCAGCAAATGGTTTCCCTCACCTTTTGCATTCTCTCTTTGGATGGAATTTTGGTTTCTTTCTTGGATAATGCTTTCCATTGTATCATTCCCTCTTACTGGTACTCAAGTGTAAAAGTAATTGTTGTGATTATAGGATTGTGGCATTTTCCATGGTTTGTTAGCTCATATCCATTTTATTATTTGATTTCCAAATTTAATGTGGATTGATATTATAGACAACAATAACTTTATTAAAAATAAAATAAAGTATAATTAAAGATAGGCAAATATTAACGTTAAGATTTTACTCCCTTATTAAATGCACTTCCCTCGTTGATCAGTAATAAATATCAAACAACTTATTAAAAATGTTATCATCAATAACGTCATTAAGTAATTAATAATTAATACAAATATTAAATGGTATTTAATAATATTTAGGGTTTATGTATATGTTTAAAAGTTTAAGATTTAATGTTTATATTAGAATTTAGGGTTTATATTTTTAAAGTTGAAGGTGGATATTTAGAGTTTAAGAATTATATTAGAAATTTAAAGTTTAGAATTAAAATTTAAGGTTTATAATTTTAATGTTTAGGTTTATATTCAAAATTTAGGGTTTATATTAGATTTTTGAATTTAGGGTTTAAGGTTCTTATTTAGAATTTATGGTTTATAATTAGGATTAAAAATTTAGAATTTAATGATGAGAGATAAATGAATTAAAACGAGGGAGAAATGTAATAGTTTGAGAGAATGCATATTTAATATAGTTAATAGGAGTGAAAATAATTAGTGAACTTTTAATGTTTTGTGTAATATTTAATGATTTACAAATTCTTAAGGGCACCCTTAAAAATAAGTTGGAAAAGAATAAAGTGTTAATTAATGAACGATTCTATTGAAATGCTTATTCATCATTCATTCATTAATTATCTTTTCATTTAAGTCAAATATATTGAGTGATATAAGGGATAAGCTGCTTTATCTCTTATCTTTTCTTTGATGGACAGATGTGTTCTGGTTAGAGATTTAATTTTTAATAATGTGGAAAAAAACAAAGAGATTTATTGATAAAATTATATTATTTAATCAATTTTTATTTAAAAAGATTAGTCCTTGATTATTAAAAAAAATTATGCTTAATTTAAAATTTATTTAGTGTTCTCTAGTGTAACAACCAAATAATCGGAAAAAGGAAAGAAGATATGGAATGATGATACGATATCAGAGAGAATCAGAGATAATACACACTTTATAGTGCATGGGTTTTGTGCCTCAGCTTTCTCCCACGTTTACCAAAAAGGGTACACTATATATTATTCCAAGATAATGGTTAGTGAATCTTCAACGTGACTTCAAGCCTGTTTGGTTCTGATTCACTTTTTTTATTTTTCAATTGTTTCTGACAAAAAAATATTTTTATATAATCTAAAAATATATAAAATGCACCTGGGGAAACTAAAAGATACTTTTTTTTTTTAATTTTTTATTTAGTCTTTGGTTGGTGTGTGTTCTTACTTCTCAGGGGAAGTTGGGTGTCGGGTCAAACCCGATATCTATGGCATTTACCAATACTTCCTACACAGTATTTGGTAGGAGGGGTTTGGAGGGAAGTAATTATTAACGTCTTTTGTTGTTTGTTTCAAATTATCAATGGGATTATCATGTTTAAATCTGAATCATATTATTTATTAATTATGTTCCTCATCTATTATTTTTATTATGATTAAATTAATAGACGATGGTGCAATAACAAAGGATGAATGGTAAGTAAATCCATTTTCTATTTACTCCATTCCAGTGTGCTATAAACTGAAAGCACTAGAAGCATTTCCTCAGTGTACCCACGACTCTATCTTTATTGGAGCGATATTCTTTCCTAAACAAGACATGGGTGGGCTAGAGCAAGTGTGGAATGGGAGATTTCTTGTTCTTCTTCTGCTGATGCCAACAGTTCTGGGTTGGGGACCTGAGGGCCACTATACAACCTGCAAAATAGCAGAGGTGAGCTACTCTTTGTTATTTTCCACAACTAGGAGGATCTCTGAACAAATTTTTTTAACCAGTGACAGAGAAAGGTGTGACCTTTAAACAAATATGTTAATGGGTTACTCTAATTCCTCCATTTTCTCTTTCTATACGGGTTCAATATCATGAAGTTATGACTACCTTTGAATATCTACAAATCTGGTCTCTGTTTGCATTAACTTTATCTAGAGATCAAGGTGCTGATAAGGTAATTTTGGGTGTTTTAAGGGGTATCTTGGCAAAGATGCTGTGGCTGCAGTGAAAGATCTGCTTCCAGCATCAGCTGAGGGTGATTTGGCATCACTTTGCTCCTGGCCTGATGATGTTCGGAAAACTCCCCAGTATCGGTGGAGTGCTGATCTGCATTTTGCTGACACTCCAGATTTCAAGTGTAACTATGAATATTGCAGTAAGTTTGGCTCTATTTTTGCTGTTTATTTAATATATATATTTTTTTTCACAAGGGAAAATAATTTCTAACAGAAGCTTTATTATTTTATTTTTGTCTTTTTATAGGAGATTGCCATGATTTCTATGGGAATAAAGATAGATGTGTAACTGCAGCAATACAGAACTATACAAGGCAACTCATCAAATCTGAATCAAAATGTAAGCATTTAGTGCACTGGAATCTTAACTTGCAATCTCTTTAGTTTCATATTAGAAATTTAAACATGTGCTACTCACATATAGATATTTTATCAGTGTGTTATTTTATGGACTCCCATATGCATTTTAACAAGTGAATATGTGTTAACTAATAAATATATTAAAAGAAGACATATGTCATGACAAAAAATTATAGGCGAGGAATTTATTTTAGAAAACTTTACTTACCTTTTTCTAAGTGTATAAGTATATATAGACAAATATATATGGAAAGTATATATGGATTTCTTACAGTTTTTGCACTTTCTTTTTTGCAGACAACTTGACAGAGGCACTTATTTTCTTGTCACATTTTGTTGGGGATGCTCATCAGGTTTGCTCTTACAAGCTCCTAGCAATGAATTTGGATTTAGGGGAGTCACGGTTTCTAAGCTATTAAATGAGATTGCAATTGCAATGACTCTATAGTTGCAACCTCATCAAACAATTTACATTAGTGACTTCAATGCAATTGATTGCATCAGATGCGGATTCTCTAGCAACAACTTATTACTTTAAGGATTCGGATTTACTGCAGTAAAAAACACGTAATCACTGTAATTGATGACAGGGTGTAACATAAATTATTAAATAGACGATCGTAGTACATGGTTCGATCTATCTAATAATTCAATTTATATCATATCATTAATTACAACGACTTTAACTCTATTGAATCTAAGGGTTTACTTCAAAGCATCTCACAAAATGCAAACTTTTATTTCAAATATTACTTGTTATTTGATATTTCATAAAAATTGCAGCAACTTAATTTCTAATCTTACTTTGGTTTCTGCAAACTTGAATTCATTGTTTTCATTTTTCTGCTGCAGCCCTTACATATGGGTTTCGTTGGTGATCTTGGTGGCAACATAATAAAATTAAACTGGTACGATGAGCAAACAAACCTTCATCGTGTAAGTCTCAGAATCCTTTGTGAACTTCTTTCTGTCTCCTCTGTAAGTCAAATTAACTGTATTTAGTATACATGCATGTTTGCCTATAGCAGTAACTCTTACTGCTGTAAATTTATTAACCTCGCCTTTTGGTTCAGGTATGGGATGACAAGATTATTGAGTCTGCTCTGAAAAAATTCTATGGTTCAGATCTTAAAGTTATGATACAAGCAATCCAAAGGAAAATTACAGTAAGTAATTTGTTTGATCCTTTATGTTCTTTCATTTTCTTGGAATTGAATCTGCATAAGCCCAAGAAACTTATAGATATGTTATTATTTGTTTTCTGCAGAATAATTGGTCTGATGATATAACTTTCTGGGAACAGTGTTCTAACAACTCCATAGCTTGTCCCGATCGGTATAAGTTTCCTTTTCAATTTTTTTCCCTTGATATTATTAGCATCTAGATTGATTGATTACCTTTTATCACATTTGGCTGCTAATTTTTCAGATATGCTTCTGAAAGCATCAGTTTAGCATGCAAGTATGCATACATCAATGCAACAAGAGGAAGCACTCTGGGAGGTATCTATCTCAAACTCCCTAGGGATACATTATTAACTAGAGTTCTCAGGTTTGAGCTTTGACTCTAGAAATGCAATTGCTTTTAAAACTTTATCATTTTTGTGATCTTACTCGGTTTAAATCGAATTAATTAATGTTTAATGTGGTATTGATAGTGATAGTTCATGCAAAAAAATATATATATGTAAAAGTTATTTTTAAGTTTTGGTTTAACAATTTAAATTTTTATGTTAAATTAATTTTTCACACAATATCAGAGTCTAAAGTTGACAAGAGATCAAATCTTTTTTAATGCAGATGATTACTTCATTTCTGGGCTGCCTGTTGTGGAGAAAAGGCTTGCCCAAGGTGGTGTGCGACTGGCAGCAATTCTCAACCGTATTTTTGCTCGTAAGATCAGGATTGCTCAAGCTTGAAGACAGCCCCTTTCCCCATCACTTTGTGTTTTTGCTGATCTAATTATGGGTTGCTAGCTATTTCGATATGGCATGTTATGTCAGGATCAGGATATGGGTCCCCTTTCTAGGCGGTGCTCAGTCAATTATATATGTCAAACTCTTTCATGCCCTTTATGAGAAATTATAAAAGAAGATAAGTAAATAAGCTCACGAGAAATTATAAGAGAAGATAAGTAAATAAGCACTCACATATTAGATCACATCAAAATTTTGCAATTAAGCGAGTTTGGTGAGAATAGTATTAAGATATGTGATTTTTTAAATGTTTATATATATATATATATATATATATATATATATATATATATATATTCCAAAAAGGAATCGCAATTACTAATTGGTGGTGTTGGACACATTTTTTCCTTTTTTTTTTTCATTAAGGACATTTTTTTACTAAACTAACTATGAAATATTAGTGATATCAGTTACATATTATGGTTATTTTAACTTAATTAAGAGTTATAAATTTAAATAATAAAAATTATAATTGTATTAAATTTAATAATTTTTTTTTTTTATTTTTATAGTTTTGTTTGGTTCACAACAAATTAATTAATGCTTGATGTACTATTAAGTACAAGTAGTTTGCACAATTTTTTTTTTTTTGCGCAATATATGTGTATATATGTTTACGTATAAATAAACACATATATTACATGTAGATAAATATATACGTACATACATCAATTTCAAAAAATTATTAGAGTGCAAGATAGAGAGAGACGATGAGGTGGGTGAAAGGACAGAGTGTGTTTTAATTTTCTCCGAAGGGCGTTTTTGTGATGACATTTGCGTTGGGTGTGTGCATAGACAAATGCGGTGTGCCAAAAGAAAGGACTAATTTCCTTTACCAGTCTGCAGAGCCGTCCAAATCCGACCCAAACCCAATTATCTCAACCCGACCTGAAAAACCGTCAATTGACAGAAAAAAAATTCTCTATAAACCTAAACTACGTCGTTTAATATAGGTCTTTTGCCTTCTCCCCGTGCCGTCGTCAAGAGAGACAGAGAGAGATATCCATCCTCCTCTGCCTTCTCTCGCCGAAGATTGCAAGGGATAAGAGACAAGCCGAAGGCCATTCTGCTATCACCACCGCCAAAAAGGAAGAAAACCAAGCTTGTTTTTTTCTGCACAGAACTTGCTGCTTTTACTGAGGTAACATGGTCATTCACCTCAATCTGCTAAATGTTTCATCTTTTTAGATGTAACAATATGTTTTACATTCTATTTGATGCACTTGTTCTTATTTCATGGAGTTCAGTTTGTCTCCTTTCTCCTTTTTGATTTTTTTTTTCAACTGAATAATTCTATATGCTGCTTGTTCTCTTTTTTGTTGAAACAAAATGGGGCTAGAGGATTTTAATTAAAAGGGAGCTTGATGAATTCTGGATTTTGTTGTTTTGGAACCGTCCATTAGTTGATGGAATCTGGGGTTGTCTCTGTAAAATTCTCATTGGGTTTGTCTCAAAGTGTTCATTTGTTCTTCAGAGACTCAAGCTCATATTTTGAACTCTTGTCCTTGTGCCGTTCAGCTTTGGTGTTTTTCTCCTGTTAGTTTCAATGGCTCTGATATTCCTAATCAGTCTACATGGAAATGGACCAAATGGTGGCTTAATTTGAAAGCAAATTTGAAAGCTATTGTCATGTAGTAAAGGAAGAAAGGAAATTAGTTTGGTATGCCTGATTCTGTAGCAAATTTGAAAAGCAAGGAATGGGATCTGCTTTAATAGTGGAGTATGGGGTGGTTCGAGTGTTGCAGTTTGGGGCTTCCAACTTTGATGAAAATATTTTCAGGGATCAGTTTTAATGAATTTTCTTTCCACATTGTGTTGGCCTTGCCAACGGTGATTTTTGTTTTTCTGTTTCGGTCTAGTTTTATATGGTCCTTGTTTTTACAAGCATGTTTTCGTGTGAAGGATTTTTTCCTTTCATCTTCTTTTTTTGTTCCAATTCGACCTCCTCTGTCCCATATATATACTGTTGGCCAATCCTATGTAAATGTTCATTCTTGTGGCTTCTCAGCTCTGACAAGTTTTTACATTTGTAGCTATGGTGGGACTGTCTCTGGGAGAAAAGCATTTCATACAAGGTGGTATTGCTCAAGACCTTCGGTGTGATGGTCGAAAGAGGTTGACATACCGGCCTATCTATGTTGAAACTGGAATCATTCCCCAGGTAATAGATCTATGAGTAGAGGCATTATTTTGATTTAGTCGCTTAATTTTTAACTGGCTGGCCTATGCGTATATACTTAATGTAGTTTTAATTTCTACATATGATTTTAGGCAAATGGTTCAGCAAGAGTCAGGATGGGTGCTACTGATGTCATTGCAAGTGTGAAGGTATGTTAGTTTTTGAAATGCTTGAGTCATTGGTGTTTAAGGGGATTACAATTCCCATTTGTCAGTGGTATAAATTTTGCTGATAATTTAGTTCTTTTACAAAGCGATGATATATTTGCTACACAAGTGCAGGCTGAACTTGGAAGGCCAAGCTCGTTGCATCCCGACAAAGGGAAAGTTTCTATACATATTGATTGCAGTCCAACTGCAGAGCCTTCTTTTGAGGTTGCATATTCTACTCTGCCAATTCTTCTACTTCCTCTTCTCTAGTGAAGTTAATACCGTATTTTTCTCCACACAACATAGCGTTTAATTACCATGAGCTAGATTAATGAAACAAATCAGTCACCCTCAATACCTTGGTAAAGTTAACTGGTGTAATGGACTTATAAGCTTTAGACACTGCCTTGACTTGGTTAATCATTGCTGTTTTTATCTTGTGATTCTTTAGAAACTGTAATAAATTCCTTGTGCATGTTTTACAGGGTAGAGGGGGTGAGGAGTTGTCATCAGAACTGTCAGTTGCTCTCCAACTTTGTCTGTTGGGTGGTAAAAGTGGGGCAGGTCTGTCATCATTGTAGCATGAGAATAAGTGGTGTAGTTTCAATTTTCTACCATATGCATTGCCTCCCATGTTCTTGTCTTCTCTTTAATCTGTTCATTTATAGGTTTTGTGCTTGGCTTAATTTTTTCAGGTTCTGGAATTGATCTCCGCTCACTGGTTGTTGTGGAAGGAAAAGTTTGTTGGGATCTTTACATTGATGGTCTTGTTGTTAGTTCAGATGGGAATTTGTTAGATTGCCTTGGTGCTGCCATTAAGGTACTCTCTTCATGTAATTAATGAGAGTACAAAAGTAGTATACCATGAACCATGTCTTCCCTGCTCAAGCTTGTATTGTTGAAAAGATGACGATAATGGATTGGCTGGTAGAAAAAAAAAAAAGCATTTTTGAGATTTTGATTTCTATCCTTTATCAAAAATATGATTGGTGGGCATTACGAAGGCAATGGACTAAGGCATTTTGAGAGTAATTAGATGTTTCTTGAAATATGTGGTCTTCAGTAATTTTTTTATCAAAGGGAAAAGGAAAGATTATTTATTTATTCTCTGTATACCTTCCAAGAATGGTTTATATAATGGTAAAAACTCATCTAATTCCTGTTATTCTTTCAGGCTGCTTTGAGCAATACAGGCATCCCTAGAGTCCAAGTTACAGCCGATCCTTCAAGTGATGAGCAACCAGAAGTCGACATAAGCGATGAGGAGTTTCTGCAGCTCGACACTTCTGGAATCCCTGTTATAGTTACCTTGACTAAAGTAAACATTTTAACTCTTCCATCTATTCAGATTAACTTATAGTTGATAATTTCTTACGATTCTTCCCCTTTGTAGGTTGGTAGGCACTATATTGTTGATGCCACTGGAGAAGAGGAGTCACAAATGAGCTCTGCTGTTTCTATCTCTGTCAATAGGCAAGGGCACATCTGTGGGATCACCAAGCGAGGAGGTGCTGGCCTGGACCCTAGCATTATTCTTGATATGATATCTGTGGCGAAACATGTAAGCGAGCAACTCATAAACAAATTGGATTCTGAAATAGCTGCTGCAGAAGCTGAAGAAGAATCATGACATACTTGGAACTTGTGAATGTGATAACTGACAACTAGGATGTGTTGTACACTAAGATATAATCTTTCAAGATTGTCTCTCATCAAGTTTTACTAATTTGGCCACCCATGTTATTTGGGGATTAAAAATCAGTGTATTTCAGAACTTTCCATTATTTTGGGTTGAGCTAACCTGATCCCATCCTGGATATGGGTCAATGTTGAAGTTTGAAGGAGAAATTTTTGGCTACCAATCTTAAGTTTTAGTGAAATGTTTAGTATGGTAGAAATGGAATTCCGATATGATAGTCTTCTTGGGTTCAAAATGTTGAAGCTACATAAGCTGAGCCAACTGTATGCGTTGCTGCTGTGAGTGGCTTTATGGGTGTTGGGATCGTATTTGGCGGCTCTGTTTTAATACATCCATATATCTCAAGATTTGTATGTTTATTTTTGATTTATGAATAAATCATACAAATTTTAAGATGTATATAGTCATTTTTAACTTATGGATTTGAAGCCTAATTTTGGTTGATTTGTACGAGAAGAGAGATAAATGTACAGCAAACTTGGTATAAATGTGTTTACGTAGACGCTTTATTTAGCCAAATGTTACTTAACATGGTTAATTCGAAAGATACTTTATTTAACTATACATTACTTAATAGAGTTAAACTAGAAAATAATAATATTGACTTAAAAATTTTGAAAGCATAAAGACTTCTAAAATAGCAACATGATTAAAGATTAACTAAAACTAAAGGAATAATATATTTGAACCAAAATATAATTTCTTAATTTCTTTAGTTTTATAAAATCAACATGTGAAGGGAGGGTGTGAACCTTTGCATTTTTGTTCATTAGTGGCAAAGGTGGGATGCCATGGTCCTAGCAATGTTTTAAAACTTAAAAGAGTTTTAGTTTGTTAGATATTTATAAAAATTAATATGTTGACATGTATATATATATATATAAATTGGAAAAATAAAGTACATAAATTTGAATCGACAATTTGTAAAATATTGGAATTATATGTCTCATAAGGTTTAACCATTAAATTATGAATACTTATGTCAAGGGAAAAAGAAAGAATGGTTTCAGCTTTTTACTGGGTTCACTCTACAATTCCTCTTTTGTACAGAAGATTCAACACATATAAACAGTGAAAGTAAACAGTAAGATTCAACGCATATAGAAGTTTTCTATTTTTCATTTCATAGCGATTAATTAATCCAAAAAATTGAAATTTCCTATTCTAAATTAAGTTAGGAATTTTTTTTTTTTGTGTGTTTTCTTTACTATTTTTTTATAGGATCAATATTAATTTTTTTCGGTGCTAATTTGATGTAATTATATGTAGTAGAAAGGAAAAAATATTTGATAATATAATAGTACTAGTATTTAAATTTTATTTCATCAAATAATTACAAATATATATCACCCTTTGATCTGCTATATACAAAGGAAAACAAATAGAAGGGAAACTGTTCTTAATCAAGGAGAGGTTGAGGAAGTCTACGGGGTACAAGTAGGTACCTTACCCTGCATTATAGGCTTGATATTAGCGCATTTTGCAGCAGCTGGTTTTCCATTGAATTGAAGGTCAACATTGCTAAGTAGCACATTCTCACATGGTACACCACGACTACAAATAAGTGTGATTCCTTCCTTAGTGGCGCTGGTGCCCCCAATATCCTTGAATGTGATTTTGCTTATCTTTATTTTTGATGGAGTCTACAAACATTCAAAGCAAACCAAAAAGAAAATCAAGAAACTTCCAGTTAGATTCAATTAGAGAAGATATTCCATGCACTTTGGTTTATTAAACTTGTTATTTTGTTATTGAGCATGATTATAGTTGTTATGTGAAGTTTTCTTCATGTGTAATCAATTGGAATTTCTTCAATTCAAAATGAAGAAAAGATCTTAGTTTTAGATACCTTCTTTGAGCATTGATTCCATGGACAATATTCTTGATCTATGATTATGGGATTACTGACATTAATCATTGTAATGTCTTCAAAATGGACATCGGTAACTCGAATGGCTCCTGGAGCGCTAGGCCATGTCTTGATCCTCACACCGTTCTGTGTGTTTTTTATTCTGCTGTGCCTAACAAAGAGACCTTCAACATTTTCTTCATTTGTATATCTTCCAAGGCTTCCAACACTAATTACATGTCCAGGTCCACAAGTTACACGTTCAATAGTCACCCGTTTGTTGCCATCACCCAAAGAGATGCAATCATCTCCGGTTGCAATGTCTGAGTTGACAACCTTGATGTCAGTTGATCTTCCAATATGAAGTCCATCAGTGTTGAGGCTCCTTTCAGGAGCACTGATGGTGAAGTGTATCATTGAAACATTATTGCAGCTCAGGACATTGACATGAAAGTTTTTGCCATCCTTCGAAGTTATATCTAGGATCACAGAATGATTGAGAAAGCCAAACCCAAAATTCCGGAGAAGCATAAATTGTTAAAGAGTTATTCATAAAAATGAACGTACTAGTTTTAGTATGTCAACGAAAATTGAAATGGGGTAGCAAATTAGCCACTCTCATACCATTAGTTATCTACCCTAAAAATGGCCTATTTTGCCATGCATGTGGAAAGTAATGTAGCAAAATGGGTTATTTTTATGTGCCAAAGTAGGTCATTTTGTTGAAAAATAGCTAAAATGGACAAAATATTTACCATGGAAAGCTTCTTGCAATTTTTGTTTGTTCCACAATCATTTTGTTTCCAAGCACTTTCACCTCGGCCATAAAAAACACCACTGCCAAACAAGGTCAAGTGACTGATATAATTGAATCTAACCCATTGAGTGTTGCCATCAAGCTTGGTGTAGTCTGGTGCATTAAGCGTCCCATCAACCTGAAACTGAATGGGAGCTTTGCAAGGACCTTTGAACTCGATTTGGCCTAAATTGTATGTCCCTCTAGGGATATAAATTTTGCTATGAGTTGCTGATGCGCATGCTTCCTTCCAAGCTTTTGTCAAAGCCTAAGAACACAACCAAACGAAACATAAGACCTAGCAGCGAATGGAAACCAGATTTGTAGTAAAAAAATGGTGTACTTAGTCATTGATGTGGTGAACCAAGTACAATTAGATGAATTGATAGCTCCCTAACTTTGCACCATTCAATAACCTATAGTTTGCCACGATAGTGACAACATTGTACTATTTTGATTGCAAAAAATCTAATTCAATGTGAATGTCATCAGTATAAAGCTAATAAAAAATTATGTGAATTCAAAATTTTTTTACCGCTGTTATATCTCCTTTGATACCCCATATTTTGTTATATCAAGGACTAAGCACTTGGCATAGTTGGCAAAGGAAGACAGCAATAAGAATAAAGCAAACGTGGTGGCACTCAACTTCATATCCATGATTATTCTTTGTCCTTAGAAACTCTATATTCTTCTTAAGGGAGACATTAAGGGAGCGTGGTATGTGAAAGGTTATCAAGATTATATTTCTATAAAATGCACTTAACCCCACCTCCATTAATATTTCTCTATTGCCCTTCCCTTTTCTCTCTCTTTCCCTCGCTTACCTTCAGAATTTTTTGGCTTCGGTTCTTGTGATTTCAGCTCCTTTTTCTTGGCAACTTCTCCCGTTGGGTGGTAGCACATATGTTGAACATTTTTGAAATAAAATGTTTATAGTTGTAGTACATATCAGTCCGTAGTTCACTTGAGAGCTATATGTTCACTCTCTCTGTTTCTACCGATTTTAATTTCACAAGTGATATGGTAGTCCATAGTCGCAACCAACAACACATTACGATTCATTCAATCATTCAATATGGAAGAAATTGATGTAGGAGGACCTCTGTTGGCAGCAAAGACAACAGAATCTGAAACTTCTATATGGCAGTACAAAGTATTTGGGAACTTCTGCTCCTGCGGATGCCGGGTTTACGTTGAAATCCTTGCCGGAAAAAAAGCTCATCATTGGCATCGTAGACGACGTAAACTTTCTCTTTCTCTCAAACCCTATGACTAAACCCAAACCTCTATCACTTCCATCCCTGCCATCCACCAGTAACTGCGTTAAATCAAGTCACTTAGGGTTTTCAATTTTCGCAGATGCGAGCATATGGATGATGCAACTTTGAGGAATTGATCAACTAGAGACCTCATCTCCCTTTCGATTTCTGCAACCCCATTTTTGGGTGACTGGGTGAAGAAAGAGCGTACTGATGTTTGGAATTGAAAATGAAGAAAGAATTTGGTTGATTGTGTTTTAGATGGAAGGATTGCAGTGGGTAAAATGATCCTAGTGCTATGCAAATGTGGTTGGATTAGTTTTTTTATTTCTTTGGTTGTGGTGACCATCCAAAACCAAAGAGGGGAACATTACAGAGAAGAAGAGCTATTAACTCAAAGAAGAAACTACAGAGACTTGCATATTGTCTGTAAATTCCAAAAGAAATTTAGGAAACAAACATGAAATCATTTTTTTTTTGTTTAGTTTAAACATACCATATATAGTATATCCTAAGAATAGAAATTTGAGCAATTTTGTTATGGGTTTTCTAGGTTGTGTTTTTGAGGGAGATGAAGGTTGGTTGTGGTGAAAGAGATAGAATCGGTGAAGGGGTTGAGGTTTAAAGGAAAGAGATGAGTGGGTAAAAAAGTAAAGGGTGTCCTAGGAAGAAACTAAAAAAAAAAAAAAAACAGTAAGCCGTTAGTCTTAACCACATCTCCCATTAAGATTAACAGAGGAATAGATGAAAGTCTTCTTTGAATGTCAAATAATTTTACAGGTTTTTATTTGATATCAAAATGTCCTCAACTAATGTAAAAAATTTGATAAGTTTTCAGTTGATATCAACATTATCTATAAGTACTAAAATGAGTATATTTACTCTGTTTGAAAGATTAGGCTTTCAATTTAACATTCGTTTTCTTAATTTACAATCTTTGCTAACACTGCTATTGCAAACCCAGAAAGCTAGGGTTCATTCCCTGTGAGAGCCATGGCCTTGCATGCTGATATGGATTGGTCATATATATAAGAAGATAAATTCTCCACACTGATTGGGAAGTATATTCAGAATTTAACATAAAGAATCTCTATAGGCTCCATAACGACGATATATTATTAATTTGATAAACTAAGATGAAAAGTTTGCTATACAATTTGCATTTATTTCGTTGGAAGAGAATTATGCGAACTGAAACCAATTTGATTCGAGATTATTATTATTTTTTTCCTTTTCAAAAAAGAATAACTTTAGTTTGTTTTAAATATCAAAGATACCTTTGAGACAATTATTTTAAAATTTTAAAGTATCAAGTAACTTGATGAAATTCTCATATATATAAAATGAGTGAATTGATCAAAACTTCTTCAAGGATCTCCTCTGGTCAAAACTTCTTTAGTTTTCTTTCTTTCTTATCCACATACGGCATCCCCAATCATGGAAAAGGGAGATGACATTTGTAATAAGAATGTAGGAATAAACTTTTACATATATTATTTTGTTGTTATTTGATATCTTGTACATTTCGCCTCTTGCAAAGGAAATAAGGTCATTGAACTTCAGTTTTCTTGTAGATGAGATAATTTCAAATATTTGAAAGATTAGGCTTTAAATTTGACATTCGTATTTTAATTTACAATCTTTGCTAACACTGCTGTTGGATCCAGAAAGTGAGGGTTCATTCCTTCTCTGAGATATGGCCTTGCATGCAGATATAGATTGGTCTTATATATATGAAGATAAATTCTTCACACTGATTGGGATGTATGCGTAGAACGTAACATAAAGAAACTCTACAAGCTCCGTAGCAATGATATATAATTAAGTTGATGAAATAAGATGAAAATTTTGTTATAAAATTTGTATTTATTTCCTTGGAAGAGAATTATGCAAGCTGAACTCGAGATACACACAAAGTCATATATGATGTTGTTCAAATGAAGAGGAGTTGATAATTTCTTAAGATTCTTCCCGATTGTAGGTTAGTAGGCACTGTATTGTTGATGCCACTGGAGAAGAGAAGTCACAAATGAGCTCTGCTGTTTCTATCTCTGTCAATAGGCAAGGGTACATCTGTGGGATCACCAAGCGAGGAGGTGCTGGCCTGGACCCTAGCATTATTCTTGATATGATATCTGTGGCGAAACATGTAAGCGAGCAACTCATTAACAAATTGGATTCTGAAATAGCTGCTGCAGAAGCTGAAGAAGAATCATGACATACTTTGAACTTGTGAATGTGATAACTGACAACTAGGATGTGTTGTACACTAAGATATAATCTTTCAAGATTGTCTCTGATCAAGTTTTACTAATTTGGTCACCCATGTTATTTGGGGATAAAAAATCAGTGTATTTCAGAACTTTCCATTATTTTGGGTTGAGCTAACCTGATCCCATCCTGGATATGGGTCAATATTGAAGTTTGAAAGAGAAAATTTTGGCTACCAATCTTAAGTTTGTAGTGAAATGTTTAGTATGGTAGAAATGGAATTCCGATCTGATAGTCTTCTTGGGTTCAAAATGTTGAAGCTACATAAGCTGAGCCAACTGTATGCGTTGCTGCTGTGAGTGGCTTTATGGGTGTCAAGATGGTATTTGGCGGCTATGTCTTAACACATCCATAAATCACAGGAATTTCAAGATTTGTATGTTTATTTTTAATTTATGGATAAATCATATAGATTTCAAAATGCCTGTATTCATTTTTGACTTATGGATCTTCAGCCTAATTATGACTGTAATTAGAATGAGAAGAGAGAACTAATGAATGTGCAGCTGACTTGGTGTAAATGTGCTTACGTGGACACTTCATTTAACTAAACATTACTTGATAGGGTTAAACCGGAACATAATAATGGTGACTTAAAAATATTGTAAGCATAACTAAAATAGCGACTTGATTAAATACTAACCAAAACTATAAGCATCTGAAGTATATTTGAACCAAAATATAATTTCTTAATTTCTTTGCTTTATAAAATCATCATGTGAAGGGCGGGTTTGAACCTTTGCAATTTTTGTGCATTAGTGGCAAAGGTGAGATGCCATGGTCCTGTTTTAAAACTTAGAGTTCTAGTTTGTTAGATATTTATAAAAAATAACATATATATATATATATATATATATATATATATATATATATATATATATATATATATATATATATATAATTTGAATCGAAAGTTTGTAAAATATTGGAATTATATGTCTCACAAAGTTTAATAACCATTAAATTATGAATATTTATGTCAAGGAAAAAAAGAAGAAGAATGGATTCAGCTTTTTACTAGGTTCACTCACAATTCCTCTTCTGTACAGAAGATTCAACACATATTAATAATGCAAGTAAACAGTAAGATTCAAGACATATATTAACTTTCTATTTTTCATTTCATAGAGATCAATTAAACTAAAAATTCAAATTTTCTATTCTAAATTAAGTCAGGAATTTATTTTTTTTTGTGTTTTCTTTACTTTCTTTTATAGGATGAATGTTAATTTTTTTGCGCTAATTTGATGTAATTATATATGTGAGAAAGGAAAAATTACTTGATAATATAATAATACTAGCATTTAAATTTTATTTCATCAAATAATTACAAATATACATCACCCTTTGTTCTTTATTGGCCTCTCTAAAGAGGCCAGTAAATATGCTATATACAAAGGAAAACAGAATAGAAGGGAAACTCTTCTAAATCAAGGAGAGGTTGAGGCAGTCTACGGGTTCAAGTAGGTACCTTAGCCTACATTATAGGCTTGATATTAGCGCATTTTGCAGCAGCTGGTTTTCCGTTGAATTGAAGGTCAACATTGCTAAGTAGCACATTCTCACATGGTATACCACGACTACAAATAAGTGTGACTCCTTTCTTAGTGGCGCTGGTGCCCCTAATATCCTTGAATGTGATTTTGCTTATCTATATTTTTGATGGAGTCTACAAACATTCAAAGCAAACCAAAAAGAAAATCAAGAAACTTCCAGTTAGATTCAATTAGAGAAGATATTCTATGCACTTTGGTTTCTTATACTTGTTATTTGGTTATTGTGCATGATTATGGTTGTTATATGAAGTTTCCTCAATTCAAAATGAAGAAAAGATCTTAGTCTAAGATACCAACTTTAAGCATTGACTCCATTGGCAATATTCTTGATCTATGAGTATGTGATTTCTGACATTAATCATTATAATATCTTCAAAATGGACATCAGTCACTTGAATGGCTCCTGGAGTGCCTAACAAAGACCTTAAACATTTTCTTCATTTGTATATCTTCCAAGGCTTTCAACACTAATTCCATGTTCAGGTCCACAATTTAAATGTTCAATAGTCACCCGTTCGTTGCCATCACCCAAAGAGATTCAATCATCTCTGGTTGCAATGTCTGAGTTGAGAATTTTGATGTCAGTTGATCTTGCAATATGAAGTCCATCAGTATTGAAGCTGCTTTCAGGAGCAATGATGGTGAAGTGTATCAATGAAACATTATTGCAGCTCAAGACATTGACATGAAAGTTTTTGCTAACCCTCGAAGTTATATCTCGGATCACAGAATGATTAAGGAAGCCAAACCCAAAATTCTGGAGAAGCATAAATTGTAGTTATTCATAAAAATGAACGAACTAGTTTTAGTATATAATTGAAAATTGAAATGGGCTAGCAAATTAGCCACTCTCATGCCATTACTCATCTACCCAAACAATGACCTATTTTGCCACGCATGTGGAAAGTAACCTAGTGCATGTAGCAAAAAGGGTTATTTTATGTGGCAAAGTAGGTCATTTTGTTGAAGAATAGCTAAAATGGACAAAATATTTACCATAGAAGGCTTCTTTCAATTTTTGTTTGAACCATCATGTACCTTAATTTTTGTTTTCTTTGTTGAACATGAGTTAAAACTAAAAGGAATCAAGCACATTTAACTTTGGTTTAATTATATTGACTTAACCTATAGTTTCTCAAAAAAAAATTAAATTTTTTTTTTTTTTTTATAGTTTGAAACAATTAAAATTTGTCTTTATAAGTTATAAATGTTTAGAAATTAGTTCATGTAGTTTTTATAATTTAAAACATTGATATTTTATTTATATAATTTACAAATATTTATTTATCTTCAAGAATTACTGTATAAATGTTTTTATAGTTTTGGGATAAAATTTTTACAAAAATTTAATTTATAATTTTTAAAATTTTGTATAAAACTATATAAAAATCAATAGGATGAACGGACTTTGATAATAATAATTAATTTATAAATAATTATAAATTATATAGTTGAATTTTTTACATTTTAAACTACAGAGATTTTTTTTAAAATTTTGTTTCAAATTTTGAGGACCATTAGTATTATTGAACTTTTTTAACTTTTTTTTTTTAATTTTTTTTGCACAAGGATTCAAAGTAATGACAAACTATTAAATTATTAAGTAACGAGGTAGCAGTTGGTTATGAATCGGTGATGGAAAAAAAATGCCAAAAATAGATAAAAAGCTCAACCGAAGCATAAAATCTTATTATAGACCAAGCTGTAATTAGATAAAGGTTTGTTGAGATTGCTAATGGTCCTGATGCTTCCCCAATGCTGTATAAATAATCTTCAAGTTAGAGGATTCAATCATCATCTGCAAAGAGTCTTGAGCATGAAAATGGATACAAAATTGAATCTCGCCATATTTTCCTTGTTCTTGTTGCTGGCTTCCGTGGCCAAAGCTCAAACTGTCTTTGATATCACAAAACATGGAGGAGCAGCAAATGCAGATATAACTACAGTAAGAACAGTTTGAATTCACATGAAGATTTCCTAACTAATTAAAGTTCATGACTATGCATTCTAATATTTCATTATTATCTGTTTTTATGCGCTTAAGGCTTTGACAAATGCTTTCAAAGAAGCATGTGCATCACCAACTGCAAGCAAAGTTGTGATTCCTGCTGGTACATTCAAGTTAAATGCGATAGATTTAAAAGGTCCTTGCAAGGCACCTCTTACGGTTCAGGTTGATGGCACAGTTCAAGCACCACCAGACCCTGCCCAAATGAATGGGGCTGATCAATGGGTTAAATTTGGATACATTAAGGACTTCACTTTAACTGGTGGTGGAACATTTGACGGCCAAGGTGCAATGGCTTGGAAGCAAAATAATTGCGGACAAAATGCAAAATGCAAGATGGCTTCAATGGTAAGTAATTACTTTCGTCCATCTGAATTCTACTACTTGTGGATTAATTTATTCACCAAACTGACAATGATTTCCTGTGAATTTGACAGAATTTTGGTTTCAATTTCCTCACAAATGCCATTATCTCTCAAATAACATCAAAGGACAGCAAAAACTTCAATGTAAATGTTCTGGGCTGCAATAATATTACCTTTGATCACTTCACTATCAGTGCCCCTGCAGAAAGCCTCAACACTGATGGAATTCATATTGGGAGATCAACATTGGTGAAAATTATTGACTCAAATATCGGTACTGGGGATGATTGTGTCTCTCTAGGGGATGGCAGCAAGCAAGTAACTGTGGAAAAGGTTACTTGTGGACCTGGTCATGGCTTTAGCGTTGGAAGCCTTGGGAAGTATGATAAAGAAGAGCCTGTAGAAGGTTTTACAGTCAAGAATTGTACATTAGACAACACCGACAATGGTGTGAGGATTAAGAGTTGGCCTGGTACTCCAGGAGTCACTACTGTGACTGATATGCATTTCGAGGACATTATAATGAAGAACGTCAAAAACCCGATAATTATAGATCAAGAGTACTGCCCATGGAATCAATGCACGAAAGAGGTATTTAGTTGAAAGCCCTTTTGAAATTTAATGTTTTTTTATACTCTTTAGAACATATGTTATACTATTTAAGGTATCTCTTTTGTTCATTTTCTTGAAACGCTATTTTCCTTAGAAAGTTTGTTTCATTTGATTCACACTCAAATGGATCAAATCTTTAAGTTTTATAATTGTTAGTGAATTTTTCTGAAGCAGCGAGGTTTCTTACATACTTTCTTGATGAAATTTTCTATGGCTGTAGACTCCATCTAAAGTAAAGATCAGCAAGGTTACCTTCAAGAACATTAGGGGCACTTCTGGAACTCTCGAAGGAGTTATTCTTCTCTGCAGCAGTGGTGTGCCATGTGATGGTGTGGAGCTTAGTGATATTGATCTCACATTTAATGGAGCTCCTGCAACTGCTAAATGCGCTAATGTTAAGCCCACAGTAACGGGCAAAGCACCCACTTGTGCTGCAGCTTAGAGTGTTTAGACTTCTACACAGGCTCTCCTTTGGTCACAAGATTGTTCTTCTTCCTTATTTGAATAACGAATAAGGCATCCCCGGATAAATAAAAGGGAGATGATTTTGTAATAAATTTAGATATAGTTGATTAACTTTTACATATATATTTTAATATTATCAAAATCATGTATATTTTACTTCTTCAAGATGATTTAAGACTCGCTCACTAGAGTTTTATAGTAGAAAGTTTCTCATACTTGAGATATTGGGCTTTTAAATTTGAGATTTACTTCGTACTATGAAAACTTTCTCTAAACTTGTACAACCTGACGGCGATCAAAGTTTCATTCTCATTGTGAGTCATTGCCTTACTGGGATATAAATATATGTCGAGCGAGCGATGGAGAGAGGTGAAATCTTTACACTGCATAGAGATGATATATAGGAAGACTGTAAGAAATGAAAAAAAAAAAAAAAAAATCTTCCATGTATTTCATACTGAACTGAGATGATATATATATATATATATTTTTTTTTTTTTTATGTATAATATGCAGTTATTCATTTCAAAAGAAAAATATCACTGTGCCATTATCAGATTGACGTTTCCCTAGAAACTAATTATTCTAGTTTTGAAATGTTAAAATTTATGTCAAGAGATGAAATTCTCCTGTTACCAGATGAAACGAGAGCTTATATTTCTTTCTAGCGGATTGATTAGGTTATATGTTTTTTTGGAATTGAAATATTCATGTTTTTGCTGCACTTTAATAAGGAACCATTAATATTATCTAGGAAGTATTAGTTAATTTAGATAGTATAATGTGATAAATAATTAGTTTGTTAATTCTATATCTTGTCTAATACAATGCAAAAGGACCTAGAAAAATAACCGTTTTAAAATTTTATTGTCATTTTATTCAGAATAAACTTCATTCCAAGTTCTAAAGTGCAAGAGGAAAGAAATAAATTCCAATTCCTTGTTCTAATTATTTTGATGCTATCCGGTAAAGAATTCACAAGGTCTTAAACAATGAATTTGCTTGCCACTAAGAACCAACGTTTCAAAACCCTGTGAACCATCAAGTCACCCATTTAACTAGATAAATTTAAAATACATATTTAAAAAATATACTATATGACTTGGTTTTGATTAGTCAACCTGACTGACTAAATTTCAAAAATATGACTTTGATTAGTTCTTAGGGATATGTTTGAGTTTTAGAAGGAAAAAAAATGGGAAAGAATTAAAGAAGCAGAGGAAAGGAAGTAGGAAAAAAAAAAGTTTATCCACTTCTTTGTTTGGAGTATGATTTTGAGAGGAGAAAAAAGAAGAATTTATGATATCTATAATATAATTTTATCTTTACTTAAAATATTAACATAATTTTTAAAATTAGAAAAATATATATACGTGTGTACATGCATAAATGTGTATATATATATATATATATTAAAAATCATGAAACTACTGCAAACTGTACCCATAAATTTCTTTTTTTTCCTTATTTCTTAAGGATAATGACAATTATATTAAGGTTTTCTTTATCAGACGACAATTAATTTCAGATAAAAAAAAGAAGAGAAAAGACAACAATTAATTTTAGAGAAAACATTAGTTTGAGAGGCACAAATAAAAACCAATGTTTATGTGGATGCACCACTAGATATAAATATAACGTAATGCAGTATGACTATACTAGTATATTTAAAGATTATATATTATGATTATTAATGATACGCATAAATTAAAATCATTTTAGAAAATATAGCAAGTGTCATGAGCCATTTGGAAAATCTAGATAGGCTACTTCTAATTCATTAAGATACGAAGAAGTTAATCCTGAAGCAGGGAAAATAGGTGTAAGATGAATAAATCCAAACTATCCACAGACCATCCTTTGGAAATAACCATAACCATATACCTAATTAAAAGAAGTAAAATGTTAACAATCTGATTATACAAACAATGTATACATAAAATATTCAGAAATGCATTTTTTAAGAAATTGCAGAGATAACATTTTCTGTTCCTATTTTACCAGATTAAGACAAACCTGGTACAAGATGTTACCATGAAGCAAAACTCGTTTCAATCAGGTTCTAAGCTGCCTTTATCTGAAATGTCCCTTGAAATTGATCAATGAAAACCTAAAACATGAGTTCACATGAACTCGAAAATTTGTGCATATTTCTTTTTTAAAAATAAAACAGCTAGCCAGAAATTCTTTTTTCCCTTTTTGGAAATGAATAACAGCAAGACTTTTTTTTTTTTAAAAAAAAAGAAAAAAAAACCATCTCAACCCACCAAGCTATAATAATCATAATATATTCAGTATAAAGTACATGGATGGTTGCCTATTCTCTTCTTACGTTCTAACTAAATTTCATCTTTATGCAGTGTATAACATGGATCTTTTTGTTGCTTTTGATTATGTTCCCTGTACTTTGAATCTACTGTACTATTCAGACTTATTGAGAATTACTACCTGTAGACTTTGTAATGCTTGGAGAAAGATTGTGTAGTAAGATAACAAATCTCAATTTAAAGCCCAATATCTCAAGTACGAGAAACATTCCACTAGAAAACTCAAGTGAGTGAACTTTATATTTCCTATAGAAGAGGTAAAATATACATGAATTTGATAATAATATAAAATATATATGTAAAAGTTAATTAACTATATCTAAATTTATTACTAAATCATCTCGCTTTTCCTTAACTGGGGATGCCTTATTTGTTTTTCAAATAAGGAAAAACAAAAGAAGGAAAACAATCTTTTGACCAAAGGAGAGCCTTTGTAGAAGGCTAAACACTCTAAGCTGCAGCACAAGTGGGTGCTTTCCCCGTTATTTTGGGCTTAACATTAGCGCATTTAGCAGTTGCAGGAGCTCCATTAAATGTGAGATCAATATCACTAAGCTCCACACCATCACATGGCACACCACTGCTGCAGAGAAGAATAACTCCTTCGGCAGTTCCAGAAGTGCCCCTAATGTTCTTGAAGGTGACCTTGCTGATCTTCACTTTGGATGGACTCTACAGCCATAGAAAAGTTCATCGAAAAAGTGTGAAAGAAACTCACTGCTTCAGAAAAATTCATTAACAAATATAAAACTGAAAGATTTGGTCCATTTCAGTGTGAACCAAATCAAACAAACTTTCTAAGGAAAACGGGTTCAAGAAAATGAACAAAAGAGACACCTCAAATAGTGTAACATATATTCTAAGGAATATAAAAAACTTTAAATTTCAAAGGGCTTTCAACTAAATACCTCTTTTGTGCATTGATTCCATGGGCAGTACTCTTGATCTATAATTATCGGGTTTTTGACATTCTTCATTATGATGTCCTCGAAATGCATATCAGTCACAGTAGTAACTCCAGGAGTACCAGGCCAACTCTTAATCCTCACACCGTTGTCCGTACCATCTAATGTACAATTCTTGACTGTAAAACCTTCTACAGGCTCTTCTTTATCATACTTCCCAAGGCTTCCAACGCTAATGCCATGACCAGGTCCACAAGTAAGCTTTTCTACAGTTACCTGCTTGCTGCCATCCCCTAGAGAGACACAATCATCCCCAGTACCGATATTTGTGTCAATAATTTTCACCAAGGTTGATCTCCCAATATGAATTCCATCAGTGTTGAGGCTTTCTGCTGGGGCACTGATTGTGAAGTGATCAAATGTAATATTGTTGCAGCCCAGAACATTTACATTGAAGTTTTTGCTGTCCTTTGATGTTATGCGTGAGACAATGGCATTGGTGAGGAAATTAAAACCAAAATTCTGTCAAATTCACAGGAAATCATTGTTAGTTTGGTGAATAAAAATGCACAAGTTGTAGAATTCAGATGCATGAAAGCAGTTACTTACCATTGAAGCCATCTTGCATTTTGCATTTTGTCCGCAATTATTTTGCTTCCAAGCCATTGCACCTTGGCCATCAAATGTTCCACCACCAGTTAAAGTGAAGTCTTTAATGTATCCAAATTTAACCCACTGATCTGCCCCATTCATTTGGGCAGGGTCTGGTGGTGCTTGAACTGTGCCATCAACCTGAACCGTAAGAGGTGCCTTGCAAGGACCCTTTAAGTCTATTGCATTTAACTTGAATGTACCAGCAGGAATCACAATTTTGCTCGCAGTTGGTGATGCGCATGCTTCTTTGAAAGCATTTGTCAAAGCCTTATGAGCATAAAATCAGATAATAGTGAAAGTTTAGAATGCATAGTCATGAACTTTAATTAGTGATGAAATCTTATGTAAATTCAAACTGTTCTTACCGTGGTTATATCCGCATTGGCTGCTCCTCCAAATTTTGTGATGTCGAAGACGGTTTGAGCTCTGGCCGAGGAAGCCAGCAATAAGAACAAGGCAAATATGGCAAGAGTCAATTTTGTATCCATTTTCATGCTCAATACTGTTTGCAGATGATGGAATTCCCTAACTTGAAGATTTTTTATACTACTTGCGGATTTTTCAGGACCATGAACAATCTCAACAAACCTTCCTCTAATTACAACTAGGTCTATAATAAGTCTTTTTGATACCGGTTGAGCTTTTGATTTATTTTTGGCATTTCTTTTTCCATCACTAATTCATAACTAATTGTCACCTCGTTACTAAGTAAAAGGATAATGGTTTAATAGTTTGTCATTGCTTTGAACCTTCGTACACGGAAGAGAGAGATAAAGGTATATTATTCCCTTTAATTTTAGCTCATATAATATATTTTGTTTAATAGTATGCGTAAACAGCTATTGCCTTGGAAAATCAACAATGAAAAATAAAATATATATAGAAGATTGTATTTTGGACAATTAAATGATTCTACCCTCCATAAATTTTCACACTCAAACTGATGATTTGGTAAAAGCTACACAAGAAAGAATAATAACATCCCATCATCATCATCATCATCATAATAATAATAATAATAATAATAATAATAATAATAATAATAATAATGTATTAGTCAGTCGAGTTTTAGACTAATTGCAGTATAGCATTACCCTTCATATCCTATCCTGCGTATTTCCCGTATGGGCTGGAGCAAGTTGGAGAGATCATTCGGCCTGAAACCATGACCCCAATATTAGCACATTTCTAATCTTTACTCACGAGGGAACTTGTGGATACAATAATTAATTATTTGTTTTCTTTGGAACAATTAATTGTCAACTTTATTAGAGTGTATGAATTATTTGATTTTGTATGGTTTAAGTGATACAGATTCTTTTTACAGTCAAATCATTGTGACATGTCATTATAATTACCGTCTTCCCCCCACCTCCCTGCGCTCTTGACATGTTACCAACTTTTAACCCATCATTGTCTTGGACACCCGACCTCTAGTGTTCTCCCCCATGACAACTATGAACTCTCTTTATCTTCTTCCTCAGATTTTAAATCATGCGCTTCTTATTTTTCCAATAAAAGTCATAAATTACGATTTAATAAAGCCAATGTTTTCTGGGGTCATCCTTTGGAATTTTTTTTTTCTTGGTTAAAAGAAGAAACTATAAACTAAATATAAGTAGAACATCTTAGAGTAAATATCATCTTAAGACTTGGATGGAACTTTGTCTATAAATTGTTTTAGATAAATTATCATCTTCAATATTTAACATTACATGTTGTACACCAGCTCACTCCTTCAAATATTAAGACTTGGATGGAACTTTGTCTATAAATTGTTTTTAGAGTAAATATTTTTAGTCTCTCACACTTGAAAATCTTATTATTTTAGTCTTTCACACTTTAAATTTATTAATTTAGTTTTTTATATTTGAAACTCTAATCAATTTTATCCCTCACACTTTAAATTTCTTATCAATTTCATTCTTTAAACTTATTAATATTTTTGAAGCGTGAACAATGATTAAATTGATAAATTTAACATGTTTAAGGAACTAACTTAATTAGGGCTTTAAGTATAAGGGACTAAACTCATAAACTTAAAATGTGAGACCAAATTGATAAGAGTTTCAAGTGTGAGGCACCAAAATAAATATTTACTCTTGTTTTTACGTTTATCTTGATCACCCATGATTTGCCATGGTTTAAGTAAGAAATGGGCTAAGATTAAAAAATTAATATTTAGGAGAGAAAATCAATTTTACATACATTTTAAGGGACAAAAAACATAATAAATATACAATACACAAAAAAAAAAAAAAAAATTAGAATATTGGATGAAACGTGACACCTCCTAGTCCTCCATTTCCCTCCTCTCCTGATTATCATATATAGAATTTTTAAAGCCACAATTGATTATAGTTCAGCAACTTATAATCTGTCCTTAGTAACATTGTTTTCAAAACTTGGACATAATTAGTTAACCCAAAAACCTATAATAAAACTTGTATAGGTCACTTTATTGGACCAATTATACGATCAACTAGTCAAACATGGTCAAAACTCGAATGATACATTTTTCAGAAAATAAATATTTTTTAATTTGTTGAATTAATTAGTTATAGATAATTGAATTGGAGAATCAATGACCTCCCCAAGTCAATGAGCACTAGGGTTTTAAAACATTACTCAATAATAATCTATTCCAATTTGCCATTGCTTGAGTAAAATGGAACATGAAGGGCAAATCCTCATTGCTTTCTTCTAAAATTGAAGCATATAATAGATTTCTTAACGAATGCTTTAATTATTTAGCTCTTATTTACTTGGCTACCGTATTGATGACTATTTCTTTTAAAGGGGAAAAAAGGAAGAGATTCGGGTTTAATCTTTTAAAAGTCTTCCACCATTTTTGAGAAAAAAATTCTTTCACTGTTTATTAAGGGATTCTAAAGGACTTAGACACTGTTTGATAAACAAAATCATGATTCTCTTCTATGCTTTATTTTATAGAGTAAACATTACAGTTTTTGATAAGGAAATTAAAAAAAGAAAAAGAAAAAAGACAGCGAATAGCCATTTTATTTCAAGTAGAAGTAGCAAGGAATTAGCATTCTCATCTTAAGAGGTAAGATTGCTCATTCTATGTTGAGTTTGATCAGCATTTTATCATCTTTTTTTCTAACTTGCCTTTTAACAATGAATTTGCTTGCCCTAGGAACCAATGTTTCAAAGTCAGGATTTGACATTGATTGTCAAGTCACTAATTTAACAGCATAAATTTGAAAAAAGAAATATTTAAAGCATACATATACGATTTAGTTTGGACTAATCAACTTAAGTTTCACTAATTGTGTAGAAAAATTTTTCTTGTTCATCATATGTATTGCCCTAGATAAAATAATAAACCTAGTGTTCATCATATATAGTTTCTCATAATTGTTTGCGTGCTTGGCTTCTTTTAAATAACTGCGATTAATCTCCTACACTTATTTGATAGCACATATAGTATTTGAGAGTGAACTTGGTACTCATTTAGAAAATCTCTGAAGACAATATTCATATTCACTTTACATTATTTCTGCGAGCTTGTGCACTTTTTATGGACTCAAACAAATAATATCTGAATGGTAAACCTTTCTACTTTCCAATTTAATGACGGATCCAACTCTTAGAAGATTGCAACTCTCAGAAGATTGCGAAAAGCACTATATGGTTTAGAAATGCATACAAATCTTCCAACCTTTATAATTTGTGTGGAAAAACGTTTCTTCCATCCATATAACTATTAGTCAATGGTTGAAATGGAATGTGCTTCGTCATATGGCTTCATTAATCGGTAATTTAACCACTTTAAATAAATTAAGTGCATTTATACAAAATTAAAAATTCATAAATCAACTGTTTGCCAACCCAAAGAAGATGGAGGGTTAGGTTTTATAGAGCTGTCGTCCTGGAATAAAGTAGCCTTATGGAAGTTGATGTTGGATCGTGATAGGAGCTCTGTTTCCTCCATTTGGTGCAGGTGGATTCAAGAACATAAATTGAAATGCAGATGCATTTGGCAAGTCACTCCTAAATCAACTGACTCCGAGTGATGGTTGAGTATTTTGAGAATTAGAGATGAAGTTCTAGACAAAGCTTCTATTGCTGACATTCAAAAGTTACAAGTGCAGGAGAAGAAGGCGAATTTGCAAGGGTTCTACCAGTTGTTTCATTGTCTAAATCCCGAAGTAGAGTGGTGCAACATTGTTTGCAATGGTTCTGCCAATCCAAAGGTATCTTTCATTGCATGGCTAGCTTTCCATGTCAGACTGGCTACAAAGGATAGAATGAGAAAAAAAAAAAAAAAATGAATTTGGTTCTTGATTATGTGCATGTTTTGCCAGTCTTTTCCGAAGACTAAAGAGCCCTTGTTTTTTGAATGCAAATCTTCTATAGAAATCTTGAAAGGTCTAATGCAGTATGTGCATTTTGATATAGGATCCACTAGTTTTTTGGCTTGGCAGCCGATTTTTGTACAATCTAGGAGGAAAAATAGGTCTATCTATAAATTACGAGAACTGGCTATATTTCAAGCTTCTATTTAAGCAGTTTGGCAAGCTAGGAATGAGTTGATCTTTAGCCATGTAAATCATGTTTGTGACAGTATTTGTATTAGAATGATTAATGAGCTAAAAATTAAGCGGAAACACTTGTTGATAGATAGGAATAGACATACTAGAGCAACAGGACTGAAATTTGACCTTTTTGAGTCTTAAGGGTATTTTTTCTGTAAATATTTGGATGATTAATATAATTTTCAACTTTCTTCAAAAAACAATTCATAATATTTTGCACATTAATTTACCATTTTCTTTTTTTATTTCGAGATTCGGAGGAAAGAAAACTCTTCAACTATCCTCCTCTTAACATTAACTTACTAGATAAGAGAGATATCAGTTAGTTATAAACCACTTACGGAAAGGGAAATGCCAAAAATAGTTCAGAAGCTCAACCGTACAATCAAATAATCATATATAGGCACAGTTATTATTAGATAAAGCCTTGTTGACATTGTTAACGGCCCTGAAGCTTCTCCACAGCGGTATAAATAGCCTTCAATCAAATGGGATTCAATCATCATCAGCAAACAACATTGATCTTTAAAATGGATACAAAATTGAGTCTTGTCACATTTTCTTTCTTCTTATTGCTGGCATCCTCCGCCAGAGCTCAAACCGTCTTCGATATAACAAAGTTTGGTGGAAAAGCTAATGCAGATATAACCCAGGTAAGAACAAGAGTATGAATTACTAATGATTTCCCCACTTGAAATTCATGGTTATAGTTCCATTTCTTTCGTTAACTTTCTGCTTTTATGTGTTGTGTTAAGGCTTTGAGAGATGCTTTCAAAGAAGCATGTGCATCACCAACTCCAAGCAAAGTTGTGATTCCTGCTGGAACATACAATTTAAATGCTATAGATTTAAAAGGTCCTTGCAAGGCACCTCTTACGGTTCAGGTTGATGGCACAGTTCAAGCACCAGCTGACCCTGCCCAATTGAATGGCGCTGATCAATGGGTTAAATTTGGATATATTACCGGCTTCACTTTGACAGGTAAAGGAACTTTCGATGGCCAAGGTGCTACTGCTTGGAAGCAAAATGATTGCGGAAAAAATACAAAATGCAAGATGGCTTCAATGGTAAGAAATTATTTTATCCATCTAAATTCTACAACTTGTGCATTTTTATTCAAAAAACTAACATTGATATCCTGTGAATTGCACAGAATTTTGGTTTCAATTTCCTCACAAATGCCCTTATCTCCCAAATAACATCGAAGGACAGCAAAAACTTCAACGTAAATGTTCTGGGCTGCAACAATATTACCTTTGACCACTTCACCATCAGTGCCCCTGCAGAAAGCCTCAACACTGATGGAATTCATGTTGGGAGATCAACCATAGTGAATATTCTTAACTCAAATATTGCTACAGGAGATGATTGTGTCTCTCTAGGTGATGGCAGCAAACAGGTAACAGTCGAAAAGGTAACTTGTGGCCCTGGCCATGGCTTTAGTGTTGGAAGCCTTGGAAAGTATGAAAAAGAAGATCCCGTGGAAGGTTTTGTAGTTAAGAATTGCACAATGGACAACACTGACAATGGTGTTAGAATTAAAACATGGCCAGGTACTCCAGCAGTGACTACTGTGACTAATATGCATTTTGAGGACATTATAATGAAAAATGTCACCAACCCGATAATTATAGATCAAGAGTATTGTCCATGGAATCAATGCACAAAAAAGGTATTTAATTAATTGTAGATCCTCTTAAATTTATCTTATTATATCCCTTACCTAGTAGGTTGTTACTAGAGTTATCTATTTTGTTCAATTTCCTGAAACCGTTCCTATGTTAGAAAGTTGTTTCATTTGATTTAGAAAGTTATCTATTTCTTACTCTTCAATCTTTAACCAATTTTTCCCTGGTTTTAGACACCTTCAAAAGTAAAGATAAGCAAGGTCACCTTCAAGAATATTAGGGGCACGTCTGCAACTGCTGATGGAGTTATTATCCGCTGCAGCGGTGGTGTACCTTGTGAAGGTGTGGAGCTGAGTGATATTGATCTCACATTCAATGGAGCTCCTGCGACTGCTAAATGCGATCATGTTAAGCCCAAAATTACAGGGAAAGCTCCCACTTGTGCTGCAGCTTAGAGTCATAGCCTTCTTCAAGGATCGCCTCTGGTCAAAAATTCTTTAGTTTTCTTTCTTTGTTATCCACATAAGGCATCCCCAATCATGGTAAAGGGAGATGATATTTTAGATAATTTTAAATATTTCGTCTCTTGCAATGGAAATTTGGTCATTGTTTCAGTTTTCTTGTACGTAATTTCAAATATTTGAAAGATTATTAGGCTTTAAATTTGACATTTGTTTTCTTAATTTACAATCTATGTTAACACTGCTATTGCAACCTGAAGGCGAGGGTTCATTCCCACTGTGAGCGATGGCCTTGCATGCTGATATAGATTGGTACACACACACACACACACACATATATATAAAAATATGAAGATAAATTCTTCACCCTTATTATGAAGTATATGTAGAATATAACATAAGGAAACACTCCATAGTGATAATATATTATTAATTTAATGAATTGTGATTGTAATTCTGTCATAAAATTTGCATTTGTTTCATTGGAATATAATTATGCTAGCTGAACTCGAGATGCACATGAAGTCATATATAACAAAGTTTGAATGAAACCAATTTGATTCACATGTATGATATTGATTTTCTTTTTTTTAGAAACAAATAATTTTAGTTTGCTTTCAATACCAAAGATACATTTGAGATAGATGTTTGAAATTTTTAATGTGTTAGGTAACCTTATGAAATTAATTCACATATGAGAGTTTATTAATTGTTTACTTATTTGAAAATGGATAAGTGAGAACAAAGTCTCATTTTGCCCAAAAAGGATATTCACAGAGTGGATATAATGCGGAGGTACATAATCTTACATTTTCTTGAGTATTTTGAACAAATTCTCAACTTTAATATTTAACATTACATGTTGTACACCAGCTGACTTTTTGATATATAAAGACTTGGATGGAACTCACTCTTCAAATTTTTTCACATTTATCTTGATTGCCTATGAGGTGCCATGATTTAAGTAAGAGAGAGGCTGAGATTAAAAAATTAATATTTAGGAGGCTAAATATAAATTTTATAAATATTTTAGAGAGCTAAATACATAATAAATATACAAATACTAAGAAAAATTACAATCTTGGGAGAACCATCCCACCGCCTAGCTAGTCTCCTATTCATTTCGCCCCTAATTATCATAAACAGAAATTTCAAAGCCACAACTGAAATTGATTAAGCAACTTATGCTCTGTTCTAAATAATATTGTTCTTAAAACGTAGAGATGATCGGTTAACCCAAAACCTAATATGATACTAGTGCAGGTCGCTTTATTGGACTGCTTGTGCAATAGAACTAATCAAACTTAAAACTCAGATCATACATTTTTTTTTTTAAAATAATTTTCTTCAATACATTGAATTATTTACCAGATAGTTGAATTAGAGAACCGATAACCTCAATGGGCACCAGGGTGTAAAACATTGCTCAATATCTCCCCTATACCAACCTTCCATTGCTTGAGTGAATTGGAATCTGAAAAGCAGATATTCTTTGCTTTCCTCTAAAATTGAAGCATATGATAGATTTCTTGACGAATGCATTAAATTTGTGGCTCTTATTTAATTGGCTGCCATATTGATGAGTATTTCTTTTATTTATATTTGTAATTAGTAATGAGCTTTTGTATCTTTTCAAATTAAATCTATATTTATTTGAAGGACTGTTGTTCCCATCTTTTTCCCAAAAAATGAAGTTACATATTTAAAGCAACACGTAATGAAAATGTTCAATAGAGAATAGTGCAACCATGGATTATTTATTGTAATTGTTTGATGGCTATCCCAATGGGGATAATGTATATCAAATTGCAAAGATAGGTAATTGAATAAGATAAGGCATTTCAAATGAAAATTACAAGTTCATTCTATCTTGGATAGAGCATCAACGACGTAATTCCTTCAACTGATTTTTTTTAGTACAGTTTACAAATTGAATTGGTAAATATATGTTGACAATTTTTTTTTTTTTTTTAAAAAAATACGATTTCTTGTAAGATTTAGTTATTTAATTATTAAAAAAATATTATCATTTCGTCGAGTCTGAAATTAGTTTTAAAGCAGTTGAATTGCTGGGAATGAGAGGAAGTAAATATCTCCCATGTTTAGACTTGACAGACATTTTCTATCATTAGTTTCTTTTAAAGGGGAGAAAAATGAAGAGCTTAAAATTTAACCTTTCAAAAGTCTTTCACCATTCATTTAGGAATTCTGAAAGACTTAGACACTATTTGATAAACAAAATCATGATTATATTCTATGCTTTGTTTCATGAAATAAACATAGTAATGTTTATCCAAAGTGTAAATAGGAATTAGCATTTCTATCTTGAGATGTGAGATTGCTCATTCTATGTTGATAAATTAGAATCAGCATTTTAGTTTTAGTAAAGAGCATTACTGTTTTTGAAACCAATTATGATTCTATCTCACATTATATTTCATCAACTTCCAAACTACCAAGAAAAAAAAATAAAATTCCATTCCATTCATATTTCTATTCCCATTCTTATTTCATGTACCAAACGAGTAACATTGTTCCTTTTATTAAAATGTTAGATAATGGTTACAAAAACAGATAGGGACTATTTTTGAAGGGTAGAAATTGAAAATTAATAATAGAAAACCAGAACAAATGCTGAATCAGAAAATTATTTTCTTTTGGGGGCCTCTGAATGTACTTCTCCGACGTTAGGGGATGGCATTGGCCAAGATTTTGTAGTATCTGAAAATCTAAAATAAACAAGCTAGTTTACTAAATCGGATATGAGTTTTGTAATCATTTTAATGGCCTTGAATTATCGTAGCCATAGTATAAATAGACCTCTTGGGGACATTCAACTTCAAATGAAAAGAAGAATATAGAGTTTCTAAAGACAAAGAATAATCATGGATATGAAGTTGAGCCACGTTTGCTTTATTCTTATTGCTATCTTTCTTTGCCAAATATGCCAATTGCCTAGTCATTGATATAGAAAATATGGGGTATCCAAAGGAGATATAACAACGGTACGAAAATTTCAAATTCACATAATTTTTTATTAGCTTTATACTGATGGCATTCTCTCTGAGCTAGATTTTTTGCAATCAAAATAGTACAATGTTGTCACTAATGTGGCAAACTATAGGTTATTGAATGGTGCAAAGTTAATGAGCTATCAATTCATCTAATTGTACTTGGTTCACCACATAAATGACTGAGTACACCAATTTTTTACTACAAGTAATCTGGTTTCCTTTCGCTGCTAGGTCTTATGTTTCGTTTGCTTGTGTTCTTAGGCTTTGACAAAAGCTTGGAAGGAAGCATGCACATCAGCAACTCAGCGAAATTTATATCCCTAGAGGGACATACAATTTAGGTCAAATCGAGTTCAAAGGTCCTTGCAAAGCTCCCATTCAGTTTCAAGTATGAGAAACATTCCACTAGAAAACTCAAGTGAGTGAACTTTATATTTCCTATAGAAGAGGTAAAATATACATGAATTTGATAATAATATAAAATATATATGTAAAAGTTAATTAACTATATCTAAATTTATTACTAAATCATCTCGCTTTTCCTTAACTGGGGAAGCCTTATTTGTTTTTCAAATAAGGAAAAACAAAAGAAGGGAAACAATCTTTTGACCAACGGAGAGCCTTTGTAGAAGGCTAAACACTCTAAGCTGCAGCACAAGTGGGTGCTTTCCCCGTTACTGTCGGCTTAACATTAGCGCATTTAGCAGTTGCAGGAGCTCCATTAAATGTGAGATCAATATCACTAAGCTCCACACCGTCACATGGCACACCACTGCTGCAGAGAAGAATAACTCCTTCGGCAGTTCCAGAAGTGCCCCTAATGTTCTTGAAGGTGACCTTGCTGATCTTCACTTTGGATGGACTCTACAGCCATAGAAAAGTTCATCGAAAAAGTGTGAAAGAAACCTCACTGCTTCAGAAAAATTCATTAACAATTATAAAACTGAAAGATTTGGTCCATTTCAGTGTGAACCAAATCAAACAAACTTTCTAAGGAAAACGGGTTCAAGAAAATGAACAAAAGAGACACCTCAAATAGTGTAACATATATTCTAAGGAATATAAAAAACTTTAAATTTCAAAGGGCTTTCAACTAAATACCTCTTTTGTGCATTGATTCCATGGGCAGTACTCTTGATCTATAATTATCGGGTTTTTGACATTCTTCATTATGATGTCCTCGAAATGCATATCAGTCACAGTAGTAACTCCAGGAGTACCAGGCCAACTCTTAATCCTCACACCGTTGTCCGTACCATCTAATGTACAATTCTTGACTGTAAAACCTTCTACAGGCTCTTCTTTATCATACTTCCCAAGGCTTCCAACGCTAATGCCATGACCAGGTCCACAAGTAAGCTTTTCTACAGTTACCTGCTTGCTGCCATCCCCTAGAGAGACACAATCATCCCCAGTACCGATATTTGTGTCAATAATTTTCACCAAGGTTGATCTCCCAATATGAATTCCATCAGTGTTGAGGCTTTCTGCTGGGGCACTGATTGTGAAGTGATCAAATGTAATATTGTTGCAGCCCAGAACATTTACATTGAAGTTTTTGCTGTCCTTTGATGTTATGCGTGAGACAATGGCATTGGTGAGGAAATTAAAACCAAAATTCTGACCAATTCACAGGAAATCATTGTTAGTTTGGTGAATAAAAATGCACAAGTTGTAGAATTCAGATGCATGAAAGCAGTTACTTACCATTGAAGCCATCTTGCATTTTGCATTTTGTCCGCAATTATTTTGCTTCCAAGCCATTGCACCTTGGCCATCAAATGTTCCACCACCAGTTAAAGTGAAGTCTTTAATGTATCCAAATTTAACCCACTGATCTGCCCCATTCATTTGGGCAGGGTCTGGTGGTGCTTGAACTGTGCCATCAACCTGAACCGTAAGAGGTGCCTTGCAAGGACCCTTTAAGTCTATTGCATTTAACTTGAATGTACCAGCAGGAATCACAATTTTGCTCGCAGTTGGTGATGCGCATGCTTCTTTGAAAGCATTTGTCAAAGCCTTATGAGCATAAAATCAGATAATAGTGAAAGTTTAGAATGCATAGTCATGAACTTTAATTAGTGATGAAATCTTATGTAAATTCAAACTGTTCTTACCGTGGTTATATCCGCATTGGCTGCTCCTCCAAATTTTGTGATGTCGAAGACGGTTTGAGCTCTGGCCGAGGAAGCCAGCAATAAGAACAAGGCAAATATGGCAAGAGTCAATTTTGTATCCATTTTCATGCTCAATACTGTTTGCAGATGATTGAATTCCCTAACTTGAAGATTTTTTATACTACTTGCGGATTTTTCAGGACCATGAACAATCTCAACAAACCTTCCTCTAATTACAACTAGGTCTATAATAAGTCTTTTTGATACCGGTTGAGCTTTTGATTTATTTTTGGCATTTCTTTTTCCATCACTAATTCATAACTAATTGTCACCTCGTTACTAAGTAAAAGGATAATGGTTTAATAGTTTGTCATTGCTTTGAACCTTCGTACACGAAAGAGAGAGAGATAAAGGTATATTATTCCCTTTAATTTTAGCTCATATAATATATTTTGTTTAATAGTATGCGTAAACAGCTATTGCCTTGGAAAATCAACAATGAAAAATAAAATATATATTGAAGATTGTATTTTGGACAATTAAATGATTCTACCATCCTTAAATTTTCACACTCAAACTGATGATTTGGTAAAAGCTACACAAGAAAGAATAATAACATCCCATCATCATCATAATAATAATAATAATAATAATGTATTAGTCAGTCGAGTTTTAGTCTAATTGCAGTATAGCATTACCCTTCATATCCTATCCTGCGTATTTACCGTATGGGCTGGAGCAAGTTGGAGAGATCATTCGGCCTGAAACCATGACCCCAATATTAGCACATTTCTAATCTTTACTCACGAGGGAACTTGTGGATACAATAATTAATTATTTGTTTTCTTTGGAACAATTAATTGTCAACTTTATTAGAGTGTATGAATTATTTGAGTTTGTATGGTTTAAGTGATACAGATTCTTTTTACAGTCAAATCATTGTGACATGTCATTATAATTACCGTCTTCCCCCCACCTCCCTGCGCTCTTGACATGTCACCACCTTTTAACCCATCATTGTCTTGGACACCCGACCTCTAGTGTTCTCCCCCATGACAACTATGAACTCTCTTTATCTTCTTCCTCAGATTTTAAATCATGCACTTCTTATTTTTCCAATAAAAGTCATAAATTACGATTTAATAAAGCCAATGTTTTCTCGGGTCATCTTTTGGATTTTTTTTTTCTTGGTTAAAAGAAGAAATTATAAACTAAATATAAGTAGAACATCTAGGAGTATTGATTATCATCAAGTCAGCAAAAAATAAAATGTTCACAAAAGAAAGAACATCATGAAATCTGAGAAGCAACCTACGCTTAGTTAATCCATCTACAAGCTGATTTCCTTCTCTAAAGGTGTAATGCAGCTTCACCTCCTTCAACTTCTAGGTCTTTAACCTGAAAACATGGTGCAAAGGTCCACAAAGATGAGTGCTACGACATGCATTAGATAAAAAGTTTACAGCTATACTAAAATCAGATTCAATGATGAGATGATTTATATTGAGATCAATGGCCATCACAATCCCTTTGAGGATACCTTACACTTCCCCTCTGTTGACAGTTCTTAGACCCATATTGCCACTGTAACCTTGGACCCAATTACCTGATTAGTCCCTAATCACACCTAAGAATCCAATAAAGCCTGGGTTAGTGTTGGCTGAAGCATCACAATTCAACTTAAACCAACCCGATGGTAGTGGTTTCCAGCTAATATGATGAAGTTTTACAGCAACTTGCTTGCTATGGTAAGATCCTATATGGTAAAATTTGGCTGCTGCAGCAGTAGCCCTAATTCTAGGGTTACTCAGAGCATCTAATTTCTTGAACAAAATTCCATTTCGATCACCCCAAATTGTCCAACAGCCATATGCAAAATGGTGGTCCAAGGGATCTTAAGAATGTTCTCAGTCTGATTCATGAAAGAATCTTTTAACCAATCTTGTAAAGAGAGACTAAAGAAATCAAAATTTGCACAATCTCTCAAAGAATGTAAAATTGACTCAACATTGCCACAACGACAACAATTACTAGAGCTAATAACATTACATTGGGACAAGACTAGAGCTACATGGAGGGACTCATGAGCACATTTCCAAAGAAAATGCTTGATCCTACTATGGCATTTAATCTTCCATAAGCGAATAAAAAGAGGGTTAAGGTTAATAAACTCCTCTTAAAGAAGATAGGCTGATTTAGTGGAGAATTCTCCATTCATGGGGAATCCCCAAGAAATTTGATCATCTTTGACGTGATGAGAGGCCACTTTAGTGTTTACCAAAATCCTTCTAAGGTCATCTCATGGAGATGGGAGGAGATTTTAGAAAAATCCCCACGACCATTCACATCAAAATATCTTTCACTTTCCAGCAATCCTCATCCCACTTAAGGAGACCAATAAATATTTTCCTAAGATTATCTCCAATGTTGCCACTCTAGTTGGGTTGCTTGCACTTATTTTAATTATTTTTAATAGGTCCCATGATGTTACATCATTTTCCACTACTTTATGCAACTCTCACAAATTTTCACTCCAGTAATACAACTCTACAAAGTTTTTCAAATAGACCCTACACTTTATCTCTCATTATTATAGTAATTAATTGTAACCTAATAAAATAATTGTAATCAATGATTCTAGCCTACCTCATAAGTTATGGAACCCCTTCTTGGATAGCTCTTAAGAGCGACCCATGTGCTTACATGAATATTCATGGGTTGCATTTCAATAATCGTAATTCATTATTTTAAGTTATATAAACTATGCAACTTTCTATGATTTCCCCATTAGAGATAGCCTAAGTGACCGATCACCAGGCCATTTATCATGCCAAAGAGATGTGCCCTCCCCTTTCAAAAGAACCTTCCTGCAACCTTTATCACACACATCTCTTCCTCCAGTAAAAGCTCTATGATTAGAGTTGTCATCCTTTGGAAATAACCATACCTAATTCAAGGACAAAAAAATTTCAAAATCTATTTGACCATATAGACTATGTATACATAATAACACTCGTAACCCTAAAACCAACTCTACTACACCATTATATATAGAATACAAAAGAATAAAAAATACACAGAAAATTTAGATAACATAAGGCAGTGACTTGTAACTGCTTCCATAACCACCTAAATTTTTTGTAGAACATGTTTGGAAAATTACTAGAACAGCCTAGTTCATGCGTCTATACTAAAATAGCCCTTGAAACAGGTCAGCTGCCACTCCCAAATTTCCTTTTCCTTCTAAAAACCTTAACCTTACGCTGGCTTTAACAAAAATATCACTTGAAATTGATCAAGGAAAACCTAAAACATGAGTTCAAATGAACTCGAAAATGCGTGTATATTTCTCTTTCTAATAATATCACAGCCAGAATTTTTTTCCCCTTTTGAAAATGAGTAACTGAAAATTTTATTAAAACAAATTATCATCTCAATATTCTCAGTACGAAGCACAAGGAGGGTTTCCTATTTCTTTTCATTACATTCTTCCTAAACTTCATCTCTATGTAGTGTGAAGATCGATTCCATCTATATATACTTATATATGTACCGATATAAAATTATGTAATAATATATTTTCAGATGAAGCCAAGGTTTAAAATGAGAGAGAGGCCTTGACTTCAGGTAAGAAAGCGAATCTCAATTTAAAGCCTAATATCTCAAGCATATGAAAATTCTATAGCAAAACACCGGTAAGTGATCTTTATTTTCTCTGGAAGAGGTCACATACATGATTTTAAAAATAATAACAAAATAACATCGAAAATTTCATTCCCTAAGTCGTATTACAAATATCATCTCCCTTTTCCTTAATAGGGGATGCATTATCTAGTTTTCAAAGAAGTATAAACTATAGAAGGAAAACAATCTCTTTGGCCAAAGGAGAGCCTTGTAGATGTCTAAGACTTTAAGCTGCAGCACAGGTGGGTGCTTTCCCCGTTACTGTGGGTTTAACATTAGCCCATTTAGCAGTTGCAGGAGCGCCATTAAATGTGAGATCAATATCACTAAGCTCCAAACCATCACATGGCACACCACTGCTGCAGAGAAGAATAACTCCTTCAGCAGTTCCAGAAGTGCCCCTGGAGTACCAAGCCAACTCTTAATCCTCACACCATTGTCAGTGCTGTCTAATATACAATTCTTGACGGTAAAACATTCTACAGAACACCCAATCATCCTAAAGTCATTATGTTGTAAGAAAATAACATATATATATATATATATAAGTCATTCCTAATGTCGCAGACGGTGACCAGTCTCACATCTAGTGTCTTCAATTTGACATCAATATCTACAAACTCTCTGCTGGGGAGTCACCTCTCATCTCCTAGGGCCAATCCATCTCATTTGTATATATTTCGTTGGAAGAGAATTATGCTAGCTGAACTCGAGATACACGCAATGTCATATATAACGTAGTTGGAATGAAACCAATTTGATTCACTTGTATGAGATTTTTTTTTTTCTTTTCAAAAACAAATAATTTTAGTTTGTTTTCAATATCGAAGATACGTTTGGGACATGTGTTTTAAATTTTTAATGTATTAGGTAATCTGAAGAAACTCTCATATATATAAAATTAGTGAATTGAAATGCAAGAGTTTATTAAATATTTACTTGTTACAAAATGGAGAAGTGAGAATAAAATCCAAGTAGCCCAAAAATGTGATCCACAAAATGGATATAAAGTGGAGGTACATAATTACAAATTGTCATAAGAATTTTAGATAAATTATCATCTTCAATATTTAACATTACATGTTGTACACCAGCTCACTCCTTCAAATATTAAGACTTGGATGGAACTTTGTCTATAAATTGTTTTTAGAGTAAATACTTTTAGTCTCTCACACTTGAAAATCTTATTATTTTAGTCTTTCACACTTTAAGTTTATTAATTTAGTTTTTTATATTTGAAACTCTAATCAATTTTATCCCTCACACTTTAAATTTCTTATCAATTTCATTCTTTAAACTTATTAATATTTTTGAAGCGTGAACAATGATTAAATTGATAAATTTAACATGTTTAAGGAACTAACTTAATTAGGGCTTTAAGTATAAGGGACTAAACTCATAAACTTAAAGTGTGAGACCAAATTGATAAGAGTTTCAAGTGTGAGGCACCAAAATAAATATTTACTCTTGTTTTTACGTTTATCTTGATCACCCATGATTTGCCATGGTTTAAGTAAGAAATGGGCTAAGATTAAAAAATTAATATTTAGGAGAGAAAATCAATTTTACATACATTTTAAGGGACAAAAAACATAATAAATATACAATACACAAAAAAAAAAAAAAAATTAGAATATTGGATGAAACGTGACACCTCCTAGTCCTCCATTTCCCTCCTCTCCTGATTATCATATATAGAATTTTTAAAGCCACAATTGATTATAGTTCAGCAACTTATAATCTGTCCTTAGTAACATTGTTTTCAAAACTTGGACATAATTAGTTAACCCAAAAACCTATAATAAAACTTGTATAGGTCACTTTATTGGACCAATTATACGATCAACTAGTCAAACATGGTCAAAACTCGAATGATACATTTTTCAGAAAATAAATATTTTTTAATTTGTTGAATTAATTAGTTATAGATAATTGAATTGGAGAATCAATGACCTCCCCAAGTCAATGAGCACTAGGGTTTTAAAACATTACTCAATAATAATCTATTCCAATTTGCCATTGCTTGAGTAAAATGGAACATGAAGGGCAAATCCTCATTGCTTTCTTCTAAAATTGAAGCATATAATAGATTTCTTAACGAATGCTTTAATTATTTAGCTCTTATTTACTTGGCTACCGTATTGATGACTATTTCTTTTAAAGGGGAAAAAAGGAAGAGATTCGGGTTTAATCTTTTAAAAGTCTTCCACCATTTTTGAGAAAAAAATTCTTTCACTGTTTATTAAGGGATTCTAAAGGACTTAGACACTGTTTGATAAACAAAATCATGATTCTCTTCTATGCTTTATTTTATAGAGTAAACATTACAGTTTTTGATAAGGAAATTAAAAAAAGAAAAAGAAAAAAGACAGCGAATAGCCATTTTATTTCAAGTAGAAGTAGCAAGGAATTAGCATTCTCATCTTAAGAGGTAAGATTGCTCATTCTATGTTGAGTTTGATCAGCATTTTATCATCTTTTTTTCTAACTTGCCTTTTAACAATGAATTTGCTTGCCCTAGGAACCAATGTTTCAAAGTCAGGATTTGACATTGATTGTCAAGTCACTAATTTAACAGCATAAATTTGAAAAAAGAAATATTTAAAGCATACATATACGATTTAGTTTGGACTAATCAACTTAAGTTTCACTAATTGTGTAGAAAAATTTTTCTTGTTCATCATATGTATTGCCCTAGATAAAATAATAAACCTAGTGTTCATCATATATAGTTTCTCATAATTGTTTGCGTGCTTGGCTTCTTTTAAATAACTGCGATTAATCTCCTACACTTATTTGATAGCACATATAGTATTTGAGAGTGAACTTGGTACTCATTTAGAAAATCTCTGAAGACAATATTCATATTCACTTTACATTATTTCTGCGAGCTTGTGCACTTTTTATGGACTCAAACAAATAATATCTGAATGGTAAACCTTTCTACTTTCCAATTTAATGACGGATCCAACTCTTAGAAGATTGCAACTCTCAGAAGATTGCGAAAAGCACTATATGGTTTAGAAATGCATACAAATCTTCCAACCTTTATAATTTGTGTGGAAAAACGTTTCTTCCATCCATATAACTATTAGTCAATGGTTGAAATGGAATGTGCTTCGTCATATGGCTTCATTAATCGGTAATTTAACCACTTTAAATAAATTAAGTGCATTTATACAAAATTAAAAATTCATAAATCAACTGTTTGCCAACCCAAAGAAGATGGAGGGTTAGGTTTTATAGAGCTGTCGTCCTGGAATAAAGTAGCCTTATGGAAGTTGATGTTGGATCGTGATAGGAGCTCTGTTTCCTCCATTTGGTGCAGGTGGATTCAAGAACATAAATTGAAATGCAGATGCATTTGGCAAGTCACTCCTAAATCAACTGACTCCGAGTGATGGTTGAGTATTTTGAGAATTAGAGATGAAGTTCTAGACAAAGCTTCTATTGCTGACATTCAAAAGTTACAAGTGCAGGAGAAGAAGGCGAATTTGCAAGGGTTCTACCAGTTGTTTCATTGTCTAAATCCCGAAGTAGAGTGGTGCAACATTGTTTGCAATGGTTCTGCCAATCCAAAGGTATCTTTCATTGCATGGCTAGCTTTCCATGTCAGACTGGCTACAAAGGATAGAATGAGAAAAAAAAAAAAAAAATGAATTTGGTTCTTGATTATGTGCATGTTTTGCCAGTCTTTTCCGAAGACTAAAGAGCCCTTGTTTTTTGAATGCAAATCTTCTATAGAAATCTTGAAAGGTCTAATGCAGTATGTGCATTTTGATATAGGATCCACTAGTTTTTTGGCTTGGCAGCCGATTTTTGTACAATCTAGGAGGAAAAATAGGTCTATCTATAAATTACGAGAACTGGCTATATTTCAAGCTTCTATTTAAGCAGTTTGGCAAGCTAGGAATGAGTTGATCTTTAGCCATGTAAATCATGTTTGTGACAGTATTTGTATTAGAATGATTAATGAGCTAAAAATTAAGCGGAAACACTTGTTGATAGATAGGAATAGACATACTAGAGCAACAGGACTGAAATTTGACCTTTTTGAGTCTTAAGGGTATTTTTTCTGTAAATATTTGGATGATTAATATAATTTTCAACTTTCTTCAAAAAACAATTCATAATATTTTGCACATTAATTTACCATTTTCTTTTTTTATTTCGAGATTCGGAGGAAAGAAAACTCTTCAACTATCCTCCTCTTAACATTAACTTACTAGATAAGAGAGATATCAGTTAGTTATAAACCACTTACGGAAAGGGAAATGCCAAAAATAGTTCAGAAGCTCAACCGTACAATCAAATAATCATATATAGGCACAGTTATTATTAGATAAAGCCTTGTTGACATTGTTAACGGCCCTGAAGCTTCTCCACAGCGGTATAAATAGCCTTCAATCAAATGGGATTCAATCATCATCAGCAAACAACATTGATCTTTAAAATGGATACAAAATTGAGTCTTGTCACATTTTCTTTCTTCTTATTGCTGGCATCCTCCGCCAGAGCTCAAACCGTCTTCGATATAACAAAGTTTGGTGGAAAAGCTAATGCAGATATAACCCAGGTAAGAACAAGAGTATGAATTACTAATGATTTCCCCACTTGAAATTCATGGTTATAGTTCCATTTCTTTCGTTAACTTTCTGCTTTTATGTGTTGTGTTAAGGCTTTGAGAGATGCTTTCAAAGAAGCATGTGCATCACCAACTCCAAGCAAAGTTGTGATTCCTGCTGGAACATACAATTTAAATGCTATAGATTTAAAAGGTCCTTGCAAGGCACCTCTTACGGTTCAGGTTGATGGCACAGTTCAAGCACCAGCTGACCCTGCCCAATTGAATGGCGCTGATCAATGGGTTAAATTTGGATATATTACCGGCTTCACTTTGACAGGTAAAGGAACTTTCGATGGCCAAGGTGCTACTGCTTGGAAGCAAAATGATTGCGGAAAAAATACAAAATGCAAGATGGCTTCAATGGTAAGAAATTATTTTATCCATCTAAATTCTACAACTTGTGCATTTTTATTCAAAAAACTAACATTGATATCCTGTGAATTGCACAGAATTTTGGTTTCAATTTCCTCACAAATGCCCTTATCTCCCAAATAACATCGAAGGACAGCAAAAACTTCAACGTAAATGTTCTGGGCTGCAACAATATTACCTTTGACCACTTCACCATCAGTGCCCCTGCAGAAAGCCTCAACACTGATGGAATTCATGTTGGGAGATCAACCATAGTGAATATTCTTAACTCAAATATTGCTACAGGAGATGATTGTGTCTCTCTAGGTGATGGCAGCAAACAGGTAACAGTCGAAAAGGTAACTTGTGGCCCTGGCCATGGCTTTAGTGTTGGAAGCCTTGGAAAGTATGAAAAAGAAGATCCCGTGGAAGGTTTTGTAGTTAAGAATTGCACAATGGACAACACTGACAATGGTGTTAGAATTAAAACATGGCCAGGTACTCCAGCAGTGACTACTGTGACTAATATGCATTTTGAGGACATTATAATGAAAAATGTCACCAACCCGATAATTATAGATCAAGAGTATTGTCCATGGAATCAATGCACAAAAAAGGTATTTAATTAATTGTAGATCCTCTTAAATTTATCTTATTATATCCCTTACCTAGTAGGTTGTTACTAGAGTTATCTATTTTGTTCAATTTCCTGAAACCGTTCCTATGTTAGAAAGTTGTTTCATTTGATTTAGAAAGTTATCTATTTCTTACTCTTCAATCTTTAACCAATTTTTCCCTGGTTTTAGACACCTTCAAAAGTAAAGATAAGCAAGGTCACCTTCAAGAATATTAGGGGCACGTCTGCAACTGCTGATGGAGTTATTATCCGCTGCAGCGGTGGTGTACCTTGTGAAGGTGTGGAGCTGAGTGATATTGATCTCACATTCAATGGAGCTCCTGCGACTGCTAAATGCGATCATGTTAAGCCCAAAATTACAGGGAAAGCTCCCACTTGTGCTGCAGCTTAGAGTCATAGCCTTCTTCAAGGATCGCCTCTGGTCAAAAATTCTTTAGTTTTCTTTCTTTGTTATCCACATAAGGCATCCCCAATCATGGTAAAGGGAGATGATATTTTAGATAATTTTAAATATTTCGTCTCTTGCAATGGAAATTTGGTCATTGTTTCAGTTTTCTTGTACGTAATTTCAAATATTTGAAAGATTATTAGGCTTTAAATTTGACATTTGTTTTCTTAATTTACAATCTATGTTAACACTGCTATTGCAACCTGAAGGCGAGGGTTCATTCCCACTGTGAGCGATGGCCTTGCATGCTGATATAGATTGGTACACACACACACACACACACATATATATAAAAATATGAAGATAAATTCTTCACCCTTATTATGAAGTATATGTAGAATATAACATAAGGAAACACTCCATAGTGATAATATATTATTAATTTAATGAATTGTGATTGTAATTCTGTCATAAAATTTGCATTTGTTTCATTGGAATATAATTATGCTAGCTGAACTCGAGATGCACATGAAGTCATATATAACAAAGTTTGAATGAAACCAATTTGATTCACATGTATGATATTGATTTTCTTTTTTTTAGAAACAAATAATTTTAGTTTGCTTTCAATACCAAAGATACATTTGAGATAGATGTTTGAAATTTTTAATGTGTTAGGTAACCTTATGAAATTAATTCACATATGAGAGTTTATTAATTGTTTACTTATTTGAAAATGGATAAGTGAGAACAAAGTCTCATTTTGCCCAAAAAGGATATTCACAGAGTGGATATAATGCGGAGGTACATAATCTTACATTTTCTTGAGTATTTTGAACAAATTCTCAACTTTAATATTTAACATTACATGTTGTACACCAGCTGACTTTTTGATATATAAAGACTTGGATGGAACTCACTCTTCAAATTTTTTCACATTTATCTTGATTGCCTATGAGGTGCCATGATTTAAGTAAGAGAGAGGCTGAGATTAAAAAATTAATATTTAGGAGGCTAAATATAAATTTTATAAATATTTTAGAGAGCTAAATACATAATAAATATACAAATACTAAGAAAAATTACAATCTTGGGAGAACCATCCCACCGCCTAGCTAGTCTCCTATTCATTTCGCCCCTAATTATCATAAACAGAAATTTCAAAGCCACAACTGAAATTGATTAAGCAACTTATGCTCTGTTCTAAATAATATTGTTCTTAAAACGTAGAGATGATCGGTTAACCCAAAACCTAATATGATACTAGTGCAGGTCGCTTTATTGGACTGCTTGTGCAATAGAACTAATCAAACTTAAAACTCAGATCATACATTTTTTTTTTTAAATAATTTTCTTCAATACATTGAATTATTTACCAGATAGTTGAATTAGAGAACCGATAACCTCAATGGGCACCAGGGTGTAAAACATTGCTCAATATCTCCCCTATACCAACCTTCCATTGCTTGAGTGAATTGGAATCTGAAAAGCAGATATTCTTTGCTTTCCTCTAAAATTGAAGCATATGATAGATTTCTTGACGAATGCATTAAATTTGTGGCTCTTATTTAATTGGCTGCCATATTGATGAGTATTTCTTTTATTTATATTTGTAATTAGTAATGAGCTTTTGTATCTTTTCAAATTAAATCTATATTTATTTGAAGGACTGTTGTTCCCATCTTTTTCCCAAAAAATGAAGTTACATATTTAAAGCAACACGTAATGAAAATGTTCAATAGAGAATAGTGCAACCATGGATTATTTATTGTAATTGTTTGATGGCTATCCCAATGGGGATAATGTATATCAAATTGCAAAGATAGGTAATTGAATAAGATAAGGCATTTCAAATGAAAATTACAAGTTCATTCTATCTTGGATAGAGCATCAACGACGTAATTCCTTCAACTGATTTTTTTTAGTACAGTTTACAAATTGAATTGGTAAATATATGTTGACAATTTTTTTTTTTTTTTTAAAAAAATACGATTTCTTGTAAGATTTAGTTATTTAATTATTAAAAAAATATTATCATTTCGTCGAGTCTGAAATTAGTTTTAAAGCAGTTGAATTGCTGGGAATGAGAGGAAGTAAATATCTCCCATGTTTAGACTTGACAGACATTTTCTATCATTAGTTTCTTTTAAAGGGGAGAAAAATGAAGAGCTTAAAATTTAACCTTTCAAAAGTCTTTCACCATTCATTTAGGAATTCTGAAAGACTTAGACACTATTTGATAAACAAAATCATGATTATATTCTATGCTTTGTTTCATGAAATAAACATAGTAATGTTTATCCAAAGTGTAAATAGGAATTAGCATTTCTATCTTGAGATGTGAGATTGCTCATTCTATGTTGATAAATTAGAATCAGCATTTTAGTTTTAGTAAAGAGCATTACTGTTTTTGAAACCAATTATGATTCTATCTCACATTATATTTCATCAACTTCCAAACTACCAAGAAAAAAAAATAAAATTCCATTCCATTCATATTTCTATTCCCATTCTTATTTCATGTACCAAACGAGTAACATTGTTCCTTTTATTAAAATGTTAGATAATGGTTACAAAAACAGATAGGGACTATTTTTGAAGGGTAGAAATTGAAAATTAATAATAGAAAACCAGAACAAATGCTGAATCAGAAAATTATTTTCTTTTGGGGGCCTCTGAATGTACTTCTCCGACGTTAGGGGATGGCATTGGCCAAGATTTTGTAGTATCTGAAAATCTAAAATAAACAAGCTAGTTTACTAAATCGGATATGAGTTTTGTAATCATTTTAATGGCCTTGAATTATCGTAGCCATAGTATAAATAGACCTCTTGGGGACATTCAACTTCAAATGAAAAGAAGAATATAGAGTTTCTAAAGACAAAGAATAATCATGGATATGAAGTTGAGCCACGTTTGCTTTATTCTTATTGCTATCTTTCTTTGCCAAATATGCCAATTGCCTAGTCATTGATATAGAAAATATGGGGTATCCAAAGGAGATATAACAACGGTACGAAAATTTCAAATTCACATAATTTTTTATTAGCTTTATACTGATGGCATTCTCTCTGAGCTAGATTTTTTGCAATCAAAATAGTACAATGTTGTCACTAATGTGGCAAACTATAGGTTATTGAATGGTGCAAAGTTAATGAGCTATCAATTCATCTAATTGTACTTGGTTCACCACATAAATGACTGAGTACACCAATTTTTTACTACAAGTAATCTGGTTTCCTTTCGCTGCTAGGTCTTATGTTTCGTTTGCTTGTGTTCTTAGGCTTTGACAAAAGCTTGGAAGGAAGCATGCACATCAGCAACTCAGCGAAATTTATATCCCTAGAGGGACATACAATTTAGGTCAAATCGAGTTCAAAGGTCCTTGCAAAGCTCCCATTCAGTTTCAAGTATGAGAAACATTCCACTAGAAAACTCAAGTGAGTGAACTTTATATTTCCTATAGAAGAGGTAAAATATACATGAATTTGATAATAATATAAAATATATATGTAAAAGTTAATTAACTATATCTAAATTTATTACTAAATCATCTCGCTTTTCCTTAACTGGGGAAGCCTTATTTGTTTTTCAAATAAGGAAAAACAAAAGAAGGGAAACAATCTTTTGACCAACGGAGAGCCTTTGTAGAAGGCTAAACACTCTAAGCTGCAGCACAAGTGGGTGCTTTCCCCGTTACTGTCGGCTTAACATTAGCGCATTTAGCAGTTGCAGGAGCTCCATTAAATGTGAGATCAATATCACTAAGCTCCACACCGTCACATGGCACACCACTGCTGCAGAGAAGAATAACTCCTTCGGCAGTTCCAGAAGTGCCCCTAATGTTCTTGAAGGTGACCTTGCTGATCTTCACTTTGGATGGACTCTACAGCCATAGAAAAGTTCATCGAAAAAGTGTGAAAGAAACCTCACTGCTTCAGAAAAATTCATTAACAATTATAAAACTGAAAGATTTGGTCCATTTCAGTGTGAACCAAATCAAACAAACTTTCTAAGGAAAACGGGTTCAAGAAAATGAACAAAAGAGACACCTCAAATAGTGTAACATATATTCTAAGGAATATAAAAAACTTTAAATTTCAAAGGGCTTTCAACTAAATACCTCTTTTGTGCATTGATTCCATGGGCAGTACTCTTGATCTATAATTATCGGGTTTTTGACATTCTTCATTATGATGTCCTCGAAATGCATATCAGTCACAGTAGTAACTCCAGGAGTACCAGGCCAACTCTTAATCCTCACACCGTTGTCCGTACCATCTAATGTACAATTCTTGACTGTAAAACCTTCTACAGGCTCTTCTTTATCATACTTCCCAAGGCTTCCAACGCTAATGCCATGACCAGGTCCACAAGTAAGCTTTTCTACAGTTACCTGCTTGCTGCCATCCCCTAGAGAGACACAATCATCCCCAGTACCGATATTTGTGTCAATAATTTTCACCAAGGTTGATCTCCCAATATGAATTCCATCAGTGTTGAGGCTTTCTGCTGGGGCACTGATTGTGAAGTGATCAAATGTAATATTGTTGCAGCCCAGAACATTTACATTGAAGTTTTTGCTGTCCTTTGATGTTATGCGTGAGACAATGGCATTGGTGAGGAAATTAAAACCAAAATTCTGACCAATTCACAGGAAATCATTGTTAGTTTGGTGAATAAAAATGCACAAGTTGTAGAATTCAGATGCATGAAAGCAGTTACTTACCATTGAAGCCATCTTGCATTTTGCATTTTGTCCGCAATTATTTTGCTTCCAAGCCATTGCACCTTGGCCATCAAATGTTCCACCACCAGTTAAAGTGAAGTCTTTAATGTATCCAAATTTAACCCACTGATCTGCCCCATTCATTTGGGCAGGGTCTGGTGGTGCTTGAACTGTGCCATCAACCTGAACCGTAAGAGGTGCCTTGCAAGGACCCTTTAAGTCTATTGCATTTAACTTGAATGTACCAGCAGGAATCACAATTTTGCTCGCAGTTGGTGATGCGCATGCTTCTTTGAAAGCATTTGTCAAAGCCTTATGAGCATAAAATCAGATAATAGTGAAAGTTTAGAATGCATAGTCATGAACTTTAATTAGTGATGAAATCTTATGTAAATTCAAACTGTTCTTACCGTGGTTATATCCGCATTGGCTGCTCCTCCAAATTTTGTGATGTCGAAGACGGTTTGAGCTCTGGCCGAGGAAGCCAGCAATAAGAACAAGGCAAATATGGCAAGAGTCAATTTTGTATCCATTTTCATGCTCAATACTGTTTGCAGATGATTGAATTCCCTAACTTGAAGATTTTTTATACTACTTGCGGATTTTTCAGGACCATGAACAATCTCAACAAACCTTCCTCTAATTACAACTAGGTCTATAATAAGTCTTTTTGATACCGGTTGAGCTTTTGATTTATTTTTGGCATTTCTTTTTCCATCACTAATTCATAACTAATTGTCACCTCGTTACTAAGTAAAAGGATAATGGTTTAATAGTTTGTCATTGCTTTGAACCTTCGTACACGAAAGAGAGAGAGATAAAGGTATATTATTCCCTTTAATTTTAGCTCATATAATATATTTTGTTTAATAGTATGCGTAAACAGCTATTGCCTTGGAAAATCAACAATGAAAAATAAAATATATATTGAAGATTGTATTTTGGACAATTAAATGATTCTACCATCCTTAAATTTTCACACTCAAACTGATGATTTGGTAAAAGCTACACAAGAAAGAATAATAACATCCCATCATCATCATAATAATAATAATAATAATAATGTATTAGTCAGTCGAGTTTTAGTCTAATTGCAGTATAGCATTACCCTTCATATCCTATCCTGCGTATTTACCGTATGGGCTGGAGCAAGTTGGAGAGATCATTCGGCCTGAAACCATGACCCCAATATTAGCACATTTCTAATCTTTACTCACGAGGGAACTTGTGGATACAATAATTAATTATTTGTTTTCTTTGGAACAATTAATTGTCAACTTTATTAGAGTGTATGAATTATTTGAGTTTGTATGGTTTAAGTGATACAGATTCTTTTTACAGTCAAATCATTGTGACATGTCATTATAATTACCGTCTTCCCCCCACCTCCCTGCGCTCTTGACATGTCACCACCTTTTAACCCATCATTGTCTTGGACACCCGACCTCTAGTGTTCTCCCCCATGACAACTATGAACTCTCTTTATCTTCTTCCTCAGATTTTAAATCATGCACTTCTTATTTTTCCAATAAAAGTCATAAATTACGATTTAATAAAGCCAATGTTTTCTCGGGTCATCTTTTGGATTTTTTTTTTCTTGGTTAAAAGAAGAAATTATAAACTAAATATAAGTAGAACATCTAGGAGTATTGATTATCATCAAGTCAGCAAAAAATAAAATGTTCACAAAAGAAAGAACATCATGAAATCTGAGAAGCAACCTACGCTTAGTTAATCCATCTACAAGCTGATTTCCTTCTCTAAAGGTGTAATGCAGCTTCACCTCCTTCAACTTCTAGGTCTTTAACCTGAAAACATGGTGCAAAGGTCCACAAAGATGAGTGCTACGACATGCATTAGATAAAAAGTTTACAGCTATACTAAAATCAGATTCAATGATGAGATGATTTATATTGAGATCAATGGCCATCACAATCCCTTTGAGGATACCTTACACTTCCCCTCTGTTGACAGTTCTTAGACCCATATTGCCACTGTAACCTTGGACCCAATTACCTGATTAGTCCCTAATCACACCTAAGAATCCAATAAAGCCTGGGTTAGTGTTGGCTGAAGCATCACAATTCAACTTAAACCAACCCGATGGTAGTGGTTTCCAGCTAATATGATGAAGTTTTACAGCAACTTGCTTGCTATGGTAAGATCCTATATGGTAAAATTTGGCTGCTGCAGCAGTAGCCCTAATTCTAGGGTTACTCAGAGCATCTAATTTCTTGAACAAAATTCCATTTCGATCACCCCAAATTGTCCAACAGCCATATGCAAAATGGTGGTCCAAGGGATCTTAAGAATGTTCTCAGTCTGATTCATGAAAGAATCTTTTAACCAATCTTGTAAAGAGAGACTAAAGAAATCAAAATTTGCACAATCTCTCAAAGAATGTAAAATTGACTCAACATTGCCACAACGACAACAATTACTAGAGCTAATAACATTACATTGGGACAAGACTAGAGCTACATGGAGGGACTCATGAGCACATTTCCAAAGAAAATGCTTGATCCTACTATGGCATTTAATCTTCCATAAGCGAATAAAAAGAGGGTTAAGGTTAATAAACTCCTCTTAAAGAAGATAGGCTGATTTAGTGGAGAATTCTCCATTCATGGGGAATCCCCAAGAAATTTGATCATCTTTGACGTGATGAGAGGCCACTTTAGTGTTTACCAAAATCCTTCTAAGGTCATCTCATGGAGATGGGAGGAGATTTTAGAAAAATCCCCACGACCATTCACATCAAAATATCTTTCACTTTCCAGCAATCCTCATCCCACTTAAGGAGACCAATAAATATTTTCCTAAGATTATCTCCAATGTTGCCACTCTAGTTGGGTTGCTTGCACTTATTTTAATTATTTTTAATAGGTCCCATGATGTTACATCATTTTCCACTACTTTATGCAACTCTCACAAATTTTCACTCCAGTAATACAACTCTACAAAGTTTTTCAAATAGACCCTACACTTTATCTCTCATTATTATAGTAATTAATTGTAACCTAATAAAATAATTGTAATCAATGATTCTAGCCTACCTCATAAGTTATGGAACCCCTTCTTGGATAGCTCTTAAGAGCGACCCATGTGCTTACATGAATATTCATGGGTTGCATTTCAATAATCGTAATTCATTATTTTAAGTTATATAAACTATGCAACTTTCTATGATTTCCCCATTAGAGATAGCCTAAGTGACCGATCACCAGGCCATTTATCATGCCAAAGAGATGTGCCCTCCCCTTTCAAAAGAACCTTCCTGCAACCTTTATCACACACATCTCTTCCTCCAGTAAAAGCTCTATGATTAGAGTTGTCATCCTTTGGAAATAACCATACCTAATTCAAGGACAAAAAAATTTCAAAATCTATTTGACCATATAGACTATGTATACATAATAACACTCGTAACCCTAAAACCAACTCTACTACACCATTATATATAGAATACAAAAGAATAAAAAATACACAGAAAATTTAGATAACATAAGGCAGTGACTTGTAACTGCTTCCATAACCACCTAAATTTTTTGTAGAACATGTTTGGAAAATTACTAGAACAGCCTAGTTCATGCGTCTATACTAAAATAGCCCTTGAAACAGGTCAGCTGCCACTCCCAAATTTCCTTTTCCTTCTAAAAACCTTAACCTTACGCTGGCTTTAACAAAAATATCACTTGAAATTGATCAAGGAAAACCTAAAACATGAGTTCAAATGAACTCGAAAATGCGTGTATATTTCTCTTTCTAATAATATCACAGCCAGAATTTTTTTCCCCTTTTGAAAATGAGTAACTGAAAATTTTATTAAAACAAATTATCATCTCAATATTCTCAGTACGAAGCACAAGGAGGGTTTCCTATTTCTTTTCATTACATTCTTCCTAAACTTCATCTCTATGTAGTGTGAAGATCGATTCCATCTATATATACTTATATATGTACCGATATAAAATTATGTAATAATATATTTTCAGATGAAGCCAAGGTTTAAAATGAGAGAGAGGCCTTGACTTCAGGTAAGAAAGCGAATCTCAATTTAAAGCCTAATATCTCAAGCATATGAAAATTCTATAGCAAAACACCGGTAAGTGATCTTTATTTTCTCTGGAAGAGGTCACATACATGATTTTAAAAATAATAACAAAATAACATCGAAAATTTCATTCCCTAAGTCGTATTACAAATATCATCTCCCTTTTCCTTAATAGGGGATGCATTATCTAGTTTTCAAAGAAGTATAAACTATAGAAGGAAAACAATCTCTTTGGCCAAAGGAGAGCCTTGTAGATGTCTAAGACTTTAAGCTGCAGCACAGGTGGGTGCTTTCCCCGTTACTGTGGGTTTAACATTAGCCCATTTAGCAGTTGCAGGAGCGCCATTAAATGTGAGATCAATATCACTAAGCTCCAAACCATCACATGGCACACCACTGCTGCAGAGAAGAATAACTCCTTCAGCAGTTCCAGAAGTGCCCCTGGAGTACCAAGCCAACTCTTAATCCTCACACCATTGTCAGTGCTGTCTAATATACAATTCTTGACGGTAAAACATTCTACAGAACACCCAATCATCCTAAAGTCATTATGTTGTAAGAAAATAACATATATATATATATATATAAGTCATTCCTAATGTCGCAGACGGTGACCAGTCTCACATCTAGTGTCTTCAATTTGACATCAATATCTACAAACTCTCTGCTGGGGAGTCACCTCTCATCTCCTAGGGCCAATCCATCTCATTTGTATATATTTCGTTGGAAGAGAATTATGCTAGCTGAACTCGAGATACACGCAATGTCATATATAACGTAGTTGGAATGAAACCAATTTGATTCACTTGTATGAGATTTTTTTTTTTCTTTTCAAAAACAAATAATTTTAGTTTGTTTTCAATATCGAAGATACGTTTGGGACATGTGTTTTAAATTTTTAATGTATTAGGTAATCTGAAGAAACTCTCATATATATAAAATTAGTGAATTGAAATGCAAGAGTTTATTAAATATTTACTTGTTACAAAATGGAGAAGTGAGAATAAAATCCAAGTAGCCCAAAAATGTGATCCACAAAATGGATATAAAGTGGAGGTACATAATTACAAATTGTCATAAGAATTTTAGATAAATTATCATCTTCAATATTTAACATTACATGTTGTACACCAGCTCACTCCTTCAAATATTAAGACTTGGATGGAACTTTGTCTATAAATTGTTTTTAGAGTAAATACTTTTAGTCTCTCACACTTGAAAATCTTATTATTTTAGTCTTTCACACTTTAAGTTTATTAATTTAGTTTTTTATATTTGAAACTCTAATCAATTTTATCCCTCACACTTTAAATTTCTTATCAATTTCATTCTTTAAACTTATTAATATTTTTGAAGCGTGAACAATGATTAAATTGATAAATTTAACATGTTTAAGGAACTAACTTAATTAGGGCTTTAAGTATAAGGGACTAAACTCATAAACTTAAAGTGTGAGACCAAATTGATAAGAGTTTCAAGTGTGAGGCACCAAAATAAATATTTACTCTTGTTTTTACGTTTATCTTGATCACCCATGATTTGCCATGGTTTAAGTAAGAAATGGGCTAAGATTAAAAAATTAATATTTAGGAGAGAAAATCAATTTTACATACATTTTAAGGGACAAAAAACATAATAAATATACAATACACAAAAAAAAAAAAAAAATTAGAATATTGGATGAAACGTGACACCTCCTAGTCCTCCATTTCCCTCCTCTCCTGATTATCATATATAGAATTTTTAAAGCCACAATTGATTATAGTTCAGCAACTTATAATCTGTCCTTAGTAACATTGTTTTCAAAACTTGGACATAATTAGTTAACCCAAAAACCTATAATAAAACTTGTATAGGTCACTTTATTGGACCAATTATACGATCAACTAGTCAAACATGGTCAAAACTCGAATGATACATTTTTCAGAAAATAAATATTTTTTAATTTGTTGAATTAATTAGTTATAGATAATTGAATTGGAGAATCAATGACCTCCCCAAGTCAATGAGCACTAGGGTTTTAAAACATTACTCAATAATAATCTATTCCAATTTGCCATTGCTTGAGTAAAATGGAACATGAAGGGCAAATCCTCATTGCTTTCTTCTAAAATTGAAGCATATAATAGATTTCTTAACGAATGCTTTAATTATTTAGCTCTTATTTACTTGGCTACCGTATTGATGACTATTTCTTTTAAAGGGGAAAAAAGGAAGAGATTCGGGTTTAATCTTTTAAAAGTCTTCCACCATTTTTGAGAAAAAAATTCTTTCACTGTTTATTAAGGGATTCTAAAGGACTTAGACACTGTTTGATAAACAAAATCATGATTCTCTTCTATGCTTTATTTTATAGAGTAAACATTACAGTTTTTGATAAGGAAATTAAAAAAAGAAAAAGAAAAAAGACAGCGAATAGCCATTTTATTTCAAGTAGAAGTAGCAAGGAATTAGCATTCTCATCTTAAGAGGTAAGATTGCTCATTCTATGTTGAGTTTGATCAGCATTTTATCATCTTTTTTTCTAACTTGCCTTTTAACAATGAATTTGCTTGCCCTAGGAACCAATGTTTCAAAGTCAGGATTTGACATTGATTGTCAAGTCACTAATTTAACAGCATAAATTTGAAAAAAGAAATATTTAAAGCATACATATACGATTTAGTTTGGACTAATCAACTTAAGTTTCACTAATTGTGTAGAAAAATTTTTCTTGTTCATCATATGTATTGCCCTAGATAAAATAATAAACCTAGTGTTCATCATATATAGTTTCTCATAATTGTTTGCGTGCTTGGCTTCTTTTAAATAACTGCGATTAATCTCCTACACTTATTTGATAGCACATATAGTATTTGAGAGTGAACTTGGTACTCATTTAGAAAATCTCTGAAGACAATATTCATATTCACTTTACATTATTTCTGCGAGCTTGTGCACTTTTTATGGACTCAAACAAATAATATCTGAATGGTAAACCTTTCTACTTTCCAATTTAATGACGGATCCAACTCTTAGAAGATTGCAACTCTCAGAAGATTGCGAAAAGCACTATATGGTTTAGAAATGCATACAAATCTTCCAACCTTTATAATTTGTGTGGAAAAACGTTTCTTCCATCCATATAACTATTAGTCAATGGTTGAAATGGAATGTGCTTCGTCATATGGCTTCATTAATCGGTAATTTAACCACTTTAAATAAATTAAGTGCATTTATACAAAATTAAAAATTCATAAATCAACTGTTTGCCAACCCAAAGAAGATGGAGGGTTAGGTTTTATAGAGCTGTCGTCCTGGAATAAAGTAGCCTTATGGAAGTTGATGTTGGATCGTGATAGGAGCTCTGTTTCCTCCATTTGGTGCAGGTGGATTCAAGAACATAAATTGAAATGCAGATGCATTTGGCAAGTCACTCCTAAATCAACTGACTCCGAGTGATGGTTGAGTATTTTGAGAATTAGAGATGAAGTTCTAGACAAAGCTTCTATTGCTGACATTCAAAAGTTACAAGTGCAGGAGAAGAAGGCGAATTTGCAAGGGTTCTACCAGTTGTTTCATTGTCTAAATCCCGAAGTAGAGTGGTGCAACATTGTTTGCAATGGTTCTGCCAATCCAAAGGTATCTTTCATTGCATGGCTAGCTTTCCATGTCAGACTGGCTACAAAGGATAGAATGAGAAAAAAAAAAAAAAAAATGAATTTGGTTCTTGATTATGTGCATGTTTTGCCAGTCTTTTCCGAAGACTAAAGAGCCCTTGTTTTTTGAATGCAAATCTTCTATAGAAATCTTGAAAGGTCTAATGCAGTATGTGCATTTTGATATAGGATCCACTAGTTTTTTGGCTTGGCAGCCGATTTTTGTACAATCTAGGAGGAAAAATAGGTCTATCTATAAATTACGAGAACTGGCTATATTTCAAGCTTCTATTTAAGCAGTTTGGCAAGCTAGGAATGAGTTGATCTTTAGCCATGTAAATCATGTTTGTGACAGTATTTGTATTAGAATGATTAATGAGCTAAAAATTAAGCGGAAACACTTGTTGATAGATAGGAATAGACATACTAGAGCAACAGGACTGAAATTTGACCTTTTTGAGTCTTAAGGGTATTTTTTCTGTAAATATTTGGATGATTAATATAATTTTCAACTTTCTTCAAAAAACAATTCATAATATTTTGCACATTAATTTACCATTTTCTTTTTTTATTTCGAGATTCGGAGGAAAGAAAACTCTTCAACTATCCTCCTCTTAACATTAACTTACTAGATAAGAGAGATATCAGTTAGTTATAAACCACTTACGGAAAGGGAAATGCCAAAAATAGTTCAGAAGCTCAACCGTACAATCAAATAATCATATATAGGCACAGTTATTATTAGATAAAGCCTTGTTGACATTGTTAACGGCCCTGAAGCTTCTCCACAGCGGTATAAATAGCCTTCAATCAAATGGGATTCAATCATCATCAGCAAACAACATTGATCTTTAAAATGGATACAAAATTGAGTCTTGTCACATTTTCTTTCTTCTTATTGCTGGCATCCTCCGCCAGAGCTCAAACCGTCTTCGATATAACAAAGTTTGGTGGAAAAGCTAATGCAGATATAACCCAGGTAAGAACAAGAGTATGAATTACTAATGATTTCCCCACTTGAAATTCATGGTTATAGTTCCATTTCTTTCGTTAACTTTCTGCTTTTATGTGTTGTGTTAAGGCTTTGAGAGATGCTTTCAAAGAAGCATGTGCATCACCAACTCCAAGCAAAGTTGTGATTCCTGCTGGAACATACAATTTAAATGCTATAGATTTAAAAGGTCCTTGCAAGGCACCTCTTACGGTTCAGGTTGATGGCACAGTTCAAGCACCAGCTGACCCTGCCCAATTGAATGGCGCTGATCAATGGGTTAAATTTGGATATATTACCGGCTTCACTTTGACAGGTAAAGGAACTTTCGATGGCCAAGGTGCTACTGCTTGGAAGCAAAATGATTGCGGAAAAAATACAAAATGCAAGATGGCTTCAATGGTAAGAAATTATTTTATCCATCTAAATTCTACAACTTGTGCATTTTTATTCAAAAAACTAACATTGATATCCTGTGAATTGCACAGAATTTTGGTTTCAATTTCCTCACAAATGCCCTTATCTCCCAAATAACATCGAAGGACAGCAAAAACTTCAACGTAAATGTTCTGGGCTGCAACAATATTACCTTTGACCACTTCACCATCAGTGCCCCTGCAGAAAGCCTCAACACTGATGGAATTCATGTTGGGAGATCAACCATAGTGAATATTCTTAACTCAAATATTGCTACAGGAGATGATTGTGTCTCTCTAGGTGATGGCAGCAAACAGGTAACAGTCGAAAAGGTAACTTGTGGCCCTGGCCATGGCTTTAGTGTTGGAAGCCTTGGAAAGTATGAAAAAGAAGATCCCGTGGAAGGTTTTGTAGTTAAGAATTGCACAATGGACAACACTGACAATGGTGTTAGAATTAAAACATGGCCAGGTACTCCAGCAGTGACTACTGTGACTAATATGCATTTTGAGGACATTATAATGAAAAATGTCACCAACCCGATAATTATAGATCAAGAGTATTGTCCATGGAATCAATGCACAAAAAAGGTATTTAATTAATTGTAGATCCTCTTAAATTTATCTTATTATATCCCTTACCTAGTAGGTTGTTACTAGAGTTATCTATTTTGTTCAATTTCCTGAAACCGTTCCTATGTTAGAAAGTTGTTTCATTTGATTTAGAAAGTTATCTATTTCTTACTCTTCAATCTTTAACCAATTTTTCCCTGGTTTTAGACACCTTCAAAAGTAAAGATAAGCAAGGTCACCTTCAAGAATATTAGGGGCACGTCTGCAACTGCTGATGGAGTTATTATCCGCTGCAGCGGTGGTGTACCTTGTGAAGGTGTGGAGCTGAGTGATATTGATCTCACATTCAATGGAGCTCCTGCGACTGCTAAATGCGATCATGTTAAGCCCAAAATTACAGGGAAAGCTCCCACTTGTGCTGCAGCTTAGAGTCATAGCCTTCTTCAAGGATCGCCTCTGGTCAAAAATTCTTTAGTTTTCTTTCTTTGTTATCCACATAAGGCATCCCCAATCATGGTAAAGGGAGATGATATTTTAGATAATTTTAAATATTTCGTCTCTTGCAATGGAAATTTGGTCATTGTTTCAGTTTTCTTGTACGTAATTTCAAATATTTGAAAGATTATTAGGCTTTAAATTTGACATTTGTTTTCTTAATTTACAATCTATGTTAACACTGCTATTGCAACCTGAAGGCGAGGGTTCATTCCCACTGTGAGCGATGGCCTTGCATGCTGATATAGATTGGTACACACACACACACACACACATATATATAAAAATATGAAGATAAATTCTTCACCCTTATTATGAAGTATATGTAGAATATAACATAAGGAAACACTCCATAGTGATAATATATTATTAATTTAATGAATTGTGATTGTAATTCTGTCATAAAATTTGCATTTGTTTCATTGGAATATAATTATGCTAGCTGAACTCGAGATGCACATGAAGTCATATATAACAAAGTTTGAATGAAACCAATTTGATTCACATGTATGATATTGATTTTCTTTTTTTTAGAAACAAATAATTTTAGTTTGCTTTCAATACCAAAGATACATTTGAGATAGATGTTTGAAATTTTTAATGTGTTAGGTAACCTTATGAAATTAATTCACATATGAGAGTTTATTAATTGTTTACTTATTTGAAAATGGATAAGTGAGAACAAAGTCTCATTTTGCCCAAAAAGGATATTCACAGAGTGGATATAATGCGGAGGTACATAATCTTACATTTTCTTGAGTATTTTGAACAAATTCTCAACTTTAATATTTAACATTACATGTTGTACACCAGCTGACTTTTTGATATATAAAGACTTGGATGGAACTCACTCTTCAAATTTTTTCACATTTATCTTGATTGCCTATGAGGTGCCATGATTTAAGTAAGAGAGAGGCTGAGATTAAAAAATTAATATTTAGGAGGCTAAATATAAATTTTATAAATATTTTAGAGAGCTAAATACATAATAAATATACAAATACTAAGAAAAATTACAATCTTGGGAGAACCATCCCACCGCCTAGCTAGTCTCCTATTCATTTCGCCCCTAATTATCATAAACAGAAATTTCAAAGCCACAACTGAAATTGATTAAGCAACTTATGCTCTGTTCTAAATAATATTGTTCTTAAAACGTAGAGATGATCGGTTAACCCAAAACCTAATATGATACTAGTGCAGGTCGCTTTATTGGACTGCTTGTGCAATAGAACTAATCAAACTTAAAACTCAGATCATACATTTTTTTTTTAAAATAATTTTCTTCAATACATTGAATTATTTACCAGATAGTTGAATTAGAGAACCGATAACCTCAATGGGCACCAGGGTGTAAAACATTGCTCAATATCTCCCCTATACCAACCTTCCATTGCTTGAGTGAATTGGAATCTGAAAAGCAGATATTCTTTGCTTTCCTCTAAAATTGAAGCATATGATAGATTTCTTGACGAATGCATTAAATTTGTGGCTCTTATTTAATTGGCTGCCATATTGATGAGTATTTCTTTTATTTATATTTGTAATTAGTAATGAGCTTTTGTATCTTTTCAAATTAAATCTATATTTCTTTGAAGGACTGTTGTTCCCATCTTTTTCCCAAAAAATGAAGTTACATATTTAAAGCAACACGTAATGAAAATGTTCAATAGAGAATAGTGCAACCATGGATTATTTATTGTAATTGTTTGATGGCTATCCCAATGGGGATAATGTATATCAAATTGCAAAGATAGGTAATTGAATAAGATAAGGCATTTCAAATGAAAATTACAAGTTCATTCTATCTTGGATAGAGCATCAACGACGTAATTCCTTCAACTGATTTTTTTTAGTACAGTTTACAAATTGAATTGGTAAATATATGTTGACAATTTTTTTTTTTTTTTAAAAAATACGATTTCTTGTAAGATTTAGTTATTTAATTATTAAAAAAATATTATCATTTCGTCGAGTCTGAAATTAGTTTTAAAGCAGTTGAATTGCTGGGAATGAGAGGAAGTAAATATCTCCCATGTTTAGACTTGACAGACATTTTCTATCATTAGTTTCTTTTAAAGGGGAGAAAAATGAAGAGCTTAAAATTTAACCTTTCAAAAGTCTTTCACCATTCATTTAGGAATTCTGAAAGACTTAGACACTATTTGATAAACAAAATCATGATTATATTCTATGCTTTGTTTCATGAAATAAACATAGTAATGTTTATCCAAAGTGTAAATAGGAATTAGCATTTCTATCTTGAGATGTGAGATTGCTCATTCTATGTTGATAAATTAGAATCAGCATTTTAGTTTTAGTAAAGAGCATTACTGTTTTTGAAACCAATTATGATTCTATCTCACATTATATTTCATCAACTTCCAAACTACCAAGAAAAAAAAATAAAATTCCATTCCATTCATATTTCTATTCCCATTCTTATTTCATGTACCAAACGAGTAACATTGTTCCTTTTATTAAAATGTTAGATAATGGTTACAAAAACAGATAGGGACTATTTTTGAAGGGTAGAAATTGAAAATTAATAATAGAAAACCAGAACAAATGCTGAATCAGAAAATTATTTTCTTTTGGGGGCCTCTGAATGTACTTCTCCGACGTTAGGGGATGGCATTGGCCAAGATTTTGTAGTATCTGAAAATCTAAAATAAACAAGCTAGTTTACTAAATCGGATATGAGTTTTGTAATCATTTTAATGGCCTTGAATTATCGTAGCCATAGTATAAATAGACCTCTTGGGGACATTCAACTTCAAATGAAAAGAAGAATATAGAGTTTCTAAAGACAAAGAATAATCATGGATATGAAGTTGAGCCACGTTTGCTTTATTCTTATTGCTATCTTTCTTTGCCAAATATGCCAATTGCCTAGTCATTGATATAAAAAATATGGGGTATCCAAAGGAGATATAACAACGGTACGAAAATTTCAAATTCACATAATTTTTTATTAGCTTTATACTGATGGCATTCTCTTTGAGCTAGATTTTTTGCAATCAAAATAGTACAATGTTGTCACTAATGTGGCAAACTATAGGTTATTGAATGGTGCAAAGTTAATGAGCTATCAATTCATCTAATTGTACTTGGTTCACCACATAAATGACTGAGTACACCAATTTTTTACTACAAGTAATCTGGTTTCCTTTCGCTGCTAGGTCTTATGTTTCGTTTGCTTGTGTTCTTAGGCTTTGACAAAAGCTTGGAAGGAAGCATGCACATCAGCAACTCAGCGAAATTTATATCCCTAGAGGGACATACAATTTAGGTCAAATCGAGTTCAAAGGTCCTTGCAAAGCTCCCATTCAGTTTCAAGTATGAGAAACATTCCACTAGAAAACTCAAGTGAGTGAACTTTATATTTCCTATAGAAGAGGTAAAATATACATGAATTTGATAATAATATAAAATATATATGTAAAAGTTAATTAACTATATCTAAATTTATTACTAAATCATCTCGCTTTTCCTTAACTGGGGAAGCCTTATTTGTTTTTCAAATAAGGAAAAACAAAAGAAGGGAAACAATCTTTTGACCAACGGAGAGCCTTTGTAGAAGGCTAAACACTCTAAGCTGCAGCACAAGTGGGTGCTTTCCCCGTTACTGTCGGCTTAACATTAGCGCATTTAGCAGTTGCAGGAGCTCCATTAAATGTGAGATCAATATCACTAAGCTCCACACCGTCACATGGCACACCACTGCTGCAGAGAAGAATAACTCCTTCGGCAGTTCCAGAAGTGCCCCTAATGTTCTTGAAGGTGACCTTGCTGATCTTCACTTTGGATGGACTCTACAGCCATAGAAAAGTTCATCGAAAAAGTGTGAAAGAAACCTCACTGCTTCAGAAAAATTCATTAACAATTATAAAACTGAAAGATTTGGTCCATTTCAGTGTGAACCAAATCAAACAAACTTTCTAAGGAAAACGGGTTCAAGAAAATGAACAAAAGAGACACCTCAAATAGTGTAACATATATTCTAAGGAATATAAAAAACTTTAAATTTCAAAGGGCTTTCAACTAAATACCTCTTTTGTGCATTGATTCCATGGGCAGTACTCTTGATCTATAATTATCGGGTTTTTGACATTCTTCATTATGATGTCCTCGAAATGCATATCAGTCACAGTAGTAACTCCAGGAGTACCAGGCCAACTCTTAATCCTCACACCGTTGTCCGTACCATCTAATGTACAATTCTTGACTGTAAAACCTTCTACAGGCTCTTCTTTATCATACTTCCCAAGGCTTCCAACGCTAATGCCATGACCAGGTCCACAAGTAAGCTTTTCTACAGTTACCTGCTTGCTGCCATCCCCTAGAGAGACACAATCATCCCCAGTACCGATATTTGTGTCAATAATTTTCACCAAGGTTGATCTCCCAATATGAATTCCATCAGTGTTGAGGCTTTCTGCTGGGGCACTGATTGTGAAGTGATCAAATGTAATATTGTTGCAGCCCAGAACATTTACATTGAAGTTTTTGCTGTCCTTTGATGTTATGCGTGAGACAATGGCATTGGTGAGGAAATTAAAACCAAAATTCTGACCAATTCACAGGAAATCATTGTTAGTTTGGTGAATAAAAATGCACAAGTTGTAGAATTCAGATGCATGAAAGCAGTTACTTACCATTGAAGCCATCTTGCATTTTGCATTTTGTCCGCAATTATTTTGCTTCCAAGCCATTGCACCTTGGCCATCAAATGTTCCACCACCAGTTAAAGTGAAGTCTTTAATGTATCCAAATTTAACCCACTGATCTGCCCCATTCATTTGGGCAGGGTCTGGTGGTGCTTGAACTGTGCCATCAACCTGAACCGTAAGAGGTGCCTTGCAAGGACCCTTTAAGTCTATTGCATTTAACTTGAATGTACCAGCAGGAATCACAATTTTGCTCGCAGTTGGTGATGCGCATGCTTCTTTGAAAGCATTTGTCAAAGCCTTATGAGCATAAAATCAGATAATAGTGAAAGTTTAGAATGCATAGTCATGAACTTTAATTAGTGATGAAATCTTATGTAAATTCAAACTGTTCTTACCGTGGTTATATCCGCATTGGCTGCTCCTCCAAATTTTGTGATGTCGAAGACGGTTTGAGCTCTGGCCGAGGAAGCCAGCAATAAGAACAAGGCAAATATGGCAAGAGTCAATTTTGTATCCATTTTCATGCTCAATACTGTTTGCAGATGATTGAATTCCCTAACTTGAAGATTTTTTATACTACTTGCGGATTTTTCAGGACCATGAACAATCTCAACAAACCTTCCTCTAATTACAACTAGGTCTATAATAAGTCTTTTTGATACCGGTTGAGCTTTTGATTTATTTTTGGCATTTCTTTTTCCATCACTAATTCATAACTAATTGTCACCTCGTTACTAAGTAAAAGGATAATGGTTTAATAGTTTGTCATTGCTTTGAACCTTCGTACACGAAAGAGAGAGAGATAAAGGTATATTATTCCCTTTAATTTTAGCTCATATAATATATTTTGTTTAATAGTATGCGTAAACAGCTATTGCCTTGGAAAATCAACAATGAAAAATAAAATATATATTGAAGATTGTATTTTGGACAATTAAATGATTCTACCATCCTTAAATTTTCACACTCAAACTGATGATTTGGTAAAAGCTATACAAGAAAGAATAATAACATCCCATCATCATCATCATCATCATCATAATAATAATAATGTATTAGTCAGTCGAGTTTTAGTCTAATTGCAGTATAGCATTGCCCTTCATATCCTATCCTGCGTATTTCCCGTATGGGCTGGAGCAAGTTGGAGAGATCATTCGGCCTGAAACCATGACCCCAATATTAGCACATGTCTAATCTTTACTCACGAGGGAACTTGTGGATACAATAATTAATTATTTGTTTTCTTTGGAACAATTAATTGTCAACTTTATTAGAGTGTATGAATTATTTGAGTTTGTATTGTTTAAGTGATACAGATTCTTTTTACAGTCAAATCATTGTGACATGACATTATAATTACCGTCTTCCCCCCGCCTCCCTGCGCTCTTGACATGTCACCACCTTTTAACCCATCATTGTCTTGGACACCCGACCTCTAGTGTTCTCCCCCATGACAACTATGAACTCTCTTTATCTTCTTCCTCAAATTTTAAATCATGCGCTTCTTATAACATCTAGGAGTATTGATTATCATCAAGTCAGCAAAAAAAAAATGTTCAAAAAAGAAAGAACATCATGAAATCTAAGAAGCAACCTACGCTTAGTTAATCCATCTACAAGCTGATTTCCTTCTCTAAAGGTGCAATGCAGCTTCACCTCCTTCAACTTCTAGGTCTTTAACCTGAAAACATGGTGCAAAGGTCCACAAAGATGAGTGCTAGGACATGCATTAGATAAAAAGTTTACAGCTATACTAAAATCAGATTCAATGGATTTCCCATTTGAGTGAGATTCATAAATTGTTTTTTTAATGATTCTGATCACCTAACTTCTGAACATGATGGCTTATGTTGCTTAAAAACTTGGTATAACCATCTATTTGCAATATAGACATATCAATAAGAGCTTTGGGTTTTGAAGAATATAGAGTCACACTTTTTTCTTTGTTTAGCTTAATAGTTTTAACCTGAGTTTTCTTTACAGAAAGTATTGTGAAGGTGAAATGTTCCTTGTGGCCTAAGGAGCTTCACTTTCTTTAACTGGCTTAGTTCCATTTTCATATTGTAATTATTATTTAAAAATGATAAAAAGAAATTAAGAAATTCAAACAAAATGAGTGGTGAGAAAATTTAAAAAAAAAATGATAAATTATTCACTAATACATATTTTCTTTAATTTTGTGGATTTTTTTAGTTCATTTTTTATTTGTTACTATAATTCTTCTCGAGTTTCAAAAAGAAAAGGTATCCTAATTTGCTCACAAAAATATTGTGATGTTGTTTTGTATTTAATATGAATTTTTTAACATATAATAAATTATAAATTACATTTAAACTATTGTGTGTGGTATAAGAGTGAGAAGATTTATGTTTTTTTTTTAATCTCTTTCCATATGATAATTGATAAAGCACAACTTATTGTTAATTGACAGTGTGCATAAAATATAATAATTTACTTATTCTAATTTTTTAAAACATATGAGTTCACATGAACTCGAAAATGTGAGCATATTCTATTTTTAACAATAGCACAGCTAGTCAGAAATTCTTTTTTGCCTTTTTGGAAATGAATAACAGCAAGTCTTATTTCTTATTAAAAAAAAAAAAAAATCTCAACCCACCCAAGGATACTAATCATAATCTATTTAGTATGAAGTACATGGATGGTTGCCTATTCTCTTCTTATATTCTTACTAAATGTCATCTTTATGCAGTGTATAACATGGATGTTTTTGTTGCTTTTGATCATGTTCCTTGTACTTTGAATCTATTGTATTATTCAGATTTATTGGGAATTATTACCCCCAGACTTTATAATGTTTAGAGAAAGATTGTGTAGTAAGATAACAAATCTCAATTTAAAGCCCAATATCTCAAGTATGAGTAACATTCCACTAGAAAACTCAAGTGAGTGAGCTTTATTTCCTATAGAAGAGGTAAAATATACATGAATTTGATAATAATATAAAATATATATGTAAAAGTTCATTAACTATATCTAAATTTATTACTAAATCATCTCCCTTTTCCTTAACTAGGGATGTTTTATTTGAAAAAACTAAAGAAGGAAAACAATCTTTTGACCAAAGGAGAGCCTTTGTAGAAGTCTAAACACTCTAAGCTGCAGCACAAGTGGGTGCTTTCCCCGTTACTGTGGGCTTAACATTAGCGCATTTAGCAGTTGCAGGAGCTCCATTAAATGTGAGATCAATATCACTAAGCTCCACACCGTCACATGGCACACCACTGCTGCAGAGAAGAATAACTCCTTCGGCAGTTCCAGAAGTGCCCCTAACGTTCTTGAAGGTGACCTTGCTGATCTTCACTTTGGATGGAGTCTACAGCCATAGAAATGTTCATCAAAAAAGTGTGTCAGAAACCTCACTGCTTCAGAAAAATTCACTAACAATTATAAAACTTAAAGATTTGGTCCATTTGAGTGTGAACCAAATCAAACAAACTTTCTAAAGATAAAGGGTTCAAGAAAATGAACGAAAGAGATACCTCAAATAGTGTAACATCTGTTCTAAGGGGTATCAAAAACATTAAATTTCAAAGGGTTTTCAACTAAATACCTCTTTTGTGCATTGATTCCATGGGCAGTACTCTTGATCAATAATTATTGGGTTTTTGACATTCTTCATTATGATGTCCTCGAAATGCATATCAGTCACAGTAGTAACTCCTGGAGTACCAGGCCAACTCTTAATCCTCACACCGTTGTCCGTGCCGTCTAATGTACAATTCTTGACTGTAAAACCTTCTACAGGCTCTTCTTTATCATATTTCCCAAGGCTTCCAACGCTAATGCCATGACCAGGTCCACAAGTAAGCTTTTCTACAGTTACCTGCTTGCTGCCATCCCCTAGAGAGACACAATCATCCCCAGTACCGATATTTGAGTCAATAATTTTCACCAATGTTGATCTCCCAATATGAATTCCATCAGTGTTGAGGCTTTCTGCAGGGGCACTGATTGTGAAGTGATCAAATGTAATATTGTTGCAGCCCAGAACATTTACATTGAAGTTTTTGCTGTCCTTTGATGTTATGCGTGAGACAATGGCATTGGTGAGGAAATTGAAACCAAAATTCTGTCCAGTTCACAGGAAATCATTGTTAGTTTGGTGAATAAAAATGCACAAGTTGTAGAATTCAGATGGATGAATGTAGTTACTTACCATTGAAGCCATCTTGCATTTTGCATTTTGTCCGCAATTATTTTGCTTCCAAGCCATTGCACCTTGGCCATCAAATGTTCCACCACCAGTTAAAGTGAAGTCTTTAATGTATCCAAATTTAACCCACTGATCTGCCCCATTCATTTGGGCAGGGTCTGGTGGTGCTTGAACTGTGCCATCAACCTGAACCGTAAGAGGTGCCTTGCAAGGACCTTTTAAATCTACTGCATTTAACTTGAATGTACCAGCAGGAATCACAACTTTGCTTGCAGTTGGTGATGCGCATGCTTCTTTGAAAGCACTTGTCAAAGCCTTAAGAGCGTAAAAACGTTTATAAATTAAAAAACGAAACGCATACCCTTCAATTTTAAGTAGTTCTGAATTCAAAGTGTTCCTACCATGGTTATATCTGCATTGGCTGCTCCTCCATATTTTGTGATATCGAAGACGGTTTGAGCTCTGGTTGAGGAAGCCAGCAATAAGAACAAAGCAAATATGGCAAGATTCAATTCTGTTTCCATTTTCATGCTCAATACTGTTTGCAGATGATTGAATCCCCATACTTGAAAATTATTTATACTGCATGGGGATGTTTCTGGACCATTAACAATCTCAACAAACCTTCATCTAATTACTACATGGTCTATAATAAGATTTTGTGCTCCCGGTTGAGCTTTTGATCTATTTTTGTCATTTCTTTTTCCATCATTGATTCATAACTAACTGCTAACTTGTTACTAAGTGAAAGGAGGATAGTTCGATAATTTGTCCTTGCTTAATTTTAATCTTCGTATAAAAAAATAAATAAATACATAAGATTCCCTTCAATTTTAATTTATATGAAATAAATAAATAAATAAGTTTAAGAGTGTGTGGAAACTGCCATTATTCCGAACCAAAAGAAAACTATCTTCTTTGTTGGGAAAAATGGGCTAGTTATTGTACTAGCAGTACTTGCATAGGTGGAAGTAAAATTTTTAAGCAAGTAACAAAGTAAACAGAACATGATTAAGAATACGATTAAGGAATTTAAACATAAAACTCATTCTTCAAAAGTCTCCTAGAAGTTAATGGCTCCTTCAAAAAAACTCAAACTCTCTTCTCTACTGCACACAAATTGGCTTATTGGATTTCCTAAGCTGGGGTTCTATTTATAGCCCGTCAATTATAAGTTAGGTCAAATACAAACTCCTTTTTGGACTAAGAAAACCAAAATCTTTAGGTAAATCTAACCAAAAGAAAAGGCCTAGAATTATCCTAAATTACATATATGAGATACTCCTCAAATATTACAAAGCTATCTCAAATCAGAAGTAAATTAATCCTACAAGGAAATACAAACCAATAATCGTTACGAAACTTCCTAATAATTAAGGTTTAAAATAATCCAAAATATACAATGAAATATACTTAACAAAACATAATCCTAATTACACCAGAAAGCAACCTTTACCCAAATTCATCGAGGAATTTTAATTCTGTTGAGATACAAAAACAATTCAAGACATAAACTCACAAATTTCCACCTTTTGATTAAATCCTCTTCAGCTTGAACTCCACCATTACTAGATCTTCTTCCATAATTTCCACAAGACCTCACTTGCCAACCAAATGCCTCTAAGGGCTAACCTGGATTTTCAACTATTGGCAAGCTCCACCCATCCATGAGTTTGTTAGAACCTCCAAGAGAAAAGACCAGGCATAGATTCTAGCATCCCAATACTGTAGTCTGCATGCTCCATGAGAACTTGGTTCTCTTCTGGTTCTCAAGGATCCAATTCTCACAAAAACTTCACCATTTGTGATTACTAAAGAGACAATTGGTTGCTTGGATAGTGATTCTCCTTCTTGCCACTTGGTCCACACCGTCATGAGGGTCCCTGATTCTTTAGATGCATATGTGACGCAGGTTGATCTCAACCCAGCTATAGATTTTTCAAGATGAGATACTAATGACACTGAGACATTACACAAGATGCCTTGTTGGTTCTTTTAAGAACCTTTGAATATGCTCCATCTTCAAATTAGCAGTCTTCACTAATGGAGTTTTCAGGAACCACAAAACAAACAGCAACAACAGCAGCCTTGCCATTTACAAAAGCAATGCAATCTGCAGAAAATAGATAAGCCCAAGACTCCTTCAAGTATCAACAGAATATATGTGTTGATGCGCCATAAAACAAAACTATTCTTCTTAGTGGAACTGTCAATATGAACCATGGTTGATGTCATTTTTTTCCAACAAACAAAACTAGAACTTTAATACCACTTGTTTGGAAAAATGGGCCAGTTGCCGTTCTAGGGGACTTGCACAAGCGGAAGTAGAATTTTTGAGCAAATAACAAAATAAAAGAAACAAATGCAAACAACCAAAAGTAAATAGAAATATAAAAAATTTACGTGGATTACATCTAAAATCAAAGAGGGGCTACATCCATGGTCAGCTGCACAATCCGCCATTAGAAGAATAGTACAAGAATGAATCTCCGAAAAGTATATGAAGAATAGTACAAGAACAACCAAAAGTAAATAGAAATATAGAAAATTTACATGGTTTACATCCAAAATCAAAGAGGGCCTACGTCCATGATCAGCTGCACAATCTACTATAGTAAAATAGTACAAAAATAAGTCTCCCAAAAGTATATGAAGAATAGTACAAAAAAAGTCTCGATAATCTCTCAAACTGAAATACATTTTTCAAGAAGTTGCTAAGATAATATTTTTGGTTACAATTTTCCCAGATTAAGACAAACTAGTACAAGATGTTACCGTGGATGAAGCACAACTCATTTCAATCAGGTTATAAACTGCCTTTATCTGAAATATCGCTTAAAATTGATTAATGAAAACCTAATACGTATGACTTCACATGAACTCGAAAATGTGTGCATATTTATATTTTTACTAATAGCACAGCTACGCAGAAGTTCTTTTTTTATTTTTTTTCAAAATGAATAACAGGAAGTTTTATTTAAAAAAAAAAAATCATCTCAACCCACCAAACCGATAATATATTCTCAGTAAAAAGTACATGGATGGTTGCCTATTCTTTTCTTCCATTCTACCTAAATTTCATCTTTATTTAGTGTGTGAAAAGAATTTCATCTCGATTTATGCATGTACCAAAACAAAACTATGTAATTAATTCATTTTCAAAACGAAGACAACGGCTCAAAATGGGAGTGAAGCCTCACCTTCAGGTTGTATTTGGAGTTTAGAGAAAGATTGTGCAGCAAGATAGCAAATATAAATTTAAAGCCCAATATCTCAACTATGAGAGACATTCTACTAGAAAACTCACGTGAGTGAACTTTATTTCCTATAGAAGAGGAAAAAATATACATGACATTAATAAATATATATATGTGTGTGTGTGTGTGTGTGTGTAAAAGTTAATTAAATATATCTAAATTTATTACAAACATTATCTCCCTTTTCCTTAGCTGGGGATGCCTTATTCGTTTTTCAAATAATGAAAAACTAAAGAAGGAAAACAATCTTTTCACCAAAGGAGAGCCCTTGTAGAAGTCTAAACACTCTAAGCTGCAGCACAAGTGGGTGCTTTCCCCGTTACTTTGGGCTTAACATTAGCGCATTTAGCAGTTGCAGGAGCTCCATTAAATGTGAGATCAATATCACTAAGCTCCACACCATCACATGGCACACCACTGCTACAGAGAAGAATAATTCCTTCAGCAGTTCCAGAAGTGCCCCTAATGTTCTTGAAGGTGACCTTACTGATCTTCACTTTGGATGGAGTCTACAGCCATAGAAATGTTCATCAAAAAAGTGTGTAAGAAACCTCACTGCTTCAGAAAAATTCACTAACAATTATAAAACTTAAAGATTTGGTCCATTTGAGTGTGAACCAAATCAAACAAACTTTCTAAAGATAAAGGGTTCAAGAAAATGAACGAAAGAGATACCTCAAATAGCGTAACATCTGTTCTAAGGGGTATCAAAAACATTAAATTTCAAAGGGTTTTCAACTAAATACCTCTTTTGTGCATTGATTCCATGGGCAGTACTCTTGATCAATAATTATTGGGTTTTTGACATTCTTCATTATGATGTCCTCGAAATGCATATCAGTCACAGTAGTAACTCCAGGAGTACCAGGCCAACTCTTAATCCTCACACCGTTGTCCGTGCCGTCTAATGTACAATTCTTGACTGTAAAACCTTCTACAGGCTCTTCTTTATCATATTTCCCAAGGCTTCCAACGCTAATGCCATGACCAGGTCCACAAGTAAGCTTTTCTACAGTTACCTGCTTGCTGCCATCCCCTAGAGAGACACAATCATCCCCAGTACCGATATTTGAGTCAATAATTTTCACCAATGTTGATCTCCCAATATGAATTCCATCAGTGTTGAGGCTTTCTGCAGGGGCACTGATTGTGAAGTGATCAAATGTAATATTGTTGCAGCCCAGAACATTTACATTGAAGTTTTTGCTGTCCTTTGATGTTATGCGTGAGACAATGGCATTGGTGAGGAAATTAAAACCAAAATTCTGTCCAATTCACAGGAAATCATTTTTAGTTTGGTGAATAAAAATGCACAAGTTGTAGAATTCAGATGGAAGAAAGGAATTACTTACCATTGAAGCCATCTTGCATTTTGCATTTTGTCCGCAATTATTTTGCTTCCAAGCCATTGCACCTTGGCCATCAAATGTTCCACCACCAGTTAAAGTGAAGTCTTTAATGTATCCAAATTTAACCCACTGATCAGCCCCATTCATTTGGGCAGGGTCTGGTGGTGCTTGAACTGTGCCATCAACCTGAACCGTAAGAGGTGCCTTGCAAGGACCCTTTAAATCTATTGCATTTAACTTGAATGTACCAGCAGGAATCACAATTTTGCTCGCAGTTGGTGATGCGCATGCTTCTTTGAAAGCATTTGTCAAAGCCTTAAGAGCATAAAACCAGATAATAATGGAAGATTAGAATGCATAGTCATGAACTGTAATTAGTGGTGAAATCTTTTGTAAATTCAAACTTTCTTACCATGGTTATATCTGCATTGGCTGCTCCTCCATATTTTGTGATGTCGAAGACGGATTGAGCTCTGGCCGAGGAAGCCAGCAATAAGAACAAGGCAAATATGGCAAGAGTCAATTTTGTATCCATTTTCATGCTCAATACTGTTTGTAGATGATTGAATTCCCTAACTTGAAGATTTTTTATACAGCATGCGGATGCTTCGGGACCATAAACAATCTCAACAAACCTTCGTCTAATTACAACTAGGTCTATAATAAGACTTTATGATACCGGTTGAGCTTTTGATTTATTTTTGGCATTTTTTTTTCTATCATTGATTCATAACTAATTGCTACGTCGTTACTAAAGTAAAGGATGATAATTTAATAGTTTGTCATTGCTTTGAACCTTCATACACAAAAGAGAGAAAGATAAAGGTATATTATTCCCTTCAGTTTTAGCTCATATAATATATATATATATATATATATATATAGTTTAATACTACGCGTAAACAGCTATTGTCTTGGAAAATCAACAATGAAAAATAAAATATATATTGAAGATTGTATTGACAATTAAATGATTCTACTATCCATTAATTTTCACACTCAAACCGATGATTTGGTAAAAGCTACACAAGAAAGAATAATAACATCCCATAATCTTAATAATAATAATAATAATAATGTATTAGTGAGTCGAGTTTTAGTCTAATTGCAGTATAACATTACTCTTCATATCCTATCCTGCGTATTTCCCGTATGGGCTGGAGCAAGTTGGAGGGATCATTCGGCCTGAAACCATGACCTCAATATTAGCACATTGCTAATGTTTACTCATGAGGGAACTTGAAGGTACAATAATTAATTATTTGTTTTCTTTGGAACAATTAATTGTCAACTTTATTAGAGTATATTAATTGTTTGAGTTTGTAATTTTTAAGTGATGCAGATTCTTTTTACAGTCAAATCATTGTGACATGTCATTATGATTACCTTCTTCCCCCCCCCCCCCCATGCTAGCATCAAACACTTCCACCTCTAGTTTTCTCCAAGTCATGACAACTATGAACTCTCTTTATCTTCTTCCTCAAATTTAAAACCTTGCGCTTCTTGTTTTTCCAATAAAAATCGCAAATTATGATTTAATAAATCTAATTTTTTTCTCTGGTTATCCTCTGGAATTTTTTTATTTCTTGGTTAAAAGAGGAAATCATAAACTAAAGATAAGTAGAATGTCCAGAAGTATTGATTCTCATCAAGTCAGCAAAAAATAAAATGTTCAAAAAGAAAGGAACATCATGAAATCTAAGAAGCAGCCTACGCTTAGCTCATCCATCCGCAAGCTGATTTCCTTCTTTCAAGGTGTGACACAGCTTCAACTCCTTCAACTTCTATGTCTTCAACCTGAAAAAATGGTGCAAAGGTCCCCAAAGATGAGTGCTAGGATTAGATAAAAAGTTTACAGCTATACTAGAATCAGATTCAATGATGAAATAATTTTTATTAAGATCAATAGCCGTCATAATCCCTTTGAGGATACTCTACACTTCCCCTCTGTTGACAGTTCCTAGACCCATATTGCCACTATAACCTTGGACCCCATTACCTGATGAGTCCCTAATCACTCCTCCGAATCCAATAGAGCCTGGGTTAGTGTCGGCTGAAGCATCACAATTCAACTTAAACCAATCCGATGGAAGTGATTTCCGGCTAATATGATGAAGTTTTACAGCAACTTGCTTGCTATTGTAAGATCCTATAAGGTAAAATTCAGCTGCTGCAGCAATAGCCCTAATTCTAGGGTTCCACAGAGCATCTAATTTCTTGAACGAAATTCTATTTCGATCACCCCAAATTGTCCAACAATCATATGCGAAAATGGCTGCTCAAGGGATCTTAAAAATGTTCTCAGTCTGATTCATGAAGGAATCTTTTAACCAATCATGTAAAGAGAGACTAAAGAAATCATCTTTGAAACCAAGGCTTTCCCAAAAAGTTTTATTGATTGCACAATCTCTCAAACAATGTAAAATTGACTCAATATTGCCACAACGACAACAATTACTGGAGCTAATAACATTACGTTGGGACAAGATTAGAACCACAGGGAGGGACTCATGAGCACATTTCCAAAGAAAATGCTTGATCCTACTAAGGCATTTAGTCTTCCATAAGCTAATAAAAAGAGGATCAGGGTTAATAAACTCCACTTGAAGAAGATATGTTGATTCAGTAGAGAATTCTCCATCCACGGTGAATCCCCAAGAAATTTGATCATCTTTGAGGTGATTAGAGGCCACCACTTGAGTGTTTACCTAAATCCTTCTAAGGTCATCTCCTGGAGATGGAAGGAGATTTTAGAAAAATCCCAACGACCATTCACATCAAAAATATCTTTCACTTTCCAGCAATCCTCATCCCACTCAAGGGGACCAATAAATATTTCCTTAAGGCTATCTCCAAAGGTTCATCTTTGGTTGAGTTGCTTGCTCTTATTTTAATCATTTTTAATAAATCCCATGATGTCATATCATTTTTTACTACTTTATACAACTCTCATAATTTTTCATTTCAATAATACAACTCTACAAAGTTTTTTCAAATAAACCTCACACCTTATCTTAGATCATTATAAAAATTAATTATAATTCAATTAAATAATCGTAATCAATTATTCTAGCCTACCTAATAAATTACGAAACTCTTTTTAGAGTTACTCTTCAGAGCAACACATGTGCTAACATGAATATTCATAGCTTGCATTCCAATAGTTGGAGATAGCCTAAGTGACGGATCACCAAGCCATTTATCATGCCAATGAGATGTGCCCTCCCCATTAAAAACAAACTTCCTGCAACCTTTATCAAAGATATTTCTTCCTCCAGAAAAAGCTCTATGATTAGAGTTGTCATCCTTTGGAAATAACCATACCTAATTAAAGGACAAAAAATTTCAACAATCTAATTGACCACATAACTATGCATACATAATAAATTAAAAATATATTTCTTCTGAAGAAATTGATGATATAATTGTTCTAGTTCCAAATTCCCCGGATTATGACAAACTGGTACAGCACGTGACAGGAGTAGGAGAAAGAAGAATTAAAGAAAACTTCAATAAAGTTGAAGTGCAAGAATCTTGAACAGTAAAACTTCAATAAAGGGGTCCGCATCAAGTGCACTAACTCCAATACAAGTGCTTCAAATACAATAACACTCGTAACCCTAAAACCGACTCTACTACACCCTTACATATAGAATACAAAAGAACAAAAAATACATAGGAAATTTAGATAACAGAAGGCAGTGACTTGAAACTGCCTCCATAACCACCTAATTTTTTTGTAGGACGTGTTTAGAAAATTACTAGAACAGTCTAGTTCATGCGTCTCGACTATAACAGCCCTTGAAACAGGTCAGCTGCCACTCCCAAATTTCCTTTTTCCTTCTAAAAACCTAAACCTTAAGCTGGTTTTAACAAAAATATCACTTGAAATTGATCAAGGAAAACCTAAACCATGAGTTCAAATGAACTCGAAAATGTGTGTATATTTCTCTTTCTAATAATATCAGCCAGAATTTTTTTCCCCTTTTAAAAATGAGTAACTGAAAATTTTATAAAAAAAAAAAATATCATCTCAATATTCTCAATACAAAGCACAAGGAGAGTTTCCTATTTCTTTTCATTAATTCTAACTAAACTTCATCTCTATATAGTGTGAAGATCTATTTCATCTCTATATACTTGTATATGTACCAATATAAAATTATGTAATAATATATTTTCAAATGAGGCCAAGGTTTAAAATGAGAAAGAAGCCTTGCCTTCAGGTAAGAAAGCGAATCTCAACATAAAGCCTAATATCTCAAGCATATGAAACATTCTACAGCAAAATGCCGGTGAGTGAACTTTATTTTCTCTGGAAGAGGTCACATACATGATTTTAAAAATAATAACTAAATAACATCTAAAATTTCATTCCCTATGTCTTATTACAAATATCATCTCCCTTTTCCTTAATAGGGGATGCATTATCTGGTTTTCAAAGAATTAGAAACTATAGAAGGAAAACAATCTCTTTGGCCAAAGGAGAGCCTTGTAGAAGTCTAAGACTTTGAGCTGCAGCACAAGTGGGTGCTTTCCCCGTTACTGTGGGTTTAACATTAGCGCATTTAGCAGTTGCAGGAGCGCCATTAAATGTGAGATCAATATCACTAAGCTCCACACCATCACATGGCACACCACTGCTGCAGAGAAGAATAACTTCTTCGGCAGTTCCAGAAGTGCCCCTAATGTTCTTGAAGGTGACTTTGCTGATCTTCACTTTGGATGGAGTCTACAGCGATTGAAAAGTTCATCAAGAAAGTGTGTGAGAAATCTCACTGCTTCAGAAAAATTCACTAACATTTATAAATCAGGGCATTCAGAATGTTTTCAACTAAATACCTCTTTTGTGCATCGATCCATGGACTCTTGATCTATAATTATCAGGTTTTTAACATTCTTCATTATGATGTCCTCGAAATGCATATCAATCACAGTAGTGACTCTTAGAGTACCAGGCCAACTCTTAATCCTTACACCATTGTCAGTGTTGTCTATTATAAAATTCTTGACGATAAAACCTTCTACAGAACACCCAATCATCCTAAAGTCATTATGTAGTAAGAAAATCCAAAAGTAAGAAAATAAAAAATAAATAAATAAAAACACAAGTCATTCCTAATGTCGCAGATGGTGACCAACTTCAATTTATCATCCATATCTACAAACTCTCTGCTGGGGAGTCACCTCTCATCTCCTAGGGCCAATCCATCTCATTTGCATATATTTCGTTAGAAGAGAATTATCCTAGCTGAACTCAAGATACACGCAATGTCATATATAACGTAGTTGGAATTAAACCAATTTGATTCACTTGTATGAGATTTTTTTTTTTTTTTTCTTTTCAAAAACGAATAATTTTAGTTTGTTTTCAATATCGAAGATACATTTAAGACGTATGTTTTAAATTTTGAATGTATTAGGTAACCTAAAGAAACTCTCATATATATAAAATGAGTGAATTGATATGCAAGAGTTTGTTAAATATAAACCAAAATGGAGAAGTGAGAATAAAATCCACATAGCCCAAAAATGAGATCCACAAAATGGATATAAAGTGGAGGTACTTAATTACAAATTGTTTTAAGAATTTTAGATAAATTATCAACTTCAATATTTAACATTACATGTACGCCAGCTCACTCTTCAAATATTAAGACTTGGATGGAACTCTGTCTATAAATTGTTTTTATGTTTATCTAGATCACCTATGATTTGCCATGATTTAAGTAAGAAATGGGCTAAGATTAAAAAATTAATATTTAGGAGACTAAAATTCAATTTTACATACATTTTAAGGGAAAAAAATAATAAATATACAATATTAAAAAAAATTGAAATATTGGATGAAACGTGACACCTCCTAGTCCTCCATTCCCTCCTCCCCTGATTATCATATATAGAATTTTTAAAGCCACAATTGTAACTAGTTGAGCAACTTATGATCTATCCTTAGTAACATTGTTTTCAAAACTTGAACATGATTAGTTAACCCAAAAACCTATCATGAAACTTGTGTAGTCACACTGCTTATACAATAGAACTAGTCAAACATGGTCAAAACTCGAATCAATAAATTTTTCAGAAAATAAATATTTTTAATTTTTTATCAATATGTTGAATTAATTAGTTATAGATAATTGAATTGGAGAATCAATGACCCCTCCAAGTCAATGAGCACTAGGGTTTTAAAACACTGCTCAATAACAGTATACCAATTTGCCATTGCTTGAGTAAATTGGAACCTGAACAGCAAATCTTCATTGATTTCTTCTAAAATTGAAGCATATAATAGATTTCTTAACAAATGCTATAACTATTTAGCTCTTATTTACTTGGCTACCATAGAGTATTTCTTTTAAAGGGGAAAAAAAGGAAGAGATTAGGGTTTAATCTTTCAAAAGTCGGTTTTCAAAGAAGTATAAACTAAAGAAGGAAAACAATCTCTTTGGCCAAAGGAGAGCCTTGTAGAAGTCTAAGACTTTAAGCTGCAGCACAAGTGGGTGCTTTCCCCGTTACTGTGGGTTTAACATTAGCGCATTTAGCAGTTGCAGGAGCGCCATTAAATGTGAGATCAATATCACTAAGCTCCACACCATCACACGGCACACCACTGCTGCAGAGAAGAATAACTCCTTCGGCAGTTCCAGAAGTGCCCCTAATGTTCTTGAAGGTGACCTTGCTGATCTTCACTTTGGATGGAGTCTACAGCCATAGAAAAGTTCATCAAGAAAGTGTGTGAGAAACCTCACTGCTTCAGAAAAATTCATAACAATTATAAAGTAGGGCATTTTGGAATGTTTTCAATTAAATACCTCTTTCGTGCATTGATTCCATGGGCAGTACTCTTGATCTATAATTATCGGGTTTTTGACATTCTTCATTATGATATCCTGAAAATGCATATTTGTCACAGTAGTAACTCCTGGAGTACCAGGCCAACTCTTAATCCGCACACCGTTGTCGGTGTTGTCTAATGTACAATTCTTGACTGTAAAACCTTCTACAGGCTCTTCTTTATCATACTTCCCAAGGCTTCCAACGCTAATGCCATGACCAGGTCCACAAGTAACCTTTTCCACAGTTACTTGCTTGCTGCCATCCCCTAGAGAGACACAATCATCCCCAGTACCGATATTTGAGTCAATAATTTTCACCAATGTTGATCTCCCAATATGAATTCCATCAGTGTTGAGGCTTTCTGCAGGAGCACTGATAGTGAAGTGATCAAAGGTAATATTGTTGCAGCCCAGAACATTTACATTGAAGTTTTTGCTGTCCTTTGATGTTATTTGAGAGATAATGGCATTTGTGAGGAAATTGAAACCAAAATTCTGTCCAATTCACAGGAAATCATCGTTAGTTTGGTGGATAAATTAATGGACAAGTTGTAGAATACAGATGGACGAAAGTAATTACTTACCATTGAAGCCATCTTGCATTTTGCATTTTGTCCTCAATTATTTTGCTTCCAAGCCATTGCACCTTGGCCATCAAATGTTCCACCACCTGTTAAAGTGAAGTCTTTAATGTATCCAAATTTAACCCACTGATCTGCCCCATTCATTTAGGCAGGGTCTGGTGGAGCTTGAACTGTGCCATCAACCTGAACCGTAAGAGGTGCCTTGCAAGGACCTTTTAGGTCTATTGCATTTAACTTGAATGTACCAGTGGGAATCACAACTTTGCTTGCAGTTGGTGATGCACATGCTTCTTTGAAAGCATTTGTCAAAGCCTTAAGAGCGTGAAAACATATATTAATGACAGATTAGAATGCATAGTCATGAACTTTAATTAGTCGTGAAATCTTATGTGAGTTCAAACTATTCTTACCGTAGTTATATCTGCATTAGCTGCTCCTCCATGTTTTGTGATGTCAAAGACGGTTTGAGCGCTGGCCGAAGATGCCAGCAATAAGAACAATGCAATCTTGGCAATATTCAGTTTTGTATCCATTTTAATGTTCAATACTTTTTGAAGAAGATGATTGTATCCCTTAACTTGAAGACTATTTATACTGCAACGGGGAAGCTCTGGGCCACTAACATTCTCAAGAAACCTCTTTTTTCTAATTATAACTTGGTCAATAATAAGATTTTATGCTTTCGGTTGACCTTGTGATGTATTTTTGCCATTTCCTTTCCATCACTAATCTTATAACTAACTTCTATCTCGTTAATGAGTTAAAGGAAGAGAGGTTAAGAGTTTGTCTTTGCCTTGAACCTCCGCACCAAAAAACAAGGTTAAATGTATGTGATTCCCTTAAATTTTCACTCTTATGCAAAATACCCGAGTTAAAAAGTGTGCATCTATATATAACCCCTAAAATTCAACCAAAAAAGATATCCTCTGTTTATTTCACCATATACTAGTCCTGTGTGGATTCATTAACCTTTAGCTTACGGAGTTAAGTCTCAAATTTGGAATATATTGGGAAATAGGAACAATTTGGAGTAATAATGATACACATGTACGCATTGCATGTGTTTTAATGTCATCAATTATTTTGTTAGTAGATCATATTTATATATAGTTTATTTCTGTTTGTTGATTAAAAACTCAACATATACATTGAAGAGGTGTATTTTTGACAATAAAATGATTCTAACATCCATAAATTCTTACCCTCAAACTTACGATTTGGTAAAATCTAGACCAAACACAAGAAAGAATAATAAGAATCAGAATAAGAAAAGTTTACTTGAGCTGAGTTCTGGTAAACTTGCAGTATAGTATTACTCTTCATATCCTATTCTCAGTTTCCATATGGGCTGAAGATAGCTGGAGGGATCACTTGGCCAGAAACCATGACCTCAACATTAGCACATTCAGATAAGGTAGTGGCACTAGTGCTGCCACTGCCTGTGTACGTCAAGTTGATGTCTCTGATCATCACATTCTGACACGGAATGCGTCTGCTACATCCAAGCTTCATGGCAACTCGGGTTGCAGAAGTACCCCTCATTTTCTTGAAGCTGACAGTGCTAATCTTCACTCGAGAAGGAACCTGAAGATACAATAATGGTTATTACATATTCGTTGGAATGATCAAATTAACTTGTCATAGATTACAGCAACATGATCTCCTTTGTCTCCTAATTCTATTTCACTTTTAGTTTCATGAAAGGTTTACTTGCCTTCTTTAATCGAACATTGATACATTTCCTTTAATTTTGAGAAAAAAAAAAAAAAAAAAAAAAAGAAACTAGGGTGAAGAAAAGTTATTCCATTCCAAGGCCAAAGCATACCACGAGAAGGCTTATAGTGGTATTTTATGTATGCCTATCAAAGAAGAACTATTTATAAAGGAATTCAATCATTGCTAATTAAACCAATCTCCGTTGATAATATTTCCTATGAGCATAGAATTTGTGAATTAATTAAAAGTAATGTATTTTATATGGATTCTTTCTCAATACTTGTTTTTCAATCAAAAGTCATAGACATGCTAGGTAAGTGAAAATAGGAAGAATAAAAGTGAGAGAAATGAAAATTAAACATATATCATGAACATCCTACATATATGGGTGTATGTATTAATTAATAAGTTTCTACCAAAGAATAACCATTTATAAAGGAATTCAATTATTTCCAATTGAACCAACCTCCGTTGGCAACATTTTCTATGTTTAGAGTTTGTGAATTGATTAATAATAATGTATTGTTTCTCAATACTTGTTTTTCAATCAAATGTTATAGAAGTGCTAGGTAAGTGAAAATAGGACGAATATAAAAGTGAGAGATATGAAAATTAAAAAGACATCATGAATGTCCTATTTATGTGTGTGTTTTGTGTGTGTATTAATTCCTCTCACTTTCTTCCGTCCCAAGCAATTTAAATTGTTTGCACGTATTATATAATAAGATTTTTGAAGTACCTTTGCTTTGCATTTACCATATGGGCAATACCGCTGGTCTATAATGATGGGTCTGCAAACATTTTTCTTGACAAAATCCTCAAAATGCAAATCCGCAGCCAAACCCCTTGAAGAAGCAGGCCATGTTTTGATCCTTATACCATTTTTGGTATTACTCATGCTGCAACTTTTCACTATGATCCCTATAACAGGTTCTTCATCAGGATACTCGACACTAATGCCATGGCCGGGACCGCAGCGAACTTTCTCAATGTTTATCTGTTGGCTGCCATCTCCAACAGATACACAGTCATCTCCTGTTTGTATGTTTGCCCCAGTGATGTTCACCCCAATTGACTTTCCAATATGGATCCCATCTGTGTTAGGGCTTTCACTTGGTGCCCTAATAGTCAAAATTTGAAGGGTCAAGTTCTTGCAACCTGAGATGGTTACATGGAAATACTTGCTGTTCAATGATGTCATGCCTTGCACCTTTGAGTTTGTGATGTTTGACAGATACGGATTCTGTTTTCCGTCAAAATCATTAATTGTAACAAAACCCAGTTAAAGTTTGACAATAAAACAACTATAATTTACCATGGGTTATATAAATTAAAATAAAAACTCAAATAAAAATGTAAAACACAGAACAAATTCTTTTAAAACAAAAGTATATCTCTTGTGTAAGATCCTAATTACTCTAAAATTGACTATAATTATTAAGACTATATTCAAGAAAAATATACTTGAAATTGTAAACATGGACACATACTTATTGCGGCTTATCATATGTGGGTGGGATAAGCCATAATTTGGACTTTGGATAGATGTCTAAGTCATGTTTTTGCAGTTGTAGTGAAGAGAGGGAGGGTATATAGCTCAAGTAATTGAGTGGACGATATAATCTAGACATGGAGGTTTTTCCTATATTCATGACAGACTTTTAATGCTTCCATATATATCAAAGAGATCACAAAAAGTCCCATTATTCTATGATAAATTTTGTAAAAAAAAAATGTACATTCACGTTAGGGAACTTGAATTAAATCACTGTGAAGCACTTACTCTTTTTTTATCAATTATTAAAATATTAACATATCTAGATTCATTAAGCCCAACTCAGATACAGTTCAATCTAGTACAACCCACAACAAAAGTACCAATGAGACTAGAAATAGGTATGGATCTCCTTTTTTTATTCTTACATTGACCACCAGTAATTGAGGCACAAATTTATTATTCGGTCCCTCAACTTACAACTAATTCGGTTTGAGTTGGGTAAGACCATAAGAACAACTCATCCTCACTAATCTTGCTTTTACTTTATACACCTAGCCAGATCACTTACTAATTTAAGCATCAAACTAGATACAAAATGTCTCACCTGACCTATTTTCCTTCCCGCTCTTTGTAGTTTGAATCTAACCTGACTCTTAGCAATACATGCGTACCATTTATTTGACTTAACATAACACCATAGGAAGTTTTTTCCCCTTATTTGTATGAATAACAATCTTAGAAATTATAAATTGTCAAAATGTTAAAAGAGAGTGACATACTGTGGGCAATTGATTGCATTTTCCAGTATTTGCACAATCATTTTGTTCCTAAGCAACTGATCCTTGGCCATCCAATATGCCTCCTCCCCATACTGTCAGCCCATCAATATTTTGAAAAAGTACCCAACTACCCTGTGACTTGAACTCTCTTGGGTCAATTGGAGCGTCAAGGGTACCCAGAAGGTTAATGGTAACAGAGGAGGCTTTGCATGGTCCTTGGAAACTTACTTCACCAGCAACATACTTTCCACTAGGTATGATAAGGGTGCTTGGAGCCATTGATGTGCATGCTTCTCTACAAGCACTAACAATGGCCTAAAGAAACCAGTAAAAACAAAAACGATTGCCGGAAGAAAAACACACAAAAAGACTTCAGTTTCTACAAAAAGCTACTGAGTTTGAAGGTGTATTCGTTGATATAGTGCAACTAAACTATTAGATGTATTTGTTTACTGCAAGAAATCTGGGTCTTTTAAATTTACACTAAATATGATAGAATTCATACCCCAGTATCATCTGATATGCCATCGGCCTTCTCCCCATATTGCTTTACGTTAAAATCTGCAGCTTTTGCTTTGGTGACTAACACAAACAAGAACAAGAAACTAAAGGCTTCTAACGCTATTGTGAAACCCATTTTCATGACTTAACTGTAGTACTCTGAAAGGAGGATGGGTTATTCTAGAGAAAGTTATTATAGTTACATATAGGCAGCTATTAGCCACAAAATCTCACACCTAATTATTAGGTAATTTTCTCTTTGAATTTTGCACAAGCACTGGATCTGAGAGGATGCAATAGTTTTATGTGTAGTTAATTAAGCCTACCAATTGATAATTTGATAATTGCGTTGATTTTTTTGGCTAAGTTAGTGTAATGGGTGAACGGTGTTAATGTTTATTGCTATTACAGTATTATTACTTATCTTAGCTGCTAACCTTGTTCCCGTTTCAGTCATAACCAACCATGTGCATGCAGCAACTCGAGTTCTACATAATACCTGACTCAAGACAGAAAAGAATTTAGATCTGTTTCGAGATCCTTTTGAGCATCTCTAGTGATATAAAATAAGAGTTGCACAGATAACTTTTTGGTGATTTCACCATTAAAGTAGATATATAAAATACTGAGGTGTATTAACCATATGAGACCGTTTTGTGTTAAAATTATGGACCCCACTTGCTTACTTTTATTATTTTATCATATTTTATTATTACTGGCACTAAAAACTAAAAAAAAAAAAAAAGTTGAAGAGAAAGCATGAGTTGAATAAAAAGATATTAATAAATATAACGATGACTAATAAAACTATAAAAATATATATAATGATGTGGAATATTTGTGGTGCTCATTTCCAAAATAATAAACAAATTACTTATGGAACCTATTAAAGTTCTATTACAAAAGTTGCTTTTAGTTTTAAAAACAATTAAAATGAAGTATTTTTAAATTAAAAATATGGAGCTATTTTGTAATTTTTATTTATTTTTAAAATCAATAAAATTTATTTAAAAAATAAAAAAAAAATAGTTTCTATATTTAAGTTTCAGAAATTTAATTGAAAATTAATATATCTTATTAAAAAAAGTTTTATCACTTTTCTTTTAAGTATATAACTTAAATTTAAAACTTAAAATTGAGAACTAATTCATACAAAGACTCTATCTAAAAGCTTCCTTTTATAGCACTGTTTTTGGCCTCAAATTTAAGCTGAAGGTTGTGTTGGTGCCAAACTAATGCTTGGAGAAAAAGGGTTAGTTAGGGTCATGAAGGCACTAATCCAATTCATTCGTAATCACTAGTTTTTGTTACTCTCATTACCTCCACTAGAAGAACTAGAAAGGAATGTAACTCTAGATTTTGACGCCATTTCTAAGATTTCAAGAAATCAAGTATGCATGCATCCAGACGATTAATTCTTTGAGAAAATTGTTGCAGAACAATTGAAACATGCCAAGATTTTGGTTAACGCTGGCCAAAATTTAGGAATTAGTATTTGAGAAAGCTAAATGTAAATTTTATATATTTTTTACATAAATATATTTTTATCTTTTTGGTTTTACCCTTAATGTGTTTCCACACATTTTAAATAGGAAAATAATCTTATTTAAGACAAAAACATATAACTAAATAAAGAAGGCTTCAAAGTTATGTAATAATAAGATGCGAAGCGAATTGAGATGTAATTTTAAATTTGCAGTTCTATCAAAATTCAAATACAAATGAAAAAATTACAAGAGATTTTATGAGAATGCAACATTGCTGTGCCAATTTAGGCCTCACCCAACTGGTCATCTCTTGTAGCCCTAATTTGAAGGCTAAGTGGAACTTTAAAGATGGCCAGAAGATGAATTTCGGGATTCAGGCTTTGCCAATTTGAAGATTTTTTTAGTTTCGAATTTATAATTAAGTTTTTGGTCTGCCCGACAAATTGACACTCCTAAACGTAAAAAATCCACTATTATACTAAAGAACCTTAAAAGCCTTAAGAAATTATTGAGTTTAGGCTCTCCTAAAATTAGTTGTTAGTGATAAATTTCAAATTTAAACTACATATTTAAAAAAAAATAATTACGACACTTTTTTTAATAAAATAAATTAACTTTCAACTAAGTTTACATAATTTAAAATTAAAAATTATTTCAGTTTCCAAAAAAATAAAACTAAATAATTTTAAAATAAGTTAAAAAAAGAAAAACAAAATAGCCTCATTATTTTAATTTAAAAACACTTTATCTAAGTTATACTTAAAAATTAAAAACATAAAGCTCAAAAGTCTAAAGAAAAAGAGGCAGCAGTAATACTACCGATGAAATCTCTTTCTTTTCCCAAAAAGATCCTCTCTCGTAAAAACTCAAATCAGCTTAATACCAACACCCCCAGACACAGCAGGAATGCCCTTGAGCAAAAGCCGTTCGCCCAGTATCTTCCCAATCTTTGCAGCTGCAGCCACATCACGCTTAGTTTCCAAGCTTGATCTCAACACTTTCTCCTGTGAGCTAGCACAAGAGGCTACAGCAGCAGTTGGTGTGTGAATCACTTGGGCACTCACATACTTCTTGGTGAAATGCATCTTCAGAACATAAGGTTTCAAATAATCTCTAATTCTTGGAGCCATTACCATATCTGCTTTGCAACAACTTATCAATTACAAATTATAGGTATATATCAACATTCCCATAACATAGTAGATATTTGGTAAAAAATTTAACATAGTCTCTACATAAATATGGACTTTCCTATCCTTAAAAAAGAAAAGGAAACAATTCATAATATAACAAACTAACAGAACACCCAATCATCCTAAAGTCATTATGTAGTAAGAAAATAAAAAAAACAAGTCATTCCTAATGTCGTAGATGGTGACCAGTCTCACCTCTAGTATCTTCAATTTGTCATCCATATCTACAAACTCTCTGCTGGGGAGTCACCTCTGATCTCCTAGGGCCAATCCATCTCATTTCGGATCTAGGTTGACTTTAGTCTTCCATTGTTCACACATTCGTTTTGAATCTGGAACCAAAACAGAGAACTTGGGAATGTTATCCCACAGAGATACATCTCCTATTGGCCACCAGTTAGAGTTATAACATTTGAGAAGTGTGTCTAGTTTATAAACTGGATCCACATATGGGTCCCAGGATACATTGTTTGATGCACAGGCATCAATGATATGAGCACAAGGATACCTGTATGCTCGAAATCCTCCACATTCACATTCTCTTCTATCCAAAAATAATGGCACCACCCTACGACTCTTCCCATTGAATGGATCATGACTCTCAACCACTTCAAATCGTGTACCTACGCTATTACATACATGCACATGGTAAGAGGAAGCACATGTTCAAATGCTCTCAATATCTTTTCTAAATATGGCTGTATATTTGTGACCTTGTTGTAATTCAGCATGCAACAATACACGGTTTGAATGCCCAACATAATCTGTGGAAGACATGTTTCTGTGTGTCAACTCGATGGTTAACAGTGACATGAAACAGTTTCCAATTTGTATATAGCTTGGTCACAATAAGCCAACATGTCCATCCATTGAGGAAGCACCTCATAAGATTTATCCCAATCACCAAGCACCTTAACAATCGCCTTTTGTTTTGCTTTCGATGCTTTTTTTTTTTTTTTATGATATCTTACACTTAAACATGCTTTCTATCCTTTCTTGTACGAGAGAAATTAGTACCTCTGCCTGCACTTTCAGCAACGCACAATACAAGAACAAATAAACTCAGCTCAAACTTTTATTAACACGCCTGTTATCATGGGGAGGAGGCACTTGAGGAGAAACACTTGCTACTGATGAGTTCAGCACTGGGTCATATTCATTATTGATATGAAATTGATTTGCCTCCTCATTGCTTGCATGTTGTCGAACCCTAGAGATTGATTCTACGGATGGCTCTACTGGTGATCTTCTTTATTGAGGTTCAAATGTACAAGGGTCTGATTCATTAGCTGCAACCTTCACATGCAGCTCCATTACATTGCTGGAATGATGTTCATAGGCTATGATGACACATGCCAAATCTTCATTGTCACACAGTTCAAATGCCATATATTTAGCCTCTTTTTCTTGCAGTGGAAATCTATACATAATTGACGAGACTACTTGATTTTGTTGAAGTTTCAAGCGGGAATGAATCTTTTGCCTTAACATGTTCACGGTTGTGCATCCTTTCATGCTCATAAACCTTGGAGGAGGACCATCATGCATTGCCCCCGCTGGACCATCATAGATTCTACCATTGCAATACACCAATGCAATGTAGCTCTTTCTCCTCTTCATACTTACAAGCACTTAACAAACAAAGAAAATAACAATTACCAACACACCACAAGCAATGTACCTCTTTTCCACTTTGCAGGACAAGTATTAGACCAATATCTAAGACCCAGTCCACCAAGATAATCAAACCCAATAGAAAGATTACTAATATTTTAAACAGTTGACAATCCCTAAACCCAACATGCTTCCAAGTTGTAAAAGGAAGATGTCCAATATCTAGAATGGGTAAACTAATGTTCTCGTTTAATTGCTTAGAAAACTGCAGAAACTTGAGAAACATTACCAAGTTGTGTGGCATATCTTTGACTTCTAAGATTCAGTGATGTTTACATGTTGGTACTTGATTAAATCATGTTGTCTATAGAGTATAAAGGAAAGGAGCAAACATTGTCGAGTCTTAAGAATTAAAATTATTGATTCAAATATTAAGTCCTATCAAATTTATCATGCTAGTGAAAGACAATGGCCAGGCACTTTTATTGGTTCCACATACTAGCATGAAGATTCCAAAGGAGAATACATTCCTTATATTTCAAGATGTTAATTAAAAGGACAAATCCAAGTTAACCTTAGAAGTATGGAATTAAAATAGAGACTGTTGTAAAAATGAAGATTCTAAATGACTAGAAAATGTAGCAAACCAGATTATCATTGCAGAATCTACGCAACATTTGGAATCTCAAGCAGTATGTGCAGAAGAATAAACCAGAAAACCACGTATCCAAACAAACATCCATAAATTTCTTGGTTCATCACAAATCCTAGAACGGAAATCTCAGATTAATTAGAAAAGTACTGAGAAAATCACCTGCAGGCTTGCTGAACCGGTATAGTTGAGGTAAGAACCTCCCTCTCTTCTTCTGTGCTTTTATCCTGCAAGAGACGCAATGTCAGAGTGCGGCTGCAGCAGGTTCGGTGACGGCGAGGCGCGGCAACGATGAGAGAAAAGCAGAGACAATGTCAAGGTAGGGCTCGCAGCTGAAATGAAGAGTGAGACTAGTCCCAATTTGCGCCCAAATTTAATTATATGTATGCATATATATGTTATATATTTAAAAAACAATACTTTAGCTAGGAGTATATCTTCGTACACATAATTTTGAGTAGAGCTGAGCGAAATTGCACCACCCGCCCAGAACCGATCATTCAGAGTAGTTCAGACAGGGGGAGGTCGGTAAAAACGGGTTAGTCGGTTTATAACGGTTAAAAAAAAAAAACGATTTGTAATGTTGATTATGCACATCGCAACCCAACAGTACTTATCGGTACCCAATTTATCAAAATCTTTAATCCACGTTTGGTAAAAACTACATCATTTTAGTTCAATGCTATCTCTTATTTTCTTCAACTTGTTTTAACCCACCCAATCCATCTTAAATCTTAACCTATTTTTATCTAACTCGTTAGGTTTGATTTTTTATCCAATTAAAATCGATTAAAAAAAATTCTTTAAATAAAATTAATTGAGTTAATTATGGTGCAAACTTAAACAAACTTAACTCATGCTCGCCCTTAATTTTGAAGACATTAGTTTTGGGTATAAAATTAAAGTGTTATATTACTGTTTGATAAAAAATTGTCAACAAACAATTATTATTATTATGTGTGTGAGACTGTTATCTATAAATTATATGAATAATTTGTTTATACATCATATCGTATAAAAAAAAAAAAATTGTTTATACACATAAGTTTTGTGTTTAAATATAAACATAATAATGGCTTATAAATATATATATATATGAACATAATAATCACATAACACTAATTGGTTTGTGATTTATTTCCACAAGTTAAATATATCTTTTATTTTATGCAAACCATGTGTATCCAACAATTCATTAATGTCTCCTCACCAAGATTCCTTTTTATACAAAAATTCTTTAAAAAATATATGCATATACATTATTACGTGAATAATCTATATCTAGCCAAAAAATAAAAGAACGATAGAGCAATTTTATTATTGTTATGTGTGTACATAATTTGACATGCGGATAAAGACTCAAAAAAAATTATATAATAATGTCAAAACAAAATATATATATATATATATATATATATAATGAATTTACTCATCTAGCATAAACACTTCTCTAATGTACAATGTTGCTGTTTCTTAGATTGTTACAAACGAATTATCTATACAAGTTAACAGGATTCTCATCATTTTTGAATTGAAGAATCGCACAATGTTGTTGTGTTCTCTATTGCCACTTTTATTCTGCTGATAAAATCATCAACGGGCATGGTTCCAAGCTCCCCTCCAAACCTAGATCTAACGGTGACGGTATTTGTTTCAACTTCCTTGGCACCCACAACTGCCATCAATGGAATCTTCTGTTTCTCTGCATTTCTTATGAGCTTCGGAAGGCGCTCTCCATGGCAAACTTTGGCTCGAATGCCGTTTGATTTCAGTTTGTTGGTCACCTCATTGCAGTATTCTAGCTGCAAGAAAATACAGGATTTTTCCTTTCAATCCATGATTTCATACAAGAATGAAGATAAACCCATGATTAAAATCTATTTGGGTAGATTTCAAAAACGCTTGAGGCGGAAAAGCAAAAGCCAAAAGCAGCATTTTTGGTTTCTATCGGTGCTTTTTTCATGAATAACTCAGAAACATTTCTTCCTCTAAGTAGTACTGGGTTATTCTCAAGGCTTCCCCATATATATAACTCAGCATCTAAGAAAACATCTACAAATGATGTTAATTTTCCCATGAAAATCATCTAGTAACATGTTTTCCCTTTTCTCTTCCCCATTCACTTTCATAGATCAGTTTCTTAAAATAGAATAGGAAGGAGAAAACAAACCAGACCATAGAAATCCACCAGAGATTTTTGTTAAACACATCATTGAATAGCTAGAAGTTGCATTACCTGAGTATCGGTTACCGGTAAAACTCGAGCCTGCACTGGAGAAAGCCATAACGGAAAGTCTCCAGCATAATGCTCTATAAGAACGCCAAAGAATCTCTCCAAAGATCCAAGCACTGCTCTATGGATCATTATTGGTCGCTTTTTTTCAGTATTTGAGTCAACGTATGTAATATCAAAACGCTGTGGTAAATTGAAATCAACCTGTAAAGTTAAATAAAGTGAAGTCAGACAGCATATCATTCGTTTGATTTAAAAAGGAGTAGCCATTTAAAGATTCCTACAAATGTGTAACCATGCATATTAAAATAAACAGGGTAATCATAACCATTGTAAAAGATTTCTCATTTGAATCCTAGGAATACTAACTTAGGATTTCTTGTTTCCTATATTTGGTATGAATTTTTTTAAAAATAGAATCGTAAGAAACATATTTTCCATGATTTTTTTTTTATGAAAATATCATTAAAAAGAATCCTACGAGAGGAGAGTGGGATTCTAATTTCCTAATGTTTTAAGAACATTTAAAAATATTATATATATATATGAATGTTTAATGCTAACCAGACACATTTTATGAATCCCATGATTCATAAATCCTAGGATTTATATTTCCCATGATTCATGAATCTTGTGATTCAAAAATGAATCTGTCTACCAAACACCTCTTTAAAATTTGGTTTTAGATTAGGGCTTGCCTGAATGGTTGAACACTGCCACTTCCTACCAAGAGCATCCTCTATTTTTAGATCAATCTTTGGCCCATAAAAGGCACCTCCTCCTTCATCAATTTGATATGTCCAACCTTTATCATCCAAAGCATCTCTTAAAGCAGTAGTAGCCCTTTCCCATATGTTGTCATCTCCAACAGATTTCTCAGGCCTTGTAGACAAGTTGACTTCATACTTATCAAAACCAAATTGCAGCAATATTTGTTCTGTAAGATCTAGGACACCCCTGATTTCATCTCTTATCTGATCCTCTAAACAAAATATGTGAGCATCATCCTGCAAAAATAAATCTTGACGTCAAGGAAAAGAAAATAAAATGACTTTTGCTAAAATGCATTACAAAGCAAATGCAGCCCCCTCTGCAATAAAATACAAGTAAAATAATTCACATTAAGACATGACACGCTGTAGATTAAAAGAAAGGAAAAAGAAAAAGAGCATATAAGTATAATCAACATAGAGAATTAACCCTGATATCAATTGGGTTCATACTCTTCTGCAGTTCACAAAGTTCCAAATGATATTATGGGATATCACAAAATAAACAATGACAGTTTTTGCGCTAGATAGAATATCAGACCTGGGTGAAACCTCTAACGCGGAAAAGGCCATGTAAGCTTCCAGATAGCTCATATCTATAAACAGTCCCCAATTCTGCTACTCTGATAGGAAAATCGCGATATGAATGGAGCTTCCTTTTGTATACTAAAATATGATAGGGGCAATTCATTGGTCGAAGCTGATAAAGCTCATCTTCAATGCTCATCTGATCATACATATTCTCCTTGTAGAAGTCCAAGTGACCACTGATTTTCCAAAGATCTGCTTTTGCAACATGTGGTGTGTACAGCAGATCATATCCACGTTCCATGTGAATTCTTTTCCACAAATCTTCAATTATGTGTCTCACAATAGCTCCCTTTGGATGCCAGAAAACTAAACCCCCACCAGCATCTTCCTGCATTAATTTAATCAGAACATCAACATAGGATTTTTGGTCGCAAATCAATAGTTATCTAACCAAAATATCCAAGAAAATAAAAGCAAAAACAAGAACATGCCTTCATTAATAGAATCAGAATGCCAAACTAAATTACATAGCATATCACAATATAAATACAGTTATATTAATATTACCTGTATTGAAAACAAATCAAGATCTTGCCCTAGGCGCCTATGATCTCGGCGCTTAGCCTCCTCTTTGAAGTGAAGGAAAGCTTTAAGCTGCTCTTCATTCTCCCATGCAGTACCATAGATCCTCTGCAACATTGGTCTTTTTTCATCTCCTCTCCAGTAAGCACCAGCAACAGACTCGAGTTCAATTGCTTTTTTGTTAATATTTCCAGTAGTTTCAACATGAGGTCCAGCACAAAGGTCCCACCATTCGTTTCCTTAAAGGAAAAGAGAATACAGGATGAGATAACAAACAGATGGAAGCTTCTCAAACAATGACTTATTTCTCAATGCAATGTGAATCAGCAAAGCACTATATCTGAGCACAACCTCGCCTCTTAAATGTCAGTCTACTTTGCAGTTGCATCTTCACAGTCCCAATATCAGATATACTACATTTTCCATCCTCACTCTGCCGAAGCACGTTAATTAATGAAGTTAAAGATGCAATAGTAGCTCAATTCTCTAAATACTTAGTAGACATATATCAATTCCCCCCATTCCAACATAAAAATGGGAAGGAAATGCCACATCTGATTTGGACATAAGCAGAAAACATTATTCTTCTACTGGAATAAAAGTTTAGGATAACCAGAAATGACAAAAATCCTATTGTTAGTAAAGTTCAGCTATCTTGCCCATTTGCATGCAGAATTTCAATCTGCACCCTCTGCATCATAGGAATGTGCTGAGTTTGATAGTTAGGGTCTGACTAAATGCATAAAAATGAACCTTTAGTAGCACAAAACAGGTTTCATATATGAAGGTCCAGGAAAAAAGTTTGACTCAAAGGATGCTCTTCTGCATACCATACACCATTCCCTTGTAATAGCCAAGGGACAACTGATATGTCTTTTAAAATTGATCTGGCACAACTTGAGGACAAGTAATAAAACATTCCTCAAAGCTGCTAGGGACAGGAGCAAATTTATAGTGGGCATAATTATATGATAGAGATTTTATGGAGCCCAAGTAAAAATACTTAGCTGAGCATGAAAATTTTCAGAAATTCAATTTAGGAAAGAGAAAAGAAAAATTATAGAAGCATGAAAGAAAGAACAAACTGGGAAGGTTGTGACTTAGGCATTACCCCCCAGATTTTGACTTTCAAAACAGTTACTAAACACGGACTTAAAATGATGGATATTACTATAATTACAAGTAAGCCCAATACAAAAGGAAAACCTGCTGAGTCCTTGACCAATATAATTAACTCTGCTATAGAAGTTCTAAAATTCTAAAACATTAAAAATATTAACAAACTTGGAAGCAGAAAAAGTGAAGAGGAAAAAGGAGGACAGAGCAGGGTGAGAACAAAAAGCATGTAATGGAATTGGAAAGGCATACATAGTGATTATAGAAATAATGGTATTGTTATTAGAGTTCTAAGTATCTGCACACATTAGAATAGAGAATCAGGAGATGTGCTTCATGAGAAGAAAGAGATTCCATGAGGGAAATGAAGAAGAGAGATAAAAGCCTACCAATATGATAAATTGTGATCGGTTCTTCCTTAATACTTTCCAAAATCTCTATCTTGTAAGGTTCATTCAAGGCCATTATTCTTCTATGAGCTTCATCTCTCGACACTTCTTCTCTTACAAGTGGTAAATTTTTGCTGATAATTCGATCCTACAGATAATGATTGTACCCAAAAATATAGTCTAATGCATGAGCATGTAAATCTAACTATCAAATAAAAAAACTTCAAGATTTTACTTCCAATGGATGAAATCTGCTTACCATCTCTTTCTTGATTCTCTTCAAATCTTTATCAGTTAAAGGCTCCATATCGAAGTCGTAATAAAACCCATTTTCTATCCACGGCCCAATTGTGACCTTTGCATCAGGGTAAAGCTTTTGAACGGCCATGGCCATCACATGAGCACACTGCATGCTGGTACTTGTTAGTACAACTGAACACACAAAACATTCAGCACATCTTTATTACATAGAAGTGCAGATATTAAGTAGCACTCAATCTAAAAATATCTTCAGTGTTCATTTGGTTTTACAAAGAAGAAAAACACTTAACTTTTGAGCCTGTTTAGTAGTTCAAGCATACGACTACACATTAAAAGTTAAAACTTTCCAAAAATCCATCAATGGAAATTGAAATGATGATAAATTCATGCCAACAAATTGACAATTTCACTTCCAGAGATTATTGGAAAAAAAAAAAAAAATCAACGAAAATGAGGCCCATTGCTTTTACCGTGTGGCGGATTCTGAGGAGCCTAGGAGAGGACTCGTTTGTAGGGAGCACGATTTTCTCTTTCTCTTTCTCTTCAGCCTGCTGGGTTCGCTCAGGTAAAATTGCGGTCTCTGATGAATCAGTGGCCACAGCCGAGATGGTTGACACCCACTTCCTGTTCTTGCAGTGCAGAACCAACGCCTTGGCACTGCTCCCAGATTGTGGGTTGTGCATCGGAGTGAAACGTCTCTTGATAGAGGGGAGCCATGGTGAGTAAGGTTTCGAGCAAAGAAGCGAGGATGAAAAGGAGGTTGTAGGTACGGCAGCCATTCTTTGAAGAACCAGCACCACTAGTTCTCTCAGCTATGTTATCTCAGAGAGATTGTTGGCCGGCGATTGTTTCAGTGTGGCCGGCGAAGGGGAAGAAGTGTGTGGTAGAGGTTCTGGCGGGTAGAATACTAATCTGAAGCCAGATAGATATGTTTGATTTTGGGCTTTTGGAATTGAAGCCAGTTGAAAATCATTTTTTCTTCGCAAAGCGCTGGGAAACGTGTCTCTTTCCAACCGGTGAAGTTCAGCTGTTTATTTATTTATTTTTTCTTTGGGAATACTAATGTTTCTTTTCTTTTTGTGTTTTATCATATTTTTGTGGGTGTTGACACATTAATAACTTTTCTCTCAACACTTATAATTCTCAAGTTTTACTTCATATATTATTGAGAAGTTTTACTTCATATATATTATTGAGGAAAAATCTTTTTTCTTCCTTGACATTTAATTACTATAAATTAGTTTTTATATTTTAATTTTATCAATTTAATTTTTAATATTTTAAAATTATAACAAATTCAAAAACTCATTCAGTCTCTCATTTATTCTCCTTTCACATCAGTACATAGCTCTATGCAACTCTCATAACTTTGATTACATTTGTTGTTTATTTTAAAAATTTTATGGCTCACATTATAACTCATCATTTTATATTATTTTACAAAACTTAAGCAACTTACATTTCTATTAGTGTGACTCTTAAGAGTTGTTTTAATGGATCTGGTATTTTATGTTACACCCTATATAAAAAGCCAAAATGGAAAGAAAAAAAAAAAAACTCTCATCGGCCCTTTTTTATTCTTAAAACTTGGGAGCTATACAACATGCCACATCTTACATACAGAAGACACATTAGCGGACCCGGATTTCCTGCAGTCGGTTCCTCTGCAGTCGATTATAGGCCGTCCGATCTATTTACTATTGCAGAGTCAACAATTGACTGCACAGTACTAAGAAGATCGGACGGCTTGCAACCGACTGCACCGCGCAGTCGACTGCAGGGAATCCATTTTCCACATTAGCACCCTCTAATGGTGCAATCAAACAAGATTTGAAGCAAAATATCAAAAAAAAAAAAAAAGTTTAAGATACCGTGAAAATACAATGGTCAACATGCTTTCAAAGTGTAAGAATCATAAGAAGAAAATAAATTGTTGAAAACATAAGAGTTATAGTTATCAGTTGTATAAATCTACAATTGTTAGAATAATTTTATTGAATGTTTAAAAAGTTATTATAGGCCAAGATCTAAATCCAATATTTTAAAAATAAGTTAATTGGGTTTATTTTATTTTTATTTTTTATCTAAACTCAATAAAATATCTTACTCAAATCAGATCAATTGACTTTGCCATCTCTATTGTCAACCTTAAAAATAGGTCAACTAGGTTAACCTACCAAATTGACACTTCCAATCAAAAAGAAAATATTTACTCTCCAATCAAAAGAAGTTTACCAAGATTGGCAATTGCTACAACACTGGGAATTATCTATTTTAGAAGATGTTTGAATGCACGCGCCTATTCTCTTCAACCAACACCAGGTTTTTGTTGTCCCCAAAATAACCGTTTTGATACATGACACAACTCTTATTCATATCCTCTTTCTCCTTCTTCTCTCCCTCTAATCTCGCTCTCCTTCAATCTTCTTCTTCATCTAAAACCCTAATTTTTTGTCTGTGTTCAGATTCACCACCGCTTGAAAAAGATGAAGAAAGATGTCTTAAAAAGCCTTTTCAAGCAGAAGCCTAAAACCCCCCCAGAGCTTGTGAGGCACTTGAGGGAACTTCTCATCTATCTGGAAACGAGCAAAGAGACCCGAGAACACAAGCTTGAAGAAAAGGTTCAATGTCATTTTTTGCTTTCTCTGTTGCTGCATTGTATTATCATTTTTTTTTTCTCAGTATCACTGACTACCATTTGAATTTTGATTCCTTTAGGATGTGAAATTGCTTTTCTTTTTTTGGATTCATGAGCCCAATGAACTTTTCTGGGTTGTGGATCTTCTGTTTGCTGCATTTCTGTGTTTTTCTTCAGTATTAGTAATTAAATTATTTGAGTTTTGGCACCTGGGTTTGATTTAGATGGTGCAATTAATCAAAGTTTTTTTGGGTTCAGGAGGACCCTAGCTTTTCTATATTAGGGACCATGGCCATTATTACTAATATTTTCTATTTGAAAATTGAATGGTTAGAGGGATATTTTCAGAAGTTAGATAACTAGATCTACCTCTGCATGAGATTTTCATGTATTACACAAATGCATACGGAAATTAAAAAGTTGAAGCTGCATATGAATGCTATATAATATGTTGTAATACAGATTTGATGAAGTTTGACACCCTTCAAGAAAAGAAATTGAATTAGATTTTGTAAATGTGGAGATAGCGATGACAATATCTTTAAATGACATACATTGTTATATGTCTAAGGTGATCTCTATTTGCTTAATTTGCCAGTTTGAATAAGATAGTTGCAGTTAGATTTTCTCATGGTTGTGTTTTTATTACTAATATATGTTGGTGTCGACATGTCACACTTTTGCAGATGTCAGACTTAAACAAGACCATACTGCAAATACGAATTGTTCTTTATGGAACTGATGAATCAGAGCCAAATCCAGATGCATGTACTCAGTTGTCTCAGGAGTTCTTCAAAGATGACACGTTCCGTCGTCTTATCGCGAATCTTCCAAAACTGAACTTAGGGGTAAGCACTGATTAAGTGTCTAAGCCTATGTCAGGAATTGCTACAGCAAAACTCTGTCCATTACAATTTCTTTTCCTTTGAGGGGAACTGGGTTTCCTATGAGCACATTTTTGCGATGTTGGATGATATTCTTCCATGTGTATTATTAATCTTTAGATTGTAGCATGGACTGCCAATGTTGCCACGCATCGACCTTCACTTCATGTCATTCAGGTTGTTGCACAAAAACTCATCTTTGTTCATATCTTTGCAGGCTCGTCAAGATGCTACTCATGTCATTGCGAATTTGCAAAGGCGGCGAGTTGATAATGAACTAATTGCTTCGGTATACCTGGAGAAAAACTTGGATGTTATGGATATTTTGATACAAGGGTAAGCTTTTAGTGGTGGACTGCATGTGATTTAAAATGATTGATGTTTCCTATGTATTAAATGGCTAACACTGAAGGAAAGATGGTTTTATCAGCTATGAAGACACTGACATTGCTTTGACTTATGGTACAATTTCAAGAGAGTGCATACGCCATCAGATTGTGGCGAGGTGAGTTACTTTATCAATAGTCTGTTTCTCAATGGATCTATGATCTCTGCCAAATGTTAAGTTATCCCTTTCCCAGAAGAGGAAACAAGGAAGAAAAGAGATGATAGATTCTCAACTCATGTTAAACTAAAGGTGGCTTGTCAGTATCTCTATGCAAGATTTTAGGAGATATCTGTCTAAATACGAGGCTTGTTTCTTCCAAAACAAAAGAAAATGACTTAAGGGATAAATTTAAAACCAATTCTTCTATCGGAGCATCCAATTTATGGATGATCAAATGATACAGCTAGACATTTTAACAAGTTTTCTTCTTTTCTTTTCTTATATCGTGTTTGAATTCTGATTAGTTTAACTAATGTTTCTCAGGTATGTCTTGCAATCAGAGCACTTGAAGAAGTTTTTTGATTATATTCAAACACCAAATTTTGAGATAGTATCAGATGCGTTTGCTACTTTTAAAGTTGAGTGTGCCTAAGTATATATTTTCATTTCTACTCCCAAATCTTTGTAATTTATATTACTATTTCTCACTGCTGGTTGCTTATCGCTTTGTTTAGATGAGGAAAGAAAATAGAGGGAGAAAAAATGGAGAGAAGCGAAAAGTTGAGGGAAAATGTTTTCTCTATGTGTTTGAATGAAGGGGAGAAATAGAAAGGAAAAAAAAGTAACTTATTTCATAATAACAAGGGACCTATTATTATTATAGGGTAATTTTGTAATTAAAAAAAGTTGAGAGAATGTAAAGCAAGTTTTATGTGGGATCCATGAGTATTTTCTCCTCAAGTTTTCTCTCCCCGCATTTTCTTCTGCAATCCAAACGAGAAAAAAATCATTTCTCCTCTAGTTTTCTCTTCTAATTTTCTTTCCTCCCTAGTTTTCTCTCATTCCAAACACAGGGTAAAGGAAAGTACAAAATATATTCTGTAATCTGTCGGTGCAAGTATGTTCTGCGTAATATTTTGCATACTACATACAAAAAATAAACTAAGCCTTAAAGCATGGTTTGCGCTGTTGATCCAACTATCATAAATTTATTCATATGTTCCACAAGTAGATTTAGCTGGAAATGAGACATGTTTCCATATTTCCATTCTCTTGTGCACTTGACATTTGGTTAGAGCTGAAATCAGGAATGAATTTTGTCATATATCCTATGGCCTAATTCTGAATTCCATAAGTCATGATAACCAATAGCTTGGGCTGTTTTTACATTCTTAGCTAATTTATCAGCATTAAAGCTGATCCATTTCCTTGACATACACAGGAGCTAATGACAAGGCACAAATCTACAGTTGCTGATTTTCTTTCCCAAAATTATGACTGGGTAAGTGTGATAGATAGTCTACATGGTATCTAAATGTCATGATTCAGGATTCGGATATTTGACTTTTGGTGAATTAGGGAAAGTAAAATCAATTAAGGGTAGATATAAGGGGATAGTTTTTTTCCCCCTTACTTTGATCAACAATATTTGGGCATTTATTTTGTTTGTAATTTTTAAATCAGACATATTCAGGGGAGAAAGAGTTCAATAGACTGTAGACATGAATTAACTGGGTTTTGGTTAGGAATGTAAAGATATTAGAGTGGCACCTATTTAAAAGAAAATGACAGATAATTGGTTAAGGTGGTTCAGACATGTGCAGAGGAGATAGCTAGAGGTACCAATGAGGAAAAATGATCTTATAGTTTTAACCTTGTGAAAAGGTGCAAAGAGAGACCTAAAAAGACACTTGAAAAAGTTATAAAAAAAGATTTTACGAACAATATTTCAAAAAATATGTTTTTTTGATAGAACACAATGACATTATACAATTTGTGTAGCTGAGCTTACCTAGTGGGATAAGACTTGTTGATGCTGTTGTTGTTGTAATCTCTTGGGAAATAGATTTTGCATGGCAAGTGTATAGACTACTGAGGGACATAAATTGCATGGTATAATAATTGAAGTAAACTGCATCTTTCATGTTTTCAGTTTGTTTGCAAATTTATGCAATCATAAGTTGTTTGCTCTTTCCTTCTAAATTACAACGGAGTTTTTATATTCCTATGAATTTTTGCTGATGCTTCTTTTCTCCGTGACTATCAGTTTTTCCAAGAATACAACTCTAAATTGCTAGAGTCTACCAGTTATATTACTAGAAGGCAAGGTGTCAAGGTACACATGATATAAATCATTAAGAACACACTGCTATTGTTTACTTGCTTCTTTAAACTCTATAATATTATTCATTGTAGTTTTAGTTTTTGCTGCTATGAGCTATCATCTCTGCACTTCATTTGCATTTAACACTTTGAAGTTTGATCTTTTCATTCACATTTGCCTAATTGGAAATTAGCGATAGGGGCAGAATATTCTTTACAGACTATAGATCGATTTTCCTTTTTCCAATATTTTGAAAAGCTTCTTGATTGTTGTCAGCAAAATATTGCAGATATTGGGGTTAATGTTATTGGATCGCTCAAACTCTGCTGTGATGGTTCGGTACGTGTCCTCGTTGGATAACATGAGGATCCTCATGAATCTTTTCAGAGTAAGCTCTCTGCCATATCCACACTTCTCCTGCATGAATTAGAAATCAAGTGAGCTATTAGGTTACCTTTCATGTACACTATCTATCCAACTATTTAATAACGCTATTTAAGAAAGATAACGTTATGTAACCAAAAAGATAGCTGTACAATATAAAAGATAGTGGTCAAAAGTGGTCTTTTTTAATAAATGGGAAACTCTAAAAAATGGTAGCTTAGAATTTGTCATAAATCAAACATTCATTTCAGTCATTCCTTTTTCATGCTTTGCAGGATTCTAACAAGGCAATTCATATCGAAGCCTTCCATGTGTTTAAGGTATACGTAGTTCTTCTTTTTAGTTGTATATTGGGTGTTCTATCTTAATTAAGTTATTAGTTCGTACTCTCTGTGGTGTCAAATTATATCAGATGGTTGTCACCAAAATATGAGCATTTTGACATTGACAGTTATTTGTTGCAAATCAAAATAAGCCTCCCGAGATTGTCGGCGTGCTTGTTAGCAACAGGAGTAAGCTTCTACGATTCTTGGGTGACCTCAACGTGGAAAAAGGTAGAGACTAAGCTCTACATTTTGGTGTATGAGATATTTTTATTGTCTAAAAAATTGTGTGAAATAGTGAGAAATGAATTTGCTCATGTTTGAGTTCGTCATGTTGTCATCATGTTTGTATTTGAACCGTTTATTAATATTATCGGAACAGATAAGACACACACATAATAAGTGATAGATGGCTCAGATCAAAACATGATAGTCAAATTGACAGTGAAAACATCAATAAATCTAAATCTAAAACAGTGAGAATGACTATGCTATATATATATATATATATATATATATATATTTTTTTTTTTCCAGCGGACGAACAATTTCAAGCAGATAAAGAGCAAGTAATTAAAGAGATAGCCATGCTTGAGCCAGAGCAAGTGATTAAAGAGATTGCCACTTCTGAACCCAAGGAAGACAATTGTAAAGAGTCTGACGACCCAGCTTGAACACACCGTTTCTAACTGTGCATTTACTACCTTTTTATCCTTTTTCAGTTTTACTGAGCTTAAGTTCTTATTTTTCATTTGGTATTCTACTTTGAATGTGTTAAAAGGCTCTTTTGGCCATTATCCAAAAAAAAAAAAAAAGGCTCTTTTGGCATGTGATTTTTTTTTTCTTTGGCACATGTCATATCCATTAGGAAGAAGAATTAAGAGTCAACCAACTTGACTCTCAATGTAAATAAAAGGCCTACTTCATTTTGACTATATATTTCATTCATTGAATGCTGTATTAATTATGATTTCTTCTCTATTGTTAATTTGTTTATGGCTTACCTTGTTCAAAAATTTACATGTTTCTGGCTCTTGTCTCGAATCAAAATTTGTTTTTTAAGATAAAAAATATGAAAATGCTTATAAATGTTAAAAAAAAAAAAATGCTAGCAAAATAATTCTAAAGATTGACATTGATTTTTTGAAATTTAGAACATTTTTGAAATGTACACCTATAATTCTATACAAATATATAGATATCTTTATGGAAATTTAAGGATATAATAATCACGTTACTTTTTTTCAGTTGTATAAAAATAATTAGTTTTCATTTTTTTTTTGTCAGTATAATAATCATGTTAACTGTATTGACGATGAACTTTCCTAATAAGTCATGTATTTTCATTACAAATATTAGTCCACATTTTCAATAACTACTTTGAAACTCATGTAACTTAACTCCTTTTTTAGATCTTTTTCAGTAGATAATCTAGTATCTATATTCATGTAGATAATTAAAAGATATAAATGTATATAAATATAATAACTTTGTTTTAATTAAAAAATACATATATTATTAATAATTAAATATATTATATAGATGATTAATGTTAATATATTAATGCCTAATATCAAATATTAATATGAAATATTCTAGTTAATTCTTGCACTTGAGAGAAGCATGAACATGATTAGTTAGATTAATGTGTCAGAATCTAGAACAGTCAGAACACAGGACAACTTCAAGGGACATCGTAAAAAAATCATGAAACGCTGCAAAAGAAAGGTTTATACTATTCCAAAAGAAGAGCATGAGAAGAGAGTTTCCTTAGGCTAATTCATGTTTGACCACAGTGCCCCTCAAGCGAAGTAACTCCTCGTGCTTGGGCTGTGTTACTTGAAACTCCAAAGTCACCTGCATAGCACGTGAGGAATTAGGCATTAATCAACAGAATCTTATGCAGAGAACAAAATCAGACCTTAGTACAGACAGAATTCTGATCCATATGTACGAATGGAAAAGATGGATCTCTTCCTATTAATTTGTCTGAAAACAATTTCAAGTTTCTATTTTGCAGTTCAGCATATCAATTTGCCAAAAGTTTCTTCTTTTTTTTTTTTAATATTATCACTCTCAAAACTAATCCCCATTCAAGACATAAAGCAATAAACTAGAATAAACACAGGGTAATTCGATGAGAAATCTAGAAAAGTCCAAACCAAACCATTTAAATCATTTGTGGTGTGATTTGGTTCAGATTTTTGCAAATTTTGAAAGAGTCAATCTGCAAACCGAACCATAGGTTATGGATTGTAAGTTTTGTAATCCAAACCAAACCATGAGCAATCGGATTGGTTCAAATTCCTTACAATTTAGTTTGGTTTGGATTTGTCCACCCCCACAAATTACAATAAACAGTGGTCAATTTGCCAAAAGTTTCTTCCTTTTTGTTTTGGTCATATCCTCACTTTCTTTGGTTACGAGGCTAGTCTTTGTAGACATGAAGCAATAAACACAAGGGCGACTTTGAAGCTTTGAACTAGGAGGGACTTCAAACCTTAGAGGCTGAACCTGCTCTTCAAATTATAGCTAAATCCTGATTTCTACACAGAACAAAACTCAGTACTCTAGCTAGTTAGTATCTTTGGTCTGCTTTTTGTTGAAAACCAAGAAATGGGCACTGACTTGCTTTCAGGGACTTTATTTAAAAATTAGGTCTAATTATAACTGACTTCAAAAATTTTTTATTGAACTAAAATGCTAAAGGCACACTTAACAGACATAGAATCTATGCACCCAACTGTTCAGAAAATCAGCACAACAGAAGAATTCATAAACACTTATCATTTCTACAAAGTCTACAATTATGGAGATCATTCAATGGTTGAAGTTTATAATAGTCACTCAGCTTGGACTTCCTCCTAAATGAGCACAACGCATTTACATGTTTGTTGAAAGTAATCAATCATGTTGCCCATAGAAGAAAAACAGACTCACCTCTTTAAAGATGGCGCTACGTGAAATTTCCACGAAGCCCTACATCAAAACCATAAGCTTTGTCAATCTTTGTGAAGTTAACCGCAATAACATGATTTTTAAGAGATAGAACCTTAGAGGCAGTGCATGAGAGAGTGAGAGGTATTAAATAGGAGGAGGACAATCATAGAAGAGTAGAGTTGAACTGTTGAAAACAAACACAAGTAAAATACAGTTTTCATTTCCTAAGAATTCTTGAAAATCAGACAAATCCCTCACTTATATAATGTCTCAAATAAGACCTCTAAAAATTAAAACGCTTTAAAAGATAAGTCCTTCACTTATGTAATAGTACATAGAGGGTTTTATTGGAGTGTACCAAGGGTTTTATTTGAGAACATTTTAATTTTTGGAGGTTTGATTTGAGACGTTACATAAGTCAAGGACTTATCTAATTTTTGAGAATTCTTGAAGGACAAAGAGTATTTTACTCAACAACACGCACATGCCTTAAAACTGCATGCAACGCTAAAGATTTTGTCACGAGTTTGTAGGAAAGAAGTGCAGTCTATAGTGAAACAGGAATCAGGGAGTGCAGTAGACAAACCAATTTTTTGAACATGTTAAGGGATGCCTTATTTGATTCTCCAATCTTAGCTTCGAAGGTGTCGATCCCTAATTTCTCAATTGCAAAGGCCATCATCATTAGAACAGACTGTTTTCCAAGTCCTTTTCCACGGCTATGCTTGCAAAGCAAAGTGACACGAAAAAATGAGAATGAGGCAAATCAACATTTGCAGAGTAAAGAAACTAAAAAATAAGAGTGCAGAAGCTACATTTGACAATTAAAAAACAAGAACTTTCTAGAAGTGTGGTTGCAGCCTGGTTTGTATTAATACTCAATTCATTATAAAGCAATTGATTGAATAGCAGTGTCAATTCAGAACTGGAAGGCCAACTCCTCATTTCACTAGTAAGGAAAGGAAGTGGATGAAAGCAAGAAAAAATACCAGTTGTAATTCTTCAAATGATTAAGGGATGAAAACTTACAAAAGGAAGAGAAGGGTCCGTCTGCATAAACAGTGACTAAACTGGAGATGGTAGATACCTAGTGTCTTTAATTAATGTTCACAAAGGCTTTTTCTAAAGCGAAAAGAATGCACTGTACTTGACTTGAATGAAAAGTCCACATTCCAAATAATATCAATCCATATTCTCTTATCATTGCCACTCTATTTTTTGCTGTATCCATCTCATTACATGTTAGTACTTTGTTCCCTCTCAACTTACTTTATTTATCTGCTAGCTGTCTTAGTTTTCTATCTACCATCAAATCCAGTTGCTATCAGATAAATGATTATAGAACATACAATGAAAACTTGCGGCAGATAAAGAAATCAAATTTAGAAATGACAACATGATAAAAATTAAGCCATTCAATTTTATGAAAAGAAAAAATCAAACCAAGTACCTCTTTTGTTCAGCTATCATTATTTCAATCTCCGCTGTCTGAGGATAATCAGAGTAGTTCATGAATATATTTACATCACCAACCATGACTGAAAAATGCCATTATTCAGTCTCCTAGTAAAATTCATTGTAACAAGAAAATGGCTTGTATATTACATACTCTAAGCAAAATCCAATGAAGTTTAGTCCAATTGGGCAGTAGAAGTTAAACAAGAAGGAGGAATACAAATGTTGGATTAGGAACATCATTAATCCAAATAAAAGAGCTCACTAACTAAGAAGAGATAGTAAGTTAAGACTTTTCTTTTCCTCTTCTATTGTCAATAAAATAAAAATCCAAAAGGCCCACAAGTGTAAAATTCTAGCCCTTATTTCTTTCTTCAACTTTCTTGGCAATCAATCAAAAGGAGATTAGCAAATATATTAATCTGTAAGATTTACTAACCTTCAATATGAGGGTCTCCATGTATGAAATCTCCAACAACCAGATCTTTATCTAATACAATGAAAGTTTCCTCTGCAAAAACAATCGAGTATTCCTTTGCTTATCAGAACCCAACATAAAGCCTTTCAGATATTAAAAAAAATAATCATTTTTTATATCAGTCATGTAAATTGAAACAGCCCCATCATAAAAGCTCTATCAATTTTTATAAGAAACATGTAAATTGAAACAACCCCCTCATAAAATCTCAATCTTTCACAATTAAACACACACACACAGAGGGAGGGAGATAGAGAGAGAACTGTCAGGGTCTTGGGACCAGGAAAGCTGCATCTGGTATTCTTCCTCGAGTGTTAGTGGATCGGAGCCAGTGGCCTGGCGCAAGGCTTCGTCTTGCATCCATTCATGGTACTTGAGCACATGGTCCTTCATGTATGGCACCAAAATTACCTTCTCTCCCTCTAAACTCACTCTTCCTTTCATAATCTCTGGCATCCGATTCTGGTTGGAGCTGCTTGACTCATCCTCCAGCTTTGGAGGTCTGCTTTAATTTCAAATTGCCAAAGAATAATTTTCTCATAAAGTTATTATATTGAAAGGATATTCTCTAAAATATATTAAAACAAAGATCAATTAAACTTAATTAAAAGAATTGAATTAGTTTTGAAAATTTGAAGTCACATTTATTTTATTACCATTTTGTAATAATTTTTTTTTTTTTATTTTCCACAGGTATCCCATCGGAGACAATCATGTCAGAAGTACTAATTGGGCACTAAATGTGGGCATCTATTTGAGCAAAAATTCGAATCATAATTCATTATTTTGTGTGGGACTAACCTCTTCCACTAGACCTAATCCCTATTAGTATTTTACTTCCTTTTAATCTTTATATGATAGATTTTTTCTGATAACTATAAATAATTACTAGTCCATGATTGTATACCGTTATTAAATTAAAATAAAATGTAAATTTAGAGCTCATTTAGAATTTTTTTCATTTGTGATCTTTAATTTTTTTTTTTCTTTTTTTCATTTAGAATATAACTACTTATCACTCTGGTGCCTAAGCACGGGTAAGTTATGCTTTTCTTGGATAAAAATCCTTCAACTTAAGATTTTCTTACAAGCTAAAAATGAGACAATATTAACATAAACATAAAACACTTGGGAAAACCCTTCCCTCTTTTTCATAGCATCATACAAATATACATGTTATATATAAAAGTTAAAATAGTCTTACTCTTGAAGATAATGTTTTTGGATAATATTGAAGGTAATAATTTTTAAAGTTGAAATAACTAAAAGCTAGACCAATGAATATTTTAATTTCAACGTTATTTTTGAATAGTAAAGCATGATTTGAATCAATACCGAACTGAATACCCATCAAACGGACTATCTCCTCATGCTTGAGCTGTGTTACTTGAAACTCCAAAACTACCTGCACAGCACAAGGAATAAGGCATTGATGAACAGAAACCTATGCAGAGAACAAAATCAGCTCTTAATACACACAAAATTCTGATACATAATGTAAGAATGAATTCTTTTGGACATCTTCCTATTAATATGTAACAAAAAAATATATTCTAGCTCTAGTTATACAGTTCAGCATATCAATTTGCCAAATGTTTTTCTCCTTTTTTGGTGTACACCCATGACATTCCCACACCGTTTGGGTATAAAACTAATACCTATTCAAAACAAAGAGTGATAACCAATAAATCTCTACAAACAAGGGCAACTCTAGAGTTTTGACCTCAGGACCTTTGGCCTAAATGCTAGGAGGAGGTACAAGCTGAGTGGTTATCATAAACTTAAACCATTGAATGGTCTCCTTAATTGTAGACTTTGTAGTAATGATCAGTGTTTTATGAATTCTTCTGTGGTGCTCATTTCCTAAACAGTTGGATGCATAGATTCTGCGTGGGTTAAGTGAGCCTTTAGCAGTTAAAACTAGCCCTGTTAGATATTAAAGAAAGAAAGTCCGTGAAATAAAGTCAGTACTTAGTTTTTGGTTTTCAACAAATAGCGAAGATGCTGAATGGCTAAAATGAATGCTTAATTTGTTCATTTGTGCTGTAATCAGGAATTAGTTATAAAGAATGGAAACATTTGCTCAGCGAAAGGCGGGTTGCACCCCAAGAATGAGCACAATGCATTTACATGATGGCTGAAAGTAATCAAGTTGCCCCATAGAAGTAAAATATACTCACCTCTTTAAAGGTGTGGTTACGTGAAATTTGCACAAAGCCCTACACCAAAACCATGAGCTTAGTCAATTTTTGTGAAGTTAACACCAATTCGTTGTCAGAAGAAAGTGAGAGACACAGGCTTTTTGATGGCAGAGTACATGCAAGCCCATCTCACCTCGCATGCAATAGTTAATCAATTTACAGAAAAGCCTTGTTGCTTAAACATGTCAGAATGTGGAATTTTTTCTAACACGATAATTACATGACTTTTAGAGATAGAACCTTTGACAACAGAGACAGCGCACGAGAGAGTGAGAGGTATTAAATAGGAGGAGGACAATTAAAGAAAAATACAGTTGAACTGTTGAGCACAAACACATGCTATAAAACTGCACGCAACCCTAAAGATTTTTTGAACCTTAAGCATGAGTTGTAGGATAAAAGTGCAGTCCTTTAGTGAAATGGTAATCAGGAAGAGCAATAAACAAACCAATCTTTTAAACATGTTAAGAGATGCTCTATTTGATTCTCCCATCGTAGCTTCAAAGGTGTTAATCCCTAATTTCTCAATTGCAAAGGCCATCATCATCAGAACAGACTCCTTTCCAAGTCCTTTTCCACGGCTATGCTTGTAAAGAGCAAAGTGACACAAAAAAAAAAAAGAGAATGAGGTAAATCATCATTTGCATCATCAAGAAACTAAAACTAGAGTGCATAAGCTACATTCAACAATTAACAAACAACAAGAACTCTCAGGAAGTGAGTTTGCAGCCTGGTTTGTATTAATATTCGATTCATTATAGGGCAATGATTGAACAGCAGTGTCAATTCAGAACTGGGAGGCCAGCTCCTCATTTCACCAGTAAGGAAAGGAAGTGGGTGAAAGCAAGAATGAATACCAGTTGTAATTCTTCAGATAATTAAGGGATTCAAAATTACAAAAGGAAGAGAATGGTCCAAATAAAACTGGAGATGGCAAATAACTCGTGACTTTAATTGATGTTCAATTGTTCACAAAAGCTTATTCTAAAGCGAAAAGAATGCACTCCACTTGACTGAAAAGTCTACATTCCAAAGAATATCAATCCATATTTTCTCATCATTGCCACTCTATTTTTTTGCTGTATCCATCTCATCACATGTTAGTATTACAGTTCCCTCTCAACTTACTTTATTGTCGATTGTCTTAGTTTTCTATCTTCCCCCAATCCCATCAAATCCAGTTGCTATCAGATAAATGATTATAAAACATACAATGAAAACTTACAGAAGATAATGAAATCAAAGTTGATGATAGCAACATGATAAAAATAGAGCCATTCAATTTATGATAAGATAAAATCAAACCAAGTACCTCTTTGGTTCAGCTATCACTATTTCAATCTCTGCTGTCTGAGGATTGTCAAAGTCGTTCATGAATATTTTTACATCACCAACCATGGCTGCAAATGGCATATATTTAGTCTCCTAGTAAAATTCATTGTAACAAGAAAATGCCCCGTATTACCGTATTACATACCCCAAGCAAAATCCAATGTTGTTTAGTCCAATGGGGCAGTAAAAGTTAAACAAGAAGGAGGAATGCAAATGTTGGATTAGGAACATCACTAATCCAAATAAAAGAGCTTACTAACTAAGAAGAGCAAGCAAGTGAAGAGTTTTCTTTTCTTTTTCTATTGACTGTAAAAGAAAAGAAAAATCCAAAATGGCACAAGTATAAAATTCTACCTCATCTTTCTTTCTTCAACTTTCCTGGCAATCAATCAAAAGGAGATTAGAAAGTATATGAGTGTGTAAATGTTATTAACCTTCAATATGAGGGTCTCCATGTATGAAATCTCCAACAATCATGTCTTTATCCAATACAATGAAGCTCTCTCCTGCAAAAAAAAAAAAACAATCGAGTATTCCTTTGTTTATCAGAACCCAATATAAAGCTTTTCAGACCAAAACAAATTTTATTTTTTAAAAAAAAACAATTTTTATATCAGCCATGTAAATTGAAACAGCCCCTCATAAAAGCTCTATCAACTTTTATATGGATCATGTAAATTGAAGCAACCCCATCATAAAACATCAACGTTTCACAAACAAACAGAGAGAGGGAAGGAGACAGAGAGAGAACTGTCAGTCTCTTGGGAGAAAGAAAGCTGCATCTGGTACTGCTCTTCAAGGTTTAGTGGGTCGGAGCGAGTAGCCTGACGCAGGGCTTCGTCTTGCATCCATTCCTGGTACTTGGGCACATGGGCCTTCATGTATGGCACCAAAATTACCTTCTTTCCCTCTAAACTCACTCTTTCTTTCATTATTTCCGGCATTAGATTCTGGCTTATGCTGCTTGACTCAACCTGGGGGAGGGAAGCGATTTTAAAATGGAGGAAAGGGTTTAAGAGAGGGGGAGGGGACTGACTCGGAGGGAATTTACGGCGTTTCGTTCAAGGGGCCTTCGGCTTGTTTGTATATTTTTAAAAAAATATTTTTCCTACTTTTTTATATAATTTCATATTTATAAATAATTACAAAATTTATCACGTGTATATAAATAATTATATATATAACATTTTTTTAATTTTCTCAAATCAAATATAATGTAAATTTTTTACTTTACAAGAGATAAATAATAGGAAAAGAGATTTTAACTAAAACTTTTACTTCCCTCTCCTCCTAATTAGAGGTGAATGGGGTATGATATGATTTCGTTTGGTTTTACAAATATCCCAAAACAAATCACTAATATTTGTGGTATAATTTAATTCAAGTTGTTAAATTTTTTAAAAACAAAATAAAAATCGAATCAAATTACTTAATTGTATTTAATTAATTTAAATATTTTTATAAATACTCTTTAAAATATTACGGAGTAAGATAAAAAGTAATCACATAATCACAGAATTAAAATAATTGATATTATATTGTTTTTGATACGAACACCTTGATATTTATTTTATATCGTTACCTTTATAAATTTTACAATGCACGTGATAAGTATTTCAGTGATTTTGAGTGCATTTAATTTTTTTTAAGGATCAAAACTGGGCCTGGACCAAACTTGATTAGCCCACGTGAATTGGGGTCCAAACAGAGCACTACACCGTTTTAGATAACGCACGTCAACCCTTTGATTATACTTGCAGCTTTAACGAGCCGGCGTGCAGTAGCACTCAGCAGCTTCCTTGGCTTCGGTTCTTCTCTCTGCCCTTCCTCATCGAAGTTCTAATTTTCTCCCTGCAAATTCCCTCTCCCAACTAATCCTTTTTCATTTTTGCATTGCATTTCAACGTAAAGCTTGTTTCAGCTCAGCAAGGTTTGATTTTTCTCGGCAGAAACGCATTCAAATTGCCCTTTGATTTTCTATGGCTAACAATCCCTCTCAACTTCTTCCTTCAGGTTTGTGCTCTTTCGACTTGTTTCTTTATCTAAATGTTATTTTTTCAATCTTTTTTAACATACCCACCAAGCATAAAAGCCCTGCTTGACAGAATACTCGTTCTGGGAAATTTGCAGAGTTGATAGACCGCTGTATAGGGTCAAAAATATGGGTGATAATGAAAGGAGACAAGGAGCTTGTTGGTACTCTTAGGGGTTTTGATGTTTATGTCAACATGGTCCTCGAAGATGTTACTGAATAGTAAGATAAATCTTCTCTAACTCTTACCATAAGTTTCTACTGACTTCATTTTTAGAATCATTTGTTGATTTTGTGTATATGTGGTTTTGAGTGTACGTATATTAAACATGTGAGTAACAGCTGATACAGATTTCATTTTCATGCTTTACTGTAAAACTCTATGTGTTAGGCAACAGCAGTCACTCTTGTTCTCACACTTTCTCTCAATTGAATTTGCCACTACTAGTTTTAATTGGACCCGCATAAAACTTCTATTGAAAGACTTCACTTTGATTTGAGTTCACATTTGTTGTGATCTAAGAGTAGTGAGTATGGTATTTCTACTTAGGCAACAGGAAACTATTTCACTGTGATGGATGGCTTTATTATTTCATAGTGCCTGCTTAGCTCCGACATCTGTTATGAATTCAGACGGGTTTTTCCTCCCTCTCCCTACCTCTTTTGTTTAAACTTTAAACCTACGTCGAACTGTTTAATGGACGAGTGCAGTGGTCAAACCAGCAAAAATCTCCTGTAAATCATCGCAGATGTTTTATGACCTTATCTGGAAGGATTGGTGTATGATTCATTGTTTCCCCTTAGAAACTTGAATTTCAACTTGTATGTTCTTTCTTCTTTGGACACTAATTTCACTTATCTCGAAACTGTTGTATCTTCTTTTTTCCCGAGTCCTTTCTGTGGTCAACTTCACAATATAGTTTCATCCTTTTTGCTAATCATGTTGAGATTCCAGCCCAAACTTGTTATTTTATCTTTTCTTTCATCTCGGAATCATCCTTCTCCAATTAATGTTGTAATGTTACTAGTTTCAGATGGAGAATGGAAGTTACAATTGATAATCAATAGCTTAGTAAGGGTGAAAAGAAATTGACCTCTTGAGGATCTTTGGCACAGGGTAGAAAGAATTTCTAATTTATTTTTGGAAAAAATGTTTTGTGAATGATAGAGAATAAGTTATAAGATGCTTGTCTTGATGGAAGGGATGTTTATAAGATTGCTTCAAGTTTATTCCCTCCTATCAACCTTTCTGTATAACTGATCCTTGATGTAGAATTGATGTTAGAACTAATAGTGCAAGTTTCCTTTTTGTGGCTGTTTCATATAGGCTAGAAAGATTTTGTAATAAATTTTGGGAAGGCTATGCAGAATATAGATGATAAGATGTATGTCAGGATGGAAGGCATATATATAAGTATGACATTGCATTGCAATTTGCAACATGAAAGCTTCTAAAACCATTAGATAGAAATAGAATCATTAATAAGATGGTTGATTCTAAATCACCTGACTACTGTTAGGAATGGTGCATCTAGAAATGGTAATATACTACTGAATCTGAAAATTGAAGAGATTAGAACAAGACTCAACTAGTGGCTTCTTATGTGCTTGTGTTGCATTTTTCATCATTGTCTGTTTTGGGCTGAACATGCATTATGTTATATGATTAGCTTTTGCAGTTGGTTATTTCTTTGCTGTTTCGATATAGTTGATTAACTTATAGGGAAAATTTGTTCATACTTGTGATTGATCACGTAGTATATCTTCAGAGGATATTAGTACTTACCATGGTGATATATTGGCTGTGCTTTCTCCCTGGATTTTATATTTGTGTCTGCATGCATCAAGCATGTCCTGATATTATTTGTTAATTGAGATGATTTCTTGCTTGTATATTCATTCAACAGTGAGATCACTGCTGAAGGGAGACGGATAACAAAACTTGATCAGATTTTACTGAATGGAAACAACATTGCCATTGTAAGTAACAAATGATTGCTTTTCCTTTGCCTATATTTCTTCACTTATTCATCATGAACTCATAATCAAGCCTTGATTTTTTATTTTAATAGCATTAGAATATCACCAATAACCTTCTAGAGCAGGATTTGATCCCAGGTCCTGACAATCTTCCAACCTTAAAAACATTAGGTACATGACCACTTGAAGTTCCCAAATATGACTAAGATGGCAGATAATTTCAAATCTCTACTCTTAATGACAACAACAATCCTTATCCTATTAAGTGAGATCGGCTAATTCAAATCTCTACTCTTCTATTATAACTGTTCCTGGCCTGCAATGCCTTTCGAAGAGGGTAAAATAAAGGACTATCAACTGACAATGTTAGGAACCTGAGATTTATACTGGAAAACAAAGGAGATTGTATTGACTAAAATAAAGGATTACAGAACAAAATATTTTTGTAGAGATAAACTCTAATCAACCCAGAGCCTATTGCTCCTTGGGCTATGTTTGTGAGTTTGGAGGAAAAGGAAGGCGAGAGAATTAAAGGGGAAGGGAGGGAAAGAAAATATGAGGTTTATTTTCCCCTTGTTTGGGAGCATAAAATTCTCTTATTTTAGGAACTATAAAATTAACTTTAGAAGGATTTTGGGGTAACTATAAAAAATTCTCAAAACCCTAGCCCTCCTAAATTAAAACTCACAAACAAGGAGAAGATTTAGATTATACATTTTTTTCCCTTCTAAAGCTAACTCGCAAGCACACCCAAAGAATCTCTTACACAGAAGATACAAAGGGGGGTAATGCTACCAAGTCCCCTCCAAATTCGAACTGGACTTGGATTACCTCAAGTTGATCATCAGCCATCTGATGGACTTACTACTGCATTATCGGACGGTTGACAATCAACTACACCATGCTAACTGCAAGAAATCCAAATTCTCACTTGTCTCACCTCATCCCAACTAACCAAACCACTCAGCCTTCTACCTACTCCTGGTCCACCACTCTTCTTTTGCCATATTGCAACCTACGTGGATTCAGGACCAGCATCTGATTTCCTCCTCTAACAATTACCTCTTGTGATGATTTGGATATAGCCAACATCACCATTTTAATCATGGATTGTGTCTTCAAAAAATTATTCATTCTTTTTCATGTGCTGTGTGTGATGCAGTTGGTCCCTGGTGGTTCACCTGATCCAGAATGAGGGGAATGCAGAGTGCATCTTGGCTACCTTATTTTAGCTTACATTAGGAACACAGTTCCTTTATTTGAACGAGGAATCTTGGACCAGCAGATGTTCCTTTTGGCTACTTTTAATATGCATGGTTGTACTAACTTGTATTATCATCTTGGCAATTCAGTGCTTTTTCTTATTTTTGCTGCAAATTTTAACATGAAACTTAGAAGCTGAGGTATTTCTTTTGTAGTTGATAAAGATCTTGAATGTATAAATTAGTATGTCCCTAAGAATGGTTTTATCTTCATCTTAAACGAATTTGACGTAATTGTTGACCTGATTGTGAGCTGCTCCTGTCCACATGAACAGAGTGGATTTATCATTTATCAAAATACTCCAGTTTATAACCTTAGAATCAGAGTCATAAACAAGAATTAACTATTCATATTTGAATGACAATGTCAATTTCTCTCTAAAATCACTAAGGGAAGGGGAAAAGGTGTTTCACAAGTGATTAAATCAACTAGGGATTGAATGGGTCCAAAACAAGTTGTTAAGCATTTTGCTTGATTAAAATTGGTCCAAAAGATTTTATAACCTTACATCATATCTTATGCAAAAGGAGAAAAAGAATGATTATGGCATAGCTTCAAAGCCAAGCATAAAGTAATATTCTCTCACTTCCCATTAAGATACACAAAACTACCATGAAAATGATCAGGCGCACTAGACCATAATAGCATCTCATATAATAGTATAATTGAGATAAAGCTTGTCTCTTGTTTCTTGTCTCGACAATTACTTTATTTAAATATAAAATTAAGTAAACAATTAAAATCTTAATTATTTTTTAATCAATTAAAATTTTTAAAATAAAAACAAAATATGAAATAAAAGATATTTTCTCTGCATATTTTTCCAGCAATGACAATGTCACTAAACCAATCTACCATTTTCTTGCTCACCAAACTCACATTTCGTATTTCCTTGCTTCAAAGTTAAGCAGTCACTATATTCACATACATGCTCAAAAGCCATAATGGCCCATCATTCTAATTTTCCCCAACACGTTATTACCAGACACAATGTCAACAAAAGCTAGCAAACCATTGAACCCTCTCCTCTCTATCTTTTCTTTGGCCACTCTCCCCTACACCACCATGCTTCTTCTTTACCTCCTCCTCCTCCTCTCTTTCTCTTCCCTTCCCCATACTGTATTCTCCGCCCATTGCACGGTTGAAACCGCCACAAAAACCTTCCAAAAATGCATGACACTTCCCACCCAACAAGCCTCCATTGCATGGACCTTCCACCCCCATAATTCCACTCTAGAACTAGTCTTCTTTGGCACTTTCATTTCACCTTCTGGTTGGGTTGGATGGGGAATCAACCCTACATCCCCGGAAATGACTGGAACCCGTGCCCTAATCGCCTTCCCGGACCCAAACTCCGGCCAAATTGTCCTCCTACCTTTTATCCTAGACCCAACTGTGAAGCTCCAAAAATCTCCTCTCCTCTCTCGCCCCCTTGACATCCACCTCCTCTCTTCTTCCGCCACCCTGTATGGTGGCAAAATGGCCACCATACACAATGGTGCCGCCATCCAAATCTACGCTACCCTAAAACTAAAATCAAACAAAACAAAAATCCACTTTGTATGGAACCGTGGCCTTTATGTCCAAGGCTACTCCCCCACCATCCATCCAACTACCTCCAATGACCTCTCGTCCATTTCCACCTTTGATGTCTTATCTGGCTCATCCGCCACTCAACACAACCACAACATCAAAACCCTAAGAATAGTTCATGGAACCCTAAATGCCCTCTCATGGGGAATTCTACTCCCCATGGGAGCAGTCACTGCTCGTTACCTTAGGCACATTCAGTCACTAGGCCCTACATGGTTCTATGCCCATGCAGGGATCCAACTCTTTGCTGTCCTTCTTGGAACCATTGGCTTCGCCATTGGCGTCTGGCTTGGACAACACTCACCGGGAGTGGAATATGGGCTGCACCGGAAGCTTGGCTTCGCGGTGTTTTGCTTGGGAGCTCTACAAACACTGGCTTTGTTGTTTAGGCCTAAAACTACCAACAAGTTCAGGAAGTATTGGAAATCCTACCACCATTTTGTTGGGTATGCTTGTGTGGTGCTAGGGTTTGTGAATGTGTTTCAGGGTTTTGAAGTGATGGGGGCAAGCAGGTCATACGCCAAGTTGTGTTATTGCTTGGGGCTTTCCACACTCATTGGGGTTTCTATAGCTCTGGAGGTGAACTCTTGGGTGGTTTTCTGTAGGAAGTCAAAGGAAGAGAAGATGAGGAGAGAAGGACTAATTGGAACTTCTGAGAAAGGGAATAGTGGCATCCAAAGTTAGAGAACATTAAGTAATTAAAGAGATGGTGGAGGGTAGTTTGGTCTTCACATATCATCTTTGGCTGCTCATTTTTTTGGTTTTATATATATATATATATTTGTCCTTGTCATATAATGAGATATTTGTTCCATTTAAGATGCATCATTTTTGGAGCTAGGAGCTATATGACTGTGCTACATCATATCAATTAAATATATTTTTTCTTGTTTAATGTTTGCTGATCCATTGTTGTTCATTCATTCTAACTACCAACTTCCAAATGTTCAATCAAAGTATTGAAAACAAGATTCAATCAAAGGAAGATGAATCCAGGGCTTTTCTTGATTGATATGATAATGATAATATTTAAGTTTGTTGCAGTATTGTATGCAAATTACAGTTAGAGAAACTCTATTCTACTCTATCAGTGTAAGAGCTTGGCCTGCAAAGAAGGCTTATCAAAAGTTAAAATGGTTCTCAGAAAAAAAAAAATAAAAAATAATTTAAATGTCAAGAATGGGATTCGAACCCATGCCCTTTCGGACCAGTACCTGAAACTGGCGCCTTAGACCAACTCGGCCATCTTGACATATTATTTTTAAAAATAAAATAACATTTATAAGAAATAATAATGATGTATGAAAATTTAACAAAGGTACAAGCTTCAAACTATCCAATATCTAAATATTTAAGATTGAATAACTAAGACCACCAAACCTTTGTGTTAGCCTTTCTTTTTTTTTTCTACTTTCAATATAAGAATGCTAGAATATGACATAATTGAGCCTCAAAATTACTTTGTCTAATTTGGTTAATAATATTTGATTGCCTTTGTCAAAAAAATGTTAGTTTAATTAGTAAGAGTATAATTTATATTTTAAAAAAATGTGAATTCGAGTTCATCTTTGATGTGAAAAATTTGTCAATAGACGATCTATAAAAACTTTTGTGAGTGCTCTTTGAGCCTAGAAACCATTCACGCCCTAGCCTAATGAGTTTTTAAAATTTAACTCACCTAAACTTTTAACTGCCAAAAAAATTTGATTGTCTTTACCTCATCTACCTCCATGCTTCTCATTCTCCTTTAAGTTTTATTATTTTAAACCAAAATTTTTAGATAATTATAATAAACAAATTTTAAGGTATGTTTTCATCACTAAAGTCATCTCTAACACAAATTAGAGCTATAAAAATTATTTATTTTAGTTAGATACTATTTGAAAAATGTCTAATATGCAAATTTCTTGGTATCAAAAATACATTTGAGACTCTGATGCAACTAAATTCTACAATACTACATAAAATTTTACGTAGAATTTCACTTTCTTTTTTTTTTTTATATTTGACATAGACACAAACCTTTTATTATAGGAAGAGAGTTAAGTTTTTAATTCAAAAGTACGAGTGTCAAAACTTTATCAATGCGAGCGAAACCTCTTCTTGCTAATAAATTAGAAAAATATTCCATATATATATATATATTTGTGTAATAAATAGAACAATTGTGTAATCAAAGGCAGTGGGGTAGGTAGAATAAACTATACAATATAAAAACAAATCAATAAAACATCAACAGTCTATCAAATCAGGAACATAGCCAAATGGAGGGAAAAAGTTCCATTTCTCAAACATCAAGGTTTCCAGTTGCAGTATAAGATATTCCCTTGAGAAAAAGAATCAGAATATATTTGTAACTTATTCATGGGGACCCTAGATGGGTATCCCTTCAATGTTTCACACTAATCATCAACAAAAACCTCTGATACAATCTGCTAAAACACAAAAACACCAAAATCATGGCTGAAAGAAAGAAACAAACAAACAAACAATTCCTGAGTAGAACTCACAACTTTAAGAAACATTACTCATAAATCTACTATGAAAATGAAAATAAAAACACTGTTGATCTTTTTTTCTTTTTTTTGCATCTCACAAGTGATGCATGAATTGATACACTTCCCCTATATCCCGCAATCTGATTTTACATCTCACTCAAATCCCGAAAACTGAAAATTGAAAACTGAAAACCCTAAATGGTAACTCAAAACTCAAACCTTAACATTTCCCTTGTAACTTCTATCTCTGTATCTGATCATCAAAAAATGCTCTCCAGTTAGCTCTACTGAAAAACAGAAACTGACAGTGGTGTGCAAAATTAACAATTCCCCTGCTTCTCTGGATTATCTCTGGACCTACGAGTACCTTCGTGTCTTCAAAATGATCTTCCTATGTAGAGATTCCTGAAAGCAAAAACAAAAGATTGTCAGTGTGCAATTGGCAAACAAGACAAATTTACATTTGCACCAGAAAAACATAGTCCAAGCTAACAGCATCACTCTTAGTTTCCATCCTTAGTTATTTACCGCAGAAAAATTGCCCATTAGAATGGAAAAGATGGCAGAAAGATTGTTGCTGAACTTTATTAGAAAACACAAATAACCAACAGAATTCATTTCAGCACCTCCCTTGCATTGCTGATTAACTTTATTTGGGTTAACCCACGAGTATTCTCACCCCACATTTCATGTAGAACTAATCTCATTTTGCGAGTGATGCAACTTATTTACTAAGCTTGAGATATTCAATTTTTTAGTAAAGAGAAAATTTTCAAAAATAAAGTAGGGACACGGCTTACAGCTGCTCCCATAATAACCTGACGGTTATACTAACATCAACCTAGGAGTTACATATAAAACAGTTCAAACATAAACAGGACATGTCCCAAATGCCAACACAACAATAAGCCAGTAGTCACCAAAAAAAATTGTCTAACCAAGAAGAACCATCCAACCAAAGTCTTGCACAAGACAATGCTTTTAGATTGGTCTACAAATTTAACATGGAGAGATGTGTAGACACTCTGAGTACAAAAGGCATGACAAAATGTCCAATGCTGCATAACTTTGATTGAACATTGAAAAGTTGGATTTTTGACCCAACTCTCTATTCTTCCTAATGTGATCCAGATTGGATGGTGTGGGAAGCTGCAAATGGGAGAGGGAGCCAGACATCATTTGGAACATTCATAAGATGATTCATCTACATGAAATACTATAGCATAACCATGCTTACATTTTCTAGTGTCCAAGTTCGATATTAACACTCAACCATGATTTATCTACCTGGTTTTGGTTTAAAATTCTTGTGGTTGACCACAATCTTGAATCGAGGAGGGCTGTTAAGAGATTTCAAGGACTTTTATCTCAAGTGATGTCAAGTTAAAATATGATCAATCAATCAGATAAAGGATACGTTGACAATAGCAGTTACATTCATCCCTGAGACTCTAGATAGTTAAAATTTTAAAATACATAAGCAAGGCTAAAGCAAAAAGATGAAAGCTATAGAAGGCGGAAAATACACAAGCTAAAACAAAGAAACCAAAGGCAACAAATTGAAAGAGAAGACAAAAGGCAGACAGCGATAGTGTAAAGAATTGCCCCAGAGTGACAGTGTTCATCCATACTAACTGGAAAATGAAAGATCAAAGCCATATACATCTGAGGACAAATTGGAACTCCAGCATCGGATTGACACAATGCCACAATTGAAAAGATAGTGTCAGTACAAGAAGATCAACTTTTCAAAAAAAAAAAAAAAAAGAGGCCTACTCTAGTAAAGGCATGAGGTAGAGGTAGCAATGGAGGAAAGAGAACAAATACATGAAGGAATTGAAACTTCACAAAAAATTGGTTATTTCCATTCTCTTCTTCGCCATATAAAAACAGGTCATTTGCATACCCTTTTTAACCCATTTTACTGTAACAATCTTAACTTAGACCTCTGGAAACTTTGGTATTATTCCACCAAAAAAATAGGGAAAAAAAGAAAAAGAAATCGGAAAGCAGCAAGCCTATCCACTCCACAGGCAAAGCCACAGTACAATTGAAAGCCATTGATTAATTGTTACTTTACACAATATCTCCAAAGAATTAAATTAAAATAAAAGTCATACAATTACACAGCTTCTAACTATTCCAATATAAGAATCAACAAATAAAATCTCCGTTGCTATAAACCAAAGAGCAGCAAAACAACATTTTCAAGAGGTGGCAAACAGAAAGGAATCCAACTTGAATCCCGTAATAAAATTCTTAACAAAGAAAAAGAATAAACAACAATAAACTTGCAGTTGTCATGAACATTTGCAATGAGAGAGAGAGAGAGTTTGCTAGAGAGATGCAAATTATATGGATACCATGGCTGATCAAGAAATGAGTATGTTGATGGAAAGGCATCAGAAATCGGAAATATCACACGTGAAATAAGAGCATTGAGTTGGGATATAGGAAATAAAATATACTTTATATAGGCATCTGAAACACTTCTATGGACTTCATCTTATATATTCAATTCCTCTGCTGGATGTATACAGGAAAGTCATGCTAGTATTTCTGTGGAAAAAAAGCAAAACTGAATGATAAGTTGACTTAGGATGTAATAAAATGGCTCTTACCCCTATTAGGCTGTCTCTTATAAACAGTATAACCACCAACATAACCAGGAGAAGCTTTTCCTGAAACATCTGAAGCTGCACTGCCAAGCCCATAACCAAAGGAACCGGACCCATCCCGCTCATAATTTGAGGACCGCCAAGTGGGGTCCCCATAAGCTGAACTACTATTGTAAAAATCAGCAAAAGCCCCATCAATACCACCATTTGATGCAGAGTATGATGATGTTGGGGCAACACTAGTACCAGTGCTTCTTCCACTTCCCAAACCATAACTGTTGTCACCACCTCCATAGCCAAGGTTGCTGCTACTCTGTGACACATTGTTTCCTCCACCTTGACCAGAGATGGCTGAAGAACCCCAGTTGACTCCTGCATTGCCAAAGGTGTTTCCTCCAATGTTACCACTTCCTGATCCCAAGTATGCGCTGGAATTTGCAGAGCTAGTTCCATAATTAAGACCACCATTACCCCACAAATTTCGAGTCACAGAGCTGAAGAAAGAATTGTTTCCTCCATTACCACTGTCATACCCAACTGGACCACCAAACCTATTTGAACTTCCAAAATAATAAGGATTTAATCCCCGGCCATAGCTAAGGTTACTATTGAAATTTGCATTTCCTCCAAATCCAGGGCTTAAACCAGGTTCAAAATTCATACTCATTCCATAACCAGATCCAAAAGGAGGAAAACCACTTCGATCACTAGCAACAGGACTAAATCTACCATCCAATCTAAGTCCATATCCTCCAACAGTACTTGGAGTGTATCCTTGAGTGAAGCCATTTAGAAAGCTATTCACCCTGTTCAGACCATAATTATATCCACCAAGTGGACTACGGCTTGGTCCTGGTGATAACTCTTTAGGAACAGCCCGTTTGACCTCGACCATCTTACCATTAAGTTCGTGAAAAGTCTTAAGTAAGACCTTGTCCACAGCTTCCTCAGAATCATAAGTAATAAATCCAAAGCCTCTAGGCCTCTGAGTGTTGTGATCATACATTACTACAACATCTGTTATAGTCCCAAACTGATCAAAGTACTTTTTGAAATCACTTTCTGTAACTGTGGATGCTAAACCTCCAACGAATATCTTTCTAGTGCGGCCTGGACCAGGAGAACCATGGATACTACCACTGCTTCTACTCAGTACATTCTGGTCATCCCGAGGAACAGCCTTCTTTGCCTCAACCTAATGATGGACAAAAAGGTATTAAAGATCAAGAAAAAATTGCAGAAGATCCATCAATCCTTCTAGAAGATGTTAAGAAAACAAGATAACAATGAAAAGAAGAGACAACAATGGCACTGAAACAAATAAAATATAGAGAAAAGACAATTACTTTTGGTTCATTTTTGAAATCTAGTTAAGTATAAAGCCACTAATAGAACAAATTCTGGAATTCAAAGTACAGTTCAATATCTGAATCTGACATCAGAAAATGAAATGTAGTTGATGTCAAGAAAATCAAAGAGAACCTACATGGTAAAATGCAAGGGGTGAATTTAACAAAAATTACCATCCTTCCATCAATGTTGTGCTTTTCTTTGATGACAATCTCTGCAACAGCTGGGTCTGCAAACACAACAAAACCAAATCCACGGGCCCTACCTGTTGTGCGATCCTTCATAATTACTGCTTCCACAACTTCCCCGTAAGTACTGAAATACTCTCTAAGTCGCTCTTCATTTGTATCCCATGATATTCCACCAATAAATAACTTGCCATTTTCTGATTGCATTTTATCTACAAGCAAAGGATAGTCCATCTCTTAAGTTCAAAAACTCACAAATGCGGATGGCAGCATCAATAGAAATGAAAAAAACCAAGCTTCTCTAGGAGAAACCAAGCACAAATTTCAGAGGATAAAAGAAAAGGAAGCTCCATAGCGGATCCAATTCATTATACATTAACTATAGTTGAGAAACAAGACCCATCAAAAACAACTATAGCAAAAGGGTAGTCTCTGAGAAAATGCGAGTCAATCTAGTTTAGATAAAACCAAAACTTAATAGCAATACCCCTTACCAAGCTTTTCACCATCTTCAAATAGAAATACTTCCCAGTATGATATCAAATGCATTTACAGAACCAGCAAAAAATCATAAGCAATACCTTCTATTTTGACAAACTAAGAAACCGTGTGTACGATGTAAAAACAGATATTCTCGGATTCAATTGGGAAGCAACGGATCCTTCACCGACCAGTGAATCAACACAGAATCAAGCAAGCTCCTGAAAAATCCATAACTATAAATGTTTCAATCAGAGAATTCATCAACAAGATCCAAGCACACCAATTTTACAAAGATCAGAACCTCAATCCAGATTTCATCCAAACCCACCGATTCAAGACGACCCAGATTCCAAATCTTACAGAAAAAACTTAAGATCTGAGGGGAGGCACAATGAGATTAGCAATAGAGGGCAGGTTCATTCTCTTCCTATGCCTCCCCACCCTTTTCTTCGTCCTCCAAATTGGATTAATTAGATTACCAAGTGCAAATTCAGTTACCAAACCGATTGAAAAATTTTATGTACAAACTAGAGAGAGAAACAGAACTTTATAAAGAGAAGGCGAGAGAGAAGCTCTGAGATGTCTTGTGTGAGGAATATATAGGACTCCCAAAATGGAAGAAGAAGATTTTTATTTATTTATTTGCATGTTATTAAATTCTCAAAAAAAAAAATTATCAAAAAACGAATTTCCTTTGAAATTATAACTTATGCTTTAATAATATTAAAGTGGAAAGCTAAAAAATAATTTAAAAATAAAAAATAAAAAATAGTCGAAATCTATGATGTTTTGAAGATGTTAGCAATGTTAAAAAGGATTCAAATAGAAAAGAAAATGTTGAAAAGGATTGCTTGTCTGCTGGTTTTCATTCTTTTTATACCTAATGGGGTAAAAACCTTTGTAATGGTAGACAGCTTTCGTATATGCATGGGCGCATGGGACTGAACCCCACATAAAGTGAGCCCCGCCATGTTCAAAGATCATTGAGTGGTAGCCTTAGATCTTCATGACTTTGTGCTCTTCCCCTTTATATCTTTTGACTAATAACTGTTTTAACATTGATTGCTCATTTTTGTGATTCCATTTCATGTTCTATTATATGGAATGAGCATTGTTTTTGTTATATGTAGTAAAATAAAAAACACCAAATGCCACCAGAGAAAAAGTTAATCATATTGTTTTTTACTCTATGGAAAATATAAAAATAGATAATTTTTTTAATAATAATTATAAAAAGAAATTAGATTTATTTATTTCAAGAATAAATCTCTTGTCACTTACTCTCTATTATAACTTCTTTTTGAAGATGACTTTTATTAATTCAACCGTTGAATTATATGATGTTACGAGAGTAATTATTCATGTCAAAATTTATATAATTTAAAAATTTTAAGTATTTAATATAAGTGAAGATATTTACTTTAATTGAAAATTTTCTCTTTTTGTTAAAATAAGATCAGATGATGAAGCATAAATCAATTCTAAAAATTTATGAGTATGATTTACTATTTAAGGTCTTTTAATTTAACAATTAAATATACAAAATTCATGTTTTATACAAAATTAAAGAGTAATGGGAAAAGACTCACTGTTAGACTAACTGGGTCTCTCCCCTTTTATGATATCCACTCAATAAATAAATAAATAGAGATTGAATCACATTTTATTAAAGTTTAATTTTTAATAGAGTACAGTGACATCAAATGATATATATCATTGACCTTATTTTATAGAATAAAACTTTTTTTTTATTTACTTTATATACAAGGGAATAAAATCTTAAACATCTTTTATACTACTCAAATCTTATTAGCTTTCTTTTTATCACTGTGGTAGTCATTTCATTCCAAGTATGACTTTATAGAAATAAGAATAAGCATGCTAACAAATGTAAGTCCAGTCAGTAAAAATATGATTTATATCCCAAAAAGATATAGGTTGGGGTTCCTTTTTTGACATGAAAGCTTTGTTGGTTTGAGCCCCTTTATTTTATGTGAAGACTTTATTTGATCTCAGAAGCATACTTTAGCCTAAGTAAATAACCTAACTCACCTAAACTTTTATTCATAAAAAAAAGAATAAACATTACTCATTTCATGCTTATATTTTTATTTTTAATAAGGAATATTAATTATTATTAGTTAGTTCAAGCAGAAGCAACTAGTCCAACGTTGTGGAAAGCCTGAGTTTAAATTTATGTTGGTGAAAGAAATATTCATATTTAGTGTCCATCTAAAAACATACCTTAGTTCTAGTGAATTATCGAATTCAATTCACCTAAATTTTTATTAAAATAATAATAATCATTACTCATTTCATACTTATAGCATCAGTACTTCAATTAGATTATTTTTAATTGGAAAATACCTGTAAAAAAAAAAAAAAAAACTAATTAACATTTTATTTCACATAAATTTTATATACTAAACTACATTGTAATGGTTCCTTCAGCTATTTCATTAATATTTTTGTTCTTATTTTGATTTCATGATTTTTATTTCGTGCGATATGAGTTTTTTTTTTTTTTTATTGTTAGACGTGTTATATTATCTCGTTGAAGTTTTTCATTAAAATAAATTTAGTAGGGTAGACAATTTTTATACTTTAGCTTTAAGCCTTGAGGTCAATCTTGGTACCTCAAATAACATGGAGCTGAGGCACATTATAAACAGTGCATCTCTATCAATAATTGACTAATTGATGAACGCTTTTTATTTGAGAGAATTATTATAAAGAAACTAAAACAAAAATTATCTTATATTAAAATTTAATAAATAAAATTTTATTATTTTTATAATCTTACTTAACTCAAATTTAAATTAATTAATGTTTAATATAATATTACATACCAAATGATTTTTACATTAAAAAATAATAATAAAGTGTTTGTTTGGATGGAAATCAGTGAGATAGAATAGATAGAGGGAATATTAAACAAAACTATTCGGTTACTCTAGAGAACGGAATGTGAAAATTCCTTTGAACATTGGAGACCTCATTCCTCCCATTTTGCTAGAGGAACTAGTCTTTTAGTACATTAAATTTCATCTCTTTATTCAAGGATAAGTAAGAATTTTAATTTATTATCTATAATTCCTTATGATATGTTATTTAGCTTAAGCATTTAATCAATTTATATTTGGTGATTTGGTGGAGTTTTTTATTCTTTTGTAAATCATCAGTATTTAAAATTATATTAAGCATAAATTAATTTGGATTGAGTTAAACAAAATTATAAAAATGATATAGAATTTGCGTAAGTAATCAATTTCTACATTTTTTTTTTTGTAAAGGCTAATCATAAAAATCATCTTAAAGATGACAAGGTAGTGTTAATTATGAGATGAATTTTCTATGATTAATTTCAACAAGACACAATAATAAAGTGATCAAGTTAGAATTTACATTTAGAATCAAGCATGAGGATTCATTTATCTTTTATGATCATGCTCTTTTAATGGCAAGTCTTTTGAGCAATGTCAACATATTAGCTTTTCACAATTGTGCAAATCATTTTGCCCTTCAATCAATAGTAACGTATTAAAATTATCCTTTTTATATAAGTAAAACTTTTTTTACACTCCTTATTTATTTTATTTTTATCTATATATTCTATCTCAACTCTTTAACCACCTTCTTTATTTTCCAAACTATGATTTAACATTTGTTAATTAATTTATTTAATAATTTTTTAGACAAAATATACTGTCAAATGATGTTTTATATATTATCTCAATTATTATAATTTTTTAAATAAATAATATTATCTATTAAATAATATTATTTTATAACAACTTTTTTTAATTAGTTTAATTATCAATCAATCAATCATCGATATAACCATTCTAATAATGGTGCATATGTTTCTTTAGCTATTACAAAAAAGCACTTTTTTGGCACACTTCCATTTATTACTTACATTTAAATTATTCAGAATCATATTTATATACTTTTAAAATTTTTCTTCTAATAAAATCATCCCTTTCAATTTTTAGAGAAATTTACCTTCATATACCAAAAAAAAAAAATATTTACCAATATATACCACTTTTAAAAATATTTACCAATATATACCATTTTTTTCGAATATCGTATTACGGTACTGCGATATTCGAATATCGCATTACGGTACTGCGATATTCGAATATCGCAGTACGGTAATGCGATATTCGAATATCGCAGTACCGTACTGCGATATTCGAATAAAAAATTAATTAAATTTTTTATTTTTGATTTTTTACAAATAAATATTAAAAAAATTTATAAATTTTTTTAAACACATATACATCATTATAAAAATTATTACCAATACATACTATTTTTATAAATATTTACTAATATATATTACCTTTAAAAAAATTACATTACCCTCTTACAAATTTATTTTATTTTATAATTTAATTAAAAGATGATACAAGGTTCATGAATTAGTGTTGAAATGTTTCTGTAAAATGATGATGTGTTTATTTTTCTTGGATGCCTCATTTGAAGGAAAGGAAAATATTTATTTTTTTAGACAGATAATTGGTTGTTTGGAATATTTTTTTTCTCTCTTATCTACTGTATCTCTTTTTTTATATGTTTATTTTTATAAAAAATTATAATACATTAAGTGAATTTTTCAAAATTAATTAACTCAAATATATATATAAAAAATGTATTTGATTTTGAAATATGATAATATTAAATTTATTTAGGCAAAATCACTTCATAACTGGAGATTTTATTGTACAAGATGTCGTATGTATTGATAATAATTTTTGAGATTGTGTATATGTATTTAAAATTTTTTAATTTTTTTAATATTTTATTTGTAAAAAATAAAAAATTTAATTAATTTTTTATTCGAATATCGCAGTACCGTACTGCGATATTCGAATATCGCATTACCGTACTGCGATATTCGAATATCGCATTACCGTACTGCGATATTCGAATATCGCAGTACCGTAATGCGATATTCGAATATCGCAGTACGGTAATGCGATATCTGAAAAAAGTGGTATATATTGGTAAATATTTTTAAAAGTGGTATATATTGGTAAATAGTTTTTTTTTTTGGTATATGGAGGTAAATTTCTCCAATTTTTTTTAACACTCTTACAATTATAATTTTTACTTTTTTTTTAAAGTTATATAGTTTATAAATATATAATAAAGTTAAAATTGGTAACGGCCCATCAAATAGCATAGGGATACAATCTAGTTTTGTTTGAAAAAAATGTTTTGAAATATGAAAACACCTCTATTCAAGCTATATAAATAGGTTAAAATATGTCTAAAATTTGGTTGTGTATATATATATATATATTCTAATGAGATGGATCTATGTTTTTTAACAAAAATTAGTTTATATATATATATATATATATATTTTTATAAACACAAGTACTTTTAACTGCTTGTGTAAATAGATCACTTTCCGCTGCTAATATGTCAAATAATAATTTTTATCTTTAAAAAGTTCTAAAACATGCAAATAGCCTCGTAAACTGTGAAAATCTGTACAAAACCCACATTTTTACACTAATTAAATATAATTAACGAATAATTGGAATAAAAAAGCTAGTAAACAAGAAAAATACACTAATCATGATTAGTAAAACATTTGACACATGTTAAATGATATTGTGGTTCATCCGGACTAGACATACCCAAGGAAACCCCTCACGTCACACAAGAAATTATGCTAATTATTCTAATCTGATAGTCATACTAATGTGAGAATTCAGGGAACTGCAGGGGATTTGAAGAAAATTTTATATTTTGAGTTTTTTTTTTTAATATTTGATATAAATAAATAATTAAAAGTTATAATAAATTAATATATTCTTATTTATTTGAATTTATCATTTAAAAATATAAATAAATTTATCTTATTTTATTATACATAATTTATTTTTTTATATAAGGGTATTTTGATAATTGAGCGAAGAGAGGATCGCATGGAAAAGGATGGTTCGTTGACGCCTAGTGAGTTGCAAAATTTATGTCAACTTCTGCTAACGACAAAATTTCCATAATTTTAAGGTTTGATGTCATAGGTATTATTTCTGATGTATAGTCTTATCTCCTGCATTATGCTTCTTTTTGTTCTCCAGATGATTGAAATCTCCCAATTCTATATGCTCTCAGGGTTTCTCTCAGAATAAACAAATTCTAAGATATAGATGAGAATTTAGGATGATTGAAAAATACAACACTAGAGAATGAAAATTTCTTTTGTTTGTGGGAATTAGAGAATCGATTCCATCATAAGCATTAGCTGCAAATTCTCCATCAAGACATCGGTCAAAGAATTGATGCACATTGTTTTTCCAACTTGCATCGTGTTTCTACTTTTCAATCAAATGAAATCTTCTTCTTTCTATTTTAAAAATTCTCTTTCCAACTGAATGCATTAAATGAATCATACAATTAAGAAGAAAGATTAATTTTACACACCCACACACACAAGTGTGTGCATATAGAACATGATGAGTATTTATATTTGGTTTATAAGACGATGACATGCCTAAGTTTTAATAGAATTCAGCTTTTTTTGTTGGATTTTCTCTGCTATTTTTCTGTTGAGCAATAGATGAAGAATTCAAATTACTCAAAAATTTTGTGTCAAGTGATGTGTTGAGTAGCAAATAGAAATGAACAGGTAAGATGTACCCAGTAAAAAAAGTCAAACATGTCTTAGTTGGGTCTACAATAATACTTATAGAATATTGCTTACGATGAAAATTAAACTTTAACCTTGCATGTAGAACAATTCAATCATTATCAACTAAATTAATTTATGTTACCGTCAGAAGTATCTTTTGGTTTGTTTGATATGGCTAGAAATTAGAAGAAAAATCAAGTTTATGTATTTTCACGCAAATAAGGATACTAAATGTGATGCTGAGCAATTGTGTTAAAAACTTATGTAAGTTACAACATATGTACATATATATATATCCAATTTTATTTAACAATTGCAACAAATCCATATTAATATAGGTCAATTGCAGTTTTAGTCCCTATTATAGTTTAGTAAACAATTAGTTGAAAAGATTGGATGGGTCGAAGTGTAATTTATGACTTAAATTACGAGTTAATTTGTTGTCATTTTAACAAACCTCAATATGTATATAGAGATATATAGTGTAATACTCTTAAACTATTCTTTCAATGTTGATAGCAGAAGCAAAGGGGTATTCACTCTTTGTTTGAGGCTTCTTATGCTTTGAAGATTTCCATTTCTGAACATTTCCTTTCTTTTCAATCAATGCAATCTATATTAATACAAACTGTTGAACTTATTTGTGCTTACACCAATCTAACTAGCTAGTAGGATCAGGTTATGACCTTTTTACTTTTCTTATTTACTTGCAACTTTTTATCGAATTAATTAAGCTCTTCATCATTCGATTTTATCTAAAAATGGCTGCTCGGCTTATTTGACTGTATCAAATCTAAATCCATTTCTCACATTTAAAAGAATGCATGTTCAGTAAGATTGAGTTGTAATTTTATTCATTACACCTCAGCTCAAATAAAGTTGGATTTGTTGCAGACTTGATCTTAGCAAAAAAAGTTAAAAAAAAGGTATAAATTGAGTTGGATTTATTAGGCCTGACTTGGCCCGTTTTGACAGCTTTGTTTTGGCTGCTGACTTTATTGTAAACATTGAACCAACAAGATATAGATGTTATTCACTGGTTCCTAAGGTTGAGCTGAGAATGGGTTGGTTCGGTTTCAGGTCAGCTCCGAATCTCAGGTTTTCTGCAAACAAGGAGAGTTGGATTAAATTTATGCCTCCGACGATTAAGTTCGTAACTATTTTAATTTAATTAAAATTATTAAAAAATGTATGCTTACCTCACTTAATAATTATATGACTTATTTATACCAGTTCAATGAGAGGAGTTTTCTCATAATTTTATCTTAAATTCATTATTGAGTTGAGTCGAATCTTACTTAAACTTAATTCATACCAAATGTAAATGATAACTTTTTATCAAGAGATTTTTTTCTTCCCTTAAACATCTAAAAAGAGAAAAACATTTTCTTGCAGGTTGTTTTCCGAAAAACAAAATGAATTGACTGTCATTTTGATCTAAAATGATGCTAAAGAGAATTCTCAAAATTGGAGAAATTTCATAAGAAGTCATTCATGGTATTGTTTTAAAACCTAGTTTGAAAGACTATTAAATCATTTATGCAAAGGAAGTGTCAAACCTAAGTCAACTTGGCCAAAACATGATCATATATATAAAATTTTTGAATTGTTTTCTAATTTCTTTGATTTGATTGGTAACTTGACAGTTTGAACCAGTGACCTCTCCATGTTTTAAAACATTAATTGTTTCAAAGTATATGATGCACGATGGGCATTTAAAAAAGAAATTAAAATATGTTATAAAACAAATTATACATTAAGGAATCAAAGCTTAACAAATTCAAATCAACTCTCAACTCTTAAAGTCTAATAAAAGTGAATGTGAATGCAAGCCTCTGCAACAAATCTATATCTATAAGGGAATATTTTGTCACATTGAAATAAGTCTAAAGAAAGACTAATCAATAAAATCAAAAGAAAAAACACATTGGGAAAAGCATTTCGTCAAGTTACCAAGAATTCACCTCAGCAAAATCAGCAATCTATATCTTCACTCGAATAATTCTAACTACCTTTTAAGAGTTATCCTAACATCTAATTCATTGCATTTATAGTCTCATCAAATATTTAACATAAGAACAAGTGGTAAAAGCTTTAGTGGGAAAGTCCAATGTAAAGAGAGAAAGGAATCATGTTTACTAATTAGAATTTAAAAAACAATAAATAAATTAATAATGTTATATGCAAACTCATTTGTATACATTTTTTTAAAATATTTTTTTCGTACAATTAATTATAAAATATGAAAAGTGAGAGTTGAAGAGATTCCTAGCTCTCTTTAAAATTGTGAAAAGTGATGGATGGGATCAATTCTCTCTTTGCGGTGGCATTTTGGAAGCAAAGAACGGTGGGAACGATTTGGAAGCAATAAAGGACAGAATCTGGAAAGCAAATTAAGAACGGTGGGAACAACTTGGAATTACGCAAAGAGAGAGGGGAATAATGAAAGAAGGCTGAGATTCTTTCCAATTTATTACCAAATTCACATTATCTCTAGTTGTTAGACTTCATTTAGATAGGTTCTTCACATTTATAAATTATTTTAATTTAATGCAAAAACAACTTAAAAAATTATACTTTTCAAATATAAATTACATAGTACTTGATCATGCTTTATTTTTTTTTTATTATTATTATTTACATTTGATACTTCTATACTTTTTAAATATAAAAATTAATTTTTTTTTCTAGATCAAATAATAAATGATAAATTGATCTCTCCCAACGAGATGGGAATAATCTTTATTACGGAGTAAAACATTTATAATTGTCTTTCTATCAATGTGTATTTTTATGTGAGTTTGATTCTCAGACATTATTAAAGTTCTTCAACTGCACGTGAAAGTTAGTTTGTTTACAATTGACGTTTGTAAAAATAATAATGTTTTTATCATAAAGATGCTAAAAAAGTGCAATGTGGCACCCAATTAAGCCCTAATTAAGACATTAGGATTTTGATTCCCCATTGTCACAAATTTCGAATCACTTGAAGGACACATGACTGGTTTTCCTCTTACCCAATCTACCCACACGAAGAGACGAAATACGCAATTTGGATTTTAAGATATCCTAAGACCCGAACACTTGGTGAGTTGTGAATTATGGAGAATTATTCAAAGAATTGCAGCTTTTGAAATCAAAGGTTGGTGAATTTTGCGAAGTCTTCTACTTTGCAACAGCATTAAGTGGGTGATATTTTTCTATTATTTAGACTCACTAACTTTTATGCTTTTGGAGCACTTAAATAAGGAATGATTTTTATTTTAGAGATACTTCCTTTGTTTAAAATTATAAAGTATTATTTAAAATTATTATGCTTAAAAATATAAGGTATTTTCTTAATTTTAAAGACTAACTAATGATACTTTTTCAAAAATACTCTTACTTCAAATGCCCATAATTTAAGTCCTATTTTGATTATTCTCTATACATTTTATTTAAGAGGAATTACTCTCACTATTTTTTAAAATATTAAATAGGAACACCATATGAAAAATATATTCTTTTTTAATTATCTAACTATTACTTTTTGGGAGTATAAAGTAAGTTATAGTGCTTTATAATTTTAAATAAACAGAATATTAATATAGATAAGGAGAGTTATGTAATAAGTTAGTGAATCTCAAAGTTTATATGTAATAGTATAAATAACTAAATATCAAGAAATATAATCAACAATTGGGATTGAGATTGAGAGTTTCAAAGTGCAGAAAATATTTGTAGATCGAATGACTGAGCGCAAATGAATGTCAGCGTGGGTTGAGGGTGAATGAATATTGAAACACGAGATTAGGATGTTCAAATTAGTATCATTTTAAGTGTTCTTGATAATTGAGATGATCTCAACGACATATAAGTGTTGAATTTATTGGTGCTATCCAAGCTTCAAAAGAAAAAGTCTCAAAAGGGCAAAGTGTGTGATTAGAGATTTTGAAACACAATATTAGAATGTAAAACTTAGCACCATTTCATTTCTTCTTGATCATTCAAATTATCTCAACAACATATAAGTATTGACGGGTTTATTAGTGTTATTCAAGCTGAAGAAGAAAAGGTCTCGAAGGGGCAAAATGAGTAAGTAGACCATCTAAGAGGATGAATTTGGACAAGGTGATTGATTCAAAGGTCTCTTTCCTTGTTATGCGACGAGATGAATGTCCACTGCCCATGGTAGAAGTGGCTTCTGCTGTTGTGTGTGTTGCTTTAAGATGGGTAAGATGATTCAACAAGTTATTGAACCAAGTTTTAGGGAATGAAGTTTGTGGCAGTATTTTTCACCTTTGGAAATTATTTATTCTATAAATAAAAATAATATAACAAGTTTTGATTAATATAATATTTTTTGTAAAAGTTATTTTTGTCAAATTTTTATCCTATTATACCTTATCTTATCAGGCTCTCATGCCTTTTACAGTGTGTTAAATGTGACCTAATATTGTTGAAGAAAATCAAATTTGATTGATGATAAGAATGAAATTGAAGAAGCCGCCAAGTTTGTGATATCCAGTGCTTGACAAAAGGTTTGAGCAAAAGATGAGTAAAATGAAGAGTAACTTTAAAAAAGAAAATTCCAAAATAAGGTTGAGTGTTGAAAGTAAATGTGATTTAAAAATCTTGTTATGTGTGTTTTTCATGTCTTTTAAAATTATAAGGTTTTATGTGTTTTGGAGTTTGTAATGCTTGTGTTTTTAAAGTACTTAAATGAGAATTTGGTTTCATTTATACGGAGATATTATTATAGTTATTGAAAGTTATTAAGTTTTGCAATGAATTGGCGAGTTTTGAAGTTTTTATGCAATAGTATATATAGGAATGTGAAGAAATATATACTATTGAGGATTGAAATTGAGAATTCTTTATCAAATATAGAAAACACTTTTCTATTGATAGACTGAATTCCAATGAATACCTCTTTAGAATTTAGTGGAAACAAACAACTCCTCGTTACATAGTAGTAAAATGCAAGATTTGTAAAACATTCCTCTTTCTCTAACAATCACTTCTTTAGTCATCGTAAGTACACGTTGAACTTATCCAATTTTGTGAAATTGAGTTGTCACCATAACTTTACAAGTTTCAATTATGGACCCTCTCTTAACTTGGATTTTTGTCAAATTAGATGCATTATTACTTTTGTCACCATTTAAAAAAGTGGAATGCATGTGATAAATTCAACGAATTATATTGATTGAATTATTGTTCATTTCCTTTATTCGATGCCTGCATGTAGGATTTAGGCCAAACGCTTGGCCATTTCTTTAGAGAAGATATATTAAGTGATGACATCACATGCCAACAATTTGGTTTTAAAACTAGGGTGGCTGTAATTATGTTAACCGAGTTCAAGTTAATATGTATGTACAAAACATTTTTGAGAGTTTTATTTCTATCAAAGTCTTTTAATTAGCTTGAGCTAGACCAATTATGGGTTAAGGGACTTAGTAAAAAAGAATATGGCTTTATTTCCAATTTGGACGGCAATCAGTTGGTGTATTAAGAATAAAATGTTATCTTTTAAGTGTCATTTCAAGTATTACTAGATAAGCATAAGGATTAAATTATTGAATTTTATAATAGAGGATTAATTAGCAAGAATCGTTAGGAGACCAAAGTCCTATTTAAGCTAACGTAACTTCAACTACTACTAGGTAAGCATGAGGACTAAAGGGTTAATTCGCAAGAATAATTAGGAGACCAAAGTCGTGTTTAAGCTAATATAATAAATATAATAATAGTAACATACCATTTAACATTATAATATACGTGTTCTAGAAAAAAAAAATTCAGTCGGTTGCACTTTTGAGAGTATTTCTCGATGCATAACTTGTTACATGCATGATATTGATACTTTTATCCGTATAAAGTTAAAAGCAAAGTATAGATGGCCATTAAAAAAGTTCTCACTATAATTAAAGCAAACTTTTTTTTTTTTTTTGGTTACTAACCTATTTGTGTTCAATTGATAGGATAAACGAGTAAAGTATTGGTTGAATGAAAAGTAAATTAAGCTCTGATACATTTTTAATCAAAAATTTAAAATTTAAAATTTTAACTCATACTTGTTGAGAGGACTTATTATTTATTTATTGTTTTTATAAAAATTAATCTCATACTTAAATAATGTAAAAATAACTTATATGTAATATGTAAAAAATGATATTGATATTATTTTCAAAGCTCGGAAGTTTTATATTAAAAAAAAAAATACAAAGAGTACAAATCATTAATTCGTTATTTTGGGGAATGAGTAAAATTACATGTGAAGGATCGTAGAGAACATAGAGAGATAGAATTAGAAATATAATTCATCAATTCCTATTGTAAAATAGTTGCTTAATTAAAAAAATTAATTACTTTGCAGTAGAGGCTCAGATTTTGTGATATATACTTTATACATTTCGGAGATTTTAGTGCCTTCGATGCATATATACATATGTGCACATAATTCAACCTTTGTGTGCAAGGTGTTCATGCTCAAAGCCACAATGCTTTATAGTCAGAGCCGCATAATATCTTTCTCTTGGTGACTTGGAGCATAGCATGCTACAAGGTCCGCATAAAATTTCACAATTGACCAAATAAATTAAGGAATAACTTTTAAGTTCTCTCTCCACTGTGATGTTAACGCATGCGACCATTCTGCTTAAATTCCAATCCTTGCTTCCTAAACTTTGCTATCTATCTCTCATTCTCTTCTCTTCACACTTCTTCCGCTTTATCAATGGCTGCAGAAGCTAAGGTTTCTGCTTCTGCTTCTGTTTCTGCTTCTCCTTCTCCTTCCGCTTCTGCTTCTGCTTCTGCTTCTTCGAGTCCCTCAGATGCTGTAATATTCTTTGGGCTCAGTTTGGCGTTTGGGATAGCCTGCAGGCATCTTCTGAGTGGCACAAGAGTACCATATACAGTTGCTTTGCTCATTCTTGGCCTTGCTCTTGGATCCTTAGGTTTGCGTCTTCATCATTCATCAACACATTCTTCTTCTTTCTTTTGTTTATAAATTAATGAGTTAACCGATTTATCTTTCATCAATGAAGTGAATTTATTTATCATTTAATTCAACGCACTTTTGTCTCTCTCAATAGTTTGATATTGTTCTAATAATATTGATCATTTATTATTTTCTAAAAATATTCATTTTTCATTAATTAACCTAATGATTATGGCCTTTGGCCTGTTTACATCCTATAAATATTGTACAAATTAATAAATTAAATGATTTGTAATATTCTATAACACAAAAATAGAACTTTCTTGTTCTTGTTAAGGGTTTTGCTACCTTATTATAATAGCTAGTGAGGTCTGAATTTTGATTTATTGAACCAATTGAAGTTGTGATCAGTCATATATTTTACTATTCTGAAGATGAAATGCAGAGAATATATAGAACTTTTTTTTTTCTTAATTTTTCTAAATGGGTAATTAATCAATAAATAAAATAAAATGGGACGCATCACTATTGTAATAACTTGGTTTAAGAGAAGAGTATCACTTCCTTTGCATGTGGGACCGATCATGTTGATAGGAAAGGGAAGAAATACAAAAAAAGATATGTGCATTAGTTCTCTATTTTTTCCTTTCTCTTTCTCAGCTTCCAAACAGATCCTATAATAGTTAAAACTATGGCCTTTTAACATACATTTCCAAAAAAATTGATAGCTATAAAACCCTTTATTACTTTTGTCTTCTTTATACATATTTATCGATTTTGATTTTTGGGATGAGACTTTAGGTTTTAAGAGAGAACTTATAAATTTTGAGAATAATTCAATACTATATATAGTACTCATAGGTATTATTTGGTCCTTTTCTTTTATGTGGGGCTTTCAGTACAACTTTGTTTTCATTGTCTAGTATTAGAAGAAAAGTATAGCTAAGTGCGCATAAAGCATATGCTGAACTAATTGTCGTTTTGGCTATTTGGTCTCTTTGATAATCACAAAACTGTAAGAGCATTTCTTTCTTCGGTCCGTTGAGGTCTATGGGCATCTTTTTCGAACTTCTTACATTTCTGGAGTACCTGCCGCAGTACATACTTTTTTAGTAGGCCCCAAAGTATCTTTTTATTCCGAGAAAATAGTTTCACGCAATATATATATTTAATGATAAAATTGTAATATTTTTATATTTTGAAATTAAGTCTGTTTTATTTTTGAACACTTTAATTAGTATTAAAATTTTTTTATCTCTATTTTATTTATGACAAAACTCAATTTTTTGTGAATTTATTATAAATTTTTAATTTTTAGTGTCAATAATAGAGAATTTATGAAAATAGATTGAAAATTTGTGATACTTGAGTCAGATTTTGCTGGCCCAAAATACAACAGGCCCAAACACACTCACATAATGTTTGCTCCCACCATATGTAAAACAACACATATTTGCATATTTCTATTTATATAGTTTAACTGGCCGATTAATGGGGAGCTTTCTAAGCAGATTATTTTACGCATCATCAGCTGGGAAAGATTGGAGATGGAATCCGCCTATGTAAGTTTACTCATTATTTTTGTTCTTAGTTTTAATCTGAAAATATATGTAAATGTTGAAAAAGGAAAAAAAAAATGATTAATGGAAAGTTGGACACATACTGTCTTGGTGGTTGACTGTTCACATATTCAATTATATTGAGATTTAAGAATGACACATATCAAGCTTAAGGTGTATCTTAATAGGTTAATATTTTGAATTGTTATTATTATTATCAGGGTCGGATATTGATCCAGAACTTCTGCTAGCTGTTTGTCTTCCTCCTCTTCTCTTCGAGAGCTCTTTGTCCATGGAAATCCACCAAATTAAGGTTCTTATTTTTTCTAGCTTTTTCTATGATACTTACCTGTTTCTTGAGAGACAGAAAATGTTATAAACAATAACTGGTAGATCAGTACCACATGTGCTTGCGGCCCTTATAATATAACTAAGTTCAAAGGTGAATCATCACTTTCGATAACCTAGATATTTGAAAGATATACCAAAGTCGATATCTAATATAGTCTTAGATATTATAGTTTTTAACAAAAATACTTGATAGATTTTATAACACTAATATTTACTTTGCTCAAGAAAAAATTGTAATTAATGGAGTTGTTTTATATATCCCTTCTATGGATGGACGTGGATACAAGTCAAAATGACCAAATCAAACTCTTTTATTGATTTCTGATGATGTCTGCGTTTATCTTTCTTCTTGGGTTTGAATTACTAGTTGTGTTTTATTTTTCTTCATTAATTTTCTATTTTGGTGCATAAATATATGCAGAGGTGTATGGCACAGATGATTTTACTGGCTGGTCCTGGTGTTTTGATTTCAACCTTCTTTCTTGGATCTGCTTTGAAGGTATATATATATATATATGTGAGCCTTTGTGTTCACATTTGATTTATATTTTATTTTTTAATATGATTATCATTAAGCTTTTGTCATATATATATTTGCAGCTTACTTTTCCATATAACTGGAGTTGGAAAATATCATTGTTGCTTGGAGGACTTCTCAGTGCAACTGACCCAGTTGCAGTTGTGGCTTTATTGAAAGACCTTGGTGCCAGCAAAAAACTGAGTACAATAATTGAAGGGGAATCCTTGATGAATGATGGGTATGTATCAATGTTTAGTTCTCATCATTCTACTTATATTTATGGTGTGTGCTATACTACTTAACTCCCTTTCGAAAATGGTTAGCACTAATTCACCTCCTCTTTTGGTCTTAAAAAAATCAGTCACCCAATATGAATGGTCTTGTTTATTATAAAATACATAAAGAGAAGATACAGAAAAATCTCAAATTAAATAATAGCCATGGATAGTGATTTTGCATTGGTACAATTAACCTCAAATTCCATCAACTTTAGAATTTAGCTAACTTCAAGTTGTAACTTAATATTTTGAAATATTGACAATTGCCCAATTTCAAAAGGATTCTAGCCAACTAATTAGAGTAACTTTATTGCTCATTTCTTATGAGTTGCTTAATTCTAAGCAACGGTTGCAACAATAGTTACCCTATTATAGATGTTTGAGCTAGAAAATAATTGTAAGGAATTGTTCTCTAATTAAGAAACGATTGTATATTAAGAAAACGGGCTAGATATTGTGTGGGAAATGTCCAAATTATGTAAGTTACATAGATAAAAGTTACTTAAATTATATAAAGTAAGAAAAAAGTGATATGACATAATGAAGCTCACAAAAAAATTATAAACAACTAGCTTAAGCAATCATGGTGGTTGCACCATTAAAATTGCTCTAAGGAAATAGTAGTGCTATACTCCTTGGATAGCTTAGCAATCACCAACATTTATCATCTACTTGTCAAATAAATTTATATATATGCTTGCTAATTGGAGCTAGGGTTTGCTTAAAATCCTTGGTCATTTAGTTTAATGCTCATATAATGTTCTTTTACTTTTCATTTACACAGTGTTTGAAAAGTGTTTAATCTTAATCCCCACAGGACGGCAATTGTGGTTTATACACTATTCTATCGAATGGTCCTTGGAGGGAGCTTCAGCTGGGTAGCCATAATCAAATTTCTAGCTGTAGTTTCACTTGGAGCGTAGGTTTCACCTCCTTTTAGTTGTAGCAGCAATGGTGAAAATTCATCCTGTTTATATGACCCTTTCATTGGCGCAGTGTAGGAATAGGTCTTGCTTTTGGGATGGCCTCTGTATTGTGGCTTGGGTCTATTTTTAATGATACAGTGATACAGATTACACTAACACTTGCTGTTAGCTACGTTGCTTACTTCATTGTAAGTTGCTTCCGAACTTGGATGCGTTCTTAAGAAATTTAGGGACTTGGATCTTCAGTAAATAATAAATGCAATTAGTACCGATGCTGATATGACACTATAAAATGTTAGAGAAAGAAAAATTGTGCATTGATCGATTTATTCAATGATATATGATACACCATATACTATACTAATTTTTTGATTAAAAGAAATCAAACTTAATTTTAAAATTCAGACATTACAACTCTTTTTGTCAATTAAACTAAATAAGAACAACAAAGTTGATCTCAACTAGATTTTCTTTGTAATTCAATTGATAATACAGTTTAATTTCTTTTACATTCATTCATAATATTGATTGGATCACATCATGTTCTATTTTACAATCTTTGGGTGCTTTGGCATTGCTTTCATCTTGTGTGAAAAAATTGGTGGCCATTGTTTCTGATAGGCTCAAGAGCATGCTGATGTGTCTGGTGTTTTGACGGTGATGACTTTGGGAATGTAAGTACAACTTTAATACAACGTGCCATTCTTTATCTTAAATTTCAGAAATGTCATTATTAAATTTAAGATTTCTACACAGGTTCTACTCTGCAGTTGCAAAAACAGCTTTTAAAGGCGATGGCCAACAAAGCTTACATCACTTTTGGTATGTCTCCTGCATGTGCTTGTATAATTTGTCTCTGAAATTTGCATTTTCTTGGCATTGTAAGATTTTTTGTTAATGTTTTCGATAGATATAAAATAATTCGCGAACATTCACATAATAATTTAAGTTATTGAGAGAGATAGATTTTCTAAATGTAATATTAAAATTTCTTTTTTAACCTAAGGTATGAGTTTCTTGTGCTTTATCCATATTTCAAGTTTCTAAGGTTTTCGAGTTTATGTAGTGCGGCTGCAAAAGCACATTTGAGATCTCTTGTAACAAAATTCGTCTTTACTGTCTTGCTTTTATATATGTTCTTTAGAAATGCAGTTAATTTGTTAATCCTTAATTTGTTTAATTTTTTTTTTCCCAGGGAAATGGTTGCTTATATTGCTAATACATTAATATTCATTTTGAGGTAAGAGCTATACTGGACTCTTAAATAATGTTAATCCATTGATATGGGATGTAAATTAAAAGGCAGTTCATGCTATTTTTGAATAAATAAAAAAAGGATAATTACCATCATAGTTTTTTTTTTTTTTATGCAATAGTACTACATTCTTATATATATGTGTGTGTGTGTGTGTATGTATGTATATTAATTTTATTGTTGTTTCATGTCTTCATTTGTGAAGTGGAGTTATTATAGCCGAAGCCATTCTCAATTGTCAGAATATCTCTGCTGATGGTACATAGTTTCACTTAATTTCTGTTTATTTTAAATATTTTAAGAATTTAATTTTGGATTAAGTGACCACAATTAAGCAACTGTTTCTGTTTAGGAAAATCATGGGTTAATCTCTTGCTCCTCTATGCATATGTTCAAGCATCTCGATGCATATTAGTTGCAGCATTGTATCCCTTTCTACGATATTTTGGATATGGTTTTGACTGGAAAGAAGCTATCATTCTCATCTGGTCTGGATTGCGAGGAACAGTTGCCTTGGCACTTTCATTATCAGTTAAGGTAATCAAGTCTCCATTAACCTCGACATGCATATATTCTTTGAGCCAAAACATAAATATTTAAATGCATCCTCAAAACTTTGTAGTTTAATATTCTAATGATTAATTTTATCTGTTTTAGCATTCCAGCAACAAATCCATAGAATTGAGTGGAGATACAGGAAATATGGTATGTTTTTCTGGATGCATCACGTATTAAATTTAGGAATTTTTTTTAAAATTTTAATGCATATATTTTTATTTTAATTATGTTTTGATTATGACCTAATTTCTATTAGAGCCTAACGGCTTCACATAATATATGTAGTTAGTTTTACTTAATGGACAAAACTTATTGTTATATTGTTTTATATTTTGATTACTCTGTTTTCAACTGTGCAGTTTGTTTTCTTCACTGGAGGAGTAGTGGTTTTGACGATTATTGTGAATGGTTCCACCACACAGCTCTTTTTACGCTTACTAAAAATGGACAAGTTATCAGAAACTAAGGTAAGGATTCTGCCAACTCTTATATATATATATATATATATATATAACATCAACAACAATTAGTCTTATTTTACTGGGTGAGTTGGCCATATGTATTGCATGACAATGCTCTATCAAAACTATATTTTTTGAAATATTGTTATTTTTGAAATTTTTTTATAATTTCTCCTAAAAAATTTTTAAGTGTCTTTCTATACTTTTTTCTCAAGACTAAATACCATAAGGTCAATTTTTTTCACTAGTGCTTTTAGTGGCTTTTACTGCAAATGTTTAAACCACCTTAATTGATTTTTTGTCATCATTTCATATCCCATCTTTTTTTGTTCAGCCACGTATCCATCTTAACATCTTCAATTCTGCTACCCCACTTTGGTTTTGTTATCCTTTCAGATTCTGCATAATCAATATATATATATATATATATATATATATATATATATATATATATATATATATATATATATGTTAGGGATTAATTCAGATTCTGCATTGTGTAACAGAATGTATACTTTGATCTTTGGTTCTTGTCCTTAAGTTTCTCTGTGTAAAACAGAGACGTATACTTGATTACACCAAGTATAAAATGCTGAACGAAGCCTTAGAAGCTTTTGGTGAACATGGAGGTGATGAGGTTTTGGGTTCTGCTGACTGGTCTGTGGTGAAGAGTTATATCTCATGCTTAAATGGCATTGATTGTGAAAACGTAGTTAATACTTATGCTACATCTGAAAGTGATGATAAGAACCTGAAAGATCTATTGGATCTGAAAGTTTTACGAATTGGCCTTTTGAATGGTATGTGACTCTTTGATTCTCATACTTGTTTCTTATTTTATGCCTTGTATTACCGGAAATTATGCTTGGTTTTTTTGTTATATGTATTAACTATTCAATATTCTTTATTTGTTGAAGATTGAGAGCTTAATTTTTTCTGGAGATCCTTGAACCAGTTCTTCTTTCTGTGCTATGTGTTTCTATTGAAGCTTTTTGTTAGATATAATATAAAATCATCTTAGTTTATACTTAATAGTTAAGTTTCTAGGTTAAATCTTTTTTGATATAATATTATAGTTTTTTTTGACTTAAAACAGATTATCTAACTTTGAAAGTTAATAAATTAAGAGAAAGATAATAATATCTTTTAGAAAGAAAAATTAAGCATAATGTGGGGCTCACTTTCTCTCTTTAAACTATGTTCATATATATACTTTTTATTTAAAATTATAAGGTTATATTTGTATAGTTATATGTTAAAAATATAAGGCTATTTCTTGATTTTAGAAAGTAGTTATTGAAATTTTTTTCAAAAAATGTCCTGACCTAAAGTCTTATTTTAATGATTCCCTTTGTATTTGACTGAAGAGACAATATTAAATATAGATGCCATATAAAAAAAATGTATTCTTTTTAACCACCTAACTATATCTCTTAAGTCACTAACTTTAAAATTGGAGAATTCTTTGTCCTTTTTAACTTAATAGTTACGAGATTAAATCCTTTACTATTTCTTTAGTTGGATGATTTTGACTCATGTGAACTAATATACTGAGATTTTATAAAACATAGATTAATAAGTGTTAATAGGGTAATAACTTATGTGATTAATTGTATTGTTGGTCTCTTATGTGTATTTAAATCTCACATGAATTGTGTATGCGGCATCTTGATTCTTCAACCATATTAATTAATATCTTGCTTACTTTGAGAACTGGCTGCTAATGTCAGGTGTTCAAGCTGCTTATTGGGAGATGCTTGAAGAGGGAAGAATTTCACGTAAAATAGCAAATATTTTAATGCGATCAGTGGACGAAGCTCTTGACTTGGCTTCACATCAGCCTTTATACGACTGGAAAAGTTTAGAAGCAAATGTTAACTTACCAGATTGCTACAAGTTCATTCAGAGTGCTTTTCCACAGAAATTAATTACATATTTCACAATGGAAAGATTGGAATCTGCATGTTACATTTGTGCTGCATTTCTTCATGCACACGAAACTGCTCGAAGGAAGTTACATGACTTCATAGGTAATAGTCCATTCCCCTGCTTTGTTTCTTATAATCTCCTTTCTTGTATCTTCTGTTTTACAAGCCATAAAATCCATTACCCTTTCTTCTCCACATTGGTTTGTAATTTTACCACATCGTTCAGGGACTAAAATCATTTTTTGTTTCTTAGATTGATACTTCCTTTACCATTTTGATTCAAATATTAAACTTAGAGCAAATCTAACGGCAGTTCTTGCTAGGATTTTATCTCACTTTTCAAAATAAGATGCTCTATTTTAGTAGGTCTCAATGTGGCTGCCATGTGAAGCTACTGTAGCTGAAACTGGATCAACATCTTAAATGCAGAAATGCTGATCCAATCGTCCTTTCTTCTCCTTTTTGTTCTTTTTGTTGGCCCCAACATCATTTCTTTTCCTTTTTCAAAGATGCACCTTTTCTTTTCTGAAATTGTGGGACCTATTTAAAAAATATAGATAGTTTACACTACTAAATAAGAATATATGATGTATCACAATAGGCTTTATACAAAAATTATAAAATATTAACTTGGGCAACTCTTCTAAATATCACTATTAGAGTTGCTCTTATTTATCCGTCTCAAAATATCTCAATACAACAAATTATGGATTATATTTTAGTTTAGAGTTGGGGTATTTTCAAATTCTTTTAAGCATGAGATTAATTTTATTTAGGATAAGAGTAATATCCATCAAATTCCTTTAACAAAGTTAGATTATAAGATCTTGTACTTAGGACTTCTGACCTGAAATGTCTTGAAATTTAGTTTGTTGTCTCTCTAACACCAATATATTATTTGGTTCAATTAAAGACCACATAATACTGAAAAAAAAAAAAAAAAAAAAGTCTCTTACAACGTCACTTTGCTGATCATAAATGGAACATATGATGACTGAATTATATAATTTCATAATGTTTCTGTTAACAACTCATCATGTGGGAGGTTTTTGGTTTGATGCATGATGCATATATAATTCTACAGGAGACATTGATTTTGTTTCTATTGTCAAGAATGAAAGCCTTGCAGAAGGAGAAGAAGCAGAAAAGTTCCTACAAGATGTCCGTGTAACATTTCCTCAGGTTTGTAAGTTGAAATCACATTTTAACTTCTTTCTTGCTTGTTTACCGATCAGCTCTTTTTGGATTTTGTTTGTTAAATCCACTGGCATTTAACTCTTCTATATTTATCAGTCACCATTCATTCACACACACCGAGAATATATATCTATATATATATATATATATATATATATCACTACTAGAAAAACTGTATTTAGCTATTGGAATCAGTAACTGAACATGATTTTTTTTTTAAGTAACAAGTTTGCTGGTAAAAATAATTGGATACTGTGTTTTTTGTGAGCCAAGCAAGGCCAGTGCTCATATAACAGCGCAAATGATAGCATTATTGGGACACGAAGGGATGAAAAAGAAGACATGCATATTCAAGATGGAATGGGGCATGACACTGGAATTTTTTCTCCTCGTCCCAATAATGTTATTATTGGAGACGAGACATAGAGATTCAGTCTTAATCTCATCTTTAAATGTTTTAAATGTTTTAGAGCATCTTTAGTTATGAAATTAAGGAGAGTTACATATTTTAATTGTTTTTATTATTTTTGTGAATCTCATAATGATACATTATTTTTTTTTACTTTATACAATTTAAATAATTTTTTTTATTTATATTACTCTAAAAAATTTCTTTAAAAAATTTCATAAACTATTCTATATTTTTATCTCATATCAATTTATTTTATAATTTTTTTTCTCTTGCAAATCCTCACGTTCTTCCCACCAAACAATACAATTTAGGCATATATATATATATATATATATATATATATATATATATATATATATATATATATATATATATATATATATATATATATATATATATATATATATATATATATATTCTGTGCACCATTCCAAACTAAGAGAACTCTCTTCCTCCTCTCTCCTCTGGCTCATTCCCTTCTAGTGATCGAAACAAGAGCTGCATTGTTACACACAGCTTATGCAACATTTAAATGTGGACCACTAGAGATGATTTTAGGGTTTGGGACGTCTCTTCTCATGCCAAATATAATAAAGTGTTACATTAATAAGATGATAATTTTCACAATTTTTGCTTTGTTTTATCCACAAATTAGGTTTTGCGCGTCCTAAAAACAAGGCAAGCAACGCATCTAGTGCTAAATCATTTAACTAGATATGTTGAAAGCATCGTGAAAGTTGGGTTAGTTGAAGAGAAAGAACTGCTGCTTCTTCATGATGCTGTCCAGGTATCTTCTGTTGCTTTCTGTTTATCCTTAACGTCTCAGTTTGTGCAACGTGTCAATGATATTGGAATTTTTTGCTGTTATTGGTTCAATATTCATTTTCCAGAGCGATTTGAAGAGACTAGTAAGAAATCCTCCATTGGTGAAGCTTCCAAAAATAAATAGTACGCATGCTATGTTGGGTGCCCTTCCATCTTCTGCTCGTGAACTGCTTGCAAGCAGTGCCAGGGAAATGATGATATTGCGAGGTTTGCCACTTTATAAAGAAGGCTCCAAAGCAAATGGCATATGGTTGATTTCTAGTGGGGTGGTGAAGGTAATTAAATCATTCTCCCTATTAACTAACTAGCATTTCATATGTGTGTGCATATATATATTCCTGTTCATGTTAACTTTCTTATTTTTTTCTTATATACTTGTCCATGTTAATTTGATGAGCATATCTAAATCTAATGAGTGATTTTAAGGCTTATTCCCCTCCCTCACTTCCACAAATTCATTGAAATCAAAATAAGATTGTCAGGTTTCTAGTTTTTTAAATAAAATTCTCATATTAAATTTTTTTTTTCAAAAGCAAGAAAAGAAACTATTAAATAAAACCCTCAAACTTGTATAGAGGGAACTCAAATCTTAATTCTCATTTTTCTAAGCCCTAATGATTGATTTTCAATCCTGGTGGATTTGCAATGCACGTATACAATTACATAGCAGTAGGTGCACAATCCTCAATGCTCCTTAAAAGCCATTTAACACAAGTTTTCAAATCTAAATATTAATAAACATATTTGTGATAAAGGGATAAAGTAGTGTATAGGATCAGTGATCCAAAGCCATTTTCCCTAATATAAGAAATAAAATATAAAACGTATTCTTTCATAATCTATTGTTTTACAGTTAATCCAAAAGAAGCAGCATTGACTATTGATGTTATGGCAGTGGGAAAGCACGATGATAAGAAACAATCACTCTTTACATTCAACATTTGCACATGGGAGCACATTGGGTCTCTACGAATCACTAACCAAAAGGCGATATACCTGCGATGTTACCACAGATTCGGTGGTCCTCTGCTCTTTTCTTGAAGCTCACAAGATATCATCTCTCAGAACAGATTCTTCAGTGGAAAACTTATTGTGGCAGGTATACATATATACACATATGGCTTCTTCATTACTCATAGTTCCTTATTGCTACTGCTGCTATAGCATGAATGGTATCTAATTGCTCATCACATGCAAGTTTAATATAGCAATTAAGTCTTTTTAGATCAATGGGATAAGAACTTATTCTTTAAAGGTTTGCTGTTTACTATGTCATTAGCTTACCCCATCACTTTTATTTTTTGACTTTTTCCCCTTTCCTCTAATTTGTATGCAAAACCATGGATATTTAACCATTCATTCAAAACCAATTAATCCAGTTAGAGATAAACAAAACTATAAAAATAATAAAATTCTCCCTATCAGTTATCTTATCATTTTAACAAGGGAAAACTGCTAGGAAATTAGATCTTCTATAGTTAAAAAAAAAAAATGATGAAATCAGTTTTATCACTAAGGTAACATAAGTCATTAAATGAATTAATTATTACACAGCTCTATTTTATTTAATAAGCTATAATAAAGTATATTAATAATTGTATTACACTATTTTTTAACTACAAGAAATTTGGGTGAATAGCACACTAAATAAAAGTGATTTTTTTAGCACAATTAAGCTCCAATAATTTGGAATTTGATGAAATTAAACTTGTGTTTTAAGCATATTTTCTTGTGGTCTCATTTTTTAGGACGGTATAAAATTATATATTAATTCATAATTGATAAAATTAGTATAATTAATATCTCACCAAAGTTAATTTCCTGTCATATTCATAGTGTTAATTAAATTTTGAATTTACACAGTTTATTTTGATTTGCAGGAATGTGCTATTTTCCTTTCCAAACTATTGCTTCCCCAGATATTTGAGATATTCGGAATGCAAGATTTAAGAACTCTATTTGCTGGCAGATCAGTAATGATATACAGGAGAGGGGATACAATAGAAATCCTTCATCATTCAATTGGCCTTTTACTAGAAGGAGAAGTTAAACCTCAAGGTGTTCAAGAATTGATAAAATCACCTACAGCTCTTGTTCCATCATATGGGAATCCAAACTTCCAAAGTCTGGAAACTTCTGGTAATTGAACTTAGACCAGTGCCCTCTTATTTCCAGTACCATTTGATCTTGCACTACATCCTCATTCTTATAGAAATTTATTCTCAGTAACTAAATAATATATGCATATTATTTTATAATTTTTTAATTAGTAAAAATACAATAAAATAGAAAATGAGAAAAAAAAAAAAGAAAGCAAAACAACGTATATTATCTCACGTAATAATATAAGTCTATATTAGTTAGATGCTGAAATATATATTCCACGGCCATGCATGGTTATATTAGCATGTGCATTATGATTTGGGAAATGCTTATTTCACGTCTTTTTGTACATTTTTTTAATTTTTTTTATTTGTAAGGTAAAATTATTAATAAAAATAAAATAAGATAAATAAAAAATATATATATAAAAGTGAATGTAAAATTATAAATTCATATATAACACATCTCTTATGATTTTTATTTTTTGCGTAATGTTTTTTTTAACATTTTATAAAATTAATATTATATTAATTTGGGTGTCCCTTTCAAAAATAACCTAATCAAGAAGAAGACTATAATATTAGCCCTGGTATTTGACTGACCTGATTATGATGTGATTCATCTACTACTCAATTGCACTTATGCTAGGTAGAGTAGGTGAGTACACACACGATAATTAATAGATGACTCAGGTTAGAATATAATGATCATATTAGTGGCAAGAACATGAGCGAATCTAAATCCATTCTAAGCCATGCATAATTATGTCAATATGTGTATTATGATTTTTATTTTTTGTGAAATGTTTTTTTTTTTTTTCCTTCCTCACATTTTATAAAATTACTTATATTAATTTAGGTGTCCCTTTCCAAAATAACCTAATCAAGAACAACACTATAATATTAGTCTCTTGATAGTTGAAGTTGACTAGCCTCATTTCTGATGTGATTCATCTAATACTCCATTGCCATTACACCAGGTAGGCAGCAAATTAGCTCTTCTCCTCGAGGATCCAGCTATTTAGTAGAGAAAAGAGCAAGGGTGATAATACTCGACATTGCAGCACTTGACGCTGGCATTGTTGACAGGTCAAGTTATGCAGTTGATGAATATCAGCATAGTTGTTTTGGTGGGGAGCATAGGAGTTTTATGAGCAGCCTTGAGAATCTCTAGAAGCCAAAGCAAATATGTATATGACCAGAACTCTCAAAGGAAACGCAGCTGAGCTTTTATGGCAGCATGTTAAGTTAAACTATGCATTTGTTCTTTACTTACTGCACGGTTCAATGAAAAGAATCTAGAAACCTAAATATACTCTGACACAGGGATGGAACTACATATATGGAAATACGGTTTGTCACACCCTCCTCAAAGAAAAATGTTTCTTAACATGTACCGTTTCCAAACATGGATTAAATTTTCTATCATAGTTATCAAATTTGTCATTTTTCTAACAAATCGTGAATCGATTCGCACATGTTGATTCAATATTTGTCTTAATTGACGTACTAGATTCATAAAAACTAAAAATGTCCAATTTAAAATTATTATATTCAATCACTTACCTAACAAATAAAACAGAACATGCAAGAAAAATAAACTGACAGAATTTACTGGAATCATTATCTATTAGTAAATTAGCATTTTCACCAGAAAAAAATTATACACTGATAAAGTAGCAATAGCATCATCTCTACTTTAGACTCCTAGCCAGGTAATGTACATTACTGAAAGCAGGGAAACAGATACAGCCATAACAATTATCATGTCCACTGAGAACTAAATTTGCTAGAGGAATAGAATGTTAGCCGCAAGGAATTTACAGAGTTGAGGTATCAACCGTATTACTTCTACTTAAGACTCCTGGCTAGATATCGGAGAAGCAAAGCCTAGTGCTAAGATCAACAGTTATGGACAGGCATGCACTTGGAATGAAAGAGAAGTTGTTGAACAGAAAACGTGGCAAATTACCTGTTGAGTCCGATTATTCACCATTTTCGAGTTCAGAAAAGAAAGGATCCTTGAGGAGATCTGTGGCTGAAGGTCTTGCCCTCGGCTGTGCTATGCACTTCTCAATGAAGGCCTTCACCTCTGGATCTGTCACCTTGTTCATGGCCCGAGGGTGTATCCCTGTTGTCACTTTTTTGTATATCTTGGCAATACTGTCACATTCAGTGTACGGTATCTCCATTGTAACCATCTCAAGCAAACACATTCCAAAGGAGTATATGTCCACCATCTCAGTATAATCTTCCTCATACAGCTCCGGTGCCATGTATTCTGGTGTCCCTATTATTGAATGTGCTGCATGACTCTTTCCCACCATTGTAGCAAATCCAAGATCGCCAATTTTCACCTACAAAAAGCAGAAGTGCTCAACTTATTTTTGAATTTAGGATTGGCTAAATAAGCAAGCACTTTCCAAGCTACCTGAGAAATCTTTTGAAGGTTGAAATTGGAAATTACTGTGGGATTGCAATTTTTCTTCAATTTCTATGCACACTAATCAAGCTATTCATTATTTGCACAAAAGAAAAAGTGCATTCTGGAAAGCTCTCCAAAGTCAATTATGTAAATGTATTAAGCCAATTCAATTTACCGTCCAGGTACTCTCTACAGAAGTAATCTGGGGCATTATTGTTCAATATATTTCATCCTGAAGATAATTAATGTACCTTGCTGATACTAACTTCTTAAGTTCCTCAGCTTTGCTGACTAATCATATAATCACAATTGCATACGATAGGAGTGTTTCAAATTCAATTATTAAATGTCCTAAGAGGAAATCAAATAACGTGACCATAATATTTTCCTCTATGCTACATTAGTATCATGACCTTAAAAGTTGTCCTAAGTGGAAATTTTCACATAAATCAGAGTATTCTACTAACCTGGCCAATATTCCCATTGATGAATATATTACTGCAATTGAGATCTCTATGAATAATGCATGGATCATGAGTATGAAGGTACTCCAATCCCTCAAGGAGTTGCTTAGACCACTTCTTCAAAGCCTTAATAGACACATGACGATGCTTTTTCCTGTAGTCTCTCAGATTCCCAGAAGTGCATACTTCAGTGATAAAGTTTAAGGTGTTCTGTTCATCATCTTTCCATACATTGTAACAAACAATGATATATTTGTTCTTCAATGTGCTTAGCAGCTCAACCTCAGAGTGAAGCCGATTAATCAGCACTGGGTTTTCACTGAAATGCCTCAGCCGAACCTGATTCCATGCCACCTCTATGCCTTCTTCCTGATCAAATGCCCTGTAAACCTTTTTGACAGCACCAGAGCCAAGAAGATCATTGTACCGGCCAAACCTGCCAGTTGGGTCAACTTCAACAAATGGCTCTCCTTCTCGATCATAATTGTTGGAATTCTCAGCTGGCATATTTACTAATCAAAGCAAACAATTTGGTTAGAAAGCACACATACATATAAGAAAATTCTTAGTTGTGATGCAACATACTAGGGAAAAAAGAAAAATTCTGACACAAACTACTGCAGTGGCTGTGCTAACAAAAGAAAATGGTCTGAATGTGATTATTGCAATATACTGATTTAATCCATAGAATTTGATGAAGCCGGCCATAAAGGATGATGTTAAGGTTTGAAAGGTGTTCAAATGATGCTTTGATTATGATATGCATGGAGTTTGATTTTAGACTTAGCACTTCGGGTATTTGGTTCATTTACGATGCAAACTTTTTGCTTGCTTTGAGACAATGAATTCTCATCTATCAGAAAAAAGAATATAGTTTACTGCAGCTATGTCAAGCAATGGGTGCATCTCTTTTAACAAAACTCTAGTCAACGCTAAACAGAAGTTCTACTGATCCTATCTATTAAAATCTACCAGACATAAACTATCAATAAAGTACCAGTTACTAAAGTTACAAACCATTTTATAATTTACTGATCCCAGAACTGCGAAGCATTGAATTAATTTATGAATTTCTATCCAAGGAAAACATTCAACAAAGGAAACTGCTATAATATATCAAAGTCAATTAAATCGACTAGATGGAATCATGGAAAGATAAATCGCCTTAGCTCAAGCTGAAGTTTCATCACCCCAATCATAAGAAAAATTCTCCAAATAAACAATTTTATTTCCCCACTCTCTCTCTCTCAACAAACAGGCATTAAAAAAACAATTCAGAGGAAGCTCAGATGATATAACAATCTTGTATTACCAAAAATGAAAATTTGCACTGCTGAAGAAACAGCCACAGTGACATGTGATTCAAGAAATTACATATGATCATCGAATGCAAATGGCATGATAACAGTGATAACGAAGCACAGGATCATCAATTAACAAGTCGGAGCTCGAAATTGAACCTCTACCCAGCATGAAAAGGCAATCAATTGAAAAACTACGGTAACTCAAAGAAGACAAAGCATCAAGATCAACAGAGACGTTCTGATACTTCGAATTTTCAAAAATTTCACATGCAAACAGAAGTAGGGATTATTGGAATCAAAATATTGCTGGAACATGAACATTCGATGCAAGAAAGCTTACCTTCGCACAGAGGAAGCTAGAGAACAGAGAATCTGTGGTTGAATTCGTATGCAAATTCACGAAAACAGAGGGCAAATGGGATTGGTAGAGACAGGGGGGAGATGGACGATATTTCCAGGCTACGTTGAAAGCAAGAAACTTTGAAAAGTATAATGAGGCGAGACACGCAGAGAGCATGAAAATGAGTATGATGACAGAGACGGCGGCTTTTATAGTGTCGGGTGATGTGAGGCAAGTTATAAAACGACGTCATTTTAATTTCTATTCTGGGATAGTGGGAGTATGGCAAAACGACTCATCGGACTCGTTGGTCTAGTCTGGTCAATTAATTTCAACTAGAATTGTTTTTTTTTTTTTTTAACAAATATTTTAATATTAATTTAAACATTTAAAAAGAATCTGATGACACAATTCATCTCAATAGTATTAAAATTACTAAATAAATAATCTTTCATATAAATTATTTATTAAGATGAATATAATTTTTCACTCTCCTAAATTCTAAATAATTTTTTACTAACTTACATAACATTGTCTCATCAAGACTATAAATACAAATAATATCATCGCCTACTTAAATTATTAATGTCACCGTGTAATTCAATAGCTGAATCAATAAAAACCATCATCTAAATAAGTTAAAGAAATAAGTAAGTGTTCAAATGAATTTATACTCTTAGTGATCTTTATGAAAATAGAGTTACTCATATTAAGATATATCATGTTTGCATCTAAGTTATTCATTAATTTAGATTATCATAAGAGCAATAAATTGGGCATATACATTATGAGTGATAAAATGCCCAAATATGAAAAATGACAGTTGTGTGAGTGGTGGAGAAATAAGCAAATCTATGCTAAGATCTTTATGTCCTCTATTAGGACAAATAAATGGACGAATCTAATTTATCTGTTGAGTAATGTATTAAATAATGAACAAAGATAAATAATTAAAATATAAAAACAAACATGTATATAGACTCCATGTCGGTGAGAACGATGCAGTAAAGGTCATCTATGGTTTCCCTCACGAGAAGAATGGGGAGACAGTAGACAAAAGTAGTTCCAATATTAAAAGTTTCAGGTAATGCCCATGATGAAATCCCAACTCCTGAATCTCCTCACACCATTATTATTGCTTTCCATTCACGACTCTCTTACAAGATCCCGCTGAGCTTTGTGTGAGCTCATACCTATGCCCTGCCCCCTCGGATCATACAATCTTCAAAGTTCAAAACCAGACCAGTACACGAGGGAGTCTCCCTCCAGAGCACTGCGACAGGTTAGGGGTGTGAAAAGAAAATTAAAGGGTAGCAAAAGAAATGTTCTTTAGAAACTGATTAAAGCCCGGCCCAATGTTTGTCTCAACCCGTACAGGTTGTCCAAAAGAAGAGCGACTGTCCAATCAAAAACCGTTGACATTCGACAAATCAAAGCACACAGATATACAATATTCTGTGTTACTCAGTTGAGAGTAGACTTTCCCTGTTGTTTCCAACGCTCTCCTTTCTTTACCCTTTTTGTAATAAAATGGAATCTATGAATGTTGGACTTGGATTGGTTCCCTCCCTCAACCAAACCACAACTCCCACTCCTTCACCGCACCTATTTCTCACCCACAACCACTTCTCCTCTTCTCCTGTTTTCTGCTGCTGCTGAACCTCTCGAGGTAATGCTTTCTCAATTCTGATAATAGTAATTTAGGGTTTCTGTTTTCAGCGTAGAAATTGAAGTTCAATTCAGAAAGAAGCACTTTTTTGTGGTATTTTTAATCAGACTTATTGTAGTTATCGTCCTTGAGAATATTCCCCCTTCCCCATGCTTGAGAGTTTGGCTGAAATTTGTGTTTTCTATTTGACCCAGTATTTTTTTTTTTTTTTTCTTTTACAAATCATGATCTTGTAGAAGTTTAGAATTTTTTATGGAATATAGAAGGTTAAATTTTAAATTGTTCCCTTGTGAGACCTTGGAAGTGAAAAAGTTCTCTCAGGCAAGTGTCGAGACTCTAAACAAACAATTCCATTATCACTGGGTTGTTTTGGTTTAGTTTCTGAGGCAAAGTGAAGAATATGCGTCTAGAATGCTATGTTGAGACCATGAAAGTGAAACGTGCACTTGTATATTTGGAACAGCAAAAATTTCTATAATTGATTCCATTTACAGATAAAATTTTCTATGAAACTTAATTGGAGACGGTAAAATTTAAGAAACCAGTTAATTAATAAATCATTTCCTTGTATAGGTTTTTATTGATTTGTAAATCCTATCTCTTTTGATAAAATTTGCAAAAATTCCTCTTGAATTGAAATAATTTGGTTTCTATTCACAGCGTGTTCAAAAAAGTAACGGAAAAAGGAGCTGGGAATTGAATTTCTGGCTTAAGATTGAGTTCCATTGAATTTGGAAATTATATGTGACCCATTGTATGTGTCTATGTGTTTTTAGCATTAAGGCTTCAATTTAGATTATGTGGATCAGCTGCCTAACCCAGGAAGAATAAATGATTTCACATGTTTGAAGTGAGTTAGATATAAGTTTCATGATGTCACATTGTCACTTCAAAGTAGTTGGAGTGAAACTACAAATAATCATACTGTGTTATCTAAATAGGTTTTTCTGATTTCCCAAATGAATGTGGGTTAATTATTTTTTGATAACAGTAAGTTCAAATCTGTATTTCTTCTAATATTTCTTTAAAATATGTGTTGGGTTTGAACAACCACCAGCTTGCAGAATTTGTTCAACTCATCACTGAAGGCATTAATGGAAGCATTTAATTGAACTAGACCATTGCGTTTCTGTTATAAGAGTGAGGTACGCATGGTTTCTTCAGAAGAAAGTTCAGATCAACATGTTTCTTCCGATAAATTGCATCACAGAGTGAGTTCTCCTAGTGGAATTACAGTGTCACAAGAGATTACTGATAATACAATTAATTTGTCCAAAACAGAGGAAACTAAAAACATTCCTCTTGTTACAGCTGAGAAAGATGCAAAAAATTCTGATGTTACTACTTCTGTACTGCATTCTGGTCAAGAAGGAACTACTTGCTCTTTAGCACTTGAGAAACCTTTGCAGAGCCTTAATACTGTTCCACGTACATTACAATCTAGTCAGGAAAGTCCCTCTATAATTCGTGAAATGGTCTCAGAGGATGGATATAACTGGCGAAAATATGGCCAGAAACTTTTTAAGGGAAATGAATTTATAAAAAACTACTATAAGTGCACACATCCAAACTGCCTGGCAAAGAAGCAAATAAAACAGTCACATAGTGGGCAAGTTACAGATACCATTTGCATTGGTCAGCATAATCACCCTAGACCTCAACTAAATACCCAACCAGCAGTTGATGTTGTAGCGCCTGTTGTTAAAAAAAGACCCGACAAACCCTCTTTGGCCAATGTGGATGGTAAGAAGTAAATTTTATTCGTATGTAGTTTCTATCCCTTTATAGAACTGTTCTTGATAATTTTATGCGATCTTACATGAAGATGAAGCATCCACCGAGCACAGATGTGTGCCTCAACAGACGAAGCCTCTAGATTCTCTTCCAATTTCAGCAGTTTCCTCATGTAAAAAGGTCGAAGGTGTGCTGTTGCAATCAGCTAGTGTAGAGGAAGAGGTTCATAACAGTGGGGATCCTGAGTCAAAACGGCTGTACGTAATTTCACTTTCTTATTTAGATAGAACTGCTTCTGTAGATATATATGATGGCTAACCTTTCTTTTACTGCCTTTTAATACTAAACAGTAAGAAAGACAATTGTGGTGCTGATGTTACTAGAATTGAGAAATCAACTAGTGAATCTCGTGCTGTTGTGCAAACCTCAAGTGATGTTGATTTTATAAACGATGGGTACCGCTGGCGCAAATATGGGCAGAAACTAGTAAAAGGGAATCCAAATCCAAGGTATTATTGGCTACCATTTAATACGTTGCCATAATTTTATCTCTACCAGTTTTGTGTTACTGGTTGTGAAAATAATTGGAACATGGTAATCATGTTAATACAGAGTCTATTATCTAACTTCATTTCACACTTCTTAACCTGAAACCTTGAATTGTAACTGGATCTTTTATTTAGTCTTTAGTTCCATTTACTGAAAGCGGCAGAACAAGATTGTATATAGTAAATTTTATAAAAATATCTCATTCAAACTCATTCTGTTTTCACTTTTTTCTGATAATAATGTATATTGATACATTTGAATTCCTGAGAACAATTCCATTTCTGATTTGTAATTTTGATTTCTTTATATTCAAGGAGCATTTCATTCATCATCAGAATTTACTCAGTTTCCATATAGTCCTTCCTTTTTCCCTGTTTGCAGCTTTGCGGCAAAGTCTCCATGCATATCTTATTGGAAAATGGAAATAACAAAGATCTTTCCACAAATGGAAAATGCATATCCAACCAACTGTTTGACATGTCATCAAAATGTTGCCATGCTAGCGCATGGAGGCTGAATGTAATGCCCAGTTATCAATTGGATTAAATGCTTAAATTCAAAACCCACAAGAATAATGTTGCTACAGATAGAATTAGGGAATTATATCAAAATTTTATGGAAACTATAGGATTAGAAGTGTATCTAATCATATTTCACTGTTTTAATCTCTCTCTGTCTGTTTTAATCTCTCTCTGTCTATATAATTTCATTTGTTCTAAATTAGTGAAGTTATAAAAAGGAGCCTCATGATAAACAACATTTCTGAAAATCTAGTTTCAAATAGAGCTCAGTGGCATTACGCAATCCTTATAGCTGACCTCATTTAGTGGGGTAAGACTTATTGTCGTTAACTTAAAGTTTTACTTGTTCCATCATTGGGACATGGCTTGTATTAATTATTTTTGCAGATAATATTGTGATTTCCCAATTTCCCAAGCTTCGTGAGCTTAAAGTTAATCTTTTGGCACATACCTGCAAGGCCCACTACACATTTGTCACATCTGTTTTCATATGCATATCTGGGCTCTCTCTCTCTCTCTCTTTTCAGTTCTTACTTGGCAATATTAATATGTTCATTTATGTTTTATTTTAATGTGACTCTGTGTTTTCCTTCTAATTTTCCAGGAGTTATTACCGATGCTCAAATCCAGGATGTCCAGTGAAGAAGCATGTGGAAAGGGCTTCTCATGATCCAAAAGTTGTAATAACAACCTACGAGGGGAAGCATGATCATGATATGCCCCTTGGGAGAACTGTTACCCAAAATACTGAAGAAGATACTCGCAAAACAGCCAATAACAGCAAGTCGGGAAGCAAATCTGGAGGCACAAGCGGCTTAAACAATCAACTAAATGGTAAGAACCATCCCAATGAGGATCATGGAAGCAAGTCAAGTGAGCAAGAACAAATAGATGGCAACTCTAGTACCAGAAAAAGATTCCGTCAGCTTTGATGTTGTGGCCCATTCAAGTTCTGAAGTTCCCTCTAAATCACATGAGCAGCTGAAAGGTAAGATAATAGCTAAATAGGAAGAAAGTAAAGAAGATTCCCCTTGTGTTGTTTCTGTTCATGATACTCCTGGTACAGAGAGTAAACTAAATAAGCGATCTAGGCCTGATTCAGAAGCAGAACCAGTCAGAAACTAAATTGGCAATGCTTTTGTAATTATCAGCAAGTTACTTGAGACCATTAAATAGTTGACAATAACATGACATAGGTTATACAAGGAAGATTACATAGATATGCGAACAATGGATAATTTACATGTAATATAATCATGGAACTACATTTGTTGTCTCACAAGTTGTCCTATAATTTTTCTGATCGATGAAAGTGGAGTTGCCGGGTTGGATGGACAATGAAGCAACTTGTGGGACATCAAATATTGTGTGTATCATCACTTGTATACTATTGTTCCCATGGGATAGATTGTTATTGTATAGTTTCCTGTTAAAATTTCAATTTTTTGTAATATCTGTTGACAATATTGGAATGTAATAATTGTTTTATGCATATTCAATGCCTTAAATTTGTGTCTATTATCCTATTTCTTGTAAAAACCATCCAAATTTTGAAAGGCTCTGATTCTCTCTTAGCAAGATGGGTTATATTTTGGTCAAAATAGGATATAGATCTATGGGGAGATCATAATCATATTAATTATTTGTTATAATCTGGAGTTTAAGATTTGTTATTAAAAAAAATTAAGGCCTAATTTTAAACTATTTGAGAATTTCTAGACATTATGTTGACCTAGTAACATCTATACTTTCTTTTAGGTATATGACTAAGATTTTTATGCATCTTTTAGATGTAACATCATCTCAAATGGTGATATTCATAGAGTTGTTTAATATTTATTATTATTATTTTATTTAAGCAATTTTCTTTTTTTGATGGTGCTTAAATGAGATTCACATGTTAACTTACATCATACCTAACTTTTAGGAGTTGTTTAAATGAGATTCACGTCTTAATTGCGGGTTTCACTTTTTCCTTCAAACCAGGTAACTTTCTTAAAACTAGGTAGCTTATACATCACGATTGTAGTCTATCATTTCTCTTTTAACAGTAAGTCTTAGCGTTGAACATTTCTATGGTTGAAACAAGTGATTTTGGTAAAAGGTTTCCTATATAATCAATTGACACAATCATAAAACTAGGTTATTCTAACTGTTTGTTGAAGGGTCAATTATTGGGGTCAGAAGAAGGACCCTATCAAACCAGACAAGACATTCCTTATAAATAACTACTATACATGAGACGACCTACTACCAGGTCCGCCTAACCTAACTCCAGTCAAGACCTATTATGATATATGCCATCAGCCGTGAAAGGAGGGTTGTTGATTGATCGGAAGCTTCTACTCTGCCCCTACAGAATACCTTAACTGCAACAACTAATGATAGGGGATTTGATGTCATGGTTAGAACCCCTCTTACTCCTTTCCCCATTATAATAATAATATGTAAGCTTGTAGGGTAAATTTAGACGGGATCTTTTTTTAGTGACCAAAAAATTTAAGTTAAGTTTTTAAGATTTATTAAGGTTGAAGAATGACAATAGAACAACGTAACAGAGCGAGGATTTATTTGTCTACATCCTCAATCTCTGCCTTGTGCAGCGGAAAAAAAAATATTCTCCATTCCCAATCCGTACTATCTCCATTCTCTGAACTTTTTAATTTTTTATTTTAAAAATTGTAATTTATTTTGTTTTTTTAAAATAATATATATAATTATCAAAATATTTCATCATATATATAATTTTTATTTAAATAATAATTATTTTTTTGTAATTTCTTCAATAGAATATCCCCGTAGGGTGGAGATTGAGAAAAATCAAGGAAAATTTCTCTCCCATCCGTGAGAAGCAATGGTTTCTCGATCTCTGCTCCAAACAAGGAACTCCGATAGGGATTCACCTAAAGGGAGTAAATTATCATTCTTACTAAGGTCAACGCATGCCTCTAGATTTGAACACGAGTGATGTAACATGATATCTCAAATCGTTTTTAGAGCTTAGCATTCAAGGACTAGAAGAAGATAAAGGAAAATACTGGTTTCACAAGACAAAAAGACTAGCTACATTTCGATACAGATTGTTGCCAGAGAAAATTGGGCAATTACATTTGATTTAGTGTGGCTTTTCTCATTAACTTCTAGCAAACATAAAAGGGTAAAAACAAGAACTAGAACTAAATTCAGCCTCTGCTTTCTTCCTCATTTCGAAGAATACTCACATGATATTCCTAGTTTTCACTTCCATGCACAAGAAGCAACCAAATCTCTATTCATCCAACCAAGATAGAGAGCCCCATCTCTCTCTTCAAGTCTATATCTGTCACAGTAGTTCTCAAGCAATTTCTTGATGGTGCCATTCACCAATGAGCTCAAAGGGTAAGGAGAGAAACCAGCCATTGCAAATCTTGACCTCCATTTCCCAAGTAGCTCATGCCTTTCCACCCTCTCAACCCCTTCACAAGCTATAATGTTAACTACATCTCTTGCCAGGCAATGCTGCTCCACATTGATTCTCTCTTTACGCTCCCTTGGGAGAGTCACATCTATTGACTCAAACATGGATGTGTAATAGTCCAGAGTTTCCACGAATCGGGGAAGGAATGCAGCAGTGTTCGTGTTAGATTCTTGCTCGACAAGTGTCACCACCTTTGGGGAGAGCCGCCTCACCAGCCTCAATAGTCTGTCTCTGTGATTCTGAGTGCTGACACTCTCATCAGGCATGTGGTGTAGCATGAATGCAAAGTTGACAGCTAAAGCCTCCCCCGGTCGAACTCCTAGGTTGTCTAGCTGAACATCACAACCAGACATTGCAGCAGCATGAAATTCAAATGGGACCTTAAATTTCTCAGCAAGCTTGGATAATCTCTTTCCCACTATATGTAGTCCTCCTCCACGCGCGTAAGCTGATGTTGAATCATCAATACCTGTAATCCTGATATGGGGTGGCCCCCCAGGCCTAGCTGCAAAAGCTTGAATTAGAGTCACCCATTGGCTTCCTTGACCAATTTGGAAATCAATGATATGAACTCGGTCCTCATGTTTCATGGCTTCTGCAATGGCACCATTTGCAGACATGTATCCAAACTTGAAGTAAGGGCAAACCTCATAAAGTATGTGCATGTAAGAGAGGAGGTCAGCACTTGCTGGTTCCTTGCACCTCAAGGCTTGGTAGATTGAACTTCCAGAAGCAGATAACCGAGCTACGAGCCCTTCCAGCATGTAAGCTCCTAACCTTTGAATTGGTTCACCAGAAACTGACACCATCTGCCTCAGTTCATCCATCAACCATTGAGTCATTAGCAAATCATTGTCTGCAACTGCTTTAGCACATGCAACTAGGACCTGTTTTAGGTCCCCACTAGAAATCGCCATCATTGTTTGTCTCCAGCTATCCATCTCAAGTGAGGCAATGTTGGTTCCATTCTTCAAGGCACTGCTGTAGCTGTCAAGGTTATCAGAATCAGGGCCCAACATCACAGTCTCCAACTCTCTTAGCTTGTGCTTGAAGCTAAAATCTTCGGTAACACAGGATCCACTCATCGGAGAGCCATAGGCATTGTCAGGGGAATGGTACTGGTCAGGTGGGTAAGAATAAGACTGAGAATCTTGTTGTGACATTGGGCTTCCATTAGGTGAAAAAGTAACAGTTGAAGGAGAGTTGTAAACAGGGAAACTGCAGGTTGTTGCTGAGGATGATTCCAAGGTGCAGTAAAGTTCAGAACTTGGAGTTGAGAATTGGCTTCCATGATTTGCATCAATGAAGTAAAACTGATTCAATTTCCGATACTGTGGCAAGCAGTAGGCCTCAATTTGTTGCATTGGCTGATAATACATTTCAGAACTCCTATGATGTTCTGATGCTTGCATTGTGAAACTATTGGAGTAACTTAGGTGGTCTGTTCCAGGAGTTTGTATCTGAAGTTAAATAATTACAAATAGTGGCCCACAGAGAGTTGAAGTTTAGTTTTTCCCTCAGATTTGCTTTCACAATATCACATAGATGCAGGATTTCCCTCCTTGATTTCTACAGATTGATTCTGATGAGAGGACATACAGCAGAGATTTGCATAATCTATAGGGAAAAGAGTCACAGCACAAGTATTATCATACCTTCAACTTTCAAAGAAAATACAGAGAGAGACAGAAATCTGCAGCAAAATTATTTGGATGATAGGAACCTAAATGGAAGAGAAAACACTTTCAAGTTCCTTAAATTAAAGCAATCTTATACAGTTAGTCTAATCTCTTTTTTTGTTTTTTCTTTTCTTTTCCCTCCTTTTCTTGGGTGTAATATTAACCACTTGACTACCATAACTAGTCAGCCACTTTTTCTTAGTTTGAAGTTTAGGAAAAAGAATAAAGACTTATATGGAATCAAACAACGAAAATTTTCAGGACACCGCAGAAATGATCAATTTTTAAAATTAATGATTGCTCAATGAATATTTTTTTTGGAAATTTCCAGAATACTAAAAAATGGGAAGCATCTGAACACAAAAGTCCAATTTCTGCAAAACACATTTCAAAGAAAAATATTTAGAAAATAGTCATCTGAATATAAAAAGTCCAATTTCTACAAAACAGTTTCTAAAGATTTGACATCTTAAATTGTCCTTTATCAGCAAAGCCTGGTAGTACTGTAGCCAAAATTCCAAGGGATATGAAGAGAAACAAGAATGAACAAAGTTGAGTTCTTCAAACAACTGAAAAATTTACATTTGTAACTTTTGCAATTGATGGCACATACAAAGAAAGATTCTCAATTATATTTATAGAACACTCATAACCAAAGCTCCAAGAATGGAAGAAATAAGTTCATAAATCAAAAAAGCAGCACCAAGAAGTAGGAATAACTTTTATTCTTGGTTTCTTCAAGAAACCTCAGATTCATAGCCAGTTAATATGTTAGCTGCAAAATGTGGCAATCAAGTCTTACATCTCATTGCATGAATTGGTTAGAATCAACAAAATAAGAAAAAGGAAAAACCATCATTCCAGCAAAAGCCATTTGGGAAAGAAACTGTCGATTCCCTCTTCATAATCACAAACAGATGGCAATCACAAACTAGAACAGAAAGAAGTTTTACAGACATCGGAAACTAATAAATCCCATTTTGAGAAAAACAAAGTCTGAGTAAAATGAAACTCAGTGCTCAAAATTTACCAGAAAAAAACCCACTGGGATTCCACTCTGAATCAATAGAGAACAAAAAGAAGCAAAATTTCCAGTAAAGATGTATATATGAAGCTATGAGATGGGTTTTTGCTTGATAAGAATTCAGGTTTGGGTATGGAATCAAAATCTTACCTTGCTTTGAAAAAACTCCAAGCTAGGGAATACACTGTGGATTAGACTGAGAGTCTCTGCGTGCGCGTAGGAGATAGAGGAGAGGGGACAGGACTATTACAGTGAAGAAAAACTACCTGCGGCATATTAAATAATGAGCTGGAAATTGCCCTTCCAATATTGGGAAACTACATATAAACCACTTGGAATTGTTTTGAAAGGTAGTGGCTTTGTGGGGTTCTGATCCTCAATGGCAACTCCAGTTTGACAGAAATACCCATGTAAAGAATACACATTGTCAAATGCATCTAGAATACAGCAACTACCACCAATACAATTGATCATATGGTACAATTCTAAGTGAACCTTAATGGCAATCTTCATTAATGGCTTGAAAAAGTTTTGATGCTAATTAGGGAAGGAAGGGATGAGTTGTCCAAAGATGGATTAACCAGCTATTTCCCTTTTTCTCCCTTTACTTTTGATGACAAAGTATTAAGCTTCACATGTGTTGTGAAATTCTACTGAATCACTTTGCTGCCCAACATAGTTTCCTTTTTACTTTTTAATTTGTATTCTAACATTTTTTTTCTTTTAAATTTTTTAAAAGGGGTTATGCAAGAATTTTAACTTATATTAAAAAAAAAAAAAACATACTTAGATTCAAACTCAGAACTGATAAGAAAAAGAATTTAAATTGATCTCGTAACATGTCACTACACCCCACCATGCTTTTCATTTTAACGTTTTTTCTCTAAAATGAGAAACAAAATTTATAAATTGTGTTTTTAACTATTACATGACATAATTCTGAAGTAATATAAAAATTAAGTGAAATTATATAAATTCATTTTCTTTAATTTTGGTTATATTTTCATGTTTAAATATAGAACAGGCAAATCTTATGTATCTTGAAGAATACTGAAAAAAAGTAATTTAAGAAAATTATTGAAGAGTTGCAAATCAATACATCTTAAATAATATCAGATGCGATTTTTGAAGAGTGCAATGCAACTACCAAATCAAAGAACAGTGATAGAAAGAGACCAGAAACCACATGAAAATTATTGTAAAGGCTTCAAGATGATTTTCCCGCGTAGAAGCTCCAATCAGCAGCTTCTTACTCTTGGAAAATTTCTGCATCAAAATCATCTAGGTCAATATTTTTTTTTTTTTATTTACGAGTATCTTTACTTTACATTGAAAATATGATTAATATTGTTTGAGAAATGAAATAATTATAATTATCTTTTCTCTTAACATATATTTTTTTACGAGTTTAAATTCTCAAAAGTAACTGTTAATTAAGGTTTTAATAAGTAAAGTGTAAAGAAAATGTCTAATTAATAGAAATAAATTTGCTTATGTTTAGCTCTATCATATTCTTGTTATATTTATATGTGAATAATTCATTAATCAGAATCATTATGGAAATAGCAAGTGAGGCACACACATAACAAATGATATAAAAGGCTCAAATTTAAAAATAATGGTCATATTAACGATGAGAACATGAGAAAATTCAAATCCCTCGTTAACTTTCCCACTAACTAATCTTCCAAAAACAAATTGATTTAAACTGGTTATTCCCTCTTGAAAGGAAAATACGTACAAGCTAGCTAGCTAGAGTGTTATCATTATTATATATGAGTCAAGCTTGTTGAAGTTTGATTATTAATATTGTTGTAGAATACAAATACCATAATTAATAATGCTCGTGCTTGAGCTTGCATGGGGGAATTGAATAATGGAGGTTAGATGGAGTGTGAACACTATAATTTCTCACACATAATATATAATCAATTATATCATGTGATCAAGATTTGAATGGCACACACATGACACGACCACTTTAGTGGTTGGTTCCTTGGAGTTGAATTATTAGCACTTCAAAATGGATAAATCTTAATTTTTGTAATGTGCCATTAAAAATTGCATATTTTAGTAAAATTTTGGAATTAATATGTCTAAACTTGCATCACATCTAAATATTAAAGCTTCCCATTTTCTAGTAAGAATTTGAAGTTAATATATCTCGAGATATTCATATTGTTATGTACGGTGATTGAATTAGACTTAAGAACTCAACTTTTTTAGTTACATAATTAATTATATATAGATTTAATTTTATCATTTATATCTAATTTATCAATCACATCATATTAAATTATAAATCTACACTTAATGCCATAAAAGATCATTAATCTACTTCAACCAACATCCTATTAGTAGCAATTAATTTTCACCATAGCATAATCTTTAACCATATTTTTTCCTTGCTTACTTCTTAGCTCGGTTATTTAATAACTTAAGCATTGAAATCGTTTCCAATCATCCCACTGTCTCTTTTTGCTTTTTCTAGGTTGAACTCACTCCATTCAACATCAAGATACCTCAGCTATAAGAAAACTTATATTTATCTATCTATAAGAGAGGGATCTACTCACTACAAGAGTAAATCTTAAATACTTATTTCATTTTATAACTTTTTTTAGATGATAATTTTCATCTATTTAACCGTTAAATTATATCATATTGTGACATTGAAAATTTACATTACATTTTACATAAAGACAATTTTTAAGTATTTATTATAACTGAAAAATTTTATTTATAATTTAAAATAATCTTATTTCTTAAAATAAAATTATACGATGGAGTATCAATAAAATTTTAGAGTATAATCTATTATATAATTTTTTTTAATTCAACAGATAAATTTATGAAGTTTATATTTTATAAAAAAATAAAACAAGATTTACTGTTAGAATAAGTAAATCTCTCACTGTATGCATATACATATAAGTGTACATGTATATACATATACGTATATGTATATGCATAGATAAGGCATGCATGGGAAGCAAATAAAAAGAGGTTCTATGGAGTTAGAGCATAAAGAGAAGAAGGATGCCCTCTGCCCCTTAAAAGGAAAAGGGTTTAATGGAGAATATATTAGCCAAAAGTTTTTGGTTGAAAAAAGATGAGAAGTTGTTCTACTCAGAGATAATGATAATGACCCACACGGTTGAGTTAGAGTTGAGAGAACCTTACGTTAAAGACATCGATGACGTGGAAGTAGTGCCTTACACTTCATCGAACATGCTCTTCATCCTTTTCAAGCTTCTAATTATTATTCTATTTATTTTATTAATTTTATTTGCTTCTACCACTTAACACATATTCTCCTTCATCATCCATTGAATCAAGCCTGCTCTCCAAACTCTAATAAATTATGACTTGTGCTTTTCTTTCTGAACTATCTATGCATGCCTTATCTTAAATTCTTAATTCTACTCAACACATTATAGAATTAAAATTTATTGTTTTATTTTTTTTTATCATATTCTTTGTTCTATCTTTTTATTTAAAAAACTATAAAATAATATTATAATTCTTATTAAGAAAGACATAATTTATTTTTTATTAATAAAAATAAAATAAATATATAAAATATTAAATAAGATAAAAATAGATTTTGTTCTTACTGAACTTGAGAAAGTTAACATAACTTCCATTATTGTGGAGTGCACATCCCCACAATATCCTAGACCATTTTCTATTCATCCAAACATTGTGTGGATAACATAGAATGATGGAGAGCTTTCCTTTTTCATTTTTTTTATGATTTGGGATAATTAATTGGGTGAACTTAAAATACAGTAATAATCAACTATACCTCTAACTTACTTTCTTTTCCATATCTTTTTGTTTTAAAGCTAGGTAGTCTAACATTTTTTAAAGGAGAGTAATTTTTGTTCGAGAAGGGATAATAATTAATAAATTCTTCTTAACAGGTTTTAAATTCAAGTCTTTTGGCTTATATTTTGAAGTTTAACTTATCACCATTAAGCCAACATCCGTTATTGATAAATGTATAGATGTTTTAGTAGTCCATATAAAATCGGGTTAAAACCATCTATAAACCCAATTCTTTACACCTTAGATTACACCACACTTTTTTTAGTTATAGCGTAGAAGTAAACATAAAACTAAATGATATGTATAAAAAAAAATAAAAATTAAAAAGTAAGTATACACGTATCACCACTCATAAAATTAACCCTACACAAAACATTTATATATATAGTTTCATTACAACTTGATGGATTTCCTTTTTATTCTATGGACCATATGAAACTAGGAATAATTTGACAATGAAATTAATGGCAAAGATTTGCAAAACATTGAACTTATCCCTCATTATGTTGACTTCAATTCTCCATTTATTGTACTATTCAAACCCACATGAGGAATAAAAATAACTACTTTGCCAAAAAATATTAAACAAAAAAGACAAAGAGAGCTATTCATAACTCAAGTTTTTGTTGTTTTCCATTAATCACCATTATTTATTTTGGTCCACCAAATATATCACTTTATGCGCATGCTCTTATGAGATAGCCAGATCATGTTATCCTTGAATTCTTGAAGAACAACCACAAAAAAATATGTGCCAAAATTCTTTTTTCTAGAAGAACTTTACACCAATGAATATATTGAAGGATTTGCTTTTGTAATTGGAAGATTTATTTGAGGCTAGTGTTGTTAAATTATTCTGCTTCCATTCTTGAAGATAACAAATCTTCTTTGCTTTGGCTTATAATAATCCATTGATGTAATCTAGGAAGTGATTCTACCCCGTTAAAATATGTTTGTGGAATCAAATGTGCCAAAGTTAAAAAGGGAATCTTGAGTATACTTTGTCTACTCTAAAGTGAGTTTAATTACCTCAAGGCCCCACACACTTATCTCAAATGCCCTTTATTACTCAATAACTCCCCATTTGGGGATATGTGTTTATTCTGTATTGGCGTGCCCTTTGTGTTATTTGAGATACATAAGAAAGAATAAAGTATTTTCTCATTGAAAAGCAACTTGAGTTGCGAAATGTTATCCCGTATTGATACAAATTACTATGTATGTTATTTATTTTAATGAGTTAATATCTATTAATTATTTAATGAAAAATAATTTAATAATAAATAAATTAATTAAATAATAAATATTAATCGATTAAAATAAGTAGCACACTTAGTGGTTTGTGTTAATTAGGACAAAAAAAATTGTCCCAACTAAGTCTTAGGATGATCCATATCAAGGTTTCAAGTTTAAAATTTTAAAATTACTATTGTTCTAGGAATTTAGCATTTATTGTTTCATGCTGATAAGAAAATGGGGGATTAAGAATTTCAATTTGGAGGAAACATGAATCTGGGTGCTAAGCAACAAAGCTGGGTGATGCCAAGAAAGAAAGAGATTGATTATATTTTGTTGTTGGTAGTTAATGTGGCTTTTAGCTCAAGTGAAAATGACCTCTATTCTCTCTCGAATTATTTTATTTTGTTGCTATGGTTTACATCACTATTGCAGTTGGCTAGAAATTACCCCAAATGAAAGTGAAATAAGCTACTTCACCATCATTTTGAATAATTTAATTTGCTTCCATGGATTGCATGAGTTCTATAGTTGGCCGAAAAGACTTCACATGAAAATGAAATAAGTTACTTCCCACCATCTATTGTCTGTACTGTAGTTTGATATTTCCCCCCTTTGAGGTGATACAAATGATTTTGGGAGTACCAAAGGTAGGCATGGTTTTGAATAGAGAATTGATTGATATGCATGAAGGAAAGAAAGAAATTTAAAATTCTGATTAAAAGGCGTATAAACCCTAAAAATCAATCTAGCTGGGGGAAAGTCCATGGAAACTTCTTGTGTGAATGATGGAATAATTCAATGATTAAGTATTGTATATTATTTAAATCATATTTAGGAGAGAACTAAGTAAGATATGTAAAATATAAATGAACTACCAATAAAATGTTGGTTTAGTAATAACAAACTGAGTTACAATATGTTCCTTATCAGACGTTGTGGGTCAAAAATCTTAATTAGAAAATATATGGATGAACTACGTAACAATATTGTAAACCCTAAATTCATATACGTAAACAAGAAGAGAAAACACACACAAGAGAAAAATGAAAATCTTCGAAAACCCTAAATTTTGGCTCGAAAATGGGGTAAATGTGCCATGTTTCAAGTCCTGCAAACAGATAGTAGGTTTGTATAGTCCTTTCTCAAATAATAAGATATACATTCTTTTTGAAGTTGCAGTGTCATTAACTTTAGATCTTCTTATACGTTTAAGTATATCGTAACTCCAAGATATTTAAATTTTGGATTGATCAATGATTAATGAACTCTTTAGCAAATAACTTTCCATGTCATAAAGCTAGAATGTATAATAGAAAATACAGTCAAATTTGCAACATTTGAAAGTCTCCAATGGCATAGATGGGTAAGTGATCCTTCTATATCGCATATATAAACATGTAAAAATGTTTTTGGTAGAGTTTTTTACTTTTGTTTGAATTTTGTAATTAGTTCAAATTAAATTAAGTATGAATTGAGAAACTTAATAATAAAGTTATATTATAGATACTACTGATCAATAACAAAAAAGAAGAAGGTATGTTTAGATCTTTTGGAGAAGTACTATGACCCGTTCAAATTGCTACAACAATATTTAGGTAATTGCAAAAATAGTGGTTATATTACAAAGACTTTTAAGTTATGAGTCCCTTCTAACAATAGCAAGCTGTGATTTTAATCATCTCAAACTCTCTTAACAACTCTACGAAAGGAGTAGTGACTCATCTCTATTCCTCTCTCTACTCATTTCTCTAAGGCCTCGTGCATTGTTGGGAGCTTGAAAACATCATAGTAAACAACAAAAATATTGATACTCAAATCCCCTCCTTTAATCATTAGCCAAAATGCACAAACATTGGCAAAGTCACAAGCATAAGCAGACATGTTTTTGGTAACTAAATTGATCTAAAGGGGCAAAAGCTTGTCTCTAGCATGCCATTAACCACACTTTATGCTACAAACTGCAGTCACTTGCATGCCTCTTGGAGATAATGTAGGGCTGCCTCCAAGGGTGCTTGTCTCCCACTCCGAAGTTCCCAAATTTGAACCAAAAACCTCTTTAAATTGAGTTACCAATAATGCTTCACACCCACGTACTCAGGCTTTTTATGTAAAAAAAAAATACAGTCAGTACAATTACTAACTACAAATAGTGATTAGGATCCTTTATTATTTTGGTAAGAATAATAGAGTGACATTAAGTAAATTTAAATTGTTAATTTTAAATTTAATAGTCTAAATTTAAAAGTAAATCCACCTAAAAATTATTAGTAATATGACAAAATTTGAATCATTGAATTTGAAATAAATAGTTCAAATTAGCCAATGTCATTCTATCATTTTTGCCAGAATGGTAGAGAATCTTGATCCCTACAAATAATTTAGATGGTACAAAACTGTTAATTGATTAATTCATTTATCAGTTTATGGTGAATTACATTAATGACTGTAGATACTATTCTTTTTTTACGACAGGAAATTAGCATATGGAGACTCATGGAAGGAGCAGCTTTGTGAGACTAGTCGAATTTTCAATTCAACTGTCAAATTTTACCAAGTCCTAGAAGAGCATATGACAGAACCCAAAAGCCATAATGAAGGGATTGACTTTTGTATCCAATTTCCCTGTCATCGCACCGACCATGTCATTGCTTTTGGGAGATTGACACCATTAATTTTATGCCCTTTATCATCTGCACAATTTGTCATCTTGCTACCAGTTACCAAAGCTGAAGTCTTGGTAGACTTCTAAAGGTATCCAAAACACATATCTGCAATTCATTTTTGGTCACACATGGGTCCCTCCAGGCACATGTGTCTGTCCTTTACTTTGGAATTTATTCCTTTGATTCAATTAATTCAATATTTTGGGATCTCAAAATTTTATTTGCTCTTGCTGAGGCAAAATGCAGATTGGGAAGTGTGCTTGATTGGGTATTCAGGTTCCCAGATCAGATGTTGGGATAAGGTTTGCCTTTTTCTTTTGTTTCTTCTTTCTTTCTTGTTCAAGATCATCGCAATCCTTTCCAAGATTTTTTTTTCTTCTTTTGGCATGTTGCTAATGCACATGGTTTCTATTTAAATCATTTCACTGATTTTATATGGATTTTCAATAATAAGACTAAGATCTCTTTTTTTTTACGGAAGTTTGATTCGAATATTTTATAATATATGAAATATTTACTTTTTGGTCATAATAAAATTTTAAAGATAAAAAAAAAAAAGCTAATCATTTCGAAATTAAACTATGTTACAAGTCTCAACAAAAGTATTTATAGTAACGGTATTTCAAATTACTTACCTAAAAGGACTACTCGTAGTACGTAAAAGTATTGATTTAGACGTAAAATCCTGATAAATATACAGTATTTCACTTTGAAGATAATTTGTTTTGAGTAGTTAAATTAAGAACCTTCGTAATTGAAGGGATTCAACTGTAATACAGCAACAATTTTTTTGTATCAAATTGTTTTTTAAAAAAATATTGTGGGTGAAATTGGTTGTTTTTTACATGTATTAAAAGTGATTTTTGAGATTATATTTACTTTTGAAAGAGTGTTGACATGGCCATAAGTTTCTTGCTAGAATTTTTTAAAGTCATTTAAAAATTATCAGTTGCATATACTTTGCAGCGAAGTTAAATGATCACATGCTGATGCTGATTCATTTCTCTGAAATCAATCAGATTGGATTTTTTGATTAAAAAAAACAGTGTAAAAATTTCCAAATTTGGTCCAATAATGAATTATTTGAGTAATTTACTAGACGATAAGAATATTTGAGCCTTTGGGCAGAAAATTCTACCCTTGTCAAATCTGGCATATATGAATAGGTCTTAGATATAGTTCTCCCACGAAAACCACATATCTTAGTAAAACAGAAGAAATAATAGAATGGAAAAAGTCTAATGCATTTCATTAATATACTTTTCCTATCTTAGTGTGAAAAAACAGTGTCATAAAGTCTTCATGAAACTATAAAACCATATTACTAATGTAATTATACAATATCCTATCTCTCATTCATTTTTCTTTTAAATAAGCATGATTCAAAAGTTTTAAATCTATTAAAACATTTGACCTTGAGTGTTTTAAGACTCAACCTGCTATTATTAAATCAACACTTTATTTATCTATGTCTCCTAAGGATACATAATTAATACATAATAACTGCATCCATAATAAAATAAGCCTCGACATTTATATAAATATACATGATTGTTACATTATTCTTTTTTTTTTTAGTAGATAGAATGAAAATACAACTTTTTTAATATTAGTTCAATTGTATAAAAAAAATGTCGAGTTTAATCCAAAAATATAAAAATATTAGAGTTTTACTTTTAATGATCACACCAGTGTATTATATCACTTTATCAATTGCTAAGTTATTCAAAAGGAGTAGGATCACTCCACCAAATTTTGATGGGATTCATGTTTTGAAACTAAAATGGAGTTTAAGTTTTATGATTACATGTTAATTATTTGATTATAACAGACATAGGAAGGTATTTTCGAAAAAATGGGCAATATGTGTGTAGATATAGAATAAATGGTACATATATGCCAACAAAGTGTTGGTTCGATGGATTCATGGGTTGAGCTCTAATCCATCTCAAGGTTCAAAACTGTGTAATCATCTTATGGAAAGGATTTATCAGTTAATACTGTCGCCAAAATATTGATTAATCATATACTCAGAGTATAAGATAAGTAAGAATTTTTTTGATAAAAAAAAAATAAAAATATCACTATGTAAAGAAGAATGGATTAAAGAAAGAAATAGAATTCATGACATCAAACGCATCAAATTTTAGGAGCTAATTAAGAACTATCACTAGATTTGCCCTTCATGGACTGACAACGATCAATTAACTTTAGTCAGTCATGGAGACTTCATAGCAATTGGCAACATTTTTTTTTTTTCACAGTAAGAGGGGCAGAACTATCAATTCCTAAGCTTCATTTTCTTTCTGATTTTTCCTGGTCATGGCCAACTTGTCCAACAATCCATCATCATTCAATTTTTTTCAAGTCATTCACCAGAAAATCAAATGTTATTAACAATAATATTTAGTCAAACCTTGACTTCTTCCCATACCAAACATGAATCAAAGCCCAATTAAATTGACTTTTAAAAAAACAATTTTAAAGTGTAGTTGTTAAAAATATTAAATAAAAAAAAAAAAACAGGTTTTTTTACTTCTAAAAATACTTTTAATGAACAGTTTCAGTTTCTTCTTTTACTTTTTAGAAGCACTCTCCCATTGGCCAAAAGCAATTTTGTTGACTTCTAGATATATTTTTACTTTTTTCAAAATTCAATTAAAATACTTAGAAATTATACATAAGCACTTTTCTTATTGCCAAGATCACTTCCAACTGGAAAAAGAATAATCGAAACAAACTCTAAGTCTTGTACCCAAATAGTGTTAAAATACCTAAAATGTAAACCAAAGAAAAAAAAAATAGTCAAAACTGTCATTTTAATAGAAATTGGTTCTTAGGAATAGACTAAAAGAAAAATTGTTTGGCAAAACTTCATTAATTCTTCCAAATATTTTAGCATTTTGGAATATCATCAAGTTGAAATATTCTTAGACTAAATTAATTTAATGGGTTGTTGATATATTCTTCCCATGTATATTAATTCAAAATCCTTACTTGTAATCACTGTAATTTTAATTAGAGTCAATGGCTATCCCTCATTTTTCTCAATAAATTCTCAAAGGGAATATGCTTGACCTTGGGTTACACTCAATTGACACATACTTTTTTGTTTGATTACTTGAATTTCTCTGTGATGTCTTAATCAGAATGTTTCCACTTTTCAATTACAGGGAGAGTATAGCAAGGACTTTGACTTACTGTGGGGAAAAAAAAAAAATAATTTCAAAATAATGTCCTTAGAATACATGAATATGAACAATTCAAGTTGACTAATGGTTTCCTAGCATATTGGAGAAACCAAGTCAAAAAAAAGACTTGCCTAATATTAACCCTAGATTCTTTTTGAAAAGTAATCTTTGAAGCCCATTAGTGTACCACTCCAGTGCTTGCTAATGTTTCGAGCCCATTGGCTTATACTATTTACTTCAATCCAAGTTTACAATATGTAAGAATATTTTTAATCATCAAGCGTGATAAAAAATTAAAATCATTTAGAAGAATTTTATTACTACTTGAATCTTTTAATTAACTAGAAGCAAATAAGTTTATAAATTGTAAACCTACTAATATTTTTCTAAGCACATGACCATGTCCAATGTCATGTGGTTTACACCTGCCTCACTTGAATTTGACTACAATCTGCTCCTCGTCTCCCACGAGCCCAATCCAAAGCTGTTTGCAGCTCATCATTTGGAGTCTGTTCATCAGCAATGCACCATTGCTCATATTCCTTTTTTCTTTTCTTTTTTTATAGGTAAAATAGAAATACAAGTTTTTTAAATACTAACTCATACATATAAAAAAGGAAGTCAAGCATAATATCAAGGTATAAAAAAGGTGTTAAAGTCTTGCCTCTAAGAATTGGTTATTGTATCAAATCACTTAACATAAAAACATACATTTTTAGATATAAAACTATTCTCAAATTTGCATCTAAATAATTTAAATATTTAGGTTAAATTGGTTCTTTGCATGTATTTAAAAAGAATATACAAAAAAACATATGTATGAGAGAAAAACTAGAAAAAGATAATCACATTACAATGTCTACATTGTTCTAAATCAATTCATATTTGTCAAAAAGCTTAATGAAATGGTTTTGAAAATTTATACAGGAACTTGAGTTTGTTTTTTTTTTCATACATAGGATATAGATGCGAATTTTTTTAATACTAGCTCAAACGTTTAAAAAACGAGTCAAATTTAATTTTGAAATATAAAAATATCAAAGTTTTATCTTTAAAAATTATACCATTGCGCTAACTATTTTTGTAGGTTCTGTTTATATGTTTGCGGTGGAATCATAGACAGAAGAAATAGGGAAAGCATTAACTTCAATGGCAATGTTGCCACTATTGAAGAAGATAGAGTTTGCTGAAAGAAACTCTTATGGCATTTATAGACAAGGCAAGAGCAATTAGGGAACCTAGAGGGGCAGGAAGTTATGGGATTTTGGTGCTTCTAATGGGCAAGAAGGGAATTTCAGATTCCTCTATTGGTGTATCCTATCTACAAGTTGTGGTGTATCCCACAGTAAAGAAATGAGCTTTGACAAAATAAGATTATCTCTCCCATGCAATGCAACTCTTCTTGTTTCTGTGCCTGTATGTAGCCATGTGACAAAAATTGAAGAAAGATTATATTTTTCATATTTCTCTTTCATTTGCTCAATAAGGTTTTACTTTATCTTCTCAACGGGGCACACTAAAGATTTGAGTAAAAGAAAATAGAAATTAAAATGCTAACACGTAATTTGGTCAAAATGTAAATTTTACATTTTTTAAAAAAGTATAATAATAATAAGGAGTTAACTGATAAAATTAAATAACAAAAACTAATTTATAAATATTTATAAATTATAAAAATTAATTTTTAATATTTAAGTGAAATTTTAAGAACTAATATTATAATTAAACCTTTAAAAAAAAAAAAATTTAAGGATCATAAACCCACGGTCCCCTCTGCCTTATCAATAACGAAGTGATTATAATTATGAAATATCTTAAGTTTGATTTGTTACATCGTACAAAACCTGATTAAATAACACCTAATAAAAATTTTAGTATCAATGATATTAAAAGAATTCTCCAGTAGATGTTTGTTATAAAGTGGGAAATGATTTAAATACCTTAATGTTAAATAGTATTATATATATATGTAAACAATTATAACTTCACATTAAAAAAATAATAATAAGAACCAAGCATCATTAAGCGGTCAGTTAAAATCCAAGAAAACTCAATCTAAAGTCATTTCTTACAACTCAAGCAAGATATATCACTTCATTTTACTGTACCAATATAAATATATGTGCAAGAATTTAGCTTTACATGCTTTCTTACAAAGGATCAAAGATATGTTGTTCCTTCCTTCCATCTTAGCCCCAAAAAAATGAATGATGCTATTATTACCATAACTTGTATGCTATCCTACTTGTTCCAAATGAATATACATACATAGAAAGGGCAAGAAAAGCAAAGAATTGATCAGAAAATTAAGTGAGAACAAAGCCATATATGTTATGTACAAAAAAATGACATAAGTTTTCTTGTTAACCTCCTCTTTCCTTCCATGAATGATAATGATACAATGCAGAATGGATTACTTGACAGCAATCTGACCAAGCAACTTCATTTGGCTCCCCAGCTCTTGCTAGTTAAATTAATGCACTCAAAATCAGTTTCCTGCACACACACAAATAAGAAAAATCAACTATGAGTATAATGAAAAGTGAAAATTTAAAGAACGTAATGGAGGAAAAAATGATAATCTTAGAAAAGATCTCAAAAAAACCAACTTCTATTATTATGTCATTGCAAAGATCTCAAAAAACCAATTTCTATCGGTACTCCGTTGACGAAGGGGTAGGGTAGCACTACCTCTTTTAAAGGGAACAAGATTCTCTGTCCCACTTTCTATCCTAAACCTTATTCTATGGGCTTGGGATTGTCCCCCCTTGCAATATTATTTTATTGCTTATGAACCAATTCCAAACCCATATAATAGGATTTGGGACAGAAAATTTTGTCCCCTTTTAAAGAGGGATAGCACTACGAATTTGGATCTGCTACAATTGGGAAAGCTGCAATCACTACAGTCAAGTGAATGTGCACCATTTGATCTTCATCTAAGGGCTCATATTGACCATGTCATCTCTTCCATAAAATGAAGCAACGCAGGCAACTCACATCTTATGACATGACTCAATGAGTTCTTGAATGAAGATTGAACAGCACACATTTGCTTGATTGCAATGACTGCTGCTTTGTAGCACTACCCACTTTTAAAGAGAAGTTACCTTAGCAACTACCTAAAGAACCATGGCACTTCATGCCCACAAAAATAGAGAAACCACAGCACTTACTATAACAATACAAGGCCATAGCTGAAATCCATCATGCTGAACTGACACATTCGATGCAGGAATGCATTTCTCGTCTAGAACATCTGATGGGGTGTTTCCAATCGCTACCAATACCGAGGGAATTTGGCTAAAAGAACTCCATCTGCTAGATCTTGCAATTTACCTATGTAATTAACTCAAGGGACACTATGCTTGGGAGGTCAATCAACAATCGTCAGCAGGTTGCATGCACTAATAATCAAATGATCAAAACCACTTCCACACTATGAATCGGGTTCAAAGAATTGTTCCATTGTTGTATAGAGCTGTTCTTCTTCAAATGGCTTTGCCACATAACCATCCATCCCACACTTACTGCACTCCTCACTTGTAGCCTGAATTGTATCAGCTGTCATAGCTAATATTGGTGTGTGCCAATAAGTCACATTACCAAACATCTCAGCTGATGCTTTGCCAGATGCAATTTTCTCATTTACCACATTCTCCAGACAGCGGACTCGCCATGTAACTTCAAAACTGCATCATTTAAAATGAAGAGTATTTGTAAATTATAATAACAGATGACAAACAGACGGTAGTCCATTATTAACAAGGCCACAGCAAAACAAGACATTGTCTTTTCAACCTCAAATTTGTTGTTTTTCAGGTTAACATCTACTGCTTCCTAGGTTAAAGTAGATAACTGTAAGCTAATATAGCAGCCATGCAGGTATTTAGCAAACAACTAAGAAGTCTCTCCCGATTGGGTTGACATCTGCTATCTCATTTTGTGTCCTATTCCCTGTCTCTCGCTCATTGTAATTGGAAAAGAAAAATATAAAATAATGTTACAATATAATTTTTTGATCAATCACAATGACTAGCTCAAGAAATTGGACACTAAAGTGCGCAGTATATATAATCCCCCTCTCGATTTGCATTCAAAAGTCAAGAACAAACTAGGAAATTTTCGGAACAAGTAAATCAATTACCCATCCATTTCTGGCATTTGGAGATCCATGAAACAAGCATCAAAATTATGTGGTGGATTAAGCATCTTTAGAGCAGCCTTGCCCCCATTCACACAGGTAACTATTGCCCCATATCTCTGCAAGACCCCATCTGCAACTTTTCTGTTCACTGCATTGTCATCAACCACCAAAATTCGTTTCTGCGTTAGCAAGTCCCCCAAATTTGATGCTTTCTTTCTATGCATTTGTCTTTTTTCACTTCCGAGGGCTTCTCTAAAGTAGCGAACTACATCACTAAGCCAAAGAGGTTTTACCAGTATATAATCTACAACACCAGCAGAATCTAGCTCATCACGTTCATTGGGACTAAGTTGGGTGGCCATAAGAAAAATCTTGGGAAAATTTATTGGATCATCTTTGATACCATTCTGTCTGTGTTTCTTGATGGAACATAATATGCTATGTTCCTTATCCCAAACATCCTTTTCTAAAAGCATCATGGCGAACTGTGTAGACATACTGAAAAGAAAAATAGTAATTGGCCCAGTTAAAAGAAAAATAAAAACATATTTACCATAAGAATTTTCAATTTCTAAGAAATGAAGTGCTTCTGGTATGTTAAACATTCAAGTGATCTGAATTTTAATTTCAACTGCCAAAATGGTAAATTACCTCTTGTTACTAGATAGACAGGAGTATGCTGATTCCAGACTAACAGTTACATCCACAGACATCCCCAACCTCTGCAGATAATATCTTGTGACCTCAGCTCGGATGTTTCTTCCATCTACCACTAGTGCTCTCAATCCTTGGAACTCTGAAGTATGAGGAGAGTACTGCTGCCACTTGGCATCCAAAGATGTGGTTTCTCCTTTTCTGAAAATTCCAGTGAATGTAAAAGTACTGCCAACACCAGGTTCACTTACAAACCCAATTTCTCCTCCCATGAGATCAACTAGACATTTACTAATGCTCAGTCCTATTCCAGTCCCACCGTAGGTTCGCGAGGTGGAGCTATCGGCCTGCATGAAAGGCGTGAATATGCGGCTTTGTGCATCTATGGGAATTCCTATACCTGTATCCTCAACTGTTACTAATAACTGAATAGTTTCAGGCTCATCTATCGGATTTATGCTGCTTAGCTTTTTGAAGTTTTCCCAGCTTTTCCATCTGTTGACTACAGGAAACCCACTCAATGTGTTATAACTTCTGTCTGGCATGTCCTGATCCAGGTTTAAACCTTGTCTCAGCACTGGATCCATAATATAAACTGGGCTCCTTAGTTCATCTGCCAGATGGATTGAGACAAACACATGTCCTCTGTCGAGAGTGAACTGAAATGTAACATGCAAAATAATGAACAAAATTATCAACCAACAATAAATTTGATTCATAAGCTGCACACAAGGGGGCCTATGTATAGTTATATGATTAGGCAGATTCAGTATAATATTAAATTGTTCAGAAGGATAAAGTCTAATTCCATTCATAAACATGAATCATAAAGTTCCATCGTAGTCCGTTATCATCATATACGAATCGGTGAAGGAGCGATCAAGCTGAGCAGAGATAGTTAGCTTCTGGAAGAAAGCAAGTGAAGCTTATGAGACATTATAGGAGAAACGGCAACCAAAAAAGGCCTCCCTAGGGTGATAGAGGCAGCCACTTTCTTCATTTACTCTGCTTTAATGCCTCAAAATCAATGAGAAAAGTCACGCAACCACTTATTCAAGAAGGGAAGGTCCTCAAAGACTAATTCACATAGTAGGTCGTAAACATCTAATTGTAGGCCACAATCCACAAGCAATGTCCATATGCAGCATAGGTGAAAATTTTGTGCTCTATTTCTAGTATCATCAATTTAGAATGGGAAGCTGGAAACAAGTCAAACCAATAAGTGCAGCAAAAAACATAGCAAACCTTAAGCGAGTTCCCCACAAGATTAGTAATTGTTTGACGGAATCGTTTAGGATCACCAATGACAACTTCAGGCACTTGATTGGACACAGAAGCAGCCAACTGTTCTCCAAGATAATAAAGAAGCAAGTTTATACAAGAATTGATATCCAATTATCATAGAAGGAACAAAAAGTCAATAAAGCAAAAAAAAATTAGATCTTACCTCAATTCTTTTCTCATCAGATTTTCCTGAGAAAAGTGATAGAACTTCATCTAAAATAGCACGTGGATCAAAAGCTACAGCTTCAAGTTCAAGTTTGCCGGCCTCAATCTTAGCCTGCTCAAGAACTTCACTTATCACTGATATAAGATCTTTACCACTTCTATGAGCAGTCTCAGCAAAATCCATCTGGTTTTCATCAAGTTCAGTGTCCATCAACATTTGCAGCATACCTGGAAAATTATTGGAAACAGTACACGGTTACCTAGGCTTGAATCTTGACAGACAGGGAGTATCCATGTTAACACTAAATACTTCTAATTTACCTAAAACACCATTCATTGGAGTCCTGATCTCATGTGAAACCGTTGCAAGAAACTACAAAAGGGGAAAACAAATATTAAGGTAAAATATAACACTGTTGATAAATAAAAAGTTCATCACTGATGAGTAACACTAGTCCTGAATCATGAATTCAATAAGAACCCCAAAATATATGAATTTTGTAAGGAAATCACAAATGCTCCTGAGATTTTGTTGGGTGACGCAGAGAAACTATGCTTAGAAATATAATGAACCTGAGATTTTGCAACATCTGCAGCTTCAGCACGAACTTTAAGCTCCATCATTTTACGGTAATCATCCTCCACTTTTGCTATTCTATTTATTGCAGCATAAAAAATATGGCCAACAAGCAGAGTGATAACAAGTACTCCTGCTGATGCATTGATTGCTGTCCAAGGTAATGGAGGTTTCTGCTTGAACCTGAAAGAGAAGGAAAATAAAATCTGAATTGAAGCTGATATGACATTCCATGTCATTGTACTTAGTATCTAATACTTCCCAGCATAAGAGTATACCTGCAATGCATCTCATGTTTTCGTAGCGGATCCCCAAAATCTAGATTGCTTATAAATGGTAGGCCAGTATCAGCAACATCAGTACCATACATGGTAATGGGGGCAGATGCATTAGTTGTATCATAAACATTTACAACAATTGTTTGTTTGCTGGCTAGTTGGTGCAAAAGCTTGTCCACCAGTGATGGAACATCATATGATGCACCCAAATACCTATCAATGAATAGGCATCAATAAAAAAATCATTTATGAGTTTATAAATACAAATATAATGTTACATCTACTGCATTAAGCAGACAAGCAATTGTAATAAGTAAAGAAATTCTAATAAGACAAACTTACCCAGCTGTAGCTTCAATTCGCTGCTCTGGTGTAGCATCTGGACGAAGATCAGTGTTATATACAGCAAATGTAAGAACAACACCGACATGATTGGACTTTAGTAGTTTAAAAGGAGATGTCAGCACTCCCTTTCCAGATGCCCTAGCTCGCAAGATATTCTCATGGTCTTCCTACATAACAATTCAAGAATGAGCCAATTAGACCTTAAAACTCATTAACACAGCCAAAATCCAGTTATTCCAGTGCTTCAAATCTTTGTATTAATGTCAGGAAGTAATATTTTTATATGAAGATATGTAGATTATATTTTTCCAAACAGTTAACATTGACTGCAATGTAGGGTCCAGATAATCCATTTAGCTCCATATGTTCAAACCAAAGTTTGAGGATTCCAATAATACCAGCTTGCATTTTTCAAAAATATAAGGGCAAAGATTGAAGAGTTCTTTTATGTGACAAAGCACAAATGTCTTCATCCTGTGAAAAACATATGGTAACATTCACGGGAATGGCAAACCAGCAGTTTCAGCCATTGGCCTAGAGTTACCAATAAAAACAAAAATTATATTATGATAACAATAAGCTATGAAAGCCACACCTTTCCTGACATCATGTCAATAGATACAATATGGGAAACAGTTTCCTGAGCAAATATGACAGGTGCATATTCATCTTGAATGGGTGCAGGATCCAACTTTTCTGGAATACAATCTTGAACTAGTGTCTCATTCTCAGTTTCCATTTTCTTAATTGTCCATCCATGCTCCTTCTCAAATTGATCCCTAAGAGAGTGAGGAACTTTCAGAGCATAAGCAACACCACTAGTAAGTGGTCTCTCAAAAGCAGTCATCTCCGTATATTCTCCAAATGTTTTCTGCAGGAGAAAAAAAAGAAGCTTTGAGGTTATCTTTTTTTACTCTTTTCCAAGAAGGGCAGTAAATTTATAGTTGAGAAAAAGGAGACACATCCACACAAATCTGTAGAATAGATGCATGTAAGATACACTAACGAAAAGCTAACTGGTAAAAGAAAATGTAACATATCCAATGTTTTTTATGCATGCTGCACGCGGAATTGGGTAGGAACTAATATTCAGTGGCTATGCCCTATCAGACAAAGAACAAAAGAACAAAATAATGTTGAGAAAACTACCTGATCAATTGTAGAAGGATGTTTACCATGGTGAAAGGTAGATACAAGAACAGCCAAAGCATGAACATGGTTCATGCTCACGTTAAACTGGTCCTGCAGCATACGGGCTCGCTCATCACACATATTGGCAAGCATTTCTTTTCTTCTAAGCTTAATGTCCTCATTTAAGTGCCAAAATAACCAAATTGACCCAAGTATTCCAAGTGAAACAAACAAAACTAGGAACTTTTTCCTCCACCTTCCAGCACCCCTTGGAGGAGTATGGACAGAAAGTTGCTGCAGCTGCTTCTGATGAGCACTTGGCTGCCGCTGAACCACCTTCTGATTTTGACTCCTCCATAATAGATGGAAACCAGAGAACTTGTAGCACATTGTAAGTCCAAGAAGGACCCACCAACTTCCTTTAACCAAACTAGACAGACTCCCAGAACTCAGCATTGCAAAGACCTCCAGTAGCCATGACTGCAATATGTTCTACAAAAGCCAAAATAAACAAGTAAAATAACCATAAAGTGGATGAATATGCTAGAAATGAGAATGGATAGAGAACATACTTTCAAAATTATTGCACACGCTCTCAAAATGCAAATTTCTATATCTAGAAGCAAGGTTCATGAAGTATAATCCATAACTAACATTGAAAATGCAATATTAGGTTAGATTGTGTTCAAAGAAGCACATTTACATAATAATGTGATTAGGATAGGTTAATTTAAATGAAAAACTACTGTTGGTTATATACTACTGTAAACCCCACTTACTCACCCATCAAGAATTTATTATAGCACTTTCCAAACTCAAAAGAATGTTATGTTGCTGATTGCAATTCGAGTGCATATAGAATTGTTTCAGCATAGAACCCAATAATGTATTATTAATAGTTTCTTCTCTAACCTAGTGTTCACAAAATTAGCAGTCTCGCGGGAAACAATATGTAAGATCCTGCAGCTCAGTCACTATGCTTTTGCATCTTCAATTAATAGCAGTAAATATGCCCTCTTAAATGGGTTGCGCAGGGGATAATGGGTATCAGTAATCAGATATAATTCATAGCATTAACTATATAATATAACTTCTAGGCATGACAGATCACATTCCTCAGTTAAAATCAAGATTCTACCTTTCCACAGAACAAATGATTAACCAAATTGGATGAATGTTCAGACTGTAAAGCCACTGATACAGACTTGTCCACTAGCAATGACAATTCAAGCTTTCTCTGTGCATAATCATCAAGGATTGGGCATTGTTCTATGGATTCTACGTTGTCAGCAACACATGGACGGTCCTCCGATAACTGCTTCTCTGGACATTTTACTTGTGAACCATCTATACCATTGGTTAACAGCTTTTGTAGTTCTCTTTCATCAATACACTGGGAAAATCAGTACTATAGACTAGTGAGAAAGTGGAAAGAGATAATCACTTAGCAACAAGCACTCTTTTCTTTTATGCGTTTCTGGCAGTTTCTGTGATTTAAGTAATACTATTACAAAACATATCATGTCCTATGAAAATCTTGTGGAAGAAGCGTCAGAAGAGCGTAGTGCATACCCTTGAAGTTCAAGCCACATCTTGCTTCTTGTTATTTTATATTACATTTTACAGTAATGTTCGAAATCATAATCAAACAAGAGGTCATTTGTCTAATGAACACTAAGTTCTACGGAAAAAGCAATAATACAGAAGAAGCCAACCAATTCAAAATGTCCAAGTTTCTAAGCACGAGTATTCAACAATTAATAATTACTTTATCAACTCAAAAACCAAGAATTTGGAAAGAGTAACGAACATGGCCCAATAAAGAGAACAAAAACAAAAACAAAAGTGCAGGGTAAAGAGAGGAGGCTTTAAGTTACATAAACGCACCTGATCTGATCCAGAGAATAGAGAAGCCAAAGCACGAAATCTCTTTCTGCTTACATTATAACGTTGCAGCAAGATTCGAGCTCTTTCCTCACAAGCATCCCAAACCTTCTCTTTCCTCACCAAAGATTCATTATTGAAACTGAAGAAAAACGACAAGCTTAATATAGCAACAAAACCAAAAAACCACCACAACAAGGACTTTCTCCTGTATTTTCTGAGAGAATTCGGTCCTTGCAAAGCCTCATTTGCCTTCCATGGCTTTAAATTTGCTGGCAACCTACCATTTAAGCCAGAGAGCTTTCGATTGACAGACATATTTGACAAATTCAACTACGTGACTTCACAAAGTACCTTGAATGCTAAAGATAAGCCCCAGCTTCAGCAAAACATTCACAGAATTGGACCTCCAAGGACCCCACCTCATAGCTCAACTACTTGTATGCAAAATTGAAGAAAACCAATATTTCTTCTGGCAAACCCAGCTGCCAAAATTCATAAAGTTCAATGCTTTTTGAGGTGCCTGCCAATTTAGCCCAGCCAAAACGCAAAATTGCAGAGAACTCAGTTCAAATTTCAACGAACCAGCTCCAACCCAGCACTATACTAAGAAAAAACCAAGTGGTCCAAGCTCCTTTATCTCTCTATTATGATTTTCTTTTATCGCTATCCGTGAAGCTTTAACAGCCATGGGGGTAATTATCACACCTCACTAGAAGCTGAATCAAACCCAGTTGTCATTTTGGCAACCTCTGAGAGAATGATGAATGAGATTGGAAAATTTGTTCTTTTTCTATAACTGGGTATCCCTGCTCTCTGCACAGCCGAAAGAAGCATCAAGAATGGAAGAAGAATCTCAAAGAAAAAATCATCATCTTCTCTCCATCTTCTAAATGCTGATATTACCCTTTTTCTTTTTTCTTTTTTTCTTTTCTCTCAAAGCCTTTTTATTTAGTGTGATACAATGGAAATGTGCTTCCTCTTTCCCATCTCTATTATCTCTCTCTCCTCTTCTATCCTGATTGGTGCCTAGCATTAGGTAATGGAGTGTGGGTTCATGATTATCTCATCATCTGGTGGGGAAGGATAAGCAAGAGCAAACAAAACCCAATATTAAAAAAATAAATAATGGAAAAAAAACAGAAATTTTAAAAAAAAAATTAAGCATATTACTGTTTTTTTATTTGTCTAATTGACATTTACTTCTCTTTTGTATTGTTATGCTTTTGCTAGAGTTGAAAGAGACAGCTCCATTGAGTGATTAAAGATGGGGTCCTCTCTGTGCAGTGCAGAATACGGATTTATTTATTTTTATTTTATTTTTTGGCTAACAGCAGACTACGGATTTTCTGAGGGGACGACACGAGAGAGAGAAAGTCAGAAAAATTAAAAAAAGAAAAAAAGAAATGAAAATGGTTTTTCTTCTGATGAAACCGTGAGAGAGAGAGAGAGACAGCGAGGGAATAAAGAATTTGGGAGAGAGAGAGAAAGGATAAAATGGGAATTTTGCGAAGGACATTTCATTTAATAAATGGAGAGAAGAAACTGAACTGGTTTCTATGTCAAGTATGTCTCATGGTACGGGTAAAAGAATCGGCAAATACTCGGGTATTATTTGCGTGATAGTTGCTAACGTGCGCATGGTGTTGATAGATTCTTCTATGACGTAGCCATAATGGTTTAAGACTTGAGAATTAGGGCTCTACTAATTATTGATCATAGCTTAGGTTTGAATTCTTGAAGATTTTCAAAGTAATTTTATAAATACTAATATTAACTCTTACATTGTAAACCTTTGGTCTAAAAGTAAAATAACTTAAAAGAGGAATTTTTTTTTTTTATGAAAAAGAAAGAATCATCAAAAATTACTTGTTGATGAAGAGTCTAAGTATTTTATGAATTTAATTATTGTATCATAATATAACTAAAAAGAAGAATAAAAAATTATTGATATTGCACCTCACCATAAGTAACATGCATGACACAAGTAAAATTGATAACTAACATAATTTATGTCATCTTTTATTAATTTACACTTAGGCATAAACTAGTACAAAATTAATATTCGCTCAAAATAGAAATAGAAATAGTAACTAATAAATCACTCTAGGAGTGAGTACAAAATGAGATAGGATTTTATGTCTTAATCTCATCTCAAGAATTGGTTCGTCAAGTCACCATGGTAAATTGTGTTGTCCTAATCTCACCCTATTTCGTCACATCCTAATGCTAAACATATAAACAATGTTGTTTTATCTAGTTTATTTATATTTTAAAAATATATAAATATAAGAAAAAAAATAATTTTGGGACAAAATCTTGCCTCAGTCTCATTTTAATTTTTATTTATAATCTTAATTTTTTTATATTTCAAAGTTATTTTTAATCTTTTAAGATAAGACAAGATAATGAGACATCTCATTCTATATTCACTTCTAAATCTCTTTTAATAAAAAAAAATCAAAAGTTTAAATTTAAATTTTTTTATTTAAAATATCTTAGAATTTAATCTACTATCTCTTATCATTATTGGTATTTACAATATCTACATTAACTAGTTGTAAATGTAATAAACTAAAAAGCAACATATTATCCCAATAATGAATTTTACCTTAACGAGTCTTGAGAACCATATGTATATTATTATTATTGAGAGAGAGAGAGAGAGAGATGAGGTGAAGGTGGGATGGGGCATCAAAGAAAATGAAATGTCGGCTATATACCATACCCACCAAAATATAATAATGAACAAAATTGGGAATCAATTGTACTAAACAAGGCGATAATTTCATTATTAATTAAAAACTTGTATGAAAAGCATGATTAGTTTGACCATCATTACATGGGGCTATTATTGTTATTAGCCACCCTTAGGTGTTGATTAAGCACACATAAATTAACCCCTTTAGCTTTGTTTATTGAGGAGTGAACATCATTGCCTAATGGGGGTTAAGGGCATTCAAATTAATCATTGTCTATGATTAATGAACCAAGAAGCTTGGTAAATTGTTATGTTTAGATCTAATTAACAAGCTTAATGCAGAAATGGTATTTTTTTTTTTTTTTGTTTTAATTGTAGATAAGAGGAGATTGCTACAAATTTCAACATAGCTACAAAAAATCAAATCGTGTCAACTAATTTTATGTTGAAGGGTGCTCATTAACCGAACTATCTCACCCCCATTCGAAGGATATGACAATTCATATTTAAAACAAAATTATCAACATAACTCTATAGACATTTAAAACAAGTATAGATATATTATTCTCTTTTACATTTATTATTTTTTATTTATTAAATTACATATTAACTTCAGTATTAGAGTGGACTTATATACTTACACATCATGCTTTTTTCTTTCTTACTCTTTTGGAAGTCATTTTTTACCTAACTCTTAATAGCAACAGTTATGTAGCCTTTGGTGCATTAGGTAGGTCAGCACCAAGCACTAGCAACTAAGAAGAATCACCTTCATTAAAGGCTTCATTTATATTTGATTCTCATTAAAAGCTTTTAAAAGTTTCATTATATTGAAAAATCTAGAGTTGTATGGGTACTAGATTCTAAAATTGATAATCTAAAAGAGTATTACAGCTTACCAAATTTGACAATTTTCGTGCCTCAAAGAAAATTAATTTTCAATTGTCAACTGAAATATACTCTTAAAGTTTATCAAAATTAGAGATTAACAAAAAAGTTAGACTAAGTAAAATAAGTCGACTCTTAAAACATTTTAATCTATAAGTTTTAAATTCAAACTTTTGAGTCCTATTTGTTATAAGATTTTTTTTAATTATTGTTTTTATTTTGAACAAAATTAGTTCCACATATAAAATGTAAACATAAAATAAAGAAAAAGATTGTATAAGATAACAAAATGTTGAGAAGAAAAAGTAATTTAGTATTTATTTTATATTAGATTAGATTACCCCAACTATTAATTTGTTTTTAGCTGTTCCCAATTTTTAATATGAACAATTATTCTTAAGTTCTCATGTGTTCATATCAAATAAGATATTAGCTTCTTGACTTTTCTATCATTGGGTGTTGGCACGCAATGTCCTCAGGCAAATTTCTTGCTTATTTTCTTCCTTTTTTTTTTTCTCTTGAATTTCTTATATTGCTTCTAATTAGTTAATATATATTAATTAATTTATTACTAAATTAAATTTTTGATGAATTAAATCAGTGACACATCTAATGGTCTATATCAGTGAGATGGAAATTTGGTACTCTCATGAAACATGTTGGATGAACTCTTGGAAACTTTTGAATCTTAAATGTAAACTAGACAGCTACAGCTAATTTTAGCATGCAAGTCAAGGATCATATTGAAATGTTCATCAATTAATAATTAAGTAATCCAAGAAAAGAAATAATGATTGGTACTGAAATTCAGTTCATTATGAAAACAATCCAAGTAAGATATCTGGATCCACACTCTTAATAAGGTCCTTGTAAGAACTGAGAAAAAAGCAAGGAATCTTATAGCCATTTTTTTTTTTTTTGTTATACAAGATAATTAAATCTCAAACTTTTTAAGTATTTATATCCATTTAGCTTCACTCCTAAGTTGAGCACTTAAAATAATATTAATTAAAAAAATAAAGGTTGCATATTTAGATTTAGTTCATTTATCTGCCGGTCAATAAAGGAAGCTCAACCATAGAAGCCAAACACATACTACTCAAATTTGAACCCAAATCTGTTGTAATTATTATATTGCAGTAATAACTTTTCAATTATTAAATAAAATTGTCACTACAATTGTAATCTTATCTAATAATTTAGAATGTACTATTACAATACAGTAACTATGTAAGATCCAAATCAGTAGTCCATTGGCTTAGCCAAATGTTTTCTAATAATAATAATTTTTTTTATAGGTCAGATTATTTGGAGTGATAAATCCTATCCGTCCATTTTATAGGTCAAAAGAAAAGTGACTAGCTAGCAAGTGAACATTTTCCAATCATCAAAGTGATTCTTACATAATGAGTTTGGAAGCTTAGCACTTTTCCCCCCCAAACTTTTCCTTTCACTCTAGTGATGGAAATGATAGGGTAGACATTAAATTTAAGAGATAGCAGCTTAAATTTAGAAGTATTAAAGTTTGATAGATAAAATGAGCTTTATGTAAAATAAATTTTGAGTTAACATCAAGATTTTAAATTATATTAAAAATATTAGTAACCAGCACATATTAAAATCAATATCATCCCAAAAGTATGGAAAACACCGAAATATATTATTATTGATGAAAGTTAGTTCAATTGATAAGAACTAAAATTGTATCCTACAAGTACTTGACTCTGAGTTTCACCACGCATGTAAAGATTCTATTGATGAGTAACTTGAAAGTACTTTATATAAATACTTCATGAGCTTTGAGACTTACACTAATTTTTGTAAATTTCTAGAACCCAATTCACCTAATTTTTTTTTAACAAAAAATTCCTTCTAACTTTGAAAGAGATCAATGTATCATAATTAATGTCTATTAGCAGCATATCATTGGTAAAATTCACATCTAAAATCTTGTCATTGATGCAGTTGAATCTTAACAATTGAGCAAACCCTGATTAATGAATGATCTGATTGTGTGATATATATATATATACACACACACACACACAATTGTAATCAAGAATATTCAAACTAGGGAAAGGATACATAAATTAACCTTACCATTCTAAGTATATTCCACTAAATAAAACTCTTCTTTTAGACACTAAATGTGTAGATAAACTAACGAGGGTTGTTCTAGTCTAATTAGAAATCTCGAATTTGAGCATTCAAAATGTAATTTTGTTAAAATTAATAAAGAGACATTTTGCCTTCATGATTTTATTTGGCTTGAATCAAATTAATTAATAAATAATATAATATCGAATAACAATGGTATTTATCAAAATAACTATTCTTTTAATTATACTTATATATATGTATAATTAACACAATCTAATTTTAATTACCCTTTTTTTAAAAAAAAAAAACATTTTTTGGTTAGATTCTAGTGATATTACACTATTAAGTGCATAATTTTATATGTGCAAGTAGCATACTATGCTTGCAAACTATCATGCCCATTTTCGTTCTTTCTTTTATATTTGGTGCCATGTTTATTGGAGAAGTGCATGCCTTGGTGTATGGGGCATATATCTATCAATGAACAATGTGTAGGCTCAATAATTACAAAATCCAGTTGGACTTAGACCCACCACTATCACTATGTGTATTATTCTCCCTAGGAAGATTTCCCTTCGAAGAATATGCCTATTAATTATTCTACCCTACTTCATTTGTTTAACCTTTTTCTAGATAAGCATAAGCAATTAACCAATAAAAATACATGACTCTTTTTACCTTCTTTTTTTTTTTTTTTTTACTTTTATAATTTCCATTAGAATTTAATTATTACTAGTTATAGTGGATACCAAGATTGAGGGGAAAGAAGATTTTACCACTCTAACCATAAGAACTTGCATCATTAGTTTCATAGTAATTATTAAGCATAATACATTTTTGAGAGAATTATTATTTATTTGCCTTAGGAAATATATAGTCAAAAGAGACAACTAATTATATGAATAAAATAAGCACATAGAATTAAAATATAACCAAATATATTAATAGAATAACCACACAAATGAAGGGATTTTTTAGTTCTTACATAGTATATAGAAGAAAAAAAAATAGAATTTTATGTACAAAGATCATCAATTTTTCCTTTGTGATTTTTAATGTTGTAAAAAAAAATTGGAATTCTACCAGTGATGGAATTTTAGGAAGCTAGATTTAGCATCATAAGGTCCTATAATTTTTGAATAAAATGATGAATGATCATAAAATTTTCTATGTCATGACAAAACTCTTGAAAAAGAAAGTTATTATTTCATGTAAAAAAAGAAAAAAAAAAACTTATTAAAACATGATGCAAAACATACACCATAAAAAATATGGCATCTAATGTATTTGCTCTCATCACCACTTTTATTAAACATGTTCATGTTAGTTGGAAATCCCACCATTTTTAATATTTAGTCAGATATTAAATTAATAAAATACCTTTAATATATATGATATTATTTTAATGTATGATCATAATGTTCGATGGCTGCATATTAATATAATAATTAAAATTTCATCATTTTATTGTATCAAGTTCTAGATACCTAAATGTCATCTTCCAAAAATTAATTAACTAATTCAAACTTTTCTTGATTGATCATAGACCAAATAAAGTTGTCTCCAAGTAAATAATTATCATAGCATGATATTATTTAATAATGTTTTATTTAAATAATAAAATATTGCAAATAAAGTCTCAGATCTATGTGGTTTTCCAAAATTTGTCCTTTAGTTATAACAAATGGTGTTTTGGTCGGCTAAGCTAAGGCACTAGAAGTCCTATGTTAATTTGAAAACCTTCGTGACTACCATGTTTTACCCATTTGTTCCTTTGGACTTTGGTGACCATGGGATTTTGTAAATGAATGGATGGGCAAAATGGTCCCCATTAAAGCTCACTGCATGAATAATACAATGAGGGAGTGGACACATGGGCATACAATAGTTTTTTTTTTTTCTTTAATAATAATAATAATTAGGAAAACTTTAATGAGTTTAGTTTTGAAAGCTCACCATAATTGAGGCAAACTTCAAAACTCTTATATAGAACATTTATAGAAATGTTTATAATTAATATGATTTAAACTCATGATATTTTAGGATACAACTTTAATTCTTGCTAATTCAACCAACTTTCATTTACAATAGTTTTTTTTTTTTTTAGTTTGTTCCCTTCTTCAAGTTCTTTTTGATTCCTTATTATGTGGCATTATTATTAACAAATTTACTAACCAATCCAAATAAGTATCTAATAATTGTAATTAATTACTAGCAAAGTTGGATTGAGCAAAAAGAGATAGTCCCTCACAATGTAGTAAATTCAAATTCAAATCCTTATAAAGTCTCAAACAAGATTATTTATAAATTTTAATAATATGGTACATGTGAAATTTTTTTAAAAAATAATAATAATTAATTGCATGAGATGTTACTAAATTTACAAACTCTTGCATATATAAACTTTTATTCTTTTCTTTTTTGTCGTAAATAAGATAGCAACAAGATAGGGTTTTAAAGTTTAAACTTACAATTTTGGAGGATTCAAATTTCAAACACATTGAAAATTGCAAGGGACCTTCCAAGCATAGTATACCACTAAACCAATTTAGTATACGATCAATCTATATAATTTCACCTCTACCTAAAAGGAGAAATATTTATACACATTATTTTCAGATGTTGTGCAAAGTTTGTGTTATAAATAAATAATAATTAGTCCTAAAAGAAGTTACTTCTAAAAAAATAAAATTAGAAGTAAAAAAAAAATTATTTTTAATCTCAAAAATACTTTTTAAAGTAAATCTAACAGGTTATGATAGGAGAATTTTTAAAAATAAACTGATAATCTCACTTAGAAAATAACTAGCAAATTGCATCTTTAGTTCAAGTTGAGTTTCCCTCTAGGTCAAAACACAGATTTAACAGTAACATTTTTCTTCGTGAACAACTGACAGCTTGAAAATCTAGTTTTGTATTGTAATACTGATACCTAATAACCTTTGTGTTTAGGCTGTACATGGATACATAGCAGGTTGGCTCCATGTGTGGTCACATTCACATGCACAACTACAATTATATATATATGGACAATGGACCACGAATTAAAATTTGACCAGCTCATTTTTTTTTTTTTTAAGAAAAAAACTCATAAGTGAATTAGTTTCATAAAAACTATATAAATTATAAATGATAAATTAAATAAAATCTAAAAAAAAAAGCCCTTTAATTTAGTTTAATAAAAAAAATATGTAAAATTATAAATCATAGATTAAATAATTAAATCTAAATAGTGACAAACTATTAAAAAAATGTAATAGCTTGGTATATAATTACTCTATCAAGGCACACATCAAGGTAGCAAAACTACATAGGGGTCATGTATGGGCCAACCAAGAGATAGAAAAATTAGACAAATAGTTCTATTGAAGGTGACAACTTAGTCAAAATGGAGACAAAAATGATAAAACAAGTGATACTATATTAGCTCACCCATCAATTTTTGCTGACACACAATTTTGAGTTGACCACAGTTTGATAGCAACCTTTGCTCTGCTCACTTTTGTCTATTTACATTGGAGAAATGCT